>CM029637.1:22060342-22798980 GCA_017311315.1 Dendrocalamus latiflorus
ATTCCGATTTATTTAAAACAGAAGCTATTTAGAATACATCGACTTCTAATTTTAATTTTTTTTATTCCTTTGCATTGTTCAGCGTCAAGTGCACTAAAATTAGTTTGCATTAGAGGTTGTTTTTCTTTTTGTTTTTTTAAAAAAAGAGGTGTGCAGTGCAGTGTTGATAAGCGATCGAAGCCACGGGCCGGGTGATTACCAAATTGGCCATCGTACTTAGGTGGAGATCGAGCTGACGCTGTCATGCAGTAACAGTAACGATTGGGCCGAGGTCGTGGCCCAATAGGCCGTATCTTGGAACGTACGGTGGCGATCGATCCACTTGAAGTTTCGTGGTTAACATGAGCAGTCTCCTAATCTGATTTTAGGGAAAAGTGAGCGCATATACCTACCTATACAAAGCCGGGGGGAAGCGCGAGCGGAGAGCGCAGCCACGTCGGCCGCGCGTGCGCTCCGCCCACCGCGTGGCCAGCTGAATTTGCGTACGGTCGGGGGAGGCGATTTTGCAAAAAAACCTCTGTTTTTCCGAAATTACGTAGAAGCCCTTTTTCCTCGCGAAAAGGTCCCTGACAGTTTTTTTAGGCCCCTCCACTTTGCAGGATAGCGCCCGCGGTTTCTAAGTTACGTACGGGTCCTCATTTATTACGTACAGGCCCTCGATTTTTTACGAAAACGTCCTTCGACTTTTTTGGAAATACACATGTGCCCTCGATTTTTTTTAGATTTTTTTAAAACTCCTCTGCCAGTTTTTTTGGCCCCTTTCAGGCCCCTCCACTTTGCAGGATAGCGCCCCGCGGTTTCTAAATTACGTACGGGTCCTCATTTATTACGTACAGGCCCTCGGTTTTTTACGGAAAAACCCTTCGACTTTCTCGAAAATGCACATGTGCCCTCGATTTTTTTAAATTTTTTTTAAAACTCCTCACGAATTATCGTCTCTTTCACTTCGGTACACACGGTGGCTGGTGCGGCGTGGCGCCGCGCCTATGAGGCTAGTAAGAACCTATTACGCCCCGCGGAGTCCGCGCGGGAGGAGGCCCTCCACGTCACCCCAGCGCTCCGTCGCCCGCCGCGTGGCCCGCGGAATTTGCGTACGGTCGGGAGACCTTTTTTGCAAAAAAAACCCCCCTGTGTTTTCCCGAAATTACGTAAAGGTTCTCGGTTATCGCGAAAAGGTCCCTGCCAGTTTTTTTAGCCCCTCCACTTTGCAGGATAGCGCCCCACGGTTTTCTAAATTACGCACAGGTCCTCGTTTGTTTACGTACAGGTCCCCGATTTTTTACGAAAAAAACCCTTTAGCTTTCTCGGAAATACGTATATGTCCTCGATTTTTTTTTGAAAAACCCCTCACGAATTATCGCCGCTTTTGCTTCGGTACACACGGCTGAAGTATATGCAACACCGTGTTATAAAAACACGGTGTTATGAGGCTAGTAATAAAAACAGGCTGAAGTATATGCAACACCGTTTGGCACAGCTCTAGCTGGCAAATAGGGCTGACTGTATCCGAATGAGCAGGGTTTTCTCTCTCACCTTGGGCCTGGTCCAACTAGCATGTAGTTAAGATCATATTTATATTAGCTTCTAAAAACATTTTTTCTACAATAAATAACTTTGTTATAGGCCCCGTTTGGCACAGCTCTAGCTCCGAGATCTATGCTGGATCTGTAGTTTGTTGACTAAATTAAAGTGATTTAAATAATATAAATGAAATGAGTCATGTAAATGTACTTAACATGCCTACAACTCTAAATCCAGGATTTTTTAGAGCTACAGATGACCAGCTCTAGGAAATCTACAGATTTCCTAGAGCTAGAGCTCTGCCAAACGGGGCCATAGTACCCAACTTTTGAATGGAGTGTCTTTTTAAGACGAGTCATACTAGTCAATTGTAGTACACACTGTATAATATTATTTATATGGTTAAAATGGCACGTGAGATTCTCTCTCTGTACGGCTCTCGTTGACAAGTGGATTACTAATTAGGCAAGTGGAGTAGTAGGAGAAATTAAACAAATGGATGAATCAATCAAGTGCATGTAGCTATGTAAAGATGGACAATTAATAGAGCAGGGTTGGAGGGCAAGCATATACTCGGTGAGTAAACTTCAGAACTGTTCAGGTGTTACCTATTGAGTAGTAGAAGAACTCATCTCATCATTGAATGTAACAGATGGTACAGCAATCTAACTACTGCACATACACTGGCCTATATATCAGTGTTTAACAAAACTGGACAAATTGAGGGGCTACAACACAACAGTTGGGTACAAAGACTTTCTCAAAGAAGCATCTCAACATTCAGAGTACAGCCTGACCAACTTCAGTGACTCGAACGGCGTCTGCAGCCGCCATTCTCTCTGCTTCTTGCTCAAAGGCCTGCCCTTGCCGGCCTGCTGCCGGTTTATCTTCACATCAGCTATACCCCAGGTGCACTCGCACAGATCCATGTCATAGGAGATAAGCCTTAACACGCCGTCGCCTTCTTGAGGCGTGGCTGAACCGTCGCTTGTTGTTGTGGTGTATCTGACATACATAGCCCGTTCTTTGAAGCGTTCAAGCTCGTCAGGGACACGGACGACTCTCTCCACGCCAGGGGATGACACCTTCAAAGTGATAAGTATGATTTAAAGCTAAGTACAGCAGAAAGCAGAATCTTGCTGAGGTTTTTATTTTCTTCCAGTGATTATACAGAGAAGGCTTTAACTAGGTCTGAAGATGATTATAGAGGGACAATACCTCCAAGGATATGTTCTGTGGTATCCTTCCCGCTGACTCTGCATCATCCAACTTTGCACGGTATGCAATTGTGTATGCTTCAATATCATCTATAGTTGGAGAACCGTACCTAATAGCAAGTGCTTGATAAATGTTAGATAAATGATGCAAAATTAAAAGAAGCTACCAAAAAAGACAACTTTGACCTGAATGTTATCTGCAACTAATGCATACTATGGTCTATGCTGTCATGCATGAGTACCATCTTAATCCATGTTTGTATTTCCCAAGAGTGTTCATTGCATGTTAAGGAAAAAAAGAACACACTGTGGAGACGCATTTGAGTACATGAAAATATATCATCTTCCAGTGTATTCATTGTATGCTTGCCTTTTGATTCGTAGGCCTGAATCTGGATTACTAAAATTCATCCTTGAGACAAATAATTGAACTTGAAACCCCCTCAAAATTCGACCACTTTCTCGACCCACTACATCATATCTCATTTCAGCCTTCAACAAACTCACAAAAACATGACATGAACTCTGCATGTACTGTATATGGCTGTAATTTTGATATATACCTAGTGGACATCTTCTCAATGCGAACTCTGATGGTTAAATTTGCAGCTGTTTTAAAAGCATAAATTTTCAAATCGCCATTGAATGATGCTGAGACCTGCTCTGCCAAAGCCAACGCTTCCTTGTCCCAAAATGTGCCAGCAAGTGATATTCCACCACCAGCACCTCCATCGCCAACCTCCAAAATGTCAACGCACATGCACGGTCATTGGTCAATGCAATCTGGTGAAAATCGTATTTTACAGGTAAATGTAAGCCTTACATAAAGGTCTTGTTCATCATCACTCTCAAAATCATCTTTGAAGTCATAGTCGTCGTCATCATCCTCGTCATCATCTATTATATCTGCATGTTTAGGGGAAAAGAGTTACTTTATTGGATACCACAAAGTACTACTTCGTATTTGGCAAGCTAATGGATTGAAACTGTTAATACATTAATCGGCTACAGTGAAAAGTATGATGGTTGCTGAAAGATTGAAAATTTCGTACATAAATTTGATCGACATAAATAAGAACTATTTCAGAACCCAAAAATTCACCACTGCACATCTTAACTATTTGCAATTATAAAGTATCAAGTTCAACTGAAAAATTTTGTCTGTTCAAGAATCTTGGTCTATTTCAGGGTGATTGAGAGTGCCAAACTATGCACAATGCAACTGCATCAGAGCCATGGCTGCTGAGGATGGAATGTGTGTGCATTTTGCAGTAGTACCTATATGGATAACACACCTTTCTGTCGGACGGATGTTTTCTAATAAACCGGCAAGGCATGCATATTATACCTGACTCGACCAGAAGAACTTAAGAGCACATGAAAGTTTGTCTTTCCACAGTTATTAATGAGTACAACCTTGTAAACTGTTTCACAATATGAACATTCAGACCAACTGAAGCAAGAAATGGAGCCAAAATGCAGAGTCCGAACAACCATGCTTCTCCCACACTAGGCAGGGCCAAAATTTCCCAGTCGAAAGAAAGAAGCAAACGTCAGCAGAGTTCGCAAAACATTACAGTCATCGTCGTCGTCGACCTCCTCCTCCCCCTCCTCGAGCTCCATCTCATCAACGAAATCATCGGTCACCTCCACGTCAGGCCGCTCGTCACTGTCCCCCTTCCTCTTCTTCTTGGCGAAGGGCGCCACCACTGAGGCATTTCGACAAACAGCTGGCTGGCAGGGGCGTCCAGGAAAGGAGGCACCCCCGGGAGTCCAAGAACTGAGCAGAAGAGGAATTCTTGGTGATTTGACGCATTTCCAGGAAGGCGAACGCCCAGGAAGCACTCTTCCAGCGGCCAAATCCATCTAATTAACCCAGTAAGCACAGAGAAGAATTGTACAGAGTGCGACGAGACTGTCTTGAGAGCGACCGAGCGCCACTGAAGCAGCGGTTTCTTATCAGAGTTATCGGTTAGTTAAGAGAATTGATACCGTATATGTATGGACGTTCGGAGGTAAGTTTTTTTTAATCGGACTACACTCTCTTCGTTCTCTCCGTTCGCTCACTCTCTTTCTCTCTCTGTATGACGTCTGACTCCATGCAAGTCATAGCCACCTACCCCGGCATCGGCGTCGCCGGATCGGGCCGCCGCCACCGTTGACTTCCTTTTCGGCCATCGTCTCGAATGTGGCTTCATCAGATCCAGTCGTCGCCATTGGCTCCCTCTCCAGACGTGACGCCATCAGATCCGGTCGTCCTCTAGCGCAGCGGCGCCAGATCCGACCGCTGTCGCTGCTGTCGACTTCCTCTCTGGGCATAGCGCCGCCAGCCAGTCATCCTCAAGCGTGGTGCTACCAGATCCGACTGCTGCCATTGATTTCCTCTTCGGGCACGATGCCAACAGATCCGAAGCGACGGCGGCCAGATCTCCACGTCCGAGCTCGCCATGTTTCCACGCTGCCCGCCACCACCGCCTGCATGGGGTAGGTGTTATTTTTATTGTAACATTTTTTTTTATTGAATGCAATATTTTGTTTTTATTTATATAATATTTTGATTTTATACGTGCAATATTGATATTTTTATTAATTTTTTGTTATATACATTACTGAGTAATGTTGTATAAATAAACAAAAAATATTATAGCCAATCCGTTGGTTAAAAAAGCATGCCTCCGAAAACGTACAGCGCCTTCAAGCCCACTTCCCGATAAAACACAATCTAGTACAGTACAACTCGGAATGAGGAAATAAATAGATGATTAAAAAAACGAACGCAATCTAGCATCGCCGATCTCCCCTCCTGTCGCCTCTCTGACGCGGCGACGCGCGCCGGAATGCCGCGCTCCCACGGCGGCCACCACCACTCCTTTCCCCGCCGCCGCCTCGTCCTCCCCGTCACCGCCGCGGCGGCCGTCCTCGTACTCCTCGCGCTACTCATCCTCCTCCCCACCGCGCCGCCGGGAGAGCCCGCCGCCCCCGCCTCTCTCCTCCGCGCGGCCATCGCCGCCCACCCGCCGCCCGCCTCCTACGCGCGGCCATGCGCCGAACACCTCGCCCTCTCCCTCCACCGCCTCCGCGCCGCGCTGCCGTCCCTAGAGTCCGGCGGCCTCCCCGCCGCGCTCCACCTCGCCTCCGCCTCGCTCCAGTACCAGTACGACTGCTCCCACCTCCTATCCCTCCCCGCCTTCAATTCCTACACGCTCACCTCCCGCTTCCTCAATTCCCTTACCCCGCAAACCCTAACCGAAGAACCCAAACCGTCCGCCTCCGCCTCCGCCTTCCCTGCGAGGATCCGCCCGGACGCCACCGTTTGCAAGCCAAGTCCGGCTGCCAAGCTGTGCGACTACTCGACCGTGCAAGCCGCCATCAACGCGGTACCGAATTACTCTGCTGGGCACTTCGTCATCACCGTCGCGGCAGGTATATACAAGGAAAATGTCATAATTCCGTACGGAAAGACCAACATTTTGATGGTGGGAGAGGGCATGGGGGTTACTGTGATCACCGCCTCGCGGAGCGTGGGGATTGACGGGCTTGGTACTTACGACACTGCGACGGTGGCCGTCATTGGTGATGGGTTCCGGGCGAGGGATATGACATTTGAGAATAGTGCGGGCGCAGGAGCTCATCAGGCGGTGGCGTTCCGGTCAGATAGCGACCAGTCTGTGCTGGAGAATGTGGAGTTCCGTGGGCACCAGGATACACTGTATGCTCGCACAATGCGGCATTTGTATCGCCGGTGCCGTGTCATTGGGACGGTGGATTTTATATTTGGGAATGCTGCAGCTATGTTTGAGGAATGTGTGATTAAGACGGTGCCACGGGCAGAGGGAGCTCGGAAGAGTGCACGCAATGTGGTGGCGGCGAATGGGAGGATTGATGCAGGACAGACGACAGGGTTTGTGTTTCGGAATTGCACAGTGGATGGGAGCAAAGAGTTTGTGGCGTTGTTCCAGGCAAAACCACAGTCATACCGGCTGTATTTGGGGCGCCCATGGAAGGAGTATGCGAGGACAGTGTATGTCAGATGCTACCTGGGGAAGGTTGTCAGGCCGGAGGGATGGCTTCCTTGGCAAGGGGATTTTGCACTCAGGACGCTATATTATGGGGAGTTTGACAGTCGAGGACCTGGTGCAAATCACACGGCAAGGGTTGAGTGGAGCAGTCAGACACCAGAACAGCATGTTGGATTCTACTCAGTGGAGAACTTTATTCAGGGGCATGAATGGATTGCGTACTAAGTATAGGGCAAAGTGAATGCTTAGATCAGTGATTCTTGGTGGAACTTCAACAGCACAATGTGAAATTTTTCAGTAACTGGAAGTAACTTCAGCCATGCTCCTAAGGATCTGAAGCCAGCTGTATTGACTTGGTACATAAACCAAACTGATGTGGTTTGTTTTGTATTTTTTTTATCCACAGCTGTACCTTAGTTTTTTTTTGTATGCTTAGCTGCACTTATTGACGAGTGATTAGTTGCAGTTTTGCAATTATATTATTCCTTTTATAGAGTAAATACTGAAAAATGGTTTTGCTGCAGAATATTCTGATTTACTTTATTTACTCTTGCTCTTGCATTATTATTGCCTGGCTGCTGTCTCTGGAATTTTGGTGATGTAATTCCCATGTTCAGTTACTCACGAAACATTAAGATTTTGCTGAATACTAGCTCTATAAACCAATGGAAAAGAAAGATCAATAGACTGTCTGCTATATGAGCTGAATGACTGCTAGCAATCAGCAGCTCCTTCATAACTTTTATTCACAGCAAAATACTTGGTATTTATCATTTATCTTCAAATCTGTGGAGTCAATGGTATCAGCAAACTGAAGTTATCTGATGGATTTTCTTATAACAATATCCTTGACAATGAGATGTGCTTCAACCTTCGAAGATGGCTAAGCATATCTTAAAGTAATCAAATTCTCAGATGTCATAGTAACACATTAACACCTTTGTGCATACTTTCTTAATACTCATAAATATCTCTTAGGCATGTAATGTGAATGACCTGAGCTATGCTATGGAGAATACAAAAAGGTCACATATCTATCAGCTGTACTTCTATATCCAAATTTTCTGACATATGCTGATCTGGAAGAAAATTCCAGTAGCATTTTGTGCTGAACATGTCAAAGAGCATAAAATATGGTAATGGTTCCGCTGAGTGAATTAAAAGCAATTAATCCCTCCTTTCATGATATCATAGACCAAGTAGATATTAGATCAAAATAATTAGTAGGATTGGAGCACGCTTACCTTATAATAAAATACTCCAATCACCCAACCTTCTTCCTCATGGTTTTAAAACCATGGGCAAGAGTAAAAAGAATGCAATAACTACGCTCTTGATTTCCTCGATGGACAGATATTGCAAAACAACAAACTCCTAATAAAATGGACACATATTTTGAAAGGGAGAAAGTTCCATTTAGCAACTGATTTGGTTTCTGAAAAAAACAAGAATGCACCACATGAACTTTGGAAGTTAAAAAGAAACCATAGGTACGCTGTATGATGTTCAGAAGACTGAAAAACCGAGGATGTAACAATCTGTTGTCACTTAACACCAATGATCTATAGCCTACAATGTTGACATCTAATGCTGTTGAGACTGTCTGCCTTGATGGGAAGTACTTGGTAGCAACGCTACAAGATGTTACTACTAAAAAGTGCCTATGAGTTTGGTATAAGATGTGGTGACCCTATTTCCTTTGATCTGTTTTGCTTCTATCTTCCTCTTGCGGCACACATCCTCAGAGCAAAAATTTCTCCTAGGGTCACGAATGCTCATTCTCCAGTGCTCATCAGGGAAGTTTGCTTTCTTTGCCTGCACAATATCCCACTTTAGTAGAGCGTTCTGCTTCTCACTCAGAAGGCAAAACTTCTGCAAATATGGTGACATCATATCATGAACTTTCCACCATCTTGCATGCGCTTCATCACTTGCAAACTCTTGCAATGTATCCACGTTCCAGTTGCAGTCATAGTCCTTGAAACACAACCATAGCTTCATGCCGACAAAGTGGAGTGCAAAAATAATGGGCGGATCTGCTTGAAACAGGTCTGTCTTCTTTGTAATTGTCTCCACAGAGTTCCCCTCCCAGAAATGCTTCAAGTAGTTCATGCGTGAAGGAAGACGATGCCACCATGAAAAGATTTCATTCAGGTAAC
Source organism: Dendrocalamus latiflorus (assembly GCA_017311315.1). Classification (NCBI taxonomy): domain Eukaryota; kingdom Viridiplantae; phylum Streptophyta; class Magnoliopsida; order Poales; family Poaceae; genus Dendrocalamus; species Dendrocalamus latiflorus. The sequence continues at coordinate 22,069,259 of CM029637.1, forward strand.
GTTGGTCTCCCCCGTTGTATGATTCTATCTCATCCATGTGATCCATTAATAGTTGAAATGTGCAATTGCAGGGCTCAATCACCATTACACCAGAGTTGAACATTGTTCCGTTGTTTCCTGTTGCACTTCTCTCTGGCATACTGAACAACAGCTCCATGTTCCTTTGAATGAGAAGATCAGCATCTATGGATATAATCTTATCATATTCTGTCAGCGTCCAGAGCCAGAACTTGCTGTAGCTCCACTCATTATATGCATAAGGTGCAGCCCTGGTATATCGGATCCTCTTGATGGTTTTGATCTTCCAACCAGCTGCTTCGAGGCCATTCCTGTGGTGGCTACTAATTGTCTCATCGACAAGGATGATCAAGTCCCTGTTAGATCCTGCTAATCGAATGCTTTGTGCAGCAGTTATGGCACCGCAAACATATAAATTTTCAGAATGAAGAATGGTTGCATATGCTTCTCGTTGAGGCACAGGTATGTAGGGCTCTGTTCAGAAAACATGCAATGAATGAGTATTTTTTTGTAAGTAACCAAGATAATGAACAACAATGAATAAACTCTGATCACTGATCAGCTTCCTGCATGCTGTTTCTTATACTGTATAAAGGCTAACGTTAGGGAGAACAAGGGACAGATGCAATGGAAGTAACATAAGACATTTCGTATTACTTTCTTTCCCGATTGTAATCAGTTCACTAAGCAATAGCCACACATGAGTAGAGTTATTATTCTCTCAGGAGAAGATCCGAACCTGTATAAAATCTCTGTCTTTTTCTGTGTGATCGTAGTCAGGTCGTTGAGAGATCCCCTGAATCCAAATAATCGTACATAAGATCGATATTAAAACATCAACAGTATGCAAGACGGTTGAATCCTCTTTGTTCTTGCGAATCAGTTGTGATATCCTTCCAATGTCCAAACAGACAGGATCACAAACTCCCAGTGTTCCTCACTCAATTCTAATGGCTCTGTTCTTTTGGCTTGTAGTTAATGGTTTTTGTCTGTATTTTTCTAGACAGTGGTGGATGGCGTACACATATTTAAACTTGAGAAGCTGTTTAGAGAAACGGCTTTTTAAAGCTATTTGGAGAAGCCACCCCGTTTATTTTCACTTTCAAAGAAGTCGAAGCCAAAAACTATGGAAAAAGCTAAACAGAGCCATTGATGTCCATTCCCATAAGTTGAAGTCAGCAACCAATCTGCTAGGGCTATCACTGCTATACATTCTACAAGCAAGAAAGCACAAAGTATATCGGGCAGTATGAGAGTTATTGCTACTTAGAGTTCGAAGTTCCCAACTGAAACGCAGATTATAACCACATAATTAAGCACAGCAAATAAAGTTGCTGGCCAATTATCTCCGTCGTCGCTTGTTTTCATCAAGTTCGTACATCATCAATTAAGGAACGGAGATACAACCCAGACAGTATATATAACGATCATTCTAGATGGGCAACGACTGCATCATGCCGAGGGTGTAGATTGTTACAAAGGAAGAAACTTGTATTGCAAAGAGGCCTATAAAGTATACATAATATATGAGACACACACACAAGGGTTACCCTAGATAATGAGAAAAGACACTAATACCCTTAACACCCCCTCCCCTCAAATGCAAGGCATATGCAATAGCATTGCATTTGAAAATGGTTGACACTAAAAAAAAAGGAAAAATCCAAAATCCATGTCTTGAAGATGTCGTTGTGTGTGGCTCTTGAAAAATTTTGTCGAATCAAGCTGAAAAGGGATATAAAAGTATAGTGGCACAGATCGAAGCTCGAGATGGCGGCGGTGCAGTGCACAAGAAGCGTAACGGAGGCGCGGTGCAAAAGAAGCGCGGCGGCTTGAGAAACTCGGGGTGGCGGCTCAAAGAGAAGCGGCGGTATTATAGAGACTTCTAGATCTGTAGCGACTCAAAGATAAAAGCAGCGGCGGCGACTATGTGAAAGGAAGGAGAGAACCACACCCATTCGAGAGGATGAACCGTGGTTAGCAAAGCAGTCGGCTGACTGACAGAAATTTTGTGGATTCGCACAGCTTTGACGATATGAACGAGAAAAGCTATGGACTTGAATGGACGCAACGGAAGACTCAAAAGAAAAAACAATAACTGAAGATTGACTAAAATGCGACTCACTCAACCCGCATGACCGGATCTTCAGCTACCTCGCCACTCTCAGTCTCTTCACTCCCTCACTCACTCCCTCCCTCCCGCACCCATGAGAGAAAAAGGAGCGGTAGGCTCCCCGGGAGAAGGCGGCTCCCCGAGGCCAGGCGATGACAAGATCCGGCGGCGGCGACAACAAGAGCGACGGCGGCAGCGGGATCTAGGAGAGGTGGCCAAATCCGGGACAGCGCCTAGCAGGCGCAGCCGGATCCAGGCGGCAGCGGTCGGATCTGAAGTGGCCTGGGTGATGGCGGCGGCATGGGCACAGACAGCCCGAGCCGCGGTGGCCCGGGCGGCGGCGACTGCCGGGAGGAGGCATCGGTGCGACGACGGCCAGATCCCGATGAGGCGAGGCTAGATCCGAGCTCGGCAGCTGCGAAGACGGCCGGATCTGGCCCGGAGGCGGCCAAATCCGGACTTGGCTGGCAGCGACCGGATCTGGGCGTGGGCGGCGACCGAATCTGGAATAACGAGGAGCCGCCGCCGACTGCTCGAAGAGGCGCAGCGGTGGCGGTGGCCGGCCTGGCGAGGAGGCGGCAGGCATGGGCTAGGGTGATGGCGCGCGTGAGGCAATGGTTCGCGCAAGCGCAGGGAAGGACCACGGTGGGCGGCGGCGTGCCAGAGGAACAGAGGCGAGAGGTGGCCGCCCCTAGGATTAGCTCTTCCCGGGGGCAAGCAGCGGAAGACTTGAGCTGGAGGTGAGCTAGTTTGAAACCTAGACTCTGATACCATGTTACAAAGGAAGAAGCTTGTACTGCAAAGAGGCCCATAGGGCATATATATAGTACATGAGACGCACACAAGGGGTTATCCTAGATAATGAAAAATTACACTAATAACCTTTAACATAGATGACCAAAAGAGGAGAGGGCGTCATAACCAGACGGCAGCATGTCAGCATTGCATAGTGCACCACCCGGACCATCGTCGTCCAAAACGAGAGGATGAGACTGGACAACAAGCAGGGATGATCACGACCAAAACAAGAGACACCTCTGGATCGTCGTCCTTGAGCCCTTCAACCAGGCTACAACATCATGCATTCTAATGGCAATTTCTACTAGATAGAGCTCTCAGCACTTCATCTTTCCTTGCAGGCATGAGATATATAGACCGCATTTTTTTTTCGGTTTATGATTTTTTTTAAACAAAACAAACAGAACAGTTTCTCTACTGTCTTTGCAAAACGGTTTATTAGACAGTCTTTTCGAAGCGGTTTATCAATATTTGGTTTATTCGTATAAGCACTCGTTCTAGAGGCAAAAATTATTAGTTGCAATCATAAGCCATTAACTGCAGCTGAAAAGAACAGTGCTATATTGTGACGGCAGAAGTGGTGCAGAGGCTCAACAAAGGCCTCAATTCTCCTAAACTTATGCCCCGATTCATGATGCAAACCCTCTAGGCCTCAAGGGAAAAGTAAGTCTGTTCATATTTTTTTTGGCACGACATGGCCCTGGCACTGTTCTGCTGCACCAGCAAATGTACATTCTTCTGTAGGGAAGACAAGGGTATCACTCAATGTTTTGACTGACATCAAGTGCAGAGGATGCTGAAAGAAATTTGTCACTGTTCTCTCTGCTAATGGTATATAGATCGCTCATAGCAACAATTTACAATTTCCAGTAGAGATCTGCGTGATCAGATAATTTGTAGTACAGATACGCTAATCCACAAAAAGCCATATATTGATACGTAAGATGCTACCACTACAAAATTATAATAGCACTAGTGTAAATCTTGTCTTCTTCCTCACACAGAAGACAGCACAGGAAGTGAGCTATCCAGTCAGTTCAGGGACAGGGGAATGCCAGAATATGGGAATTTTACAGTAACAACAGTCTGCAGGAGATTGATCCAAACTTCGCATCCTTTGAGCTATTGGATCCAAGGAAGGTGCCCAGTATAAGGCACCGGACCACAGTATGAGAATAGACCCTTCAGCTCAGGGCAACCATCAGGATATGGAATGGTACGGTGAAACGGGTCCCTCTTGAGCCTCTTTACATGAAGAGAACCTAGGCATCCATATGGATCCTCCTGGAACTGAGATCTAACAGATGCTTCCCCTTTCACAGCAGCATCCTTGCTGTTGGGTGTAGCCGGGGTGCCTGAGAAGAAGAATCTCCCTTCTGGGAATCCGAGAGCAGATCTGTGCATTTGTACAAACCTTTCCTCCTTGAAATCATAGCTTACGACCTAAGCACCAAAAATGTTCAGACGTGCAAATCAGTGAATGGCATCTAGAAGAACTCAGAGTTTGAATTATAAGTCCAGCTAAAAGCATTACTAATTACACACTGATAAGTAATAGGTGACACAACATTTTCAGTAGAATGTTTTTGACAAGAGGAAAAAGCTTACAGTTATGTTTTGTGGGTATGTTCCAGTGAGTTCTCTGAAACGGCAAACGCTAAACAGGAGGTTTTCAAAAACTATCTCGGGCGTGCTCTTCGGTGAGTGCCCGGCTCCTTACACTCTCATCCTTTCCTATGCAAGTAAATGCAAACTGTGAGTAGTTTATCGAGGATAGTTGTCAAGTCATTCAGTGATCCTGAAAGAAACTAGCAAATCAACTTGACGCTAATATCACAGCGAAATGAGAAAGTAATACAACTTCTATGAGGCCTATATTCAGACTATCCATGTTTCAGAGTTGGATTTATGCACTGAATTTTATTTTCAACATAATACGAGAAGATATCTTTCAGGCATTGCTCAGTGGCCTAGAGAAAATATGAAACAAATAGCTAAACATGAGGCTTTCTATGATCATTTCAACTTTCCACTCCTACAAAAGTCTTAATTCCTAAATCATTATCATACTTCAACAAATATGTAAAGCCCTGATACAAGCATGCTGCTTGGTTTGCATTTGATCAGAGCAACTGAGTGGTTAGTAGTTAGAACTCAGAAGTAATTGTACATAGCCTTGCAGTTTGAAGTTCAGGATGCATATGATTAGAGCAACCAAAAAGAATCACTGGAAAGAAAATTTCAAACAACATTGTGCCAACAATATTTCTAAAGCACATAAAAGAAGAAGTGTTCCAAGTAACCTGAAACTCACCAAACCAGCCTTTCGATTCTGCTATAGCCCAGTAACTCTGTGCCTCACTCCTTGGTCCTGCGTCTTTCCTTGTCTCCCCTCCACTAAACAACAAGAGCGCCCCCTCATCCCTTGCCGCAATCTCCACCCCCTCCTTGATATGCGCCAAGAACGTGGCTGCTTGACCGGGCTGCTTCTGATACGGCTCCAAGAACCACGAATCCTCACGATCAATCTTCCCGCAGCTCTCGCTCATGTATATGGAATGCCCAGCTACCATGACAAGGTTGCGTAGGTTCGGAAACGGATACGCCCCGACCTCATTTGACCATGCATTGCCACTCATCATCCTAAACCGGGTTTCATACACCGATAAGAGGATCAGGACGCTCAGCCCAAAAGACAGCAGGATGAGGGCAACCGCGACGGGGTGCGCCTCGTAGAAGTATCGGATCTTCATCAAGGCCGAGTTCAGGAGGCCAGGGGCGTCAAGGTGTGAGTTCTTGGCCTTGCGGCCCTTGCGGGGGATTCCGGACTCAAGATCAAAATCTCCTCTAGGGTAGCGGAAGGAATTGGGGCTCCCGGGCCCGAATCCCTGGCTACTCATTGCGCTCCCAAGAACTCTGTATCTCACACTACATTACATTACGTGAGTACTAAATCAAGATGTTCATCACAGCTAGGGTGTGCTCAGACAAGCCCAGATCCAAATCTTGAACTCAAGAAGATACGGGCGAACAGATGCTATCTGGTACCAAATAAAAATCCCCAGAAGAGCTCGGCCAGCAACCGAATCACAGGAGGCAACCTGCGAAAACGAGAAATTGGCAGCAATTAGCGCGAATACATCCCAAATCGAGAAACTGGCAGAAATTGCTGGATCTGGCGATAAGGATCCCACACCTTTGGGCGCTCCTGGAGCCAAATTGGTGACGAGTTGCGCGAATGGTGAGTGAAATTGGGGCTTGATCGAACAAACCTGGGTTTGGGTGGGTTTTCATGCGATCCTGAATTGGGGGTGTTTGGTATTCGTCTCTGCCCCTTGTTGTTAAGAAAATTGATCATTTGCCACTTTGAAGAGTGGGCTTCGCAAATTTGCCACTTTCAAAATTGACTTCGTAAAAATGCCATGCAGTACATGTACATCTTGATTACCATGCCATTTGAGCCATTTAGCTCATTTAATAATTTTTTTGCTAATTTCTGGAGGTGGAAAAAACCTTTATGCCCTTTTAAGTTTTGCACTGCATGGGAAAATGAAACGTCGCAACGATCTCCCGAAGCCAGATATCTCCCGAAGCAACGGTCTGCGCACGCGTTCCCGCTCGGCGTCGTCCCCGCTCGGAGCCGTCCCCGCGCCGCCAGCCGCCCTTCCCGCTCGGCGCCGTCCCCGCTTGGCGCCCTTCCAGCGCCGCCCTCCCCGCTCGAACGCACATGTACATCGAACACCTTCTGTAGCTCGTTAGCGGCTGTCGATTCGCTCTCCATCTCTGCGTACCTCGCCAGGAAATCCCGTAGCGTGGTAGCAGACTGATCGCTTGGGACCTGTTCCTCTGGTTGCGGCGCTGGGGCTGATCCCTCGGCACCTTCTGCCATTTGCTCATCTGCTGCTGCTTCTGTCTGAGCAAGCCATTTGATCAGGTGCAATGCATACAACCATTCAACCAACACACTTACATACCAAAGCTTATCATCTCTACTTAGTGTCAACCGAATTAAACACACTCCGAGGTTCATGATCACCAGCTACCAAACCAAGAGTGTAGGATGGTTGTATAAAGAAAAAGGCAGTTAAAAACTGTCACTAACTGAACCTATAAATACTGCATACAAATTATTCAATCCCAGAATTCTTGCCAAGTACATCCCAAACCATAACCATCTAACTTTACTTGATAATTACTGAGAACAATATAAGCCATAAAAAAGGTGACAACGTTACAATAATCAATTCAAAACCAAAAAAACCAACATATGGGGTAAAAGATAGAGAGGGAGCATCAGAAGAGCAACTTGTCGACAAAGTAATGAGACCATATCCAGCCACAAAACAGAAATCTTTTACAAACATCTGAAACACAAGTAACACATCAACAATTCTCGGTGTAATTTGAGAAGTTGAACACTGAGATCCTCGGTGTTTCAATCGACAGTGAAAAGCGGGGACGGCGCTGGAACGCAAGTAACACATCAACAATTCGCGGCGCTGGAAGGGCGCCAAGCGGGGACGGCGCCGAGCGGGAACGCGTGCGCAGATCGTTAAATGAGCTAAATGGCTCAAATGGCATGGTAATCAAGATGTACATGTACTGCATGACATTTTTACGAAGTCAATTTTGAAAGTGGCAAATTTGCGAAGCCCACTCTTCAAAGTGGCAAATGATCAATTTTCTCCTTCTTGAACGGGTGACCAGATTCAGCTTTCAGGACGCGCGCGCTTAGGGCTAGTGCTGCCCACTGGCCGGCCCGGGCCGGTCCGGTCCGGTTCGGTCTATTTAGGCACGGTAAATAAATAAAACATGTCTTGTAAATAAATAAAACGTGTCTTGTTGGTTCACAGGTCAGGGTCTGAGCTAGGCATGGCACAGGCATAGTAAGGCTTTAACGGGATGTGCACGCATCAGTTGGACTGTTAAACCGGAAAAAAGAGAAAAAACTTAGAATATAAAAAATTAAAAAAATTGCAAAAATATAGAAAATTATAGCAAATTGTAAACATTGTTAATCATTAAGATAATTATTTTTAATGACATAATGAACATTATTAACTTGTTAAATTACATGGCATGGCTACATCGTTAAAAACTTTACCAAGTAAAAACTCAACTTGAAAAAACTTTAGTAAAGAAAAAAGAGTACAACCTATAAAGCTCACTAGTAGCTACATCTAAAGAAAAATATTGAAAATCCCATTTATTGCTATCTAAATACAAATTCTCAAAAGATTCTTCTAAGTCTTTATTCTCTGCAGTATGTTGGAGTCTTGATTCAGCTTGTTCACAGTCTTTTTTCCTTCCAAGAAAATCCTCCAAAGCAGATTACTACTCTATTGTAAGTCCTTAACACGGTGTAAAAAGTTACACTCCAGACCCCTAAACTTATCACGACGATCAAGTAAATCCTTAAACTTTTCAAAACGCACATCTACCCCTCTAAACTTGTTTAAATATCTCACTCAAGGTCCTAACACACATCTCAGCAGTAGCTTGCCGGTGTGGCCATGTTGATGGAAATTTGACCACGCGCAGCTCACATGAAAGCGGCCTGGCCTCTAGAAATTTGCATTACCGAGCAGATAGGGAATCCTGGTAAAAAAAAAATACAGGAGATGTTTTTATACTTTTTTAAATAGTAATTTATACAGTTTTTAAATTATGATGAATGATAGATTTTTTTTAGATAATGGAAATATCCGGCCTCTGCATACGCACATAGCCAAAACCTTACAAAATTCCCAGCTCAAACACTGGACAAATAAAATGAAAAAGAGTACACTCAAATAAAGAGAAATCAAAAGCAAAGTCTATTATTATTTGGCCACCCATTCTTGGCGAAAACATCCAAGGCAACCACCTCCAATGCTTTGCTTGCCAACCGGATTTTTTCCTTTGTGCCGTCACGCTGCAGCAGCGCCCAAAACCGCAGCCAATATGACCCCCTGAAAATAGTCTGCACAAAAGAAGAATTTGGTTTTTTCTCAAAAACAATGTCATTACGAGTACACCAGATTGCCCAAATAATAGCCGCCACCCCCACAAAAATCAAATTTCTTTCCATTCTCCCAATGCCTGTTAACCAACTGCCAAGCATATGAGTAGTGGATCTAGGAGGGGTTAAACCAGTTGCTATATGAACAATGTTCCAAATAGATTTCGCGTGGTAACAATCAAAAAATAGGTGCTTAATTGTTTCATTGCAATCACAGAAACAACACGTTTTGCTACCAGTCCAAATCATTTTAATTAAATTATCCTTTGTTAAGATAACCCCTCGCTGGAAATACCAGAGGAAAATTTTTATCTTTAGGGGAAGCTTCAACTTCCAGATAAATTTATTAGGAAAAGGGATATGTTGATTTATGAGATGCAGGTACATCGACTGCACTGAGAACTGACCATGATTATGGAGATTCCAGCTAAAGACATCCCTCTCATTAGAAAGTTGAATATTAGCTACTTTTTGTACTAACTTTAGCCAAGCTGTCCATTTAGCCCCAGCAAGAGCTCTGCGAAAAGATACATTAAGAGGCACTTGATTCATGACAGTCCGCACAGTTACATGGGGATAATTGGTTATGTTATATAAGTTAGGAAATTGGTCTTTAAGAGGTAAGGAATCTATCCATGTATCCTCCCAAAATCTGGTTTGTGAGCCATCTCTTATTTTAAATGTCCCACATCCTAGAAAATCATCTTTGAACTTTAACAAACCTTTCCAAAACTGAGAATCCCCAGGTTTTAATTGGACCTGTGTAAGGCTTTTCGAGCTCAGATATTTATTTCTGAGTAAGGTCTGCCAAGTCCCTTCCTCATTAAGGAGTTTGAATAACCATTTACTGAGGAGACATTTGTTCTTAAGCCAGAGATCAATTATTCCCAGGCCCCCTTGATCTTTAGGGCGACACAGAATGTCCCACTTGGCTAGGCGAAATTTTTGTTTATCATTATTGCCTTGCCAAAAAAATCTTGACCTGTAAAAATCCAGAGTTTTAATTACTCCTTTTGGAATTTCAAAAAAGGACATCAGAAAAGTAGGTAAACTGCTTAGGACTGAATTTAGTAAGACCAGACGACCCCCATAGGATAAATGCTTAGCCTTCCAAGTGCTCAGTTTTCGCTTGAATCTTTCCTCGAGAACACCCCACTCCGCATTGCGAAGTTTTCTGTAGTGCATCGGAATACCTAAGTATCTAAAAGGAAAAGACCCTACATCACACCCAAACAGACTAGTATATTCCTTTTCATATTTCTTTGCTTCTCCAAAACAAAAAATCTCACTTTTATGAAAGTTAATTTTCAGACCAGAAAGTTGTTCAAAAACACAGAGCAATAACTTCATATTCTTAGCCTGCTCTATATCATGGTCTAGAAAGAGGATTGTATCGTCCGCATATTGTAAAATAGACAACCCATCATCCACAAGGTGAGGTATGACTCCCCGAATTTGGCCATCATCCTTTGCCCTCTGAATTAAAATCGAGAGCATGTCAACTACAATATTAAACAAAATAGGTGACAGAGGATCTCCTTGTCTGAGTCCCTTTTTTGTTTGGAAGTAATGTCCAATATCATCATTAATCTTGATGCCTACACTTCCACCCGTGACATATTTATCGATCCAGCTACACCAACGGTGGCTGAATCCTTTCATACGAAGAGTTTGCTGGAGGAAAGACCATGTTACTTTGTCATAGGCCTTCTCAAAGTCAATCTTAAGGATCACCCCATCTAGTTGCTTCGTATGTAATTCATGAATAGTTTCGTGCAACATCACTACTCCTTCCATTATATGTCTACCTGACATAAAAGCCGTTTGGGATGGCCGTACCACATTAGTAGCCACTCGCATGAGTCTATTTGTAGCTACTTTGGTGAAAATCTTGAAGCTCACATTGAGCAAGCAAATGGGTCTATACTGTTGAATCTTTGTTGCCCCATGTACTTTTGGAAGAAGAGTAATTACTCCAAAATTAAGGCTATACAGAGGGAAGTGTTCTTCATAAAAATCAGCAAAGAGAGCTATAATATCTCCTTTAATAACTTCCCAAAACGCCTGGTAGAACTCTGCTGGGAATCCATCAGGTCCAGGCGATTTATTGTGTTCCATCTGGAAGACTGCCTCCTTTATCTCCATCTCTGTAAACGGGGAGGTGAGAAAGTCATTTTCCTCTTCCGTGACCTGGGGTATATCTTGGTTTTGGTATTCCACCATTGTAAAATTATTTTCCTCTGGTGGTCCAAATAAACCCTTATAATAGTTCGTGATATATGCTTTTAATTCAGCATTACCCACAATTAGCCCCTCTTCTTGTTCTAATTTAAAGATTCGTTGTTTCCTATGTTTACCATTAGCAACCAAGTGGAAGTATTTTGTATTATCATCACCTTCCAGGAGGTGTTTTGTTTTAGCTCGCTCGTACCATTTGGCTTCTTCCTCCCTCAGCAAGTGAACTAATCGAGCATTAAGGTAGCGCTTCATATCTAGATCCTGAGTTGAGAGCACGGTAATTTCCGCCTTTTTGTCCAGCTCATCAATCATAGAGACTAATTTCTTCTTCTCTTTTTTATGATGGCCTGCAGTATTTTTGGCCCAACCTCTCAAGAATTGCCTGAGGGATCGTATTTTACTTTGCCATTTCTCTATGGCTGAGTTTCCTTTGTTTTCTGATTGCCACACATTTGCAACCAAATTATGGAAACCATCTCTCAAAAGCCAACCCCGTTCAAATTTAAACAGTGGTGATTGTTTATTATGAGAAGAGGCACCTGTGTTTAAAAGCAAAGGTGTGTGATCTGAATTACTTCTAGGTTTAGCCACTATTGAGGTAAGCGGAAATTTTTGTTCCCACTCCGTACTTGTTAAGACCCTGTCTAACTTCTCAAAAGTGGGGTCATCCCCGCTGCTTACCCAAGTGTAATGGCGCCCCGACAGCTCTATCTCCCTAAGGTCAAGAGACTGAATAACCATATTGAAAAGACCAGGCCATTTCCTTTCAAAATTGCTTTTATTTTTATCTTCGGGACGACACATAATATTGAAGTCACCACCAATCATGTATGGTAGTGCCTCTTTACTACAAACGTGGGCCAGTTCTGTTAAAAAAGTTCCTTTATATTGTTGTTGTGCAGGACCATATAGTGCAAACAGCGCCCATGTAAACTCATCTTGTTTATTTCGAAGAATGAATTTGACATAAAAGTCGCCTTCATCAATAGCACCGATATGGAAGATCATTTGATCCACGCCAAGGAGTATTCCTCCAGAACGTCCATGAGGTGCCTTGCAGTGCCAAATAAAATCTTTGCCACCACAAAGTTTCTTTAGAGTCGAATATGAGAAATGATTCCGACCTGTTTCCATAAGAGCAATGAAATCAATTTGCTCCCCTTTAGCTATATCTTCTAAATACCCATGTTTAGCCAAGTCTCCGAGACCTCTGCAATTCCAAAAGATTCCTTTCATTTGAGATTTAGCTTGGAAGGTGTTAATGGTTTTATGGGTATAGATCCCCATTTGTTATTTTTCCTAGAAGAGGTCCTTTTCTTGCGTTGTGACGCTATTAGCTCACAACAAACATGGTCAAGGCCTTCGGCTGACACACGCTCATCAAAATCCCCACAAATGTGGTTGAGCTGTGAATCTAATAAATCCTCTTCTTCCTCCTCCAGGTTAATGTTAGGAGAGGACAAGTTGCTACTACTAGAAAGGTTTTTAGCCGACATCTGTAACCTATCTAATTCTATATTTTTAAGGGAAGTAACAGAAGATGAAATAAGGCTATTATCTCTTCCCAAAGAGACTCCTAGGTTGTTAATTCTAGAAGTGATAACAGAATCAGAAAGAGATGGGAAAGAAATGCAATTACCTGTATCCATTGCATTTTTTTGCCACCAACTTCTTAGCCTTCTCCATCAAACTTATATCCCCCATTGCAGCAGCCCGCTTGCTAGCCCTTCTGTCCATCTTCTTGACTTCAGAGGGTGTACATAAATTGATCTCTTCAATGCCTATAACAAAGTCCAGAAGCTGAAGTGCATGTGCCATGGCCGAATTGGAAAGATTTGCACGGATACCATTCCTCTTAGCTAAAGATTGCAACTTGTGTTGTGGAAGTCCCTGGAAATCTGGACTCGCCAGTGGTAATGTTGTCTTCTGCAGATCATCAACAACCACTACATTGTGGTCATCCTCCAGACCAGATCGTTCAGACTTTAACCCCTGGTTGCCAACCTGATCCTCCTGCACCCACATCTCCGATCCTATGCCGTCCAGCAGCAACTGAGAATTCCTGTCACTGTCCCATTGCAAATCCGAATCAGTTATCTTCCCTCCTGAGTCATCCACCATGTGCATAGCAAGACCACCGACCGCTGCACCCACCTTTACAGACAAGTCTGTCTCAGAAGCCAACATCTTGTTAGTAGCCATGCTGATTTCTTCTGGATCATCAAAAGGAACAAATTCATCAGCAATAATAGTAGGAATCTCCTTCAGAACCCCAGCAACTTCCAAATCAACCACATTTGCAACCCCGTTATTTGGTATATGTGCCAAATCAGCAACCTGATCTAATGCAATTGGCGCTAAATCTGTTGGAGCTTGATCATTTGGCATGTCATTTTTCTGTTTTGATGCCCACTTTGTTAAATCAGAGGACGCAGCACCGTTATGAGCACCGTTATGAATGATAGATAGATGTTATTTATCTTTTTATTTGTTTCTAGATTAGTACTATTTTTGTTAAAGTAAAACATAAAAACTGCTCAAAAAATACATTAGCTAAAATGTAATTTTTCGGAGGCCGACCCTCTCACATGAGTTGCACTGCACATGGTCAACACGGTCACATCAGCGAGCCGGTGCTGAGACATGCGTTCGAGACCTCAAGTGAGACATTTTAAACTGGTTTAGCAAGGTATTTGAGGATTTACTTGATCACTCGCGACAAATTTAGGGACTCCAAGTGCATTTTACCCAAAAAAATACATCATATGCGCACATCTTTACACATCTTTCACCAGAGATGATCCACCGCAATGATGCCATTAGGGTGAGCACGGCTCGCTCGCTCAGCGTCCTTAGTCTACTCATACAACTCAGCCAACCAAACACGAAATGCTGCATAAAGCAAGTTAGGATTAGGATTAATGCGAGCAACCAATCGCCCCTTACATGGGTGTGACTTTTCCAGATCACACGGTCGACAATCAAAGTCAACCACAGCAGAATAGTTGATATTTACACGCTATACTACACCAATACACCAATGGCGTGTCCTCAATTTGCTTCGATCTCCTCCCATCAGTGGCAGACGCAAGAATTTTGGAATGGTTGTTCGAAGTTGTAAAAATATTTTTCAGTACAAAGCATAAAGATCTACAGTAGCATAACCAATTAACCAGTTTGGCTAAGATACGAGGTGAAGTTTGACATAACAGAAGAGAATCTATTATTTGAATAATCCAAGACTTGATCAAAAATGCTAACGATTGTCAATGGGTTTGGCATCAGGATCTGGCCCTGGAGCCCATTGAAACTGAGATCAAGAGATATCAAACGACTGTTTGGGAGAACATATGAAGTGAGTTGCATATCTGTGAATATGTTGTGTGAAAGATTCAGATACGCAAGGCTATGGTCCCATGTCTCCCATATCTATTTGGGTATAGTCCCATGAATTTGGTTGCACGAAAGGTCCAATCGACTGATATATTCAACATGCATCAAGAAGCTTGGAATTGTTGTCATACTGCAAGATGCGAGTTCTAATATCAAGAGTTCAGGCATTAAGGGTAATGTGGATTTACTAATTTCTCCATCCGTGACAGACAACTTACTGTTTGAAAAAGACAAGGCAGCAAGCTTTCTTAATCTCCAAAATGAGTTAACACACTGGACAGGAAATCATCCGGGTATCAAAGTTGCATAAAACGAAATAACTACGGTGCCCTGTTCAGCTAGATGCGGCCAAACATTGTCTTACCTTTGACCAATTGGGTGAAGTTCCATGCTACTAGTGCTTCTTATAAATCAGTACAATAGACAATTAACTTTACCAAGATAGGTTGCAACTAGGACTCCAAAGCCTAATAGCCATATACAAAATCCGTAAACCCTAATCTCAGAACAAACATTCACAAGGCAGACGAGAACCATGCCACAAGCAAGACCGAATTTTCCTGGATTAATAACAAAGCCGGCCAGTGAAGGCACTCACTCGGTGGCCGGACTCGGCGGATCGAGGCGCCGGAGACGGAGAAGCAGCAGATCTGTGGGAGGCGGCCTCGGTGGTGTCCCCCGCTCGAATCCCGCGCCCAGATCCGTCGCGGAGGCGTGACGAGAAAAAAGGCGCGGCGCGGAGCTTTGGAGGGCCGGCACGACCTGCTCGCAGCTCGGCGGAGCGGAGGGCCGGACGGCCAGATCTGGGATCTGGCGCCTGGCGGTGTCGCGGACGGCCGACGGCGGACCTCGCGGTGCCGGCGCCCAGCGGAGCGGAGTGGTGGAGCCGAGCGGACTGGTCTGGAGGGGCGGAGCGCAGGAGCGGAGCGGCGGCGCGGAGGGCTGGAGCGCCGGAGCGGAGCCCAGATCGATGCGGGCAGCGGGCCGGAGGCGCGGTCGGTGTCGAGTCACCGTCTCGCCGATTAGGGTTCAGGCTTCTCCAGTTCTCTGCCTCTGCGTCGCCGCGTTGGGTCAGCAGGAAATGGGGGCCGGGGTTCAGGGGTCGGGGGAAACGGGGGCCGGGCGAAATGGGGGTCGCAGGCGCGCACGCCGCGCAGCAATGGGTTGGGCTGGCTTTCCTTCGGACGCGCGCACGTGGATTCCCTCGGGCGGTCCGGCCGGGTAGCAGATTATGACTTGAAATAGATAAACTGGCCCAGTTATATATAGATTATTGCTATACAACATTCAACTGTTTTTGAGGATAAAAACAGTCAGATTGATCTGGGACGTTAGATCTCCATCCAACGGATCCACCCATACAAGCCCCCCTCCAAAAAAAATAACCCCCTCTAAAAAAATGATCTAGAGCGTTGGATCTCTATCTAACGGCTCAAAATCTGACAGTTTTTATCCTAAAAAACAGTCGAATGTTGTATAGACACTCCCTTATATATATACATATGTAATATACCCTATATATACTAGGTTTTTTGTCAAAAAATTTGAGTGTTCAGCTGAACACCTTTGACCCACTGTAGATCCGCCCCTGCCTCCCATGGCCACCTGCATGCCATCCATTCTTCTCCTCCTGGCGCTCACGTTTACGTCGACGGCCGCGTCGTCGGCCGGCGCCGACGACAGCATGGT
Organism: Dendrocalamus latiflorus; assembly: GCA_017311315.1. Taxonomy (NCBI): domain Eukaryota; kingdom Viridiplantae; phylum Streptophyta; class Magnoliopsida; order Poales; family Poaceae; genus Dendrocalamus; species Dendrocalamus latiflorus. The sequence continues at coordinate 22,085,509 of CM029637.1, forward strand.
GCACCTCCACTTCTACAGCATCGAGCTCGGTCCGCGTCGCCAAGGCCTCGGTGCCGCTCCCCGACTCGCCGTACAACTTCGGCGACCTCGTCGTCGACGACGACCTGCTGACCGACTGCCCGAGCACCGAGTCTAGGGCCGTCGGCCGGGCTCAGGGGACGTTCACCGTGGCGACGTCCGAGCCGTCCGTCCAGTTCGTGCTCAACCTCGTCCTCGCCGACGAGGCGCACAACGGCATCACGGTGGCGTGCATGGGCCGGGACCTTGTCGTCGCGCCGGTCCGGATGGCGCGCGGGTACGCGCTCGTGAGGACGCACTCGGCCAACGCCACCGCCGGGGACGTGGTGCTCGAGCTGGACGTGTACGCCGAGAAGAAGCACCACAAGTGGTGAAACTTCACTTGCGATATTACTCGCGCGTTTCTTGCCGTTCTGAGCTGTTGTTTGTGTTAGTTTTGTTTGCCGATGGGACTCATGGACTGGTGATGGAAAAACGTTGTGGATTTGCCATGATCTTTCATCTCGGATGTAATCATATTTGATGATATGAATGTGTCAGTTGAGTGAAAGGAATCTTGAAAACTAAGCACGGACAGGGAGGGAGTACTGAAAAGCGACAGAAACTAGAAAGGTGGTCAAGTACACGAATTTTTGGTACGGATAATCCATTTTTTATTCGAAATTACAGAAATATACCTGCGAGAAATTTTTTTACAAAAATAGACTCTAGTTGCCCAATGGTTGGGCGACTGGAGCCTTTCGCCCAACTCAACAGCGACAACTAGAAAATTTCCCAACCGTTGGGCGATTAATTGCAGTCGCCCTCCCATTGGGACCGTTGGGCAACTACTGCATCCAGTCGCCCTCCCATTGGGCGACTTTCATGCAGTCGCCCAATGGTTGGGCGACTGCACTCAGGCCCCATGAATGTTTTAAATTTTGTTAATTTTGTAGTTTTAAACTGGTAAAAAATCTGCTGGAGTTATAATAGAAGAGAGAAAAAAGAGAGGAAAGAGTCCATCTATGCCGAAATTTGGAAAGTGCATCAAATCTTCGCCAAAAATAGTGAAAATTGGTGGAGCTGTTCTTCATACATCCAAAAGCCCCCAAAAATTTTTTTGAGCAATTTCGGCCATGGGATCAAAAGTTATAGCAGTTTCAATTGAGGCCGAAACGAATTCGAGTCCGTTTTCGACACACCTTCAGTAAAACGGGCATAACTTTTGCATACGGTGTCCGTTTTCGACATTTTTGTACTCGTTGGAAAGCTAACACGAGACTGATCCAAAAAAAACTGACTTCCAAGACCTAAAAAATCGGCCATCTTTGGATCTAAACCTGCGTTGTAAGTTTTTTGTTTCTGTTTTTGCCCTTTCTCTTGGTCTTCTCTTTGGAATTTGGATTTTGCTTCAACTGAAAAGTTGTAGATCTCATCGAAACCTTTCAAATGAGTATATATAAGCCATATAAAACTTTGCTATTTTATCTTTTCAGATTAGTTGTTTATATTGCATCGGTATATAAAACTTGTGATAGAGAATATTACAGACGGTTTGTATGTAGAACCGTTTGTAATAATCTGACCACTGGGTCCGTCGATCCTCCTCAACCCAATCCTAGCCCAGAGACATGAATTCTCAGTAACATCAAAATGTCACTTACCATCATATGTACCGATCGTTCTACGGTCAATTTTTCCTAAAAAAATTTTTCAAAATTTTTTACACACCTACAATATACAATGAACATAAACTTTTATTACAACTCCAGCAGATTTTTTATCAGTTTAAAACTACAAAATTGACAAAATCTAAAACATTCACGGGGGCCTGAGTGCAGTCGCCTAACCAATGGGCGACTGCATGAAAGTCGCCCAATGGAAGGGTGACTGCACTCCAGTCGCCCAACGGTGGGACGACTGCAATTAATCGCCTAACGGTTGGGAGATTTTCCAGTTGTCGCTGCTGAGTTGGGCGAAAGGCTCCAGTCGCCCAACCATTGGGCGACTGGAGCCTATTTTTATAAAAAAATTTCCGCGGATATATTTATGTAATTTCGAATAAAAAATGGATTATCCGTACAAAAAATTCCAAGTACACTGCCTTAATGAAATTGTACACAATGGCACTGCAAGTGCTGATCTACATTCCTACTCTACAAGAAGAAATATTTACAGAGTGAGCTAAGCAACTACGACGGCTAAAAGAGAAAATATTTGAACTGTTCATTCAAAAGACATTGTAATCATTTTTTTTCAAATTTAACTCTTAGATATTTATTTTTATAAATCTAGTCTCCTCCGTAGAAGTACCGAGCTCGATAGGCAACCTTCCGAGTAACTGAGCTAGGGAGCTCGAGAGGTCGCCTACCGAGCCCCCAATATTAGTGATATACCATAGAAACAACTATTGAGATGATAGTATCACTTCTATGTTTATGATCTTTTAAACAATATGTTATTTTGTTCTTTGAATAAATATCTTTCATATTGATCAACAAATATATGATTTGTTCGTGAAACTTTTTATTCATGTTTTGATGTTACTCTAGATTATCCCTGATCTTATGTCATTATGTGAGACAATTATGATTTACAGATCAGCACGTGAATTGATTGATGATCATGTTTCACGGATTATGAATACGGGGATATCAAATCAATAATGTGGACACATGGTAGAGAATATAGTGTTGGATTAACTTATCATAAGACACTGCGAGAATTGTTATATTCTTAAATGTTATCAGTTGGTCTTATATATAGTGTATGTAGGATGCTTAAATCTAAAATCGTCACGGTATTCTAAATGTGTAATAGTTTACTTAGGAGTTATCAAACACTACTTCGTAACTGGTTGGCCATAAAGGTACCTTTTGGGTTTTATTATAAAACATGCAGAGAAATATGAGTGATCAAAATGAAATTTGCCTTTCCAATATAATGAGAGAGATATCTCTAGTCTACTTGATGTGGTTGGATTAAGAAAGTGCATAACCATGCAAAATATGGTTGAGGAGTGAATCACAACTGAGTAATCCATTACAGATTTGAGTGAAGGATTGAGCTACATAGGATGGCATGGCTCTTGCCTTGAGTTCGATCTGATATCATTATGCAAAGGGATCGGTACATAAGCACTATATAGATTTGTCCGATATGATCTTTATGTATATTTGAGAGTTATTATGTTCTATTAGGGACCACTATAGATTTATGGACCGGAAAGGAATTTCCGACATATGACCAAATATACATAAATCTACAGTGTCACACACAACTAATGGGTACGAACGATAAGGGTCCGAATAGTAGACTCTGAGTGAGATACGATTTCTACTTGTATTAGATAAGGGTTTAGTCTGAGGCTTTCCAAGTTGGATATGATATCTGATCATATCGGTTAAAGATCCGATTGGAGGCTATACAAAGGGAGGCGCGGGGGCTGAGGGAGGCATCCCGAGATACGCCCATTGAAACCCTAGCCACCACTTCTCATAACTCCTATCGTGCGCGCTAGTGCTAGCACACCAACACACGGTGTTCTATCCCTGGACGTATGGACCTTGATAGAGGCACTGCTGCGACTGTGGCACTGATCAGAACAATCATGAAGAGAAGACGGTTGGCCAAAGGATGATCGATTATTTCTACTACACTGATGCGTGCTTCGTTGAACCGGCTGCTTCAACTTTACTTTCGCTGCGCGTCTAGTGGTAATGATCTATGATATTTTACTTGCATGGTTTTCTAATTTACGCGGTAAAAAATTTTAATCTACGCTAGTGTAGCTTACCTGTATCCTAACACTCAAGTGCGACAGCAAACCAGCCAGACATTGCGCAGTGCTTTAATTAGCGCTAATCATACTTAATTAGTACTAAGCATAATTAATTAGCACTAATTATCAGCTTAATCATGAACTTAGTTAGCACTTGGGTGGCTCGACAAGTCGCTAGCCGAGGTAAGGGAGCTCAACAGGTGTCTGCCGATCTAGGGGATTAGATTTACAAAAACGAGGGTTTATAGGCTAAATTTAAAAGAAAAAGTGGCTACAATGCCAGTTACATGCACAATTCGAAATCTTTACATAGCCAAACCAAGGCAGTATACAGAGAATGGAGAGATCATTTCGCTTTGCCATCAGGTCGACTTCAGCCTGTCCAATCTGAACTTGGCCTGTGAGATGGGCCATCAGAGATCAATATACAGTATCATATGAATTCATTAGCAAGAAAATTTTAAGGTGTAAGTACGAATTCAGAAGCAATGCTAAGTGCTAACCATTATGGCATGGATGCCATCAAGAAAGGGCTGAAGCAACTGCACTAGCTTCTCGATCTCGTCCTTCAGAACAATGCAATCTTGGTCCCTCCCTAAGAGTAAGCTGACGAAGATCTTCCTCTCTGGCATGAGCTTCATTGCTATCTGTTCACAAGTTTATTACAGTTGTGTTCAGTGTAAGCAGGAGAAGCATAGGTCTTTTCGACAAAATCACTGCCCAAAAATTCGGCAATTATCACCTTATATGCTGCTGAAGAGATCCAGCCATGCCATGGCTTCAGAGTGACCTTGTACGCAGCTTCTACAAGCTGTGCAAGGCTGTGCTGATCAGAATCCACCTCCAGTCTCTGTAATAGTGCAATAGCGAATTCCATGGATCTGGTGACGGTAGAAAAGATAAATTCAAATGAGAAGATGTAAGTAGCCCAGTAATAGAACATCGTACAGTAATGATCTATGCAAGATTGCAAGTAGCTAGCTTAACAGCAGAAGAAATGAACAGAGTTAAACTTCTGTGGTGCTTGTTTGCCTAGTAAGCCATAGAATAGCTCTTGCACAGCTATCAATCTTCCTTGCAGTGCCCTCCTTGACCTCCTTCTCCACTATATCCGTTAGAGTGGAGTATTTGGATGGGTCCAACAAGTACAACTCCTGCAGCCTCTGCAACACACATCAACTATTCAGGAAAAAAATGCACCATGGACTTTCTAAAATAAAGAGGTTCAGACTTTTTTCCCCAAGTAAGTTAGTATACTCCTTCCAATCACATATACATGTCGATTTGGACATAGATATAGTCCAAGTTTCGAAACTTTGACTAGCAATATATTTTCAAATATTTAAATTAGATACATGAAAATCATATGTGTAGATTTATCTCGAAAAATATTTTATAATATTATAATTTTATTAGTTTTTATGAATATATTACAATAGAAATTAGTCATCAAAGTTATGTTTGGAGACCGTATCGATGTCCAAAATAATATGTATTTATAACTTGTGTCCTTAAGGTTATTTCTATGGATGAAAAGAGAGAAAAGAAGATAATGGGCCTGTTTTTAAGTCAAAAGCTGGCGGCTTTTGGCTTTTGCTACAGTACCTAACTTTCAAATAGAGTATTTTCTCAAGACGTAGTCTACAAGTTAAACGATCTACACGTTAAAAGCCTAACATCTGTACCAGCCAAAATCGCAAGTGAGTATCTGTCTCTCCGTGATCTGTACCGTAAACAACCAAAATTTAAAAATTTCAGCTAAAAGCTATAAGCTGCAGCCGAAAAGAACAGAATTCAGGCAACTTTTCAAAAGATAAACTGTACTACTGAATTAAATAATAGACCTTCTGCTTGCAGCAATGTTGCTGTGCCATCTTGAGCTGATAATGGTGCCAGGCTATCAGCAAAAGCAAACACAAGATATCCGATTATTTCACGCTAAGGTTTGTACTAAGTGCTATTCAGCCACAGTCACCTACAGGTACCTGTTGGCCTTGGGCACCAAGTATAGGAACCCCATGCACATGCAGCACTACCATTCAAGTCAAGACAACACTGTACCCACTTATTGTGAACAAGTCTTTCGTCCTTAGTCTTCGCTCCAAACAGCTATTGGCATGTGTTAGTTTCTTAATTTGGCCTTTTTAGCCTTTTAGTCTTTTTAGGTTTTTGCTTTTTCTTTTCTCTCTCTTATTTCTTTGTATTATTTATAATGATATAACTTATTTATTTTTTAAATTTACTTGCTCAGATAAAAGTAACAGTCGCTATGATATTTTTTCGGCCAGAAAACGTTGAGCGCACTAGCTTCTTCTAATCTTGAAAGAGAAAAACCGTATCTTAGCTTCTAAAGAAGACATCAGCGAGAGAGGGACAAGAAAGTTAGCGTGTAAAAATGTTCCAAGGGTGGATGTGACCGGAGCAGTTGAAGGCCTCTGTGTGGCACACGTAAAGGGCCCATCTCCCTTCGCTTTCAGCGAAGCGCGACGAAAACAAGAGATATTTCAGACCTCTGCATCGATCATCAAAGCCGTACTAATCCTATCGGCTTCGTCTTCCTGCTTCCTTCGAAACCGTCGCTGTCCCATTGAAGGGCGCCAGATAGAGGCCGGTGTATGAACATACTTTGCCTAGATAAGGCTCCTGCTGTGTGGTGCTGGAATTTGCAAGTGATTCGTGTAAAATGGTAGTTGCAACGGTCGTGGAAGTTCATGCAGGGCTCATGGTGCTTCGAATCATATCCCTTCAATGGTCAGCTCTTTCGAAGCAGTCGATCGAGTCAGATCAGTTCCAAGCATTGATTCAGTTGGTGTTCAATTGGGTTGATTTTTTATAATTTATAGCTGAATTTTTATGGTAGCTAAATGGAATTAAAAAAATATTTGATAGTGACTTATTTAGCATAATTAAATTTAAAAAATTGATATGAGACTTTCAAAGCGGAGAGAGAAGAGAGAGAGAAAAATAAGCCGGCCATGAGATAACCTATGCGGCTACCAGGACCGGCTACTTTTGGTGCCTAGCCGTGTGGCCGGCACGAGACAGGAAAGCAGCCACAGGATTACGTGCCCCTACATGGACCACACCCAACAGTTCTAGATGTGAATTTCTTGGTTGCAATTTGGTTTCTACTTGCAATCTTTTTTTTGGTTTCGGCTCTCAAGCGTCGAGCTGCAGGTAGGGATGTGATTGAGACTCCGTGCCTACTGACTACGCACACCGAGTAGCTAGTGCAAGAAGGCTTCGATTATTAGTTGAAGATGTTGTTTGATCAGGGGTAACCAGGGAGAAGAATTATTTACTCACCTCGATGTTTCGTTGGACGTCGAGCCTCAGCACAGCCATGGTCGGACCGATCTTATCTGCAAGCCCGTGCACCACCAGCAACAGCAAGGAAAAAACATGGAACAGCGAGAAGCCAAGAAGTTAAGAACAACAAATTAGCAGAAGTAGAAGAGTGAAGTGACGATACATAGTGACGGCAAATCAAAAGAAGCAGAAGCATGAAATGACACAAGCGAGTGCCAAATGAACCCAAAAAAAAAATTGGGAAAAAGGAAGGAGAGCTTTTCAATCAAGAACAAGAATTAACAGATGGGAAGCATGTAGCCATACATATTGATCAGTAGTGCGAAGGTTGGTTAGTGCTAGTAGCAGTTGGTACTCACTACTCACCGAGCACCCTGGGGAGGAGGTGAGACAGGCCGAGGAAGGGCAGCGTGGGAGGTGACGACGGGACCAGCTTGCCGCCGCCTCCACGCTCGACCATCGGGGACAGCTCCTCGATCGCCAGCCGTATCTCGGACCACTCCTCCTTGTGCTCGTCTTCATCGTCTCTTCCTCTTTCATCCCTCTCCCCCTCCGCCTTCTCTCCCGGTCCTGCGTCTCCTCCTCCCTCATCTCTCTCCCTCTCCACCATGAACCCGTTGCCCGTTGAAGCCGAAGTCTCAGACTTAACAAGGCATGGTGAGAGAGACTGGCATCCCTTCTTGTTTCTTGCTCTTGTTGAGAGATATAGAGTCAAACGCCCGTGCCTGCCCTCTACAGAGATTCGCCTAGAAGGATTTCTATACAAGTTAAGACTTGGAGTAATCTATGATCGTGATGTTGATACCTGAGCACAAATCTCAATGCTTTCCTCTCGAATAACCCTAATCTCAAAAACTACCTTTCATTGTATTTTAAAAATTATATAAATCACTATAAAAAAATTATATAAATCACTGTAAAAAAAGCATAGAGCACCTTCCAAGATCGAGCGAGAGCGTCGCGCGCGCTCTCGAGTTTGTAACATAAGAGGGACGCTCACGAGTCACGACAAGACGCCAGAACGCGCGCAAGACAATTTATCTGGACGTATAAAACGGCCTGCCCTGCTCGTGTCATTCGCTATCTTTTCAGGTGAGTATGCAGATACACGCGACTTGTTCTCGTCATCTTTTGTCCAAAAGCAGCGAGCAGCAGCATCTAGCATGGCCTTGACCGTGCTTGCCCTCGCCTGTCAACATACTGCTGATGGTAAGTTGTAACAACAGGTAAGAGTACAAGTGCAAACGTACAATGCTACAGCCACAGCAGCAGGGGATGAGCTCACAGAAAGTAACATGCACACGCAGCCTGCTAAAAGAAAACGCATGCGGCATTTCCCGACATACCTTCCTGGCTGGTCAACTCAGTTCAAGAATACTATCCATATTTCCATATAGCAGCCAGATCACCGGATTTTCAAGAGAGGCTAGTAAACCAATGTTTGCTGTCCATTTCGTGCCCAATGCGTTCATTCTTAACCATGTTTTCTGCGAACCGAACAGCAGCCACAGTAGAACGGCTTGTTTTCCATGAACCATATCACTCAGCTCTTTCGACGTTTCGCTGTCCCCATTTCCTTGGTTGGTGGTGCCAGTTGAATCCCCTCCAGCTCTATTTTAGCATCAAGAATATCAGAAAACCCGCTGACAGTGCTTGTTTGAACTATAGATGGGTAGCAAAACTTCAACTGAAGAAGAGTATGAATGATGATTAAGGAAATTTTAATGATGCAAACGCCAAAGTAACAACTAAAATACATTTCTTAAGCCAAGTACATAACCACACATGCAATCCTCATTATAAAGAGTACCATTCTCAAGCAATAAGTTCAAGCAACCATCTGAACATCACATCATGATAATATCTTTTCTTCCATGCATACATAGCATTTTTTGAGGTTTCATACTCTATGGCACCTTAGCAGCACAACAGCCAGCGCAGCAGCTCTTTTGGCAGCGGTAGCAGAATTAGCAGCAGCAGAGCGGTAGCAGCAGCAGCAGCAGGAGGACAGGGCACTCAAGACTGAGGAAACAAGGAGTACTCATTTGTTAAAGAGAGCTAATAGCACAGCAAATTATATCTGAAAAACTAAATGATGAGAACTCTGCATGCAAATTTTTGTTCGATAAAGGGAAACAATAGAGGCAAAGTCAGCATGTCAGTCACTAAATGATTTGTCAACAGAATGTTGCATAGTAGTATTCGTACACTATATCTTACAAGACACTGAATTAGGCATGAATATGTCAGATGTCAGTTACCAAAGCATGCATTGTTAACCTATATTAGAGCATACCATGATTATTTTGAAGTTGGAAGAAATAATACAATTATATTGCACTTTAAATTACATGGACAACTGTGATACCACTTGAAAGCAACTGTTGACCAAAAATGAATAATTCATTTATCACAACCAAACTTCAAAGATTAATTGGAGGGTAAATGAAAGAGCAGAACATATCATAGGCCATTTCCTTAGAAACATCAACCTGCAGGTCCAACCCCAAGAACCAACGTAATTTTCTTTAACACTAGACCCATATAACAGGTCATCGTTATTGTTGTGGAGTTCATGCATCTACAAGCAACAGTAATGGAGGAGCTATTCAGCTAAGGAGTAGAATTGATCATATAAAACTCAATGACATCTGATGTGAATCAAAGACGATGAAAATGATCCCATGGTAGATCATCTGGAAATTACAGGTTAGCTTAGCCAACTGACATGAGCATCTGATAGACAAAATTGGCAATACCATAAAACAAAACACTTTTAGCATTGCCACACCTGTTTTGAATGGACAAAATATGTATCCCATGTTGAACATTCAGTGGGTACATGTTAGCTTGCCCAAATGACAAGAGTACTCGACCAAAAAAAACATGGCAATATTAAACATTTTTCTACCATTGCTCCAGCTGTTTTGAATGAACAAAAACATCTGGAAGGAGTTAAGATTTAACGCTTTTTGATAAGGCATTTCTGGGGTGTATGCTCTCCCTCTATATGTATTTGGCCGCCATGTATAGTAATTAGATTCTGGGTTTAGAGAAAAAAAAAGAATCACTGGATATAGTTTACTTTACTTTATCTAGCTGAACGAGCCTGCAGATGGATGGTAAAAGCGGCAGAGAGGTCGATTGCATTCTCCTCGTTTAAAATCACGGCAAATTTCAACCTTGTCATTTGTCACCTGGGAGAAAATGTGCAGGGGAGAAACTTGCTAGTTAGTAGCTTGTAAACCAACAGAAATTCATGACAAAAGAAAAATACACATACAACCTCAGTATGCGAGTCAGGGTGTGCAAATCTGCAGGATTCTCTATTACACATTTTCTTCAAGAAGTCCCTACAAACTTCCACTGTGTTCTTATTATCTGCGTTTTCAGAAAAGTATCAGAAAGTATGTTCTCTCTCAAAAGAAAAGTAATAAAAGGCACGCAATCATGAATCATCAAACTATGGTAGACATTCAAGGCTACAATTTCCTAGAAGAAAAAGCTAGTATTTCTTTTCTCACTTCATTAGAACAGAACAACAATAGTGAATGGTCTAAGAAGAAGGGAAAATAATGGTATTGTCATGTGTTATTTACCAGCAAAATTTCCAGGAGGCGATGGGGGAGGCACCATCATTGGTACTCCAAGTGGTGGTGGTGGTGGCATGTAAACCTTGAGGACAATGGATAAAAAAAGGTTACAGATTATGTTATCCATAACCATCTTATAAAAAATGCAAGAAAATACAAAACATAAAACACTCTTTAACATGAAAAAAGCATGCACTTATTTATTTACCAATTCATTTATTAATTATTACAGCAAATTAATTTTGAAAAAGTGGCAGCAAAAGTATGTTAGTTGAAGCAACACTTTTGATTTTCTCTTCCAAGTGATTTACTAACTTGTAAACAGATAAATAATATATTCCAAAAGTAAGTCTTTCAACAAGTGACAGGCTGTTTGGTACGACTATATTCAACAGAAAAACATTACCATCTCAGGGTATTCAGGGTATTGCATGGGAACATCCCTCATTGGAAGCATTGGTTGTGCTACAATATGAGAGTACCTACAAGATTTGCGGTCACACCTCCCACGCAAGAAATCTTGGCAAACCTTTCAATAAAACAATGTACAAATCAGCCAAAATATTTGTCAACAAATATGAAGTGCCAATGGGGGCAATCATTTACTTATAGACAAAATTCTTGCTTAGAATTGAGCAGGTAAAGGGGGTATACGATAATGAAGTAGAACATTTGAAATGCAAACAATTTTATGTGTTTGCTAAATTGTGCTAGGCTAGTTAATGATATAATCCTTATCAGCAAAACGGAATCTTACAATGGTACAATCTTCAACAGACGAATGGTGCAAGAATCGGCACTCATTTGCTGATCTTGAACATCGACCACGCACAAAATCTCTGCAAACCTGCTAAGTGTTTACAAGAAGTATGCTCAGATGGGCGATCCTGAATGTTGAATGCAGAAGAAAAATCCTAGAGCCTAACTTGTATGAAACTGTATGGGAACACTGTGCATCTAATATGAAGTGGGACCTTTTCACATTGTTGAATAAGACATGTTAGAGATTGTTGGCAGCTCTTCCATGAGAAACAAAAAAAAAAAAGAAGCTATTTGTTCCACTTCCACAAGGTCACACCATGCAGAACACAAAATCCTAATATCTAATTTCACTTATCATTTTAAGCAAGCAAATGACTCTTAATTAGCAGTTTGCACTAAATAGTAGGGAAACCTTAACCACCCAGAGAAAGGGGCCAGTCAATGCATGCTTTGAAGAAAATACGAGAATCAAACAGGAGAAACTTACCGTCTTCACCTTTGGGTCTTCCACGCCAATCGATCTCAGCAACGACCTACACCAAAGCAACCAAACAAGGGTAGAATTAGAAGGTTACATCCAAACCCTGATTTCATATTAGGAGTAAAGTTAACATGCCGCCCACAAGATTATCGTAGGTCACATAACAAAGACACCCAAATTCCAACATAAAGCATTTTGCATCAAAGCAAGCACATAGTATACTCTCTCTCTCTACCCCCCCCCCCCCCCCCATAAAAGAGTTGCATCATAAGAAGGGAGCACAATTTTCAAGGACATAATATCAATTCCACACCAAAACGCAATAGAAAACTGAGCTTTCTCCTAAACCACACTAAATGCACACCTCAAATGTGTGGAACCACCTATATGAGACAGTTAGAAACTCAAGTACATACACATGTCCGCAAAAACATATCGATCAAATATATAATTGCAAGCACATAAACAGATGTGCACACGCACAAACTGAGAGATTGAAACTTTAGAAACTAGCTTATACAACAGGGCTCTTAGCAATTCGCATCGGATGTAAGCGCACGGTTACAACTCAGAAACACAATGTCCAGCAGCTATTTTGATCCTCTAGATGGCACTATGGGGGCACAATCTCGTGTGGCGATGCTGCTGTTAATATTTTAGAAGCCAAGCTAGAATGGAATATTTCATACTTAATACTACTATAAATAAACTTGCAGCAGACTGCATCTAAACATCGAACCGGTGTACCGGGTTCCACAACCGAAGGACGCAAAGCAAATCAAACAAAACGAACGGAACAAACAACAAGGGGGTATCAGCTCATACTCCTGGATATGAGGAGGCGGGTGGTAGTAGCGGCAGGTCCTCCCCCGGAAGCAGTTGTTCCTCAGCGAATCCGCGCACGCCGTCACCTTGTTGTCCCTAACCAAATTCCCGCGCACACACCAAAACCCAAATCAGAACAACACGCCGCTAGCACACGCGCGCAGGTGGCACGGGCGGGGGGAGGCGAGATCTCACGCGTACCGCTCGACGGAGACGGAGTGGTGCGGGTGCGCGTACTTGCACTCGATGTCGGGGCGGGTGCACCTCTCGCGCAGGAAGTCGCGGCACACCTCAACGGTGAGGTCGTTGTGGCGCCGCCGCTTGCCGTCGGGGCAGCGCGGGCTGCGGCTCCGGCGGCCGGGCGGGGAGCGGGAGCGGGACGAGGAGCGCGCAGGGGAGGGGGAGGGGGAGGGGGAGAGGCGGCGCTTGCGCGGCGGGAGAGGCGGCGACGGCGAGCGGGCGGGGTCGGGATTGGAGTCGGCGGCGTCGGGGTTGGGGATTTCGGCGGAAGCCATGGGGAGCAGGGGAGAGGGGGAGGTGGAATGCCGGGGGTCCACGTGACAAGACGGGGGATTTAAGTTTTTGGGTTGATTTCGTTTTGAGGGCGTGATTTGACAGGTTTTATTGTCCAAACGTCTAGTTAACTAAAAGATGGATCTCGTTGCCGGGCTGTGATAAGAGCAACTCTGCCTGCCCAATCATATGGCTATCACATCGTCCATGCGAAAATTGTGAATTCATCTCGACGAAGACAGGACGTGGCATGCGTATCTAGGCGTAAGATTATGGGGAAATGGATAATCTACCAGTTTGACTTCTGATTTATCTTTTACTATTTTTAAATTTTATTTTTTGATTTTTTTAGTTTTTTTAGCTTTTTTATCGATTTTTTCGTATACGTTTGCGTTATTCGTGATGAGTTAATCTTTTTTTATTTTTTAAATTTCATTACGTTAAATAAGCCATCATCAGTTACAGTGTAATTTTAGCCAACTATAATATAATTTTAGTCATAAGCTAATTTATTTCAGTCTACCTGAGTGGCACCTAAACATGTGAGATTTTGGGATTTGCCGTTGAAAACCTTTTTCTTGACGATACGCCACTATAAATACGAGAATAGGTTTGGTTTGCCGATCCTGGTGTTATTCTAGCTATTTTTTTTCATTTGCCCCAAATCGCATGTAAAAACTACGATTTTGCCCTTCTCCTTCCTCCCCTCCACTCCCTCCTTTCCAAATCTAGTGTCGCCGTGGCGGTCGACATAGCACTGGTCGAGGTAGCTTGTCTACCGCAGTCAAGGCTTGAGGTCCGCAATCACAGGCACCAGACTCCGCCTGTCGCCAGGCGTCGCGCCGTCCGGGCGGTGGTGGATCAAGCCAGGAGAACAGCTTCTCCTCCCTAACTCTGCCCGAGGAAGCAGCTAATGATGTCGGCACCGAAAGAGGTGGAGGAGCCAGCGGCACGACCCATCCAAGGTCCCAAATCAGGACTCCACTCCATGAATCCATGGCGGCTCGATGGACGTTGAGGGACGCCGCCATCATATTGTTGTGCACGCTGATCGACATGGGTACATCGCCAGCTCGAGTGATTACGGGCCAAAGAAAAAAGAAAGGAATACAGGCATACAGCTTTAGTGGCACAATACAACTATTCAGTGGCGGAACCTAAGCTGTAGTCCGAGATCTAGTAACCAAAGCCCATGTAAAATTAATGAAAAATCACAAAAAAAAGCAGAGTTAGCTCAAGAGTCGGTCCAAGAGCAGCTGGCCCAGCTCGGGGCTTGGGCTGGTTCCACCCCTGCAGCTATTTGTGCATTTATGGTGGTATACTGGTATTTCATCAAGAAAAATGTTTTCAGTGACAAATTCACAATCAGGGGTCTTTGGAGTGGCAATTAATCGTCGATTTTTCCTAATATTTTGATTTAGTTCTAGGAGAGGATTTGTTAGATTTGATTTTTGAATGTGTGAATGAAATATACCAAAAAAATAGAATGTCGTTAGATTATATCATACCAACTCTAATGGAGCTATGCTGTATTAACGAAATGAGGCAGAGAAGCGCGTTACCCTTACGCAATGCTGCCCATCGGACAATCCACACTCAATGTTTGAGATTATAGCTAGCACTTTGGAATGTTCATCTGAAAGGATTAGCTTGATTGTGAGTCTTATTTTAAATCTTGGCTATGAAACTAGTACATTTTTTGTTGCAATCTTCTTATATACACTCAGTCAGGCATGTTATTAAAAAATGAGAAAGAAAAGATGGAAAAGATGTATGCTTAAAGCATGCCATGCTTAAACAAAAAGAAAAAGGCACAAAAAATGCATAAATCAAAAGAAGTATACTTCAAGCATACCACCATTTAATAAAAAAATTGCTACAAAGATGGCATTATGAAAAGAAATATGCTACAACCATGCCAACAATAGGTGGCCATACGAGACTGCGAGCTCGCCTAGATTTAAGGTTTGCTTCACTTTTAGACTTTAACTTTTCATTGTGATATCTCATTGTGCTCTCTGTAATCGGTTTGGTTAATTTTGGGATGCCTGTCATTAATCTAATTGGCTTAATCATCCTAAAGACTTGTTTTTGACATGCTATATGGTATATGACTTCATATGATCTAGGGAGCTCTCCTGAAAAAGATGACTTGGACACACTCTTAAATCAATGCAAAGTGACTTAGATAATTTACAAAGTTTCTGGATGTTTACTCTCTTTTGCTCTTTTTTAGAATTATTCTCTCTCTGCAGCACTTGATGATTTCATTGCCAAAGGGGGAGATATTAGAAGAAATGAGGAGTATTTAGAAAGGGGGAGATTTTTGAGTTTAGAAAAATTTGACAAAATCGCTCTCTGGAGTTGAGGGGGAGTTTTCTGAGTTGAGTTTTCTAAATGGTTTGTGCTCTGTGTTCTCTTTTGGCTGTGGTTGATTCCTTTCGTAAATTCTCTCACAAATTCTCTTATTTAAGAGTTTTTGAGCGGTTGCCTATATATATTCATCAAGGAGGAGTCTGTTAGACCATATGGTGGTCGTGCATAAATTAATGATGAATAATTGACATTTGGGTTTAATTAAAATTTGTGTTTTGGATAATTCTAGTCGATGCACTTGTTTTGCTAAAGCTTTCAGGGCAATCATTGGCCATGGCAGTCACTCACGGCAGACTTTGACCACGTCTGACTTCGACCACATGTGACTTTGACCAAGGCATTTTCGACCACGTTATTTCGACCATGGTATTTCAACCACGTCTAGCTTTGACCATGGCAGTCTTCGACTATGATTTTTTGATCACGGCAGAACGACCATACTAGGTAATCGGTAAGCTTAAATCTCGACCAGCGAACTGGTCGTAGCTACAATACTTTCCCATGGTCCTAGCTACAGTTCCTTGTCTGTGGTTGTAACTATAGTAACCAGTTGATAGTCGAAGACTTTACTGGTCAGAACTCAAAAGTCATAGATTTTATTGGTTGGTAGTCGTAGACATTACTGGACGATGGTCTCAGACTTGTGATCAGTAATCATAAACTTTGCGGTCTGAAGTTGAAGACTTTGTGCTCGACCATCGTAGGCTTCACGGTCTGTACTCGTAGATTTCATGGTCGGTATGAGTTCTTGAATTTTTGCTATTTTTGAGTACCTCGAGTACTCGTGTTTGGCCAACGGTATGACTAGCTGGGGTAGATGGCCATAGTACTTGGCAGTTGGATGGACTTAGTCCTCGATAGTCGTGGTTTTCATGATCATGGCTAGCGATCAGTTGTCGAAGATTTGTGGTTGGTGTGTTGGCACTATAGTTTGTGCTGTACTCGGTGACCAATGGTACAACGATTGATTAGGGATCGATAGTTGTGGACTTAGTGATCTGGTGCTTTAGTGGTAGCGGTCGGTATTCGTAGTCGGTACTCAGTGGCTTTGTGGTCGGTAGCGATGCAGATGTATTCCTGAGTATTTTGAGCATAGCGATAGTATTTCCCGAGTACTTGGTGTTTTTGAGTACTCGATGAGATAGCAGTCGCATTGAGTGATCTAAAGCGGATTTTTGGGAAGCGATCGGATGTGTGGTTATGGATGACCTTGTTGATGATCGTGGATGATCAGGTTGGTCATCGTGGAAGGTTTGGTTCTTGTCTATGAGTAGACAAGGGTGTGTTTTGAGTGTGTGTGCTGATGACGGTCAAGTTGTGGAGAACTTGTGCCGGAAAAACTTTCTTTAGTCTTTGCATGTGCAAGTGAGCGTGGAGACGATCATGGTCGGTGACGAGGAGAATCGAGAGTAGGATGGAGAAGTCTGAGGTCCGTGCGGTTGAGGATGTCACACAAAGTGGTCGGGCTCATGCTGGAGCGCATGGGGATCAAATGTGGTGATTCGTGGAGAAGCTACGGACGGTGCAGTCTAGGAGGCTTCGACACAGGTGATGGTGGTGCGTGATGAAGATATAGGAGGTGCTGTCTTGGAGGCTTCGTTGTGTGTTGGGTTAGCAGTTATGGATAGAGTCTATAACTGAGAAGACTGGAAGAGTTTTGGATATAGTTTGTAACATGGAAGAGATAGAATTTGGTTAAAACCCGTGTTCGAAAGGGTTTCAAGTCCCTTGGTTTTGGAAGAGATAGAATTGTGTCCGTGTTTAAGGTGAACACGATTTAGGGCTCTATCATATAAAAGCAGAGTGAGGCTAAGGGTTTTAATCAAGGACTTTGGGTGGCTTTGAGAGAAATTTTGTGCTAGGGTTTTTAGGGGTGCCGTGAGGGCTTTTGTAGCCATATACTTGATATAGAAATAATATATCAGATCTATTCCAAAAAAGTTACTCAGCGTCGGCGATATGTTTTCTGAGCATTATTTTCTTGTGGCTTCAGCGACGGTGTGCTAACACATCTAGTTCTCAAGTGATGCAAGCACGATGTTTTCTTTGGTGTATTCTCATTCGAGCAGTTGAAGTTTTCGAGAAGTGAAAGATTTCGACTGCATGCATAGGCAATCGAGCGAGTGGTTGAAGCAAGTGGTTGAACGCTGAGCAATTGGAATATTCATCGAGCCCATGCACACGGTCTTGCGTCTTATGGTCGAATTCTATCTCTATAAGTGATATTGGTTTTCCTATTGGTTTGAGATTTGCTTTCAGGTGCCAAAAAGTGGCGACAATTATAACCCCCTCTTGATTACTGTCTTCGACCCTATAGTTTGTGTTGCATTGTCGTGTCTTGTTGCTGGTCTGAGCTGAGGTCGGTGTGTACCCATCTCTTGTGTCCTTGCCGCAGCCACCAATTTGCCTTGCCACCACTGCTGTAGCATTGTAGCACCTTACCGCTGCTGCATCTCGCGCTGTCGTGACAGCTAAAGTCGCTGCCGCAGCAAACCCTAACTAAGTTTGATTCAGGTTTGTGACCAAAAAAAGGAAAAGAAAAGGAGAAAAAGATTAAAAAAAGAGAATAGGTTGTTTTCATATTGCTAGAAGGAAACCTAAGGTTCATCTGATTTCGGCAACACGATGAAAAAATCAGAGTCTGTGACCCATATACCTCCCTAGGACCGAAAGAGGAATTTGAAGAGATTTGAGTTAGGTGTGGATTTGCAAAAAAAAGGAGAGCAAAAAAAGAGAGAGAAAACAATCCTCTTCTGAAGGCCGTTGGCGCCTTTTTCATTTGCTGCTTCATTTGTATTCCTCTGCTTGCTTCCTTTGTTGGTTTAGCTACCATATTGACACCTTCCAAGCTCCACATACTACTAACTGAACAATTCTCGACGTATCGACAATCGCTATACGCATCACTATAGTCAAGTTACCACGAACCAGCCACCGGTTGTACCACCTGTTTTGCTTAGTAAGAATCTTATAAGCATTTGATAAGAGCTTGAGAGTGTGTGACTTCTATAGCCTGCAACACCTAGTAGTTGACAGGGAGCT
The DNA here is from genome assembly GCA_017311315.1 of Dendrocalamus latiflorus. Lineage (NCBI taxonomy): Eukaryota > Viridiplantae > Streptophyta > Magnoliopsida > Poales > Poaceae > Dendrocalamus > Dendrocalamus latiflorus. Next base: position 22,104,188 of record CM029637.1, read on the forward strand.
AATAAATTTTCTTGTGAGTTTCTTATGTTTTACTAACAATGGCAGGTTCACAAATTTGAAACATGGTGGCAAGAATGATTAGCAATCTTCTGAACTTGAGAGTGTTGGACCTCTCACTTCTCACACAAGGATGCTTATGCAATACTTTAACGGTGAGGTCAACAAGAGAATGGAGGATATCTACAACGTGTTGGATCGGATCAATGACACCCTCACCACCATCAACAACAGAGTTGAGAACCTTGAGCAATGTCCCCCATCACCAGCTTCTCGTCGTGCTCTGTTTCCCCCTCACTCTTTGGTAGATAAGGATGATGATGTCGAAGAAAAAAATAGTGATGCCGACATTGAAGTTGAGGGCCCGATGACTGCGATTGCCGTCAACTCAAGCAAAAATCAATGAGGTATGGGTAGGTTCCAAAGAGAGGTATGTGATGATGATGCATTCACTAAAGTCAAGTTTACAATTTCCTCATTTACTTGTAGATATGACTCTGGAGATTATCTTGATTAGGAATTGTAGTTAGATCAAAAATTTATAAGCCATGATTTTCCTGATAATAAAAGAGTTAGGGTTGCTATTAGTGAATTCACTGATTTTGCATCAATTTGGTGAATGGAACAATGCACACTGGTGGAGGGAAGAATGCACACTACCGCATGTACCTAGAACTTGGGATGCATTGAAAAGAGTCATGAGAGCTAGATTTGTGTCTTCATACTTTTCACGTGATATGTTAAATAAATTGCAATGCTTAAAAAAAGGCAAAAGGTTAGTAGAGAAATACTATCAAGAATTGCAAATTGGTTTATTGTGTTATGGTTTGGAAGAAACAGAAGAAGGTAAAATGGATACAATTTTGGGAGGGCTTAACTAGGAAATTCAGGACAAACTTGGCTATAAGGAATACAATTCTGTGATCCGTTTATTTAATCTTTCTTGCAAAGCTAAAAGGGAAGTACAGGGGCGACACATGAGAACAAGGAATCATTTTGGGGGGCTCTTCTTCCTCCAAACAAAGTACCGGAACAGTAATTGCGCCTATTCCATCTATATCAAGCCGAGAGCACTCTACTTTTACTTCCATGCCCTCATGTGCACCTGAAGCAAGCAAGCCTACAACCGTTCAAGCTCCCACCAAATCTACTCCAACAAAGAGTGCATCTTCAACTACTTCCACTAGACGTACAAGGTATACTCAATGTCATAAGTGCAAAGGGTTGGGCATTTCATGATAGAGTACCCAAGTCAGCTAGCTCTCATTGTGAGACAAGATGGTGAGTGTACTTCAGCTAGTGAAATTCATAAAAAATATACACTTGTTGTAAATGACCATGCAGGTGATGAGATTGACACTAGTGGTAAAAAGAAGAACACTTGAGTGCTGAAGTTTCAAACAAGTACATAAACTTTATAGTGAAGTGTGTGCTTAGTGCACAAATAGAGAGGGCTGAACAGGACCAACGACATAATTTATTTCTAACTTCATCATCAAGGAATGTTCGTGTCGCGTCATCATCGATGGAGGAAGTTGCAACAACTTAGCTAGCTTGGAGATGGTCGAGAAGCTTGGCTTGATCATAAGTCTTCACCCACGTCCTTACTACATCCAATGGTTCAACTTATGTGGTAAGATGAAAGAAATCAAAACTACGAGAATACGATTTTCTCTTAGTTTATATCATGATTATATTGATTGCAATATCATGCCTATGTAAGCATGCTCCTTTCTTTTAGGTAGACCATAGCAATTCAATAAAGATTCCACGTATCATGGTGGAACTAATCAAGCATAAGGGTAAGAAAATTATTTTACACCTAATGTCTCCTGAAGCCATTATTAAAGATGAAATTGAATGATCTAAACGTGAAAAAAGAAGAATATTAAAAGTGAGAATCAGACAGTAGCTAAAGAATGATTTCTAGGTAAAAAAAAGAGGCAAAAGAATCAAATGCTGGAAAGAATGCAATTAAATTGAAAAAAAGAATGAAATTAAATTGAAGGTGATGTTCCATTAGCTACTAAATCTAATTTCAATAACTTTGAAGTGGAAAATTCTGTTTGTGATGCCTTGCTTTGCAAAGATGCTTTATTTTCACTTGAGAATTTGCCCGCATCTTTTGTTACTAACCTTTTGCAGGAGTTTAATGGTGCGTTTCCATCTGAAATACCCTTAGGGCTGCCACCATTTAGCGGAATTGAGTATCAAATTGACTTGATCTCGGGAGCTTCTTTGCCAAACTGTGCACCATATAGGATTAATCTGGAGGAGATTAAGGAAATTCAGCATGAAGTGCAAGACTTACTTGACAAAGGATACATACATAAAAGTCTTAGTTTTTGTGTTGCTCCTGTGATTTTAGTTCCTAAGAAAGACATATCTTGGCGTATGTGTGTTGGTTATAGAGCGATTAATAATATCACTATTAAATATTGTCATTTTATTCTTAGGTTAGATAATATACTTAATGAATTAAGTGGTTGTACTGTTTTCTCTAAAGTTGACTTACGTAGTGGATATCACCAATTTAGAATGAAACTTTGAGACGAATGGAAGACTACATTTAAAATTAAGTTTGGATCATATGAGTGGCTGTTTAACTAATGCACCTAGCACGTGCTTTTATTGGTAAATTTATGGTAGTTTACTTTGATGATATATTGATTTACAACAAGTCACTTGATGAGTATTTTGAACACTTACGTGCTATTTTTATTGCTTTGAGAGATGCACATTTATTTGGTAATGTTGAAAAGTGCACATTTTGCACTGATTAAGTGGAGCTTTCACGGACTTGCTAGATTCTATCGCTGCTTTGTGGAGAATTCCAGCACCATTGCTGCACCAGTTAATGAATTGATGAAGAAAGGTGTTCCTTCCCGCTCAAAACGGCTTAGGCTTTTGGCTTATTTTTCACTATTCAATAATTTCGTCTTTTCTGGTTTTTTGGCTTTTTGAGCTTTTTTGTCGGTTCTTTTTTCCTGTATTCGTTTGTATTGTCCGTGACGGGCTAACCTATTTTTTCTATTTTTATTTTTTTCAATTTAATTACACCAAATAAGCCACCGTTAGCTACAGTGTTTTTTCAGCCAGCAACAGTGCTTTTCAGCCATAAGCCACTAAAAAAACCCTTTTGAGCAGGGCCTAAATGGGGACAAGCACAGGAAGAGGCTCTCAACCTTCTCAAAGAAAAATTCACAAATGCACCATTGTTCCAATTCCTGACTTTTGTAAGAATTTTGAACTTGAGTGTGATGCTAAGATTTTTGAACTTGAGTGTGATGCTAATGGAATTAGAATTGATGGTGTGTTGATACAAGAAGGTAAACCTGTTGCTTATTTTAGTGAGAAATTGAGTTTGTCTGGAAGCATACTAGAAGTCAATCTAAACTGAACCGTAGACATGCGCATTGGGTTGAATTTGTTGAATCTTTTTCTTATGTCATAAACACAAGAAAGGGAAAAATATGATTGCTGATGCTTTGTCTTGATGTTTTACTTTGTTGTCTTAACTTGATTGTAGAGTTTTGGACTTAGGGACAATAAAAGATTTATATGTTTCTAATGACGAATTAAAAGATGCCCTATCCAATTATAAAGATGGTAAAAGCTGAAACAAATTTGTTTTTAATGATGGTTTCTTATTTATAGCTAATAAGCTATGCATTCCAGATAGCTCTATTCATCTATTGTTGTTACAGGAGGCACATGGAGAAGGATTAATGGGACAATTTGGCATAAAAAAGATAGAGGCAATTCTTATTGAACACTTCTATTGGCCAAGGATGAGGTGCAACATCAAGTGCTATGTTTCGCGATGCACTAAATGCTAAAAAGCTAAGCCACGACTGAATCCACATGGCTTATACCTGGCTCTTCCTATTCCTAGCATTTCTTATGAGGATATTTCTATGTATTTTATTTTAGGATTGCCTAGGACAATGATGGGGAGGGATAATATTTTTGTTGTAGTGGATAGGTTTTTAAGATGGCACATTTTATTCCTTGTCATAAGAGCGATGATGCTACGCATGTTGCTAATTTATTTTTCAGGGAGATTGTTTGGCTACATGGTGTACCAAAGATAACTGTTTCAGATTGTGATGCGAAGTTTCTAAGTCACTTTTGGAGGATACTTTGGGGGAAAACTTAGAACGAAGATGCTATTTCAAGTACTTGTCATCCCCAAACTGAGGTCGTCAACCGCACCTTGTCAACAATGTTAAGGGCCGTTTTGAAGAACTTAAAGATACTAGTAGTGTGCCCATGCTAACGCTACGGTAAAATACAAAACAAGATAAAATTTGTAAAAAATAAAATGAACAATCAGATTCATCAAGATTCACGTCTCATATATTGTATAACCAAATAGTTTTGTCACATAAATACGTGACCGGTCGGAACCACCCAACACACAATGCTCAAAAGCCTACGACTGATTCCCAGGTCTTGCGACCACTTCGCGAGACCATACGACCGGTTAACAGAAGCTACGACCGTCTCATATAACAATGTGTGCACAAGCCATACGACCAGCTCCCACATGCTACGACCACCCAGAAGACCGTACGACCGACTCCCAGACCAAACGATCGATCCTACGGGTCACACGACCACTTACCAGGTATCTACGACTACGTTCAAGTCTTCTCGGGCGCAGCCGACCGCATACGACCACCTCACAACGAAGTCGCAACTCGAGTGCCGACTTCCGACTGTAGACTACGGCCAACGTGGTCGTAAGCCTTCTGACTACGAACCTCGGCCAACGTGGTCGTAAGCCTTCCGACTACGAACCTCGGCCAACGTGGTCGTAAGCCTTTCGGGTGACCTTCGACCTCACCCAAAGTGGTCGTAAACAGTGCACATGGCTTTCGACCATGACCATCGTGATCGTAAAACCTTCCGACCACTCGTTCAATTCTTCTATATTTGTTTGGTGAAAATCAATTTCTTGTGCTCAAAACTACCTGCTGCTATATTTGTCAATGCCCACGATGCCTCCTACATAGGCAGTCCACAAAATTGATAGCATAAATCAGAGAACAATATGCGTTGCTCAAGTCTAAGTAAAGTTGAACCAGCAAAGGAAACCAGACCTTTCTGAGAACCCTACTGTCACTCTTCAAACATTTTATAAGACTTGATAAGGCTTGATCTGAGAACAATATGTAGTTAGTACTTGCAAAACTAACATCCTCTCTGGAAGACAAACTATTACGATAAATAGTCGCAAATGAAACATGGTGCTCTTATATAATTGGAGACTAAGGGTGGTGAGCTATCCTGTGATATTGTTTCCAACAATTAGGAACATAATTATGAACATATATAACTAAGAACTTGACTTATCATTTTTTGAAACTCTATTAAATCAATCCTGTGTAGGTCTGAGGGCCAAAAACATATTCATTGGAGCGGCATATCGAATAAAAAAATGTGTAACCGTTTTTTCTATAGCTTTGAGGTCCATAATGCCATTTTGTCACACATAAACCATGTGAAATGAACCATGTGAAATACACAAGTGTTAAGATCAGGATTGAACAAAACAAACGAGGTCGGCAATTGTGATCCAAACTCATCAATTGGACTACTCAAATCGCAATTGTACAGCGAATTTGCTGATATTACGAAAACTAACAAATCAGCAACCTATGTAGGAAAGGTACAATTTACAAGTTCCAGATTAGATCCAAGAAATGTCAACAAAACAGAATTGCAACAAAGTCTCATTGAAGATCATCAGGTTAGGTATCAGAGCATAGCAATCACCTCTTCCTTTGTGCTGTAGTATCCCCATTCTCTGGAATCTGCACTTTCAACAAAAAGCCTTCATGCCTGAAAAGCCAATACCTATTATAGAGAACCCTACAAGATAGCTTAAGTAGTTCAGTTTTAAATCTTGGGACAACTTAATGATTACATCCTTGAGACCAATCAGGGAAGGTTAATTCTTTTTTCAGGTTATATATGCATTTTTTTAAAAAAAGCATTCAAATGCAAATCCCTTTTTGCTGAATGTATAAAGCTACAGAAACTCACATTTGACATAATACAATTTCTTCAGATGCAAATCCCTCTTGCTGAATAAACATGTACAAGGACCGCAAAATATTCTATCCACGACGGAGCATAGCAATCACCTCTTCCTTTGTGTTGTAGTATCCCCATTCTCTGAAATCTGCACTTTCAACAAAAAGCCTTCATGCCTGAAAAGCCAATATCTATTATAGAGAACCCTACAAGATAGCTTAAGTAGTTCAGTTTTAAATCTTGGAACAACTTAATGATTACATCTTTGAGACCAATCAGGGAAGGTTAATTCTTTTTTCAGGTTATATATGCATTTTTTTTAAAAAGCATTCATATGCAAATCCCTTTTTGCTGAATGTATAAAGCTACAAAAACTCACATTTGACATAATACAATTTCTTCAGATGCAAATCCCTCTTGCTGAATAAACATGTACAAGGATCGCAAAATATTCTATCCACGATGGAGATAATTATGTTAGGATTTGGAATTACTTAGATGGATAGCAAGGAACTGCATGGACTACATGTGCTAACTGAATTTTTACAGAACCAAAGTGACATGCTATTCTGAAGTTAGTCTGTGTTCAACATTAAATCGTGTGTCTAATTTTACAAATTGCTCAATAGTGGGTCGACACTGAGGAAGCTAAATGAGCTCTGTAACTGGAACACTGCACTTATGTGAAAACTTCTAAACATAAGAGCTTACGGTGAGGTGTAGCTACTGGCAAGCAGGAAGTATATCCTCCAGAACTGTTTATCCTTCATGTGGCGTGGGCACAGATCGTACCGGATCTTGGCGAGTTCCTACACGAAGCACTTGACAGAACCATCTCGGATAGGAAGCAGAAGTGGGCGATAACGAGTCGAGATCCGCGAGAAACGCACCTTGGCCTTGGAGAGCACGAGCACGGCATGCCGCTCCTACCAGCCGGTGAGGTCGCCCGTGGCGGCCTCCACGGAGCCTCCTGCGTCACAGCACAGCGCCGTCAGGATCGAGCCGGATCGAGCGTGGCAGTAGAACGAGAGGGGAGGGGAGCAGATTGCCGTGGAGCTCGTGGGCGGAAGACTTGAAGGTGTCGGGGGAGAGCGTCCAGAGGAAGTCCAGGAGTTGCGGCGTCACACCCAGCTCCTCCTCGTCTGCCTCGGCCGTGGCGGCGGCGGGTTTGCTTGGGCCGCTGTAACGTCCTGAAAAATATAAATATTAAATTAAGGAGTTTTTGAATTATTTTATTTGTTTTCCATTTGGATTTGGACTTTGTGGAAATTTTCTAAGAAAAAGTTGATGGAAATTCCAAAAGTTAAATAAGAAATGAACATGTTTAAATAGTAGAGAGTTAAAATCTAAATTAAGAATCTGAAAAGATGATCCAGAAAAGGAGAGAGAGAGATTTGGCTTAGAACCCTCAATTGATAAATGATTGTAAAAATAAGGAAATAAATATAATAAAAAAGTCATCAACTATGGATATGTATGCATACAATTAAATATATCAAGAGAAACCAATAAATTAAATACCAAAAATAGTGAAAATATTTTTATTAAGTCCAAAAGGTCATCCAGAACTTCTGTGAATTTTTCTGAAATTTTTAGAGGTATTTTCATATTTTTCTGAAATTAATTGGATTTTCTGGCAGTTTCTAAAAGCTAAAAATCAAATTAAAGAAAAATTAAAATCTCGACTCACCCTCCGGCCGCCACCTAGATGCCCGGGATCAACCCACGTCGCCGGCCCATCCCGCCTTCCCCTCCTCCCGGGCCGCCACCTGGCCGTTCCCGATGCGCGACGCGTCGCCCGTCTGCGCCCATCCGCCGCCCGCTTCGCTCCCTGCTCGACCTCCCGATGCGCGCCTCGGCCCATCCGACCCGTCCGCTCCCTCACGCTCCTCCCTCTCTGGCCGGTGGACCCCAGCTGCCAGGGTCGTCTCCCTCCTCCTTCTCCACGCGCCCGCGTCGTCATTCTCCTCGCGCTCGCGCCTCTGCCGCAAGAAATCCCGCTCTTCCTCTCTCTCACCTCGCAAGCAAAGTTCAATGTACCAACAGGAGGGGGAACGCACCTCGCCCGCCATCACCCTCGTGCGCAATCTTGGGGAAGATCTCGTTCCTCCCCCCCTTCCTCGCGTGAACAGCGGCGGCCGAATACCGCTCTCGCCGTGCGCCGCTTCTCCGACTATAAGTACCTCACCTGGGAGTTGCAATCGCGCCGCAATGCCTCTTTCTCCCCGTCCCCTGCCCGCAATTGCACCGTAGTGCCCCAAATCACTGTCGGCCCCTCCTTCTTCCCAAACTCCGGCGACCCCCGACCAGCCAAACCAAGCCACCATAACCCAATTCCTCGCTCGTGAACCATCTTCGGAGCATAGCGAAGCCACCCCTGGTCTCGCCCAAGCTCCCCGACGCCCGTACTTCGCCGTCACCAAGAACACCCCCGAGCAGCCGCCGCCGCACGACGCCGACCCACCTCCGGACTTCCTCGGCCCTGGGCGACTGCACCATCGTCTTCGCCGTAACTCGTGGAACGCAGTTCGCTTCACCGCCGGACCTCCCCGACAGCCCCTCGCCGCCGGCCACCGTCGTCCCGACTCCTCTGTTCCGACCCGGCTGCCGACCCACCTCAAAGGGATTTATTGCCCATATATGGAAGGCAAAGCCTCCCCGCTCACTTGGTTACCAACGCTCGTCTCTTCTCCCCCTCGCTCCCGCGGCGCGCGTTCGAGCCCCGGCTCCGCGCGTAGCGGTCGAGCTTTTCCTTTTATTTTCCGGCCTAACAGGTGGGCCCCACTTGTCGGTCGCTGCAACAGAAGCAGCTGCTGACCGCTGGGCCCCACATGTCAGTATCACGTCTGCAACAAGCCCGTACTGACATGTGGACCCCATGAACAGTAACCGGACCCACCTGTCATACACACATAATAAGAAATGAAATAAAAAGATTAAAATAATCAGTGGGCCCCACATGTCAGAACTTTAATGATTTTTGGATTTAACTGGACAGAGGACTTTGAATGATCATAACTTTTTCATTTTAACTCCAAATTGGATGAGACAAATTTCTAAATTTGTCTAAAATCAAGATCTATCCAATGGAACTGAATTTATAATTTTTAGAGTTCAATTGAATTTCTGATAATATTTTATGTAGTAAACTACGTTCACTTCCAGAAGTGATAGTTCTACGCATAATATACCGCTTGTTAAAAAAATGATCTTGTTAACCTACCCTTTAGTAAACAAATTGATATTAGGCCCGTGTAAAATAGTATGTTTTTCCTTTGCTAAAAATATAAGTACACATATAGACTATAAAGCCAACTTAATAAATCAACAAATGTATGCAGTGCACATATAACACATACCTTAATTCATAAATGCTGAGTTCGATAAAATAATATTCGGCTAAATTCATTCATCTTAACTCATGAATCTTCCTTGATAAATATACAAATAATAAAAGAAACTATTAATAAAAGATCGATTCACCACCAGCCTTGCCTCAAACCATCCAAATCTCCCACTAACTCATAATAAAACAAAAGTTGAAGTTATTCGGATTTATTTGGAATTTCTGAGTTATTTGCTTTTATTTGGATTCAGTAGTTTATCGCGTAATTAGAAAGTGGAGCATGAAGATTCTACGTAACAAGCGGGAACGAGATCAATGAAGACCAGAAATTAAGGACCATCGCATAAGGCAACCTTGTGTGGGCTCAAGACCGCGGTAAACCGCGCCAGGCGAGTCAATACTTTGATCATGTTGATCCTATGTTTTTGCAAATTACTTTGTTTTAAATTATCAAATTGCATGCTGTTAATTTATATGCAAATACATGCTTATTTTAATATTCTAGTTATGTGCCAATTGTTTACCTTGAATAATATTACTCCTTGGAATATTTGAATATGTGAATTTTGTCGCCCTAGTAAATATATAATAGTAACATTTCGCAATTAAGTCTCTAAATATATGCCATGCTTAGTATTGTCTAGGTATTCATGGGCGTAAAAGCGCCCAAGCATCACTTTTACTCATGAGAAATTGATTCGGGCAGTCATGGTGGGAATGACTGATATATGTTGGTATGATTACTTTATGTTCCCAAAAACCCCAACATGCTTAAATATCTGGGCGGACTAGTTCGAGTGTGTGAATATGTGGTGTAGTGGAAGCACAAAGTGTGTTATTGATAGACCGCCCAGATAAACCTAAGGACCGAATCTTGTCATGTCACCCGTGTAAAACAGTACAACCACAAGTCTGTAAAGTACAACTTGGCTAAGTAGATTTATCGAAAACTCTGGACTCATCTCACTAATAGGGGGAGAGAAGTAATTATGCAGGGGCAAGGGAAGGCCTAAAGGGACACCGAGTGGAGGGTGAAGTTTCCCAGTCGTGCTAGCGCAGAGGGGAGTGGAGCCCGTACGCTAGTAGCTGTGGGGAACATCCCGTGCAACATATGGGACCCACCGCAAGTGGGCAGTCTCCCATAGGGGTGAGATGACAAAAGGGTCTAGATACTTTGAAAAGTCACTGTGATGGTCTGCTCAACCACATGACTAAGGAATCGTGTGGGGCAATGAGTTGATTGTCTCTTGTGGTGAAAGTGTACAAACTCTGCAGAGTCAAAACTATTCGAATAGCCGTGCCCACGGTCAAGGGCGGACATGGGAACTTAACCAGATATAGTTCTATTTCAAAACGTTTTATGAATGGGAATGGAAAAGTGAAGGGCGAAGGACTGTCCTGATTTGAATTGTCCTGGGTGTCGTCCCAGTGGTAAGTTAAGCGGTTATAACGCTGAAAGATGTCATATGATGTGATGCCATATGTGGTAGATCAAGTTAATATCCCTTGAGCATTAAGATTTGTTCCAAAACTGCTAGGTCTCAGGGAATTTTACGTATTGTATTTCAAATAGTGGCATTACTAATCTTATAACCTAAAATATGGGTAGAATAAACAGGGTTGTAAGAAAAGGAGATAGATGTCTTTAGTATATACATAAAGGTATTGGTGGATTCATGTCGATCATGAAAAGGGAATGCTAGGGTGTGTCCTGAGAGAAATAAATTAGTGGAGTCCCGTTAAATAGATAGACTAGATAAATGATCTAATTGAATTTGTTGAGGATTTGGAGAAATAATACAAGTATTGGATTATAATTCTTGAGTAGTAATATTCTTGGTGGATATATATGATAGCGCATTGATTTTGGAGAATTAGGACATACAAAGGTAACTTGCTGGATTACTACATTAGTGATTAAAGTGAATTCTCGGAAGATATTGACGAAAATGAGAATTTGTAGGAGTTGATCAAGTACTAAAGGGATAAATTGAATTTCTGAGAAGAATTCATAACATTTAGTGGATTCTAATCTTGGTAAATTGAATTTTCAGTGAAGATACACTTGTGGATTAGCTAGTGATAGATAATGGAAAACGTGATAGAATGTTGGATTATGATTGTGAATCAATGATGAAAAGGATTGAATACGAATAATATCGGTGGATGTGAAAGTAGTTATGAAAGATAATTATTAGAGTTCAGAAGGAGCTGATGAATAGTAATGACAGGATTGGATTATTAGTAATTCAAAATACAAAGAATGATCGGTGGATTAAATAAATGATGATACCTGCTGTTTGGAGTTTTAAGCAGCAGACAATAAAGAAAGCGCATCTTTGGGGGATTAAGTCAATTTTGGCAATTGTAGAATAGAGTTAGGTAACAGTAATAACACTTTGATTATATAAGAGTAATAATGCTGCTAAAAGCAATTTTTGGCAAATAAAATAACCCGAGCCTCTCCTTGTTAAGCCATGCATACTATTTACTTGCATTCTGTGTATTGGCTCGCGGAGCACGGGGTCGGAGTGCTCACGCTCGCTTTTGCGACAAAATCTAGAATCAAGAGCCGCATCGCCGCGCCTCAGCAACAAGATTGTACAAGATGGAAAAGAGGGTGAAGATGTCAAGGGCTAGGTCGCGAACCTCCAGTTGGCTGCCTGTGGGCATGTCCTGAAGGTCCCACCTGTGTGCTTCGTTCTTCCGCTGCTGCAATTTATTGATTTCGGCCTAATCGGCCCATGAGTAAGTCTACTATTATATTTACATTTCCGCATGATATGTACTTTGATATTCAGAACTGTAACTGTGTGCACTATCTACTGATCCAGGGAATAGTGCAGTTAAACACAGTAGATTCCGGATTATAAAATCTGGGTCTGACAGCCGCATCCGCCGCTGCCGCTGCCTCGGTCGCGAAACGGCCATGAGAAAGAGGAGAAAGCCATATTGGGAGTTAGTTGGCCCGAGCGGAAGGGTGGGGGGAGGAGAGGAGGCAGCGGCGCGCGGTGGGAGGGAAGGGAGGCGGCGGCGGCGCAGGGTGGGGAGGAGGAGGCGGCGGCGCGGAGGAGTGGGGGAGGAGGTGGCGGCGGCGCAGGGGGAGGAGGCCGGGAGACATGGAGAACGGGGGGAGACGGGTGGGGAGGAGGAGGAGGCGGCAGCGCAAGGTGGGGGGGAGGAGGAGGAGGCGGCAGAGCGAAGGAATGGGGGCAGGAGGAGGAGGCGGGGGGAGCGGCAGCGCGGGGGAGGACGGGGGGAGCGGAGGGAGTGGAGGCGCGGGGGAGAGGTGGAGATGGGGGAGCGGCGGCGCGGTGGAGGACGGGGGGAGCGGAGGGAGTGGCGGAGGAGGAGGCAGCAGCGGCGCGGGATAGGGAGGAGGAGGCGAGGGCGGCGCGGCGGCGGAGGAGGGAGGGGAGGAGGCGAGGGCGGAGCGGCGGAGGAGAAAGGGGAGGAGGCAAGGGTGGCGCGGCGGCGGAGGAGGAAGGGGAGGAGCGATGGATCCGTGCGAGGGAGGCGGAAGAAATGAGGTGGGGGAGGCAGCCGCACGGATTGCAGCGCACAGATTCAGCGGGGGGGCCGCACAGATTCGGGGGGCATACCAATGATGTGCATGATCCGGATGGTTTTGGCCTTAGAATCTTCAATGAGTAAGAGAAGAAGGCTTGAGGAGAGATCCAGGCTATTCATTTGTATGAAGTTGGATTACTTTGGTACACAATCTGGGTGGACTTAGATTAGGCATGATTGTAGGGGTAGTTGACGGGGGTGGATTTAGTAAAGAAAATTTTGGTGTATTATAGAGGGGTAGAGATAGGAAGAATGTATACCTCACGTGGAGTTTGCTTACAATCGCTCGCTACATTTAACCACAAAGACGAGCCCTTTTCAGGTAGTATATGGCTATAACTCTCACGCTCCAATTGATTTGTTACCTCTATCATCTTTGGAGAGAGTAAATTTAGATGCTAAGAAATGTGTTAAATTTATTATTAAGCTGCCTAAAGCCATAAAATAAAACATTGAACGCATCAATGAGAAATATAGGGTTGCTGGCAGTAAAGGTGGAAAGGAAATAATTTTTGAACCTGGTGTTCTTGTTTGGTTGCATTTAAGAAAAGATAGAATTTTAGAATTGAGAAAATCTAACTTGATGCCTAGAACTGAAGATCCTTTTAATATTATTAAAAAGATTAATGATAATGCATACAAGCTTGAGTTGCCTGCAAAGTTTGAGGTTAGTTTCACATTTAACGTTGTAGATTTGAAACCATACCTAGGAGAAGAAGATGAGCTTCATTCGAGGACGACTCCAATTCAAGAGGGCGAGGATGATGAGGAAATTACTTCCTTGGATACACACAATACTCATCCACAAGATGATAGGAAAGAAACTATGACGAGGGTATGTGCACGATAGTTGAATTATTAGGTGAGCTCGTTCCTAGGGTTGTATAATTTAGTTTCTGAGAATGGGTTGCTGCCTGATGCATTTGATGTGATTATACTTAGGAACATGGGCAAGAACCAAGGAGAGGTACATGGAGTCACGGACGCGCTTGAGATGAATATTGGAGGGCACCACATTACTTTGAGGCCAGGACAACTAAGAATGAAAGCTGGGCATGTTCTAGAATCTAGTTCGGCCTCGGGAGACAACACTAACTTGAAACGAGCACAGAAGATGCATACGGAGTCCAATGAAGTGATCTTGGACTTGTTGCAATGCTTTTGATGTTCTATTTTCAATGGTTCTAGTCCCACATCAAAACTTCACCTGAGCACGGCGTAATCTACAAAACAATTCTAAATCAGTTTCAAATCTGGATCCTGTGCCTTCTATCAGTTTGAACCCAACTAGAGGATTGTAGTGGGATGTTCCTCCATTCTCACCGATGTGCCCCCACGTCCCTAGCACCATAGAAACTATCAGGGATGCCACTTTTAGCGTTTAGGCCTGTTTAGATTGATTTTTGTTTAGAAAATATTAGTTGTGTACCTGTCTCGACTAGACCAACTACGACGACTTCAGGTCTCTCCATTGCTCAATGAAACTTTATATTTCATTCATAAATTCAGATTGTGCTTATTTCTTTCTTGCTTAATTCTTGATTACTTACAGGAAATATCATCCATGTTGGGCATGGTTGAGAATGACAAGGGCGTGGTGTAGCAATTGTAGGATGGACTTGGTCGTTTCAGTCAAGTAGCCTTGTTATCAATATCATATCAAACAATTATAGTTAGCGTTCTCATTGGAAGATCGGGCCAAATCTCCTCATCAGGTCCTCGAGTCGAGGACCTGCCAAACTGTGGTTGCTCGATCGGTGTTGCCAAGCTCTGTTGGCTCGGTAGGACCTGTCGAGCTACTATAGTGCGGCAGGCGACATGTCGGGGCTGACAAGCTCTAGAAGGAGGCTAAATTTGTAAAAATGGATGTTCAAATACTAAATTTTTAAAAAATAGCTGCATTACCATTTGGATGAACGGTTCTTTAATGCTAGATGTTTTCTGGTACACAAGAAGTTATTAATCGCCCACAATGACAGTTGACTAAGTGACCGGTTATTGGGTGCAACTATGAGATTTCGTACATTGTACTGGATGGATGTCACTACCAAATCGACAACATGAGCAATAGATCAAACTAGTTTTGCTACTATATTTGCAGAAAGCTTGTGCCATTCGTCAAGTGTTCACTGCAAGATCAAATTACAAGTGGTGGCAACAATGGAGGAGATGATTGATGAAAAGGTACTCAAGTTTGTATTTGTGACAACCTAAATTTTTTTCAAAAATTTGAATTTGAGAAAATTTCTTTTGAATTGGAGGTTTTTGCCAAATTCTGAAATTCGAGGCAAAAAACCGCTTTCCTTTTTTGAAATTACACTTTCCACTTTGCGAAAGCATATTCTTGTTGCCCATTTTCTCCCATGTTGCCAGTTGCCTCATGTCACACTGCCGTTCATGCATGCCCACGCCGCCTCAACTCACCATCGTCTTTGCCCCTACCAAACTGTGCCAGTACGCACACCACCCCGCTTGCCAACTCACGCCGGTATTAAACAATGCCCGTGCCTGCACCATGTCGTCCTTGTCTTTGATTGCACTATTGCCAAACCACGCCGCTAGCCAGGGGCGAACCTACAACGATTCATGGGTGGGCAGCTGAGCACCTAAAATATTTGGCAAAATCATTAGTACCTTGCCTCAAAACTAGTTGAGTCTAGTTGGCTATTGGGCTTTTCTCTCAAACACTATGTCTTGTTTTTTATTCTTCTAACCCTCAAAATTTTTGTTATCTCTTTTAGTTTAATTGGTATTGAGATTTTGTGTCTTTGTTGTTCTGTAGGATTTTAACAACTTGTACATTTTATTTTGAAAAATAAACATAAAAGATGCATTTTTTCAATGTATATCATAAACTTCTAAGGCCAGTAATATTAGCAGTTTAGTTCCTACACTATATATCTCCTTCTCTATCAATTTTCCAAAGATAACACTACATCTTCTACATTGATAACACACCTAACTTGCTATATACCTCCTTTTACACCTAATATTTCTCAAAATAATTTCGAGATGTTCTCTAGTATAAACAATTTGTTCTTTGATTTTTTGCTATGTGGATCTTGACCTTTTCTATTGAGCAATATTTGTTAACTTTGAACACTACTACTGAACAATTTGTACATCCGCCACTGCCGTCAGCTGCTTGACACACATCGTAGCGCCTCTCGTCACCGCACCACCTCGTGCGCTCACACCAATGTGAGGTAATGTCTCTCTTATCGCGAACGCACATGCCAGCCATGCCGCTGCAGCAAAAAAATCGTGTGGACGTCCATGTTGCTGCCCACACGGCATGTTCGCCTCGTACCACTTCTAATGCCACCACTTCTGACTACCTTTTTAGCTGAGCCCCTTGACTGTCACCACCTCTTTTAGCATTACCACACACCCAGAGCTACCACCTTTTCCCACATCTCCGGTCACACCGTGTCGTCGTGGCCGATGGCTTATTTTCTCCTCTGGTGAGCCAACACCCAGTTCCCCGTCTCCGTCCACGCCCTCTTCAAATTGGCCATGTCCTTACCATCTCCTCACCACCATGAAGCTATCTCCTAGCTTCCCACCTAGCCTCATCGCCCCTAGCTCCCCATTATCGTGTGCCATTGCCTCGCCACCCATGGCCACCATTGCCATCCTTCCACCAACCACCCCGAGCCAAGCTATCATCACCACAAAGCTCCCCTGGCCTCCTAGATGCTTGATCTACTGTCAATTTGATCGAAGCTCCACTGTAGCTCCATCGTGCCACTCCCTTGTTCCGACCAAGCTTCATCATCACTAGCCACCTCCGAGCAGCCATCATCCGCATGTGTGCCCAAAATGGGTTGCTCACATCATATTGTTGCTCGCTGCACCACCGTTCGCCGCCTTCTGCTGTCGCCGAACTTGGTGCCACCACCACTCCCTTGTCTCGATAGCCATGAAAGCAAGCTCCATCTCACTCTAGTGTGAGTTGGGCCACATGCTCCAAGGATCGCTAAGGCGGGCTGACAAAGCCAACCTAAGCAAACTTTCGGCCCAACCGGTCAAATTGGGTCGGCCTGTATTGTGACGCCAACTGTAACGACCCACGTCGTTAATTAACCATAATTAGCGAATTAGGACGTTAAGTAGGATTAATTACATAAATGATAATCTAAAAAAATACGAGGAAATTTAAACTTTTTCTATGTAACCGTATACATTGAAACCAACGAACGATAAACGAATACGTTACTACCGTAATTCCGTCGATGAGGGCGCAGACCAAATTGTAAAGACTAGAGCTAGATAAAATATACTTGCACGACAAATAGAAACATTCAAATCAATTAAAATGTATATAACAGTCCGTAGTACAACAGTAGTTAATTACAATCTGTGTAGGGTAAAATCAATAACATACATTGTTCGATAAGGAGAACTCATACCAAATCCAATAAAAATATTACAATTTGCATTACATAAGAGCGACAATACAAATTACAACAGATAAACAATTTTGTGTCTTAACCAAATGGCTATCTCAAAAATGAAGCAATTACAATAGAGAGCGTCAATTACAACTAGAGATCCATTTCATACATAATTATTACAGTAGGGATTTAAAGAATAAAAATTACAATATTTGGTACGTCCATATTAAGAGCAAACTCTATTACATTCAGATCATCTCATACATTAGAGACTATCGTCGAACGGCCGCCACACCGTTATTTCATTTGTGAGCGAACTAGTAACTGTAATACCGAAAAAGATCAAACAAAAGAAAATAATTAAAAGAAGAAATTGCCGTCAGAGCCCTCGAGGTTAGTTTCGGGCAGGGTAATCCGTTCACGGAGATACCTGATTGTCCCGGCCCGGTCGGCACCTCTTTCACGGAGATACCTGACTGTTCCAGGGAAAATCGGCACCTCTCACAACCATAGGCTCATCACACGGTATTATATATATACAAACCTGATCTGAACATAGGAATCCAACCAAGGCAAGGACCAGGATATCACAAACCATTCCAGCCCAACCCACAACAGAGAAACACCTGTCAAAGCCCTCACCATGCAAATGACAACCACAGGGAACCAGACAGCACACGGCCAGAGCCAACAGGCCCAGTTAGCACCGCCAGCCAGCAAACCCTCAAGGCCAAGACCATAGCAACACAGCCAAAATATCCCACTGCCATATACCAATAGCCACACCGAGCAAAAGGGCACAGAGAGGCAGCAAGGCAAGGTAAGCAATCCCCCAACATTCTCCAGTCAGCCTCAACACCACAGAGAAGCCAACCACCACGTGGAGCCGCAGGCCAGGGAGGCGAAGGCACGGCAAGCCGAAGGAGCAAGGCGACCGTGACGGCGGCAGGAGAACCGCAAGCCAGCGCCCACAAGCCAGCAACCGCAAGCCAGCGACCGCAACCAGCCCCAACCCTAACCTTCCTCACAATCACCAGTACAGGTAAACCCACAAAATCGCTATCCATATACTACATTCATCCATTATAGCCACATTGAAATAGAAACCATAAGCATCCATCCTCAGTAGAATACATGGAACCATCACACAGAGCAACCACCGAAAGTAAGGGAAATAGAGCATAGGAACGAAGCTTACCGAGGGCGATGGTGGCTGCAAGCTACCACTGGCCGAGCCCACCTTCCACCACCACCATGTACTCCCCCGGCGCACAGGCAGCAGTTGGTCGGCCGGGGCTAGCCGGAGTAACTCGCCTCCCAACCTAAACCATCTCAACAACCGTGAAAGCCACCCAAAAATAGCACAATAAAACGAGTAGATCGGGTTTAGATTTGGGGAAAAGACACCAGATCCGGGCCCTAGGCCACGGATCTGGCCGTGGTTCACCGGCGCCGAGCGGCAAGGCAGGGGCGGTCAGACCGCACGGCGCGGCGCTGCTAGGGTTGATGGCGTTTGGGGGCGGCGCGGCGGGGAGCCGAGTCGAGGGGAGTCGGCGCGGAGGAGGAGCCGAGGCGGCGGTGAGAAAAGAGAGAGGGGGGCAGAGGCGCTGAGGCGGCGGTGGGGGAAAAGAAAGAAGAAGACCAGGGGCGGCGGCCGAAGACCAGGAAAAAGGAGGGGTCGGGCGGAAGAAAGAGAAGGAAAATGAGGAAAAGAAAAAGAGAGAAAAGAGAGAGGAGAAGCGCATTTAATAAAAATTTGTCTTCGTGAATATTTAACTTTAACTAAGCTAGTGTAGATTAAATAACCTATTAGCATTATTCTAATCATACTAAAATACAAATTATCTCAAATCAGTAGTCATGATTAATTAAGGATGGGCAATAGATTAAAATTTGGCGAGTACTGATTGAATCGATACATTGCCGTTCAAAGTATTAAAATTCCTAAGTAATATCTATTTAACATTGTTGGTAGTATAAACTTGTGGAATTATATTAATAAATATTTAGGATCCCATAAATAAACCAAAAGCGTCAATTGATTAGAATGGATCCATGTATATACTCTTAACATGTGTATTGTTATATTTAAACCGCTCAACAATATATTCCATTACTTAGACGATTTGGGTAATAATAGTTAAACTATAGAAATTCACCCTGAATTCTTCATAATATTAGAACAAACTAATTGTGGTCCGACGATGAAAAGTATACGTCGATTAAACCTGTACGCCTAAGGATTTAATTAAAGTACTATAGTTTAAGACCCTTTTAGTTGCAGACTTGAATACGCAGATAAATTGGTTTAATCATCAAAGCAATAGAAATCCGCTAATCAGTATTTATAATGATTAGATTAAATAATTTACCAGCGATAGAGTAAAAGCATAACGTATGCCGATTTAATTAATGCACCGCTAATTAAGTCGTAGCCAACGTATTTAATTGCAGGCCACAATCCAAGCTACGGGGACAACTTCACCTGATCCTACTTGAATCCGAGTATATGGTTAAAGTCCAGGCAAGCATTCCTTTGATCAAATTTTTAGCGTATATTGCTTGAAACAAGTATTTTGATATTAACTTAGTATCACCCTGCATGAAATAAATAAAATAAGATTTAAATCGAAAAGAGGCAAGAGATAAGAAATGGATGGCAACTGATGGAGCAGTTGGCCCTATTAGTAGTAAAAAGGTGGGCAGAGGTTGCCAGGGCAGGTGTGAGTGGGAGGCGTGGAACCTCTGCATAAGAATAAAATATAAGAAACCTACCAACTTCATCCGTGTGAACAGACCGTACCACACCGTATCAACCAACATTCCGTTTTGACGGACAGACTAGTAGCTCTATCAAAGTATTATATTCTCCACATGGGTAAGTATTAGTTAGGGAGTGGAACCCACAAGACTGGTTCGTTATCAGCAAGGTGGGCTATCCACAGCCGCGCGTAACCCAAGACTGGTTCGTTATCAGCAACGGGTGCGGCGGATCGCAAGAACCCAAGACTGGTTCGTTATCAGCAACGGGTGAGCGATGGGCGATATATTACGCCGTGGAGTGTTGGGAGATGGTCAGGAACCGCCCCAGCCAACAGTTAATGTCGCTTTCGGTGGGTCTGCGTGAGGGTGGTACACCGCTCCAGGCTACCGATTGTGAGTAACTGGGTGGAGATATAATTACTGAGATAGATGCAAACGTACTGTACTCTGATCTGGGCACCGCATCTAAGGAATTGCGGAGATCCATGAGCCACCAGGATCAGGGTGATGATGGGTAAAGTGATACAAGCTTGCGCAATGCTATCAAAATCATGAATTCATGCCTGTCTCCGGGAAAGGAGAATTACGGAAACTTATGGGGGTTTTTGCTGTTCATGCGTATGTTCAGTAGTTTTCTAAATTAATAAATCAGACTTCTTTCAAAACCAACAAACCTTATTTTCTATAAGTCATGGAAATGACAGGGATGATGAAAAAGCGTGTTAAAAATAAACACGAGACTGAAGAGAGGAATTGAGATTCCTACAAGTGGAAATAATGGGCATTTTATGCATTTTGTATTATAGCGCTTGCTGAGTACGTCTGTACTCACCGTTGCTATTATCTCCCCCTTTGCTTAGGAGCATGTCAATTCAGGGGAGGGCTGAGATCAGGAGGAAACTACCTGGATGGAATACCATGGACTCAGATTACAGGGGTACAAGGTGGACACTCCGTGTAGTCGTTCTTGAATAGGAAGTAATTAAAATATTTTCTGTTTAAAAATGGTAATATTTAAGCCCTTGAGGCTTTGTAATAAATTTTGCCCTGCGTGGCGATAATCTTGTAATATCGTATTTTGTCTCTAATTATTGTTCTGCTGTAACACTCTGATGGCTTATTATTCGTTAGAGCGATGTTTTATCGGCTAAAACGAATAATAATCCGTTGACTGGCGTTATTACCCCACGGTAATAATGCGGGTCGTCACACCAACACTATTCACCGACAACCCAAACTGGTACTGTTCACCAAACCCGATCCGCTAGGAATAGTACCGACATGTTACTATTCACCCAAAAACTGTTATGCTTATTTATACTCGTTTCGACTATTTCGAACCTATCTAATCTATTATTAACCTCATTTTACCCAACCAAGTTTATTTTAAACCCTTTCTGTCCACATCCATATTCTTTTATATTTTTTAGATTTTCTCTTTTATTTTGTTCCCACCTTGTATTCTGTAAAGAAAGAACTTATTTGTGTTCGTTATTTTGCTTTAGCATCCATCTTCAACTAGTTAGCCAACAGAGAAGCTACTGGAGTAACTGAAGTAGATGTGTCAAACCTAAAGCGTACGAAGAAGTGATCGAAGACCCTGAATAAGAACACAAGTCACATGTCCTTGATGCCATATTATTTAAATATTATTACTTTTATTTTTGTTATTTAAGCACTGTTATGTACATAAAACAATAATTTAGAATGATATAACAAATAGTTAGATCCAACCACTGAAAAGCCCAATCATACTCTCGTAAGCCACATTCACCTTGACAACCATAAGTGTTATTTTAAAATAAAATCATCCTGTTGATAATTAGTAGATAGACTAGAAAAGTATAAATTCTTTACAAATACTATTAGGAATTGTCTGGTCTAGCACCGTTAGACTTTGAAACAAATCTGAAGATTGAGGCTTCTTGGTGGGTAACCACCAGATGGTTGGAGCTCATGACCTCACCCAAAGATTGAGGCTCCGGTTTGGATCTGGTGGCATGGTGAAGATGTGCATATGGTATGTGAATGATAGCCTCATCTGTGGTAAATATGCACTAGACTATTTTGCTAAGTAAATAACAGATAACTCGCTCAACCACAAACTTGACTTGCCAACCTGGTCTAGTATACTGCTTGATCTGATTGAATATCTGTAGGAGAGACCGCCATCCTAGGGTTTCATGATGGCACACAAAAAAAAGGGTGAGATGGAAGTTGGGCATGTTGTGCAATTAGCCAATTTTCACAATGGTAGGTTCACTCAATGTCGGGCCACGACTTTCGTATTGTCCAGTGGATACCTGATGATGGTTGAATGGTTCTGAGCCTATCGGATAAAAGCTAGAGTGAAAAGAGCAGTGAAATGACCTTGTTATCTCAGTTCAGTCACACGTGATCGTGTTGTATGTCTACAACTTCACCTATGAGTTTGAAATATCTTATATGTAAAGTTAGGTAATTTTGTAGAGTATAATAAATGGTATTCAAATATGCCATGCTCCTGATCTATAGAGCTATGTTTCATAGGTAATTCCTATTATAAGGTATAAGTAGAATTTAGATGATTTTAATGTGGAAATTGCGGAAGACAAAACCCCCTTGCTAATTAAATAATGTTTTACTATTTTAAGTGTAAACTTATTTTCCAGCAAATTTGCATCTATTCTTATCAAATTACAACCCATGACTTTATCCAGTTCAACACCTTGTATGGTAGTTAAATAGCTTTCTCATCTGGTTTGCTGAGTACCTAGTGTGCTCAAACTTGCTTATTTTCATCAGAACAAACACCTAAAGAAGCAAGGATTCATCAACTAATGTGTTAGAGTTACGACTGCGCTCAAGCGTTCCTGTGGGATTTCATCGGTTCTTTTGAATGTAAGTTAAATTTTGGACTTTGACACCCGTAAAGTTATTATAGTTTAGCCATTAAGTCATATTTTAATCAAGCTAATTGTTTTTAAATACTCGTGAGTAGACATGATACTTTTTTCTATTTGCAACTAAACTTTTGGGTTGTTATGGAAAATACGACGGCCCTAGTCTCAAAATGGGGTCATCACAATATTGAGGAGGCTATATACTGATGAATTATAAGCATGTTCTTTTTTGCTGCAGCTGATGGCTTATGGCTGTGGCTAATGGTTTTTACCCCTAGAGCGAGCACTTGTATGAATGGGCCAAATGTCAGTAAGCTACTTCTAAAAGTTTGTTCTGATAAGCCACTTCGAAAAGACGATGAAGAAGGAATCCCATTTGTTTGTTCGGAAGAAGTCATAATACCTCATGGATTTGCTGAGACAATCTTTGTTGAGCTTTCGAGCACAAGCTATGCTACTGCTACTTCCGCAAAGGGTGATCGAATGTTAGATCAGCGGCTGCTTTTTTATCATTTCATGATGAATTTTGGTTGTCGAACTCACAAAATGGATCTGATTAGACTGTAGCATATACGCCGTTGTGTTTGGTTGGTTTTGGTGTCATAGAGGACGGTGGCCCTATTGCAAGTCTGTAATTGTAACAGCCCAGATTTTTAGTAAAATAAAAATAAATAAATAAATAATAAAAATGGAATAAAATAAAATTTAATTTAAAATAAGTATTTTTGTGCCTAAAGTTCAAAGTTGGACTTGCCCTGAATTTCTGTTTTTGAAAAAGCTGGATTTGAAAAGCATTTTAAGAAAAACCTAAAAATGTTATTAAATGAAAGGATATTTTGGTTTTCTATAAAAATCCTATGTCAAATTAGTTATTTGGATTTATGTTGCTCTTATTTGATTTTTCTGAATTTTCAGGAGTTTAAAATGTATTTTTTGAAAATAAAAAGTATTTTAAAGTATGAAAATTAAACACCAACATTAGTTGGAAATAGTTTTATTAAGTCCAAAATGTCTCTAGGAACTTCTAGGGATTTTTCTGGAATTTTTGGAGTTATTTTAGTATTTTTCTGAGGCTTAATGGACTTTCTGGGGTTTTCTGGAAATCAAAAACCAAATTCAGAAAATAATTTCCTCCCTCCTCCCCTCCGGTCGCCACGTGGACGGCCAGATTGCCGCCCACGTCGCCACCGCCATCCCGCCCTCACCACCTCCCCGCTTGCCACGCGTACGGGCCCGATCCGGCCTCGTCGCCCTCCATCGGCCCATCCGCCCCTCCTCTCCCCCGGGCCACCCGATTCCCCCTTGGCCACGTGGTCGAATCGCCGCCGTCCGCGCCTCCCTTCTCTTTCGTCTCTCTGCGCCCCGGGCCCCGCCCGACAGTGCCTCCCCCTCCCGCCTCTCGCTACGCCGCGGGCCCGGCCTGTCAGGCCGTATTCCTCCTCCCGCCCCCTTCTTCCCCGTGCGAGAGCCGCCGCCAGGCCGTTGGCCGCCCCGCCCTTCCCGGCCTCTCCCCCACCTCCCGCGTGCGCCGTCCTCTCCCTAACCGCCCCGCGCCCACGCGCCGACCTCCCCGCCTTCTCCGCGCCCCATCTCCCCCCACTTCTCCCGCAACGGCCGCCGCCACCTTCCCCGCCCCGGCGAGCAATTCGCTCCGCCCCGTTGGCATCCGCCCCCTATAAAAGGCACCCCCGGCGTCGCCTCACTCCGCCCCACCTCTCTCCGCTTCTCCCTTCCCCTCCCGCGCACTCCACTGCTGCCGCACCGTGCGCCATCACCTCCGCCGCCGCCTCCACCTTCGGCGAGCAATCACCGCCTCTCTGCTCACGCCCGCACACAGCCGACGCCACCTCCGCCTTCGCCGCGCTGCCCTCGACCCCCGCCGCCCCTCGTCCGCGCCTCCCCGCCACCGGAGCCTCATTCCCGTCGCCGCCTGAGCCACGCCGCCGCTCTCCCCTCGCCGCCGGTAAGGACAGTGCCCCTCCCCGTGATCCCCGCGACTTCCCCTTCCACCTCCGCCCTTCGCCGCCGGCCGCCGGCCACCGGAACGCCGGCGGGCTTGCCGTCCCCGAGCGCCTTCCTCGCCGGTCGGCCGCGTCAGCGCGCTCGTGCCCGCGTGGCAGGCAAGGTGGCGCCACCTCATCGCCGCGTCAGCTTCCCCTCCCCCGGTCAGCGCCACGCCAGCCCGGCCCCGCCTCCCGTGCCACCTCACCACTCCCTCTCCTCTGGGGGCTCGGTCCATGGACCTGGGCCCACATGTCAGTGGCATGCCCAAAAATTCAAATCTCAGCCGACGTCAGCATTGCATCATAAAGAGCTTTTTCTTCAGAAAAATAATTCAGCCGAATAATAAAATCTCCGCTGACGCAATAATTCAGATTTTCCTTTAGGAAAATAATTCCAGAAAATCCTGATTTTCCATTTTCTCTCTTTTTAACTTCCCGGAGCCCGTTTTTCTTCGTCCTAACTCCGATTTAGCCCATTCAAATTTCTAAATTCATCAAAAAATCCCCTCTATATATTTATAGCTTCAATGCAAATATTTGAGTTTAATTTGAATTTATTTGAATTTAGTGGGTTATTTTCACGTGTAGACTTCGACGATTCGGGAAAATTCTTCGACGAAGATTCGAACCATGTTGAAGAGCAAGGCAAGTCACACTCCTTGATCATGTTGATCCAAGTTTTCAAAATAAAATTATGTTGATTTAAATTATGTTGCATGCATATTTTTATTCAGCGTATTTCAATTCAGTTTTAAATTTAGTTAATGCCTACTTGTTAAATTCCTCCTTTGACATTGCCAATTCTTATACCTTGTCACCCTAGATCAAACCCTAGTTGGTACATTAGTATTACTAGGGAATTATTTATCAAATGCTTAGTCCTGCTTAGTCATATTACTCATTTTGGGATATCTTTCACATAAAATGATGACCCTTTTTACATAAAATGATATGTACTCTTGACTTTGGTGAGTCAAGGAGGTTTATGAAATATTTTGAAAACAAATATAAAACCTGGTTTAGACTTAGGCAATTGGTTCGAGTGGTGGGTGCAGGCATGCCCTGTTGGTTGGAGCCGCAGTGGTTGATTGTCGTGCACGGGGGTATGTGGCTGGGCCTAAGTAAATTAAGGACCGGTCTGTGAGCTACTGTTGCAAAGCCCTATTCGTACTACCACATGGCTGGTATGGGACAGCCCTGGCTGAATAATTTGTGAAGTCCCAACCTGAGTCAAGTCGTAGGTTGAAAGTGAGCGTGGTTGGTGCCATGTGAAGTCTCACTTGGGCGAGCGTGGTTAAGCCATGAGAAGTTTCGTCTAGGCTCAAGAGGGGGTCCCGGTCTGGTGGATTCCTTACTGGGGTGAAACCTTAGAGTTGGCTCGACCAGGTTGAAGGCTTTGCATTGTAAAGGCTTTGTCACGACTCCTTGCCGCACACCTAAGGAAGTGTGTAACTCGCGTGGAACAAAAGGATGATCGTGTCTTGTGGGTAAAGCTGTACAGCCTCTGCAGAGTGTATAATCTATCCTGGATAGCCGTGCCCACGGTCATGGGCATGTAATTCAATCCACTGGACTTGATTTTTGGCAAATATAGCACTGTTTGCAACCGTAATTACAAAAATGACCGTATGCGTGCCATATTAGTAAAAATGGCATTTTTGTCGTCCGGTGGCCGGGTAGCGATGTGGTATGGCACACCAGGTAATTAAACTGGCACCAGGTATATTGTTTGTTCAAAATTTTAAATATAGCGAATGAGCTCCAAAAATTACATCATGTTAATTTAATCGTAATTAGTGATATATGATGCTCAGGTATCTTTTGCAGTGCGTGACCTCTGTCCTTCGCACATACGTCGGCTCATTGCTACTATCTTTCCTTTCCTGCTACGTCCTTCACACAATTGTCACTCTGTCTGTATCGTCCCCCCTCGCACGCTCCCTCGTCTGCACTGATGTCATTATGTCCATGTCGTCCCCCCTCACTCGCTCTGCTGCGTGTCGACAGCGAGTATGTAATTTTCTATGGCAACACATCGGGTTCTCTTTCCACTTGACCTCAAATACGGAGTTCTCACAATCCCCCTACATTGTTCTCCTTCACATCCTCAAGTATTCGTCCCCATTCTCTGTATGTTGGTTTGCTTCTCCCTCCCCAAGACTTTGAAATGAGCCAACTGAGCACCTCTTCAACAACACCCGTAGTGATTTGCCCTAAGTATAACATGTTTGTTGGACATAAGACCTCACAGACAGCCGCGAATTCTGGACGACACTACTACAAGTGTCCCTTTTACTCGGTGAGTCAGCTTATTTTGGGTTGGTTCCAATTGTTCACCAGATGTTACAAAACTTTTTTCTGATTGAATTATAGGATGGCTCAGGTGGTTGCTGATTCTAGGTGTGGGAGGATGAAATGACTACTAGGCCCAGCATTGTTCCACTGGAGAGAGTTATGATGGGGGGGGGTACTAAAATGGTGGAGATGCGGCATCATTTTGATAAACTTGAGTGGAAGATTAATTTAATATTATGTGCTATTTTCTTTCTTGTGTTCATTGTTATCTTAAAGGTGTAGTGGTGCGAGTGTTGCTTTCATTCGCGTTGTTACCTGCGGTGCTTTGTATTATTTATGTATGTCTAATGCATATCCATGCTTATACCGTAGTAGGCGGTTGCATGTTGACCATTTCAGCGCTGCATCATGTGCATTAACCTAGAGGCGTCCATATGCATTGATGAAACATAGATAATATAAATGAAGAGGATTACATGGCACGCAGCCTAACGGCACACATGTCTTTAGGGAATTACAACTACATGGGACATATGAACGAAGATGGCGCGGAATGACGGGGCGTCGAACAAGGCAAGACCTATGAGCACTGAATGAGAGATTGTGCCAACAGATCGAGTCTTCTGGTCACCATTCCGTGTCGTGATTTCATGTATCTTTCTGTTTATTGAATTAATTCATGTTCATATCAATTCCACAACGATGCGTCAACCATTTAGTTACAACAGGGGACAACCATGGTACAAGCATCTCCACATGTGCGCATGAGGGAGTGGGCAAGAGGGGATGGGATGGACAGAGTGACAAATGTGCGTATGAGGGAGTGGGCGAGGGGGGACAGCACGGACAAACAAACAAGTGTGTGCACGAGGGAGCGGGTGAGGGGGGATGACACGGACATAGTGATAAATGTGTGCATGAGGAAGCAGGCTAGGGGGATGGCATGGACAGAGTGACAAGTGTGTGCACGAGGTAACGAGCGAGGGGGACGACACGGACACATGGACAAGTGCACGCAGAGGGAGCGGGTGAGGGTGGTGACATGAAATTAACCACACCATGCCAATCTTTTGGCTTATAAAAGGAGGTAAAAGAGATCTGGAAGTGAACA
Organism: Dendrocalamus latiflorus; assembly: GCA_017311315.1. NCBI lineage: Eukaryota > Viridiplantae > Streptophyta > Magnoliopsida > Poales > Poaceae > Dendrocalamus > Dendrocalamus latiflorus. Next base: position 22,132,594 of record CM029637.1, read on the forward strand.
TTACATAACTAAACCCAACACTACACCAGAGCTTTCTTCACCACGTCTAGATGAACAAGAGACAGAAGAAGCAATAGAGCAAGATGATGAAGCAATGGCAGGAGACCCGTGAACTAGCAAGGTCTGTTGCGGCCCGCGATGAACAAGCAAAAACTGTTGCGGCACGTAAGCAAACCCTTTGCATCATGTTATTTTCAACTTTATTATAAAATCTATTTTAATTCAGAACATCAAATGTCGTCGTCTTTTCACATTCAATTCTTCAAAAGGAAATCCCTTTGTTACCATCTTACCATCAAATTCTAAGGTTCCAGATCCATAAATCAAGTCCGAACTAAATTAAACTATTACCTCAATTTATAATTTACAAACCAACTGCAATCACGCATGCAGTCTAATTAAATGAGCATTACATATCGCTAGTTATGATTAAATTAAGATGAATTAACATAGCAAATGCGAAGCACATAATTTTTTTAAAAAATACACAATTAGGTAGACTATGTCAGGAGGTTGCATGTAAAATTTTGTAATTTTTGGAGCTAGTTTACTATATGTAACAACTCATACAAATATCATAATCGTACAGTTTTTTAGCAACATTCACAGTGGATAAAATTGTTAAAAAAATTACACAATCAAGTGCATTATGTTGGAAGGCTGTATAGAAAATTTTGTAATTTTTGAAGCTCATTTGCTACATTTAAAATTTTAAATAAATAGTATGCAAAAAATTATGAAGACAGGTAATTAAGCCGACTTATTACCTGCTGCCCGATGGCGGTGCGGCTGAGCACCTAGTGCTCGATGGTGCGGTAGCAGGTAACATGCGTCAGCCGTACTGGTTTTTTTTCTTGTTCATTCGAAGCTCCTGAGAAATTCTTATGTCATCACAAATTTTGCCTCGGCCAAGACATACGTGAAATTTCAAATTAACCGTTAACCCTTTCAGAACAGTAACAAATTAAAGATTGTTCGCAACCTGACGTGTGCAAACGTATGCAGCATGCACGCGCTGCCAGGGACGGCGCTTCGAGTCGTCGGAGCCCGGGCCATGGCCTGCCCTTCCGCACTGCTGGAAATCTCCGGCGCGCAGCGGCAGCAGGCCCTAGGACACCGGGGTAGCGGCGCATAAGGCCTCCCCGTCGACGGCGTCGCCTCCACCGCAGGAGAGGAGACATGAGATGGTCATGATGCAGTCCTGACGCTCGACTACGATGACGTAGGTGCCGTCTTTGTACAGCTTCATGACGTACCACTGATCATCTTCGCCGTACTTCTTGTTGGGGACGACCGATCTCGGAGACGGGCAGGCGCGGTCTTGGCGGAAACCGCGGCGGTGGCGCCGTGGCGGCCGGCGGGATGCGGAGCACCCGTCCCAGCAGATGGGACACCCCATCTGATCAGTATCGGCTCGCGACCAACGCAGAGGTAGCAGATGTACGTCTCCGCCAGTAGCGGACGCAGAAATTTCAAGATGGATGTTCAAAATTATAAAAATATTTTTCAGTACAAAACATAAAGGTTTACAGTAGTAATAGTCAACATACAATTGTTCGTACTAGGGATAATTTCAGACCATATCACCACAGTATGGTTGAATCTATGGTAGATTGGTAGTAACCGCAGTATGGTTGAATCTAGTCATCTGGACATGTTGATATTTTCAGACCATAGTCACACACTCACATAACTCACATCATTGATCATTGTCATTTTCAGTTTTTCACAGTTCAGAGTTCAAACCATACTACCATAGTCATTTAAAAATTGGAACCATAAATTGTGACTTAGTCGGGTACAGAGGAGCTAGACTGCTGCGGCGCTGCCTGTTGGAGCCCGGTCCGGCGGTCCCCTGCAGGTGGAGTGGAGATGCCGAGACGGTGAGACGACAGCCCGGCTCTAGGCGGTGGCGCGGTGCCGCAGAGCGGAGGCACGGTCTGATCGACCAGTTGTGTGGCGCGGAGCTGGAGCCCAGAGGGCCGGAGGTGACACAGCCTGCGGCGGTGCGGCCACCGGTTGCCGGAGTTGCTGAGCTGGACTACTGCTTGCTGGAGCCCGGTCCCTCGTAGGTGGAGTGGAGACACTGAGACAGTGAGATGACAGCCCGGCTCTAGGCCGACCAGGCGGTGGCGCGGTCAGCCGGTCGTGCAGTGTGGAGCCAGAGCCCAGGGGGTTGGAGGTGATGCGGCCTACGGTGGTGCATCCACTGGTCGCGGGTGGTGGCTGGCTCTAGCCTCCAAGCGGTGGTGCGGTGTCGACGAAGGCGCAGAGCGGAGGGCCGGAGGCGCGGTCGGTCGGTCCTATGGCGCGGAGCCAAAGCCTGAAGGTGACGCGCAAACGCGAGCTGCTAGGGTTAGGGGATTAGGGAGGAGCTGGATGGGGAATCGGGGGATGGGGAGACCGGAGATGCCGAGACGGGCCGCTAGGGTTAGGGGAATCAGGGAGCACGGATGGGGAGACGCCGAGACGAGCTGATCGGCGCACCGCGCACAAAAATGAGCTTGGGCCGTTGCTGTGTTGCCGGGTTGGGCTGATTAGTGAATAATGATAGACTCATGGCTATGGAATAATTATTTTGGCCTAATTAAATATATACATATGTATTATACCTTGTATATACTAGATTTTTTGCTAAAAAAATTTGGGTGTTCAGCTGAACACCCATGACCTTATATACATGCCGTCTTCGCCCACGAGGTGCCGCGGGTCGCCGTTACCGTCGCGTTGCTGGTCGTCGTCGTGTTGCCACTGCCGGCCATAACCGGCGCGCCGCCGGTGGCTGCGAGGATGCATGATGCGTGTTCAGATGTAAAATCTTGCAGCTTGATGCGTGTTTATATAGTACGAATCGATAGTGGGAGTGCGCAGTGCGCGAATATATGAATGCTTGCTTCTTGATCTTAGACTTAAATTCTTGTTATAGAAAGCCAAGCTAGCTCTACTAGTTGGTTGGTTGTGTTAGCATGTAGGAGTATCAGTTGGTTGTGTTAGCATGTAGGAGTATCAGGTCATGTTTGGTGAGCTTCAGTATTAAGTTAAAACCAATTGAAGCTTATGCTCCAAATTAATCACAGGGTATGCTGAAGGTCACTTTGTATTTGAAAAGGCCGAAGGCGATCTATTTCCGGCATTTACTTGTCATCACATGAAGGATGGGGATTCAGCAATGTACAGAGGATTAATTTGCTCTTAGTTTGTTCACAGCTTGGGAAAAAGTACGCTAGAACACCATGGGCTGTAAGAATGAAACCATGTATGAATTCCCCATAAACTGATCTTTTATTTTACTCTACTCCATTGGATCAATGCAACATCTATAAAGTCTTATCAACAAGTACTATTGGTTTAGACGGAAAAAGGAGAGAGAATGAGTTTATCCGAAGAAAAAAAAAAGTTTTGGAGATGCGGGGGATCGAACCCCGTGCCTCTCGCATGCAAAGCGAGCGCTCTACCATTTGAGCTACATCCCCATCCATGCGTTTTTTTGTCTTTTTACTGCCGAAAAGCGGTTGTTCTGACGCAATCCAACGAAAGCAAAAGGAGCACGGCTATTTCTGGGTAGTTCAGTTGAGGAAAAATAAGAGGTAATGGCATTTACCATAGAAAATATGAATCCAAGTGGAAATTTTCCGAATTTTGTGAAACAAGTAGCATTTCCTAATTGCATAGTTTTGAAGGTGTATTGTGTATCAAAGGATGTGTTCTCTTCGGCTGCACTTTATGTCTTATAGCTATGATTGATAGCTTTTGGTTCTAACGCGAGCGCTTATACGAACGAACTGAATATTAATAAGCCGTTTCGAAACGACGACGAAAAAACCATCCATTTCGCTCCGAAATGATGATGAACAAACTATTTGTTTATTTATTTAAGAAAAATTATAGGATATAAATTGAAAAGAAATGAGAAAAATCTCTCTCTCTCTCCACTCGCTCGGACTCTAGTCAATCGGTGGGGCCGGAAAAGGAGCAGAGATACGATGGGCCGAAAAGAGTACCAGTAGGTTTCGTGGGCTGGGCTTTGCAGCCGCCCATAATAACTGAGCCCACGAGTAGCCTAGAGCAAGGACCAGATACAGCAGTTGTCGATAGACCTTGAAAATATTGGATAGCCCGTTTCCAAGTTTTGCTTCCACCGTACAGTTCAGCTTCGGCTGACCTAATACTTGTGCCAGCTCCGCAGATGCGATACTACTCGCCACTCGCAGTCCTTGCTCTTTACAAGCCAAGCGTAGCAAGTTAATAAATGTAGTAACAGCAAGCCATCCTTAACATTTTTAATTATATGTCTTTTTTAATTACATATATCTAGAGTGGAGATCATCAGATAAACTCTAGATTTATCCAGTACCTCAGACAATATAAATATATGCTTTAGCACTAAACACACATGTATATATAAAGTACCAAGCATTGAGCTGATCCAAAGGACCGAACCCAACGGGCGGGTTGCTCGATGGCAACCCGAGCCACTGAGCCGACGCTCAGTTCTCAATCCATCCTCAGAGTAGACAACCATATCCGTAGAGGCTGTTCGGTGAAGAAGTAGGCCATGGTCGATGGTGCCACGAAGATACCAAAGAATGCACTTTTACAGCGGCGAGGTGCGTCTCGCGAAAAGCGCCAATAGTAGAGGACCTTGGAATGAGTGTTGATAGGGGTGTTGCAAGTCTTGTAAGCGGTCATGTCAGCGCGGTCCAGGATGTCAACTATATACTGCCGCTGAGAGATGAACATGTTGCCATCACGATGACTGACAAAAACACCTAGGAAATGATGGAGTGGACTAAGATCCTTCATAGGAAAAGCCTGTTGGAGGGAGGCAACCACTTGGCGAAGCACACTGTCCAAAAAAGCAGTCAACACAATGTCGTCCACATAGAGTAGTAAGTAGATAGTATCACCGCCTCGATGAGACATAAAGACATAGGTGTCAGACTTTGCTTCCATGAAACCGAGAGATAGCAAGTAGGCTGCAAAACAATTGTACCAGGCTCAGGGCACCTGTTTGCACTACTACAAAAGGCCTAATAGTAGACGCCAAATCACAGACGGTTTTGTGAAACCGTCTGTGATTTACACTATTACAGACGGTTTTAATTTGGAGGCCGTCTGTGGTATTTGTGGCGGGAAAAAGGAGTATCACAGACGGTTCTTACCGCTGAACCGTCTGTGATATTATAATATCACAGACGGTTTTATAATAAAAACCGTCTGTGATATTCCAGATTATCACAGACGGTTTTATAACAAAAACCGTCTGTGATATTCCAATATCACAGACGGTTTTTGTTATAAAACCGTCTGTGATAATCTGGAATATCACAGACGGTTTTTATTATAAAACCGTCTGTGATATTATAGTATCACAGACGGTTTTATAATAAAAACCGTCTGTGATACGTTTCCCGCCTTGCAATCCCTCAAAATTTCATATTTTCCCGCTTAAGTCCGAGTATGGTTCAGTTTTGAGACACTTTCAGTAAAACGGGCATAACTTTTGCATACGGTGTCCGTTTTCGACGTTCTTATACTCGTTGGAAAGCTAACGACGAGCCCGATCCAAAAAAAACGACCCGCTTGCGCCAGTCGCCCTCCAAGACCCCGAAAATCGGCCATCTTTGGACCTAAACCTGCGTCGCAAGTTTTTTGTTTCTGTTTTTGCCCTTTTTCTTGGTCTTATTTTCGGAATTTGGATTTTTCTTTAACTGCAAAGTTGTAGATCTCGTTGAAACCTTTCAAATGAGTATATATAAGTCATATAGAACATTGCTATTTTATCTTTTCATACTAGTTGTTTGTATTACATCGGTATATAAAATTGTGTGCTCTAATTCACAGACGGTTCTATATGTAGAACCGTCTGTGATATTCATTCATCACAGACGGTTCTATATGTAGAACCGTCTATAATAATCTGACAGCTGGGCCAGTCGATCCTGCACCTCACCCCACGGATCGTAGCTCTACCTCTCTGTCTCGGCGCCAAAAAATTTCGAACTCCTGCCTCTCCCTCCCTCTCCCTCCCCTATAAATATAATCCAAACTCAGCCTCTTTGCTGGTCTATTCTTCCTTGTTGTCCTCTTCCTTGCTGTTCTCCTCCTCCTTGCTGTTCTCCTCCTCCTTGCTGTCCTCCTCCTTGCTGTCCACATCCATGCAGACGACGCACAAGTCTACGGCGATGATAGTGGACGTCAAAGACATCCAGCTCATGCGTTGCATCAGGGGCGAGAAGGATGGTGGGCGTCAAAGGCATAGAGGATCTTTGCTTGTTGTGTAACCTGCTCGTTGTTCTTGTTGTTCTTGTTGTGTAATATGCTCGTTGTTCTTATTGTGTAATCTGCTCGTTGTTTTGGAATATTGTAATGGTAGGCTCTAATATTAATAAAAATGGATGTTTTATGTTTGTGAAATGAATTGAGATATGAATTGGATATATAGATGTACATATTGATCTGCTTGTTTCAAAGGATATGTCTAGCATTTCCCGAGGCTAGCCAATAAACAGAAATATGTTTAGGAGTAGAAGGCAATATCACAGACGGTTTTTAGTTAAAAACCGTCTGTGATTTATACATATCACAGACGGTTCTTAACTAAAAACCGTCTGTGATAATTATATATCACAGACGGTTTTTAACTAAAAACCGTCTGTGATAACTATATATCACAGACGGTTTTTAACTAAAAACCGTCTGTGATTATAACTATCACAGACGGTTTTTGTTATAAAACCGTCTGTGATATTTGCATCACAGACGGTTTGAAAACCGTCTGTGATGACCTCGTATTATCACTGACCCATAATTTCAGACGGTTCACAAAACCGTCTGTGATGACGTTTTTGAACCGTCTGTGATGACCTTTTCTGTAGTAGTGTTGAGACCATAGAGAAACTTGTTGAGGCGGCAAACGTAATCTGGGCGAGAGGAATCCACAAATACAGCCGGCTACGAATAGAAGACAGTCTCAGAGTGAGTGCCATGAAGGAATGTATTCTTAACATCCAACTGGTGGATAGGCCAATTCTGAGACAGGGCTAGAGAGAGAACCGTGCGAACAGTGGTCGGCAAGGTTGTCAGAATCGTGATTCTGAATCGGATCGGAGAACTTTGGTAGGTTGCATTCTAGGATCAAATCGTAGAATCTAAGATCCTACTTGATTCTACCAAAAACATATTTATTGTAATTCATCGTGTATTCTAAGAGTATATGAGTGTTTATTTGGTCATTTGGCATCTAATTTGATTAATAAATATATCTTATTCATGACTAGAATTATGGTTTAAATTCTATGTCACTGAGAGTTACGACTAGAAGAGCGATGCTATCAATATTGCCATAATATGATCATTTTACATAAAAATGTAAAATAAATAATAATTAAATTAATTTTTATTATTCTAAACCTTCAAATTTTAATGACTAAGTTATTAACTATTTAGTATTTAATATACAACTTGAATTGAGGGATACGGCACAACCAAACACCTAAATCTTTCATAATCTTGGATGATATTGATTCTACATGATTCTATTACAATTCTATCACGATTCTACTACAATTCTATACGACTCAACCAATTACAACAAGAAGAGCAATGTCAGAATACTCTCCATCATCATAAGGCTACGACCACATGGTCTTTATGCAAATGTAATCTAAGTTACGTCACACAAACTTGTTACAAAATCCTCATCTTTAGAACCCAAAAATTATCCTATGACAAAATACACTCTAAGACGCATTAGCAGTGGAGACGCCTGCTAATCCAGCTTGTTCCTGCAACATGCCTACCTGCACCTCAGCGCCTACCGCGGCGCCTCCACTGCTGCCCGACTCCACCTGCGCGTTGGACGACAGCTGCTGCACACCCGGCGGCGCCGACGCCTCCACGGTCGACGACGAGTCGGATGTCTCCGTGGGTGCGAACGCCTCGATGGACGGGCTGGACTGGAGCGCGGGCGCGGCGACGGACGCCTCGACCGTCTGTTGCGCCGGCTTGAACTTGGTGATGTAGTAGCTGAGGGGCGGGCCGGAGTAGTCCGGCCCCTGCACCTGCGGCTGGTTCTTGCCGACCTGGAGGAGGACGGCCGACGCCGTGGCGACGGAGAAGAGCACGATGCCCGCCGTGACGGCCACTGTGTTCTCGGACCCTTCGGCTGACGTGCCTGCGGCGCCCGAGCTGATCGCGCTCTCAGCCGCGTACACCGTCGGCTGTCCATGGTAGAGCATGTTCTTGTCAATTTTGGATGAAGAAAAGATTGCTGCAGGTAGGAATTACACCTCCACACTATATATCTGTGAATGATGAAAAGATTTCAACTTGTGAACTTGATTGCAGCTTCCCAAGGAACAATCGTCACTCATACCATTTGATCGAAATCTTGACATTTGCAGAACCGCTAGTAAACGTCTCAGGAGCTAAATGGCAAGAACTTCAGCTCCTCTCAATTTCGCAAACGATGAATGTTCCAGGAACTAAATTGGCAAGGTGTTTCGGTAATCAAAGAGTTACCTCGACGGAGTAGATGTTGGTTTGCCCTGCGGTGTCCTCGACGTAGCCGGTCCAGCTTTTCTTCTTCGGGGGGAAGGTGCCCACGACGTTGGTCCTCTCCCCGGTCAGCCACTCCACGCTCAGGTTCCCAACCTGCACGCGCGCGCACACACACAGGGAATAAAAAAGAGATTAACCATCACCACCTAGCTAGTGCATTCTTTCATTGCACGACTATACTCTGCAATCCCATTCATGATTCGCAAACAAGAGCTAATTGACAGGTGAAGCCTCTGGGGCCTCCTCAGAAAGGCGCAGCTGCAGCTGCTGGCGGAGAGCATGGACTGCGCCGCCGTGCAAGCCATCTCTCCCCTCAGCTATCTACCTCTCTCTCTCTCAGCAGCAGAGAGAAACAAGCGTGGAGGAGGGGAGAACGGTGAGGTCAAGGCATTCGATCGGGTAATAAGGAAAAAGCACTGTACCAGGGAGCATCAGCTCAAAGAGTCGAAAGGGAATCAGCCAAAGCTACAGTGCCAGTACCGCGGCCACAGCCCGTTTCTTACGGAAAGGCAGCGGTGTTGCCGTGTGAACCGATCACTACCTCGCTTCGAATCTCAACAGCCGAGTTGTATCGTGCCGCCGTGCGATGCTGCCGGCAAAAACGAACGGCTACAAACAAAACGTCGAGCAAAGCACGACAGCAGCGCGGACGCATCAGCATTCAGCACCCAGCAGTGGCAAATTTATGCGTCACAGAGACGGCTTTAATTGGCCCAGGAAGTGTCCACATATCACTGTAAACACGACGTACACAATAAACCAAAAAGCACGCCTCGACCTCGTAAGGAAGAAGAATTTCAACTAGGAGGAGAAACACGAACTTCCAGATAGAAAACTCAACCGCAGCGACGCAATGATGCAACATAAAAGCATGTAAATAGAAGGCGACAGTTGATAACGAAATAATGAGCTTGTAAAGGGGCAATGCGAGATAGAATTCGCCCAACTATCAAATCCATAAAATGGATGGGCCTGACTAATGACTGTACATAGGATCCTAGTAATAGTATATTTAACATCTCAGTTAACCTCTTTCCCAAAAGAAAAAACCTGGCTGTATCGATTGGAACTATTTTAAGGATGGGTTCAATTTACATGCAGCTTGTGTTGAACTGCTAGAATGCGCACAAAACTTGACTCAGGGGAGACCTCTTGGCTCATCTTTAAAAGCAGTCGAATGACAAGACTCCTCATTTTGGTGTATCAAGAACCCAAAGTGTCCCCCTAGGAGGGTTCAAAGAATAGGCCAGAAAAAAAAGCAGTCAATCCTTTCAACTAAATAGCTCAAGTTTCCTTCCAGTAGTTGACATACTTGAGGAACGACATAGAAGGGTTTTCCTTTGGTTGGGCTTGTACACGAGAGGAACGCCGCAATACAGCCTCTTCAAGTAACATTTTCTGTGTAACGTCCTTCAGTCTCTTTTCCATAGCATTACTGTAAAAGATAAAAGAAAAAGAATTAGCTGCTAGATAAAAGAGCAAAGCTTTCACCGTACCGGCTGGTATGAATAATCCGTATAGCAAAGGGTTGGTCTAATGGCCTGGCCAGCAGGTTCAAGGGTAACATGAAAGCATGTAGAGTAACCAAGATTTCCTTAATGTTCGCAAAAAAAAAATATCCATACATCATAACAAAAACACAGCTTGCACAATATACTTATCCAATTAAAGACAGAAAACCTATGTATAGATGAATTAAAATATAACAACCATGTGCCTAGCAGGCTTCAAAAACCGTTTGCAGGGAAGAAAAAAGAGACATTCAATGCATCTGTTCCACAAAAAAAATGGGGATCAAAGGGTGTTTAGGCCCTAAACCAGCAATTTCAGTAAAAACTGGTCTAGATGGTTTAACCGGCTTTCGGCGGTTTCTTGAACCCTAGTTAGTGCCAAGTTCTTCCAGATCCAGAATGCAACAGAAAACTGGTCGCTTAATACCACTGCTTAAATAATAGAATTAAAAATTAAAAGTATGCCATTCACATTGGTCTACAGCGCTACCATAAATGTAAAATGATCTATCATCTGATGTACGAAATTCGAAGTCCAGTAAAGCAAGGTCAAAGAAGACAAAACTATAAAAGTATAAACTACACTGAATAACAATTTGCATAAATTCCAGATAAATAAGGATGAATAACAATTTGCATAAATTCCAGATAAATAAGGATTTGAAAATTTTGAAATGTTATTATCTGTACTTCCTACACAACCGGCAACTCTCCCTTCCAAAAATCCACAGAAAGGCAACCATCACACTACAAAACAGAGTCCAATAGTATGCAACAAATCAGAAGGTATGCTCACAAAAGCACGTCCACACCTTATCTTATCATAGAACTTGTCAAGCTGCCGCTTGAGTGCTCTCTCCCTTATGCCTTTAATGTTTAATGATCCAATGAGCGCATCAACCTGCTAATTACAAATTGAAAATATAATTGTTAGTGTTAAGAATATTGGAAGAGTAATTTTTCTATTCACAACTGTGTAGCTTATTCATTAATTGAGAGATATATATAGACATTGTTACATGGACCTCATGGGCTATATAGGCCACATGGGCCAGAGGGAGAGGGGGAGAGAGAGAATGTACAACACTCTTTTAACACCTTCAAACTCAGGGTGGATCTAGAGGATCTGATGCACTGAGTTTGAGTAGATGAAGCCAATGCTATTCTCGAGTCTGAGCTTTAATGAAGAAATCGGTAACTTAAAGCTCGGAGGGAACATACTTGAGGGCGATGGTCAATTGCTGACAATGTGGTCATGTGAAGAATGCATCAACACTAATGTGGTTTGTTAGCTCATGCTTGACTGAATCACTAGCAATCTGAATGGCCCTTGTATTGTCACAAAAGAGAGGTGTAGAATTGCCACAATGGACACCGAGATCAATCAAGAGCCATCGAAGCCAAATTATGTCTGAGGTGGTAGCAGCAAGAGCTCAACCTCTGCACTAGAACATGACACCGCAGTCTGCTTCTTGGACTTTTAGGCGATGAGCGATGTACCAAGAAAGATACAGTAACCAATGATAGATCGGCGATGAACATGATCACTCACCCAAGTGGAGTCAGAGTGTGGAGCTGAAGTTGACTCAAACTCGCATAGAACATGTGTCTAGACACAGTCCCCCTCAAGTATCTCAACACACGAAGAACATGACCATGGTGAACTGAGGTGAGAGCACTGACAAACTGGCTAAACATATGAACAACATGAGCAATGTCTGGCCTAGTAACAGTAAGATAAATAAGGCTCCTAACGAGCTGACGATAGTGAGAAAGATCTATCAGTGGTACACTGTTTGTAAGTTGAAGCTGTAGATGAAGCTCCATGGGTGTGACAGCAGTGTGTGTATCAGTCATGCTAGAGCGAGCAAGTAGATCCTGAACGTAGCGATGCTAAGAAAGATAGTAACCATCGCTATCAGAATGAATCTCAATCCCCATAAAAAGCTCAATGGTCCCAAGTCAGACATCATAAATTGTTCACTCAATTTCCTCTTCACAAAAGCCACATAATCCATGTCATCTCTGGTGATCAGCATATCATCGACATATAGCAGAAGCAAAATACGACCCTGCTAAGAAGTGTGAACAAACAAGGCAGGGTCATGCTCACTTGGAACGAAACCAGCAGCGTGAATCACGAAACTAAAACGCTCAAACCAAGCACGAGTCTACTTGAGACCATATAGATCACGTCTAAGGCACCAAACATAGCCTATAGGAGCCTTAACACCTGGGGGTGGCTGCATACAGGCCTCATGTAGATCACAACGAAGCATTCTTGACATCCTTATGAGATATAGTCCATGGGTGTACTACTGCAACAGCAATAAGAATACGGACTATGGTCATATGAGCAACTGGAGCAAAAGTCTCATCATAATCTCGACCATAAGCCTGCTGAAAACCTCTTGCAACAAGACAAGCCTTGTATTGCTCTACTGAACCATTTGACTTATTCTTTACTTTGTATACCCACTTGCAAGTTATAGGAATAGCCCCAAATGGTAGCAGAATAAGATCCCAAGTGCTTGTACATTCCAATGCTGTGAGCTCTTCCGTCATAGCCAACTGCCACTCAGGTATGCTGGCAGCCTCCTGATAGGTACTCGGCTTAGCTACTGCACTTGCACGAGAAAAACCCCATCTCTCTAGTGCCTGAATAGAAAAACGATCACGTACAACATACCATGATGTAGTAGAACGATCATCAGAGTCATTGGTACTGGCCGGATGGTCAAGTGAAGGAGAGGAAGATTGAGGGTAAGAAGAACCCTCTGTCGACGACTATAGTGAAGGGGAAAAGTGGAAATGTTAGAAACTGGTAGAGCTAGTAGAGGAGACACACTAGAATGTGAAACTGGTGGAGAATGTGGAGGAGCTGGTGGAGGAGATACACTAGAAGGTGAAACTAGTGGAGAAAATGTATCTGGAGAAGACAAGTCTAATGAAGGAAAGGGAGGTAGACACAAAAAGAGGTGGAATCTGTGGATGAAGTGGGATGTGTAGAAGGGTGATAAAAGAAGAGTCGACCCTCATCAAGGGTCACATCACGAGTGATGCGAATGCAACGTGCTGAGGGATCATAGAAACGGTAGCCCTTATGCTCAGGACTATAACCCAGAAAGACACTCAACCGATTAAGCACTCAGCTTTGTGCGCTCACGAGGTGCTAAGACATAGCAAACACAACCAAAGACACGAAGATGAGTATAGCGAGAAGGTGCTCTAAACAGGACCTCACTAAGAGACTTGCCCTGAAGCTTGAGATAGACTGCCGTAGAGACTGCTTCCTCCTAGAAGTGAGAGGGAACAAAAGAGGAGATGAGAAGAGTATGAGCAGTTTCAATGATGTTGCGATACTTACGCTCAGTAACACCATTCTGAGCATGAGCACCAGGACACGAGATCTAAGGAAGAGTACCCTTCGAAGAAAGGAATTGATGAAAGGCTGATGAAAGATGCCCCCCCCCCCCCAAAATCAGAACGAAAAACACGAATGGAAGAAAACTGTGTATGAACCATCTTAGCAAAAGACTGATAAATGGAAATCAACTGAGAATGATGTTTTATAAAATAGATATAGGTATATCGAGAGTGATCATCAATAAATATGGCATAATAACTATGACCACCATTCGAAGCAAAAGGAGATGGACCCCATACATCTGAACGCACCAAATCAAAAAGACAAGGGGACTGCGAGGTACTACTAGAATATGAAAGTTGTAGCTGTTTCCTCAGCTTACAACCTGTACAATGAAAACTAGACTCAACAGTGAGATGACCTAAGAGTGAACTAAGTGATGAGTTGAGCTCCATAAAGATGACCAAGTTTGTGATGCTACTTGCTGAAGGAAGAATCAATAGGAGACTAAGATGGTGACATAGCAGAAGACGCTAGGGCCTTCTAAGTACTAGCGGAAAGCCGAGCATGGATACGGTGGGCGATGGAGAGGTCATCAGTGCCAGGAGCTTGGAGCGGCGACACCGAGTGTGGATCCGGTGGGCGGCGGAGTGGACAGCCGGGCGACGCCGAGCGTGGATCTGACAGGCGACGAAGAGTAGGTCGTCATGAGGAGTGATTAATACTAACCTGCCGGCCAGAGCGAAAGACGACGGCAGAAGATGGCAGCGGCGGAACTAGGAAACAGGAGTAGGGTTAGGATTGAAGAGCTCTGATACTATGTACGAATATTAGAAGAGTAATTTTGCTATCACAACTATGTAGCTTATTTATTAATTGAGAGGTATATATAGACATTGTTACATGGGCCTTATGGGCTATATGGGCCAGAGAGGGAGAGAGGGGGGAGAGAGAATGTACAACACCCTTAAAGTTATGACCAGAAAACCAAACATAGCGATTTCCGCAATTTCAAAGCAATCACCTCTTCCTTAGTGCTGTAGTACCCCCATTCTTTAGAATCTGCACTTTCGACGAAAAGTCTTCCTTCACGCCTAAAAAACCAATACCTGTTGTAGAATCTGTCTTTTCCCAGGGGACTAGTTTGTACAGATTGTTTCTCCATTTCTGTTTCAAGATGTCTCCTCTACAAAGAAATAAGCAGGGGTAAGCATTGTCATGAACAGCTTCAACAGAGACATGCATGTACATATGTAGGAATGAACAAGTGTGCATACAAATTCACATGGAAAAAAGGTATAGTTTGTCACCAGATGCATTTTCCCATCTCCCATCTTGCTGGCAGAAATATTTTTCTTGTCCTTCCCTTCTTTCCCCACAAGCTGGTCATTAACATTCTCATTGCCATTTTGTGCAGCATCTGTCTGGTTCATTTCATTTTCTGTCGCCCCTTCCATGTTCAGCTTCTGCTCTACCTTGTTCTTTCTAGCAACCTCTCTTTTTGCTGCGGCAAGTGCTTGATGCTGGTCAATCCGTTCATCTAATTTCTCTCTTACAGCAGAAGTTGTAATGGCTTCATCTACCAGTTCCCGTAGAATTTTAAGTTTTAGACCAGTGTGAACAAGACCATAATGACCCCTTCGTACTGTTGATACATTACTGGAGAATTCTTCCTTACTTGTCATTTCCAAGAAATCACATAGATACTCAGCCCAGGTGACTAAGGTTACCTACATACGATGCATGTGAACATGCAAGGAAAAAATACGACACCACTTCATGCACACTTAAATTTTAAATAAGAAGAAGAGATCACCTTTAGCTTCCTTTTCTTGCTCTGGAGAAATGTAAAATATCCACCTTCATCTTTAATGAGCAAATGGAAAAGTGCAGCATGTAATTCCACCAGAAGAACAAGATTGCTTTCTTTGTGGCAAACTGCATTCTCCAGATCTGAGAGGGAAAATGGCGACAAGCATAAAAGCCTCCCGAAAGACATGCAGAAATCCCAGATCATAAGGAGATCTCCCACAGAATCTATAGGCACTCTAAAATCTGTAGGTAATGGACGTTTCTTTGACAAAACAGGGTCATCTGCTGCAGGCTTTACTAGAAGATCATCAATTGGGTATTTAACTGGTAGTTCTATTTGTTCCTCACCTGAAAGTCATATGAAGTGGACAGTAAGAAACTTGACAGAAATGTGTTAACATATGAACTGAAAGAGATGACATGGATATCTACTAAATCACCTTTCTTCGACCTTTTTCTGGCATCTTCTGTGCTTCCATTCTCAAGTCGTCTCCTCACTTTGGACAATCCTTCACCATTCTGTGAGCCATTATTTCTTTAGTATCATAACAATATGAAACGGAATAAAGGAAATAAGGAAAGATGGTTACCATCATGTCTTTTGGGGGCTCAGTAGGTATGCCATATTTCTTTGCAAGATTTGCATGTATAATCCATGGAGAATTTTGTGATGTCGATTCCTTAATAAAAATCTTCAGTATATTACGACTAGCACGTGCCTTCTTGCAAATTAGATCATCAGATCTGACAAGTGAAGTGTTGATTACAGCATTGTCTTGACCAATCCAACCCACCTCATACATCTTGGTGTTACCAGAGCCTGTAATCTTTAATATCTTGCAAGCAGCCTCAGAACCATCTTTTTTAGCATGTAATTCTAATCCTTCAAACCGATCCTCTTGCAGACTACCATATATTTTGTTGACAAGGCCAGTCAAGCTAAGAGGACCTGAATCAAATGTAGCACAAATTCTCGTCTATTAAAAGCAAATCAAAGAACATAAGTATTCTAAATGGAACAAACAATCTGCCTTCTCCAAATAATAGAATACATAGTGTATGAAAATGAAAACATCCTAAATAATGCACATCAACAGTTTGTGGCAGCATAAAAAAAAAGACCTCATTAAAAATTGCCAATGATACAACACATCTAACTAAATGTGTGGCCACATGGTGGCTTCATTGGAGGACGACATATCATCAAATATATCCAAAAAGAATGTCGGTGAACAATCCAAAAGAAGAAAGATGACTAGGATAAGTGAGATTTGTCAATAGATACAAATGGAAACCTCTAAGATGATAAATTCCTTACCAACATAAAATTCTAAACATGTAATGCTATCACAAACACAAATATAAATCATTCAAATAATATTAGCTCAATTTAATTTTATCTAGCAAAGGACAATTGAGAAAACACACAACAAAATGAACAATCATAATAACACCGTCAAGAAATGTAACAAAGTCAGGAAAAGCTTGATCCTACTGTATTGAACCATCCGGAGAACAGGAGCCACTAGATCTCTTGGCAGCTGTTGAGCCTTCTCTGCAGCACGATGCTCTGAGACCAAAGCCTCCTCATAGGTTAAATTAGATTTTCCGGACACCTTACACACCCAGACTCTTTGACGGTAAAGGTTCAACCTATTCAGGTATTCCCTAATCAATAGTCAAGGATACAACCATATTGATGTAACATAATCTAATGCAAGTGTAAAAGCTACAAGGTATCAGATTTGATTGGAAATTACACTTCATATCTGATGCGAATCAATTACTGCCAATAATGGCATGTAAGAGGATACTGGTAATCTCGGAATATCTCCTTGGTAAATCGAACTTGGAACACCTTTTCCTTAGGATCCAAATCGTTTGGTGGGTCCAATAAGAAGAAAGGTGTCCTCTTGAAGAGAGGCATTGAATCCCTGTAACACAAGCTCTACAAAAGGCACAATTTGTTCGACACCTGCAAAAGTTCACAACTATTATTGCATTCTCCTTCATGGGAAGCTCTAATATGCTAATAGTCACACCATACAGATAAAGCACAAAAATCATCAGAGGGGATATGATTAACTGCGAAATGGAGATTGGTGTTAACTTATATGCTAATTTCACATTGCGTTTGTGTTAATCTGTTATATAAGGATTCAAAATACATTATGTACATGCTAATCTTCGCTAGAAATACAATAATCAGGTAACATGTCCCTGATATAGCCGCATAAATATAAACTAAATGGCACCAGTCTGACACTTGCAAATCTAACAAGAAAGTTGTTCTTTTACTTACATCAACAACAAAATGCACTTTGGATTTTCATCTAGCAGCACATATCACAACCAAGTTAAGACTCGAAATGCCAAGCATTCATACCCTGATCTCAACTCTCTCAGGTCCAAAAACCAAGAAATCCCCAAATGCACAACAATGAACTAGCCATTTGAATCCTTCAACCCGCAAGCACAAATTACAAAGACAAAAAGGAGTAACCATTTGCTCACACCGACCCTTTTAACACACAGCATGGGCATTAAGCATGAACTAGCCAACAGCCCGCTCCAACCAGCAGAATCCAAGAACCAAGAAAAGTAGTAATCCTCCTGTTGCGGCCATCCTGAGCGGTGAGGCACGGCACTGTTGCCGGTCTGGCAACAGATCCTTTGGCTGAAACCTTCCTTCTGCTGTTACTAAACCAACAATAGGAAAGTTTGGTTGTCTATTTCTAGATTGCTCCTCTTACTATAGATAAGATTGTTTCCTTCTCTGTTGTAACCGGATGTAAACTCTACTTATACACCAGTGTATGATCAATGAAAGTATTGCATGACTTCCACGCTTTCATGGTATCAGAGCACATTCGCTCCTGAGACCTTCGCTTCCACACCCGATGTTAAGAGTTAGTAATCTTGTTTAGTTTCTTTTCATGTTAGTATCCGAGTAGTGCAAACGTGTAAGAATTAAGTACGTATACTGTTGCACTTTGACTACTCTGCAGTTGTTACGACCACGCTAAGTCGATTTACGACCACTTCACAGATGGCTAAGACCACGTGAAAGTTACGACCACACATAGAGTAGTTACGACCACTTGTGTTTTCTTCGACCACGCTACATACTCGTAACTTCTGCTGATGAGAGTTACGACCACATTCACACTACGCTGCACGTTCTCGAAATCGAGTTACGACCACTCCGATTTACGAGAACTCAAGACTTCGACTGCAGGCCTGGCACCTTCGACCACGTAGTAGACTTGGTCACAGTAGTCGTAACTCGATTACGACCACGTTGAAGACTCAATCGCCGTGGTTGTAAAGCGTTTATGACCACGTCTTCAACTTCACGAACACCTCTGATTTCCCGGAGCCAAAACCACTCCTTCTCTTCTTTATTTCTCTCCCTCGTTCGATCACACTGATCACTTCATTTATATGTCCTCTCGATACATTGCTCTCCTTTTATACACGACTCTACGACTACGACACAGAGACAACTACGACTCCAAGATGGACTCGAAAACTAACTTGTACGCGGAAACAAAATCGTACACGACTTAAACACATAATACAAAACAGACTCGAATACGACTAAACTGTTATGAATAGTGCATACATTCATTATGAGACCAATAGGCCAATATATATACATGTACAGGTGTGGCAAATATGCAAAAAAACCCCTCATACAATAGGGTAAATACACAACTATGTATACATATCTAACACCCCCCCTCAAACTTATGGTGGATCAACAACATGAAGTTTGTGATGAATAAGTCCCTGTACTGTGGTCTTTGTGGGGCTGTGGTAGTTTTTGTTTTTGACTGCTTTAGGACAGCATCTGCTTTTAGGACAGCATCTGCTTTAGGACAGCATATTGACCGCTTTAGGACAGCATCTAGGATAGCATCTTAACATATGCTTGGCTGGTTCTCAGCCTATAAATTTGTATCCCCAACCCCTCAGGTTGGCATGGCATTGTGTGAGCAATAAACAAGAAAACTTGCCCCATCTCCTAGTGTCATCCTCTCCATGAGAGTAAGGATTTTGCTATCACCAAGAGCAAGAGTCCAGCGACTAACAAGTGGTATCAGAGCCTTAATATCCTGTAGCCTGAGCATCTCCTGCTCATCTCCTTCTCCGGCCTCGCAGCAGCCCCAGCCAGTAGCAGCAGCAGCTCCGGCTGTCCCCGCTCACTCCTCTCCGGAGACGAGCAGCAGCTCGTCAGAAGCAGCCCTCTCTCCACGCAACAGCCCCCCAGTAGCGCGCCATGTCCGCAGGGCAGTCTCAGCGCTCGGTCGCCTCGAGCATGCGGCGTCAGCAGACGGCCGAGCTCGTCGCGGCAGAGCAGCGCGAGCGAGCGGCGGCAGAGACCGCTGCGGCGGCGGAAAGGGCGTCAAGGCTGGCAGCGGCGGAGCTGGCAGCAGCCAGGGCGGAGGTGGAAGCAGCAGCGGCGGCAGATGCAGCGCGTGCGGCAACAGCAGAGGTCAAGGCTCTGCGCGACAGCAACAGCAGCTCCGGCTCTGTTGATGACAGCGCCGACGCGGACCCTCAGCTGCTGGAGAGGGAGGCAGCGCAAGGGCGAACGGCGCAATGGGCAGCCACGCACGCCCACGAGCGCGGCGGCAGCCCAGACAGGCGCAGACGCGCCGGCGGCGCTCCTGAAGTAGGCGCACATGGCGGTGGCGCTCCTGGAGGAGGCACGCACGGCGGCGGCGTACGGGTCGACGGAGAGCGCGGCCCTCACAGGCAACGCGGCTCTCTCTTCCCGGTTCGGTACCGTGGTCACCACGAGTACCAGGCTGTCGTCAGGGACGTCGGCCCCGGCGGCGGGTGGCCTACCCTCACCAAGACCAACTACGTCGAGTGGGCTGCGGTGATGAGGGTAAAGCTCCAGGTGCGGCATATGTGGGATGCAGTCCGGTACGGCGACGTCGACTACGACCAGGATCGACGGGCGCTGGATGCTCTCATCGCTGCAGTCCCGCCCGAGATGCAGTTCTCGCTTACCAACAAGCGAACTGCCAAAGAGGCTTGGGACGCCATCGCTGCAGCACGCATCGGCAGCGACCGCGCCCGCAAGTCTACACTGCAGGCACTACGCACGGAGTGGGAGCACCTGGCCTTCAAGCCAGGTGAGGACGTTGATGACTTTGCTCTCCGTCTCAACACTCTGTTGCACAAGTTGGTGCAGTTCGGCGACGACACCTACGACGAAGAGAGAGCTGTGGAGAAGCTCTTCCGCTGCGTTCCCGAGAAGTACAAGCAGATGGCTCGCTCGATCGGGTCTCTGCTGGACCTCTCCACGATGACCATCGAGGAGGCGTTGGGTCGCCTCAAGTTCGTCGACATCGATGAGCCACAGCGCCCCTCGGGACCCGTCACCATTGGCGGGAAGCTCCTCCTCACTCGGGAGCAGTGGGATGCCGGCCAAGGTGACAAGAAGAAGGGGGAGCCTTCTTCCACGACAGGCGGCCGCAAGAGTGGCAAGCGCGGCAAGCCGCGCAAAGGCGCCCAGGGCGGCGATGCTGGCAAGCAAAAGCCGGCACGAGACGACTCCTGCCACAACTGCGGCAAGCTTGGTCATTGGGCCAAGGAGTGTCGACAGCCACGACGCGGCCAGGCCCACGTCGCGCAAGCGGAGGAGGAGCAGCCGGTCCTGTTTATTGCTCATGCGAGCATCGAACTACCTCCAGCGGCACCGGCCGCAGTGGCTCTCCTCCACCTTGACGAGCCAAAAGCACACGCCCTCGGCGACAGTTCCGGCAATGACAAGACCGACGGGTGGTGCCTCGACACCGGCGCCACCCACCACATGACCGGGCGGCGGGAGTTCTTATCCGAGCTCGACTCAGGCGTTCGAGGCACCGTCAAGTTCGGCGACGCCTCCGCCGTGGAGATCAAGGGCGTCGGCTCTGTCGTCTTTGTCGCCAAGACTGGCGAGCACCGGCTGCTCACCGGCGTTTACTACATCCCCGATCTGCGGAACTCCATCATCAGCTTGGGACAGCTGGATGAGAACGGCTCGCGTGTCGAGATCGAGCACGGGGTGCTGCGGATTTGGGATCTTCGACGCCGCCTCCTTGCCAAGGTAACCAGAGGCGCAAATCGACTCTACACTCTTCACGTGCAGGTGGCACAACCCCTCTGTCTCGCAGCTCGTCGAGACGACGAGGCGTGGCAGTGGCACGAGCGCTTTGGGCACCTTCACTTCGAGGCCCTGAAGCGGCTCAGTGCCACGGAAATGGTGCGAGGCCTGCCGTGCCTTGACCATGTGGAGCAGCTCTGCGACGTCTGCGTGTTGACGAAGCAGAGGCGACTCCCCTTTCCCAAGCAGGCGAGTTTCCGAGCCAAGGAGAGGCTCGAGCTCGTGCACGGGGACTTGTGTGGCCCGGTGACACCGGCCACACCGGGAGGACGACGCTACTTCCTGCTGCTCGTCGACGACCTCTCCCGCTACATGTGGGTGATGGTCCTCGGCAGCAAGGGAGAGGCTGCGGACGCCATCAGGCGCACGCAGGCTGCTGCGGAGGCGGAGTGCGGCCGCAAGCTGCGCGTGCTGCGCACAGACAACGGCGGCGAATTCACGGCGGCTGAATTCGCGTCGTACTGCGCTGATGAGGGCATTCAGCGCCACTACTCCGCGCCGTACAGCCCGCAGCAGAACGGCGTCGTCGAGCGGCGCAACCAGACGGTTGTGGGGATGGCTCGGGCCCTCCTCAAGCAGAGGGGTATGCCGGCTGTCTTCTGGGGAGAGGCTGTGGTGACGGCCGTCTACATCCTCAACCGCTCGCCTACCAAGGCGCTCGACGGCAGGACGCCGTACGAGGCTTGGCATGGGCGCAAGCCGGCGGTCTCCCACTTGCGGGTCTTCGGCTCCCTCGCGTTCGCCAAGGAGCTTGGCCACATCGGTAAGCTCGACGACAGGAGCACTCCGGGAGTGTTCATCGGCTACGCGGAGGGCTCGAAAGCCTACCGCATCCTCGACCCTGACACACAGCGAGCCCGCATCTCGCGTGACGTTGTGTTCGACGAAGGGCGAGGCTGGACGTGGGACAAGGCGGTGGACGACGGTTCGACTTCGACTCTCAGGGACTTTGTTGTCGACTACGTCCACTTCGAGAGAGCCGGGGGAGCTAGCAGCTCGTCTTCACCGAGCTCGTCCACCTCGACACCTTGCTCGCCACCAGCTCCGGCGAGTGCTCCACCACCTTCGGCACCGGCTACGCCCCACTCTTCACCACCGGCCACTCCACGCTCTCCCGCACCGGCTCACCACTCTCCTGCACCGGCGGCCACACCACCGGAATCGGCCCCAACAGCTTCGGTCCACGACAAGCAACGCACGGTGGAGTTCGCTACTCCGCTGTCTCACGACGAGGATCGCGTCGACGCCTACCACGACGACGAGCCTCTGCGCTATCGTACCATGGACAACATCCTCGGCGAGCTGCCCGTCCCTGGACTGGCGCAGCACGACTTCGAGGCGGAGCTGCACTTGGCGTGCGACAACGGCGAGCCCCGCTCCTTCGCTGAGGCGGAGGGAGACGCGGCGTGGCGTGTCGCGATGAAGCAGGAGATGGACGCTGTCGAGCAGAACCGGACGTGGGAGCTGGCGGATCTTCCTGCCGGTCACCGCGCGATCACCCTTAAGTGGGTGTTCAAGCTGAAGCGGGATGAAGCCGGCGCCATCGTCAAGCACAAGGCTCGCTTGGTGGCACGAGGCTTCGTGCAGCAGGACGGGGTCGACTTCGATGACGCCTTCGCACCCGTCGCGCGCATGGAGTCCGTTCGTCTTCTCCTCGCACTTGCAGCCCAGGAGGATTGGCGCGTCCATCACATGGACGTCAAGTCCGCCTTCCTCAACGGCGACTTGAAGGAGGTCTACGTCCGTCAGCCGCCGGGATTCGTCATCCCCGGCAAGGAGGGCAAGGTTCTCCGCCTGCGCAAGGCCCTCTACGGCTTGCGGCAGGCACCACGAGCCTGGAACGCTAAGCTGGACTCCACCCTCAAGCAAATGGGGTTCCAGCAGAGCGCACACGAGGCTGCAGTCTACCGGCAGGGCAAAGGCGGCAACGCCCTGCTGGTGGGCGTCTACGTCGACGACTTGGTGATCACTGGCATCAAGGATGCGGAGGTTGCGGCATTCAAGGAAGAGATGAAGGCCACCTTCCAGATGAGTGACCTGGGGCCTCTCTCCTTCTACTTAGGGATCGAGGTGCACCAGGATGATTCCGGGATCACGCTTCGACAGACCGCCTACGCCAAGCGCGTCGTTGAGCTAGCTGGGCTCACCGACTGCAACCCAGCTCTCACTCCAATGGAGAGGCTGAAGCTGAGCCGCGACAGCACGACGGAGGTGGACGCTACGCAGTACCGGCGTCTTGTGGGGAGCCTTCGCTACCTCGCCCACACACGACCGGACTTGGCATTCTCCGTTGGCTACGTTAGTCGGTTCATGCAACGACCGACGACGGAGCATCAGCAGGCTGTGAAGAGGATCATCCGCTACGTTGCGGGGACTCTTGACCACGGCCTCCATTACCCGAGGTGTCCCGGCGCGGCACACTTCGTCGGGTACAGCGACAGCGACCACGCGGGCAACATCGACACCAGCAAGAGCACAAGCGGGATTCTCTTCTTCCTCGGCAAGTGTCTCGTTCACTGGCAGTCAGTCAAGCAGCAGGTGGTGGCCCTGTCCAGCTGTGAGGCCGAGTACATAGCGGCTTTCACCGCTTCGACTCAGGCACTCTGGCTCGCTCGACTGCTTGGTGATCTCCTCGGCAGGGACACTGAAGCAGTGGAGCTCAGGGTGGACAGCAAGTCCGCTCTAGCCCTGGCAAAGAACCCCGTTTTTCATGAACGGAACAAGCACATCCGGGTGAAGTACCATTTCATCCGAGGCTGCTTGGATGAAGGAAGCATCAAGGCAAGCTACATCAACACCACGGATCAGCTTGCGGATCTGCTCACCAAGCCTCTTGGAAGGATCAAGTTCCTTGAGCTCTGCTCCAAGATCAGGATGGTTCAACCCTCCCACAAGACGACGCACAAGACTTAGGGGGAGAATGATGAATAAGTCCCTGTACTGTGGTCTTTGTGGGGTTGTGGTAGTTTTTGTTTTTGACTGCTTTAGGACAGCATCTGCTTTTAGGACAACATCTGCTTTAGGACAGCATATTGACCGCTTTAGGACAGCATCTAGGATAGCATCTTAGCATATGCTTGGCTGGTTCTCAGCCTATAAATTTGTATCCCCAACCCCTCAGGTTGGCATGGCATTGTGTGAGCAATAAACAAGAAAACTTGCCCCATCTCCTAGTGTCATCCTCTCCATGAGAGTAAGGATCTTGCTATCACCAAGAGCAAGAGTCCAGCGACTAACAGTTTGGAGAGATGAAAACTGTGCTGGGCCCTGGTTTGTGCCTTTGTGAAAAAATCTGCCAACTGAAGCTCGGAAGGCACATATTGAAGAGCAACAACCTGGTCCTGCACCTGTGTCCGCATGTAGGAAGCATCAACACCAATATACTTTGTAAGCTCATGCTTTACCGGATCTTTAGCAGTGCTAATAGCACCTGTACTGTCAGACAAAAGAGGAGTCGGTGCAGAAACAGAAACACCAAAGTCCTCAAGTAACCTCCGCAGCCATAGCTCGCAACTCAGCCTCAGCACTCGAACGAGAAACTGATGTCTGCTTCTTAGTCTTCCAAGCAATGAGAGAACCACCAAGAAAAACGCAATAAGCAGAGAGAGACCGGCGATCAGAGGGATCACTAGACCAGGTAGTATTAGAATATGCCTAGAGCTGTAAAGAACTAGAGCGAGGGAAAAAGAGACAACGAGAGATAGTTCCACGAAGATATCGTAGAACACGAAGATGACTATAGTGGAGCTGAGTGGGAGCAGAAACAAACTGACTTAAGATATGCACAGGATATGAAATGTCAGGACGAGTGACACCAAGATAAACAAGGCTCCCAACAAGATGACGATAGCGAGTAGAATTAGCAAGAGGCTCACCATCAGTAGGACGAAGATGAACATTAAGCTCCATGGGAGTCTCAGCTGTGCGCTGATTAGAAGAGAGGCACGATCAAGAAGATCTTGGATATACTTTTCTTGGAACAGATAGAAACCCTCAGGAGTAGAAATAACCTCAATCCCAAGAAAGTAGCGAAGAGGACCCAGATCAGACATAAGAAACTGCTCATGAAGACGCTCCTTGACAAAAGTGATATACTAAGAGTCATCTCCAATAATGATCATATCATCAACATACAAAAGGAGAAGCGTCCGACCACGAGATGAAGTGTGGATAAAAAGAGCAGGATCATGAGCACTGGTCGAGAAACCAGTTGCAGTGACAACAGAGGAGAAACGATAAAACCAGGCACGAGGAGCTTGCTTGAGGCCATAGAGATCGGCGAAGACGACAAACCATACCCTCAGGTACAGAATACCTAGGGGGTGGCTACATGTAGACCTCCTCACGCAACTCACCATTGAGAAAAGCATTCTTGACGTCCAACTGAGAAACGGACCACTGTCGAACAGAGGCCACAGCAAGAAGGGTGCGAACGATGGTCATGTGAGCGACAGGAGCAAAAGTCTCATCATAGTCACGACCATGCTCCTGCTGAAAACCACGCGCTACAAGACGAGTCTTATAACGCTCAAGAGAACCATCAGAGCGAGCCTTAACCTTATAGACCCATTTGCACGTGATGGGAGTAACACACGCAGGAAGAGGAACAAGATCCCACGTGCCAGTACGCTCAAGGGCAGCGATCTCCGCCATCGCATGCTGCCACTCCTGATGAACAACAGCATCACGATAAGAAGTCGGTTCGGCAAGAGTAGCGTCAGCAAAACCAAAACGCTCAGGAGGCCGAATAGACTGACGATCGCGAAGAGTATAACGAGGAGTGGCCAAAGGGATGACCCATCAGAAGGGGAGGGCATCTCGAAAGGATCCTCAACTTGCGGGCGACGAGTATAGTGGAGAGGATAAGGAGGAACAAGATCGGGAGCAACCTCGGGAGAGGATGCCGGTGGTGAAGAAGGGGCTGACTGAGGAGGCACTCCATGTGAGACTGCTGACGCTGACAACACTGACAGGTGCGGCAAACATCTGGCCCCAAAGAGTCGATCTGACGCCATATCGCAGACAACTGAGCATAGAACTCATCCATAGTGGCATCTCCCTCCTGCAGCGATTGCTCCTGTCGCACAACAGCAAGGTATAAGGAATCACCAGATGGCTCGTAGCGGCTGCGTAGATGCGTCCACATCGCATGTGCGGAAGCCAGTCCAACAACATCACCAGTGAGATGCACCTCCATGCTAGCAACCAAAATAGCAGAGGCACGAGCATCTTCATCAATCCATGTCTTGTAAGTAGCATACTGAGTCTGAAAAGTCTCCATGGCATCCTCAAAAGCCTCAGAAGCCTTTGTACGAGCGTTTTCGGAAGCATCCTTCGGGAGTACAGGCTCAATAGGTGGAGTAGGACGAGACGGACAAGGCAACTCGCTCGTAAGAAACTCCCAAAGGCGCTGACCACGCATGTGGATGCGCATGTGCTGAAACCAGTCCCGATAATTGAGACCATCAAAGATCACCGGGCAACGAGGAACAGAAACGGTGCCTGAAAAAGAAGACATCTTTTTTTGCTCTCTTTTTTCCGGTCGGTTTACAAACTGACCGATACTACTCGATCACTCCACCTCCACCAAACCAAAAGGACTCAGCACGAGTCGGCGACGGCGACAGCGGAGGCGACAATGGTGACGGCGACGGCGTCGGCGATGGCAGGGTCGGTGGGAGAACAGGTCCAAGGTGGAGAAACCTGTCGGCCAACGGCAGATCTGGATCCAGTCGATCCAGACAGCGGCAGAAGACATCACGGGCGGATCCAAGCCAGTGACGACCAGCGAGCAGCACCTCCGAGTCAGGCGTCTCCGAAGGGCGGCGACCTCACGAGCGGGCTGCGGCTTCCTCCGGATCTCAGGCTCGAATTTACAAGAGCGACGGGCGACCGGCGGACAGAAAAGCACTAGACGGCGACCCGGCTGGAAGAAGCAACGGCAGCAGGGGGCAAAGCCGGCGGCGGTGGGGGCTGGAGGATGAACCAGCGGCCCAAAAGCAGCGACGGTGACGAAAAAACCCTAACCCTAGGAAAGGCTCTGATACCATGTTATGAATAGCGCATACATTCATTCAGGGGCGGATCTACAGTGGGTCAAGGGTGTTCAGCTGAACACCCAAAATTTTTGACAAAAAACCTAGTATATATGAGGTATAATACATATGTATATATATAATTGGGCTAGATTTGCTGTTTCTGGCCACAATCGATCGGCCGGCCCGATGGAAAACGCACAGCGCGCAGCCCGCGTGCGCGTCTGCGTGCGCGTGAAGCCGCCCAGCCCATTTTGATGTGCTCTGCGTGCGCGGGAAGACGGCCTGCTCCGGTTCTCCCCGCCCCCGGCCCCCATTCCCCCCGACCCCCGGTCCCCATTTGCTGCCCGAGCGGCGGACCCGACGCGGCGACGGCGCGACGCAAACCCTAACCCTACTCGGCGCCGCCCGCGCCTCCGCCCCGCCGCCCGCGTCGATCTGGGCTCCTCCGCTCCGCCGCTCCGCACCGCGAGGTTCGCCGTCCGCGACACCGCCAGATCGGCAGATCCCGGATCTGGCCCTCTGCAGCTCCGTTCGGCCGGCACGGCATCGCGATGGCGCGACCGACGAGCGGCGACCGCGCCTCCGCCGGCCGCAGACTCGACCGCGAGACCGCGTCACCTCCGCCCTCCGGGTTGTCGGGATCCGGCCCACCAAGACCGCGTCACGCCGTCTGCCGTCAGCCCGTCACCTCCGTCCTCCGGCTCCGGGCTCTCCGCTGCGCCGCTCCGCGGCTCCGGCCCTCCCTCCGCTCCTGTCCGCTCCGCGCGACCGCGCCTTCGCCAGTCAGCCAGTGAGTACTTGTCTACTTGAGCACTATTGCTGGATGTGTACACATGACTAGACGACGAGCATGAATGCATGATGTTGAATTGTTGATGAATGATCGTGTGATCTATTTTAGTATTTAGCTTGTAACTATTCTGCCCACAAGTTGTTGCTGCTATTACATTTTGGCTTAATATAGTTCCTGCCCTCCTGGCTTATACAAATGATGAATCGGAACTTTATGATTTTTGCATATCAATGGTTAAAATACTACTCATGATTGCAACAAAGTTCACTTTCACACAATTTAGATGCTAGTCCAGTTTTTGCTGTAGTTTGTTTTGTGAAGACTGAAGATCATATAGATTGTTCTCTAGCGTTTCTAATTTTTTTTCGCAAATTAAGATGGACTTTGGGTTAACTTGATTAAAGCTGGGTAGATTATGATTGCATATGCTAATATGCTATGCATCTCAAGTTCAATAGAGAAATGAGGATGAATTGCTCTTGCTTCCACATTTCTATTTAGCATTGCTGATGTTCTCCTATGTATTTTTACTATATCTATATACATGTATCCTTGTATCGGTATTTTAAGGGAAACAACGTGTCGCGGTATCAACGTACCTGAGTAACCTACATCCGAAATCCGAACACCCATCTTAAAAATTCTGGATCCGCCACTGCATTCATTATGAGGCCAATAGGCCAATAGGCCAATATATATACATGTACAGGTATGGCAAATATACAGAAAACCCCTCATACAATAGGGTAAATACACAGCTATGTATACATATCTAACATAAACAAGATTGCTAACTCTTAACAACCACCTCCTTAATCTTGTTCCTCCATCTTGATCACGCCGATCTTCTCTCTTGCTTCCGCTTCTTCCTTTTACCTGCACCCCCATGCGCCAGAACCGTCACGCCCTAACGCCTACGCTTGCTCCATCTTGAGCCTTGCACAATCCGACGCTTGCCGCATCTCGCACCTAGACTAACCCCGTCCTTCCTTGCACACCTACCTGGGCTAGAGCACCTGCTCCCACAGCCACCTTGGCTTCGCCATTACCTGAGCCTCCCGCTCCTCTCTTGGACCAAGTTTGTCCACTTTCCAGCACAAGTCTCAGCTGAGGCTACACCGCCCCTAACTCCTGTCTCCAACGCTTCCTGCGTTCTCTATGCAAACCACAAAAAACTGTACTAACATGTACTCCAAGTCTTCCTCTTGGACCTTGTGCACCTTTTTCACATGCCTCCCACATGCATGATTTCGTTGGAGTGACTTGCATCGCCTCCGCCAATTGCATGCGCTCGAGAGCCACTGCTCCCTTCATGCGCGCCTACATGAGCATGGTCATTTGAGCTGCCGCCTACAGCCTTTGCACCTTGTCCATCCGTGCCTCTTCACACAAACCTGTTTACAAGTTTTCAAAGAAATCTTGTACAACCGATTTGGAGATCTCTTCACTTTAATCAACAGATCTTTGTTCTTGTCGTACATACGCAAGAACTCATCCTAAAGTACCACCTTGCACCCTCTTTCTGTCATCTGCCCGAGACTAAGTATGTTGTTGCACAGACTTGGTATAAAGTAAATTCCTGTCAACAACTTCTTATCTCTGTTCTTACATTGCAACATCATCGTCCCTTTGCCTCTTATCTCCACCATGGAGCCGTCGCCAAACCTGACCTTGCCTCAAACCTTTTCGTCGAGCTCATGAAACATGGAGCGATCTCCTGTCATGTGGTTGCTTGCTCCATTGTCCAAGTTCCAAGTACCACTGATCCGTGTGATCATGGCTACCTTCCTTCATGCATAGTTTTGAAACTACGTTCTCTTCGTTCAATATCACCATGAACAGTGCCTTTTCAACATATGAGAAGAGAAGTAGTCTCGGTTCTTTATCTTCTTTTTCGTCTTGGGCGAGGTTCACCTCCCCGTCCTTGCTTCGGCAATCCAAAGCATAGTGCTCGTACTCGTTACAGTTGAAACACTTTATATGGTTGCGACATCCTGACGTGTAGTGCCCGTATTTGCCAAATTCAAAGCACTTGACATGTGACCTGTAACGGGATCGGTCACCATCGCCTTGCCCAGCCTTGTCTCCACGACCACCTCTGCTGCCTCGGCCACCCAGGCCACCTCGACTGCACAACCTCCTGTGGTTGTTTGATGAACTACGACTGTCTCTCGGATCTCCCTTTACTAGAAATGTCTGCTCGTTGTGAGTCTAAGATCCCTGCTCGTTACGTGACTGAAACCCCTTCAATAATTCCTCATGCACCATGAGGGAGCCAGTGATCTCCTCTATCTTCTTGTCCAAATCGGAGGAGTAAATAAGTGTGGTGACAACAAATATGTACTTCTCCAGAAGCACGCGCAGGTACTTCTTCACCTCCACAAATTCCTCCATCTTGTTGCTAAGAGTTAATCTGATTGTACAACAAAGTCAGCTTACCAGCGAACTCATCCACCGACTCGGTCTCTCCCATCTTGATATTCTCGAACTCGCTCCGCAAATTCTGGAGCCGCACCTCCTTCACACAATCAACACCCTTGTGCATCGTCTTCAGCGTCTCCCACACCTCCTGTGCTGTCTCCTTGCCGATGAGCTGAAGCAACATCGCATTTGGCACCACCTGGTAGATGATGGCCAAAGTCGCCTAATCCACCTTGTCGTCCACCTCCTTATCCTTCCCCTTCAGATCGACTGCACCCGACTCCCTGGGCGCGCATATTCACCTTCATCTTCATTACCCACACTGAGTAATTGTCGATCGTCAGGAAAAGGTACTGGAGGGAGATTAGCCCACCCTGGGCCTTCGCCTTATCACCTATGATGTTCAGAAATCACCGAAATCAACAGGCTCTAATACCACCCGTTGCGTTTTTGACTACTCTGCAGTTGTTACGACCACGCTAAGTCGATTTACGACCACTTCACAGATGGCTACGACCACATGAAAGTTACGACCACACACACTGTAGTTACGACCACTTGTGTTTGCTCCGACCACGCTACGTACTTGTAACTTCTGTTGATGAGAGTTACGACCACATTCACACTGCGCTGCACGTTCTCATAACCAAGCTACAACCACTTCGATTTACGAGAACTCGAGACTTCGACTACAGATCCTGCTCCTTCGACCACGTAGTAGACTTGATCACAGTAGTCATAACTCGATTACGACCATGTTGAAGACTCGATCACCATGGTCGTAAAGCATTTACAACCACGTCTTCAGCTTCACGAACACCTTCGATTTCCTAGAGCCAAAACTGCTCCTTTATTTCTATCCCTCTCGTTCGATCACACCGATCGCTTCGTTTCTATGTCCTTTCGTTATATTGCACTCCTTTTATACCCGACTATACGAGTACGACACGAAGACAACTACAACTCCGAGATGGACTCGGAAACAAACTCGTACGCGACTTGAACACATATAATATAGCAAAACTGACACGAATATGGCTAAACGAGATTACTCTTGACAATTACCTCCTTAATCTTGTTTCTCCATCTTAATCACACTGATCTCTCTTGCTTCTGATTCTTCCTTTTACCAGCACTCCTATGCGCCTGAGCCGTCACCGCCCTACCGCCTGCGCTTGCTCCATCCTGAGCCTCGCACAATCCGATGCTTGCCACGTCTCGCACCTGGATTGATCCCATCCTTCCTTGCACGCCTGCCTAGACTGGAGCACCTGCTCCCACAGCCACCTTGGCTTTGCCGTTACCTGAGCCTCCCGATCCTCTCTTGACCAAGTTTGTCCACTTTCCGGCATACATCTCAGCTGAGGCTGCACCACCCCTAACTCCTGTCTCCAATGCTTCCCGCGTTCCCTCTGTAAAACCATAAAAAAATGTACCAACCTGTACTCTAAGTCTTTCTCTTGGACCTTGCGCACCTTTTTCACATGCCTCCCGCTTGCATGATTTGGTTGGAGTGACACTTGCATCGCCTCCGCCAACTGCATGCGCTCTAGAGCCGCTGCTCCACACGCGCCTGCATGTGCGTGGTCACCCGAGCTGCCACCTGCAGCCTTTGCACCTCGTCCATCTGTGTCTCTCTTCACACAAACCTGTTTACAAGTTTTTAAAGAAATTTTATACAACCGATTTGGAGATCTCTTCACTTTCACCAACAGATCTTTGTTCTTGTCGTATACACACAAAAACTCATCCTGCAGTATCACCCTGCACCCTCTTTCTGTCATCTGCCCGAGACTAAGTATGTTGTTGCACAGACTTGGTATAAAGTAAATTGCTGTCAACAACTTATCTCCATTCTTGCATTACAACATCGTCCCTTCGCCTCTTATCTCCACCGTAGAACCGTCGCCAAACTTGATCTTGCTCCAAACCTTCTCGTCAAGCTCATGAAACATGGATCGATCTGTCGTGTGGTTGCTTGCTCCATTGTCCAAGTACCACTGATCCATGTGATCAACTGATCATGGCTACCTTCGTGTGTAATTTTGGAACTGCGTTCTCCTCGTTCAATATCACCATGACCGGTGCCTTTTCAACATATGAGGAGAGAAGTAGTCCCGATTCTTCATCTTCTTTTTCGTCTTGAGCGAGGTTCACCTCCCCGTCCTTCTTGCTTCAGCAATCCGAAGTATAGTGCTCGTGCTCGTTACAGTTGAAACACTTTACATGGTTGCGGCATCCTGACGTGAAGTGCCCGTATTTGCCACATTCAAAGCACTTGACATGTGACTTATCACGGGATCTGTCACCACCGCCTTGCCCAACCTTGTCTCCACAGCCACCTCGACCGCGCCACCTCTGCTGCCTCAACCGCTCTGGACACCTCGACCGCGCCACCTCCCACGGTTGTTTGATGAGCCACGACCGTCTTTTGGATCTCCCTTTACTAGCAACACCTGCTCGTTGTGAGTCTAAGATCCTTGCTCGTTAGTGACTGAAACCCCTTCAGTAACTCCTATGCACCCTAAGGGAGCCAGTGATCTCTTTCTTCTTGTCCAGATCGGAGTACATAAATATGGTGACAATAGGCATGTACTTCTCCGGAAGCACGCGCAGGTACTTCACCGCCACAAATTCCTCCATCTCGTCGCCAAGAGAGTTAATATGATTGTACAACGAAATCAGCTTTCCGGCAAACTCGTCCATCGACTAGGTCTCTCCCATCTTCAGATTCTCGAACTCACTCCGCAAATTCTAGAGCCGCACCTTCTTCACACGATCAACGCCCTCATGCATCGTCTGCATCCTCTCCCACGCCTCCCGTGCCGTCTTCTTGCCGATGAGCTGATGTATCATCGCATCTGGCATCACCTGGTAGATGAGGGAAATTTAATTATTTGCCACTCTTA
The DNA here is from genome assembly GCA_017311315.1 of Dendrocalamus latiflorus. NCBI lineage: Eukaryota > Viridiplantae > Streptophyta > Magnoliopsida > Poales > Poaceae > Dendrocalamus > Dendrocalamus latiflorus. The sequence goes on from CM029637.1 coordinate 22,166,167, forward strand.
AGAATGTCACCTATCCAAATGCCATTCTCTTCGTTGCATTCAACATTTTGCCACCCTTAAGATGTGGTTGACTAACTAATCGCCACTTTCGAGCCCACGCGGCGCCAAGTCACGCCATGTCATGCCATGTCAGCGCCCGCGCCTCCCCGCGCCCGCGCCGCCCGGCGCCTCCCCGCGCTCACGCCGCCCCGCGCCCGCGCCTGCGCCGCCCCAAAGCATGCCAAACCTTTCCCCCACCACTGCCGGAGCTGCGGCCCACCCCAGCTCGCCGGCGCCGTGCGCCTCCACTGCGCGGCCCCGCCTCACGCCGCCGGCTCCCCTCGGGTTTGCTCCGGCTTGGCCCAACGCGCAGTGAGTCTCCTTCGGACCCCTGGTACCTCATGCGCCCCCCACCTTCTTCCTTTTCCCCTCCGGTCACCGCCGCCCCATCCCACCCTTTCCTCCGGCGTGGGGAGGCGCGGGAAGGCGCGGCGCTGACATGGCATGACATGGCGTGACTTGGCGCCGTGTGGGCTCGAAAGTGGCGATTAGTTAGTCAACCACATATTAAGGGTGGCAAAATGTTGAATGCAACGAAGAGAATGGCATTTGGATAGGTGACATTCTTAAGAGTGGCAAATAGTTAAATTTCCTGGTAGATGATGGCAAAACTTGCCTAATCCACCTTGTTGTCCACCTCCTTATCCTTCACCTTCAGATCGACTGCACCCCAGACTCCCTGGGCGCGCATGTTCGCCTTTATCTTCATTGCCCACACTGGATAACTGTCGATCGTTAGGAGAGGGTACTGGAGGGAGATTAGCCCACCCTGGGCCTTTGCCTTATCACTCATGATCTTTAGAAATCACCGAAATCAATAGGCTATGATACCACTCGTTCCGTTTCAACTACTCTGCAGTCGTTACGACCACGCTAAGTCGATTTATGACCACTTCAAAGATGGCTACGACCATGTGAAAGTTATGACCACACACAGAATAGTTATGACCTCTTGTGTTTGCTCCGACCATGCTACGTACTTGTAACTTCTGATGACGAGAGTTACGACCACATTCACACTGCGCTACACGTTCTCGTAACCGAGCTACAACAACTCCGGTTTACAAGAACTCAAGACTTCAACTGCAGACCCTGCTCCTTCGACCACGTACCACGTTGAAGACTCGATCGCTGTGGTTGTAAAGCGTTTACGACCACGTCTTTAGCTTCACGAACACCTCCGATTTCTCGAAGCCAAAACCACTCCATCTCTTCTTTATTTCTCTCCCTCTCGTTCGATCACACCGATCGCTTCATTTCTATGTCCTCTCATTACATTGCTCTCCTTTTATACCTGACTCTGCGACAACGACATGGAGACAATGACTCCGAGATGGACTCGAAAACTAACTCATACGCGGAAACAAACTCGTACACGACTCGAACACATATAATACAGCAAAACTTACTCAAATACGACTAAACAAGATTACTAACTCTAACATATATGTGTCTGAGTCTATAGGTCCGAAAGAAGCCGAGTCCGTTTCCCAGTCGTATACGTGTTTTGAGTATGGCTAGTTCTGTAAGCTACCTTCAGAAGGTAGAGCAATGTAAGTAGCAGAAGTTAGAGATAAGAAACAAAGAGGGCAGGTGCTCTAGAGAAAAAGCAAACGTTCGCGTGTTGTGTTGTCGCTCAGCGAGAGCATCGCATCGCTATTCCTTTGCATGTCATCATGTGAAGATTAGGAGGCAGGCGTTGCTTCTTCACATCCAGGCGACAAGACACATCACGTCGACTGGGTCAGCGGGACCTACGGCAGTTGAGTCGTGTGCAAGAGACCAGCGGGAGTCACTAGGGGACACGGCGATGGAGTAATAATTCCAAAAAGTGGTATCAAAGCCAGTTGAACTTGGTGGTACCTGAAGAACATGGGAGAAGCGTCGACTTCAAGTGCAAGGAGTGGGCTGATCTCTCTCCAGTACCATCTCCTAACGACCGACAATTACCTGGTGTGGGCAATGAAGATGAAGGCGAACATGCGCGCCCAGGGAGTCGGGTGCAGGCGATCCGAAGGGGAAGGACAAGGAGGTGGACGACAAAGTGGATCAGGCAGCTTTGGCTATCGGACCTGTTCTCTAACGGCTTCTAAACTATGCGCAAACGAGAACGTAGTTCCAAAACTACGCATGAAGGAAGGCAGCCATGATCACACGAATCAGTGGTACTTGGACAATGGAGCACGCAACCACATGATGATAGATCGCTCCATGTTTCATGGGCTCGAGAAGATTTGGGGCAAGGTGAAGTTTGGCGATGGCTCCACGGTGGAGATAAAAGGCAAAGGGACGATGATGTTGCAATACAAGAACGGAGATAAGAAGTTGACATGGATTTACTATATACCAAGTATGTGCAACAACATACTCAGTCTCGGGCAGATGATAGAAAGAGGGTGCAGAGTGGTGATATAGAATGAGTTCTTGCATGTGTATGACAAGAACAAAGATTTGTTAATGAAGGTGAAAAGATCTCCAAATCGGTTGTACAAGATTTTTTGAAAACCTATAAATCGGTTTATCTAAAGAGCAGCCTAGAGGATCTGTGCGACGACACGGAACGTGATGGCTCGGGTCAAGGTGGGGTGCCTCATGACGCAGGCATGCATGTAGTTGCTGGCGCCACCTCCGAAGGCACATATGGCGCACATGCAGGTGCGGCTAACACAGGGAGTAAAGGTGGTGGACCTCATGGTGGAAAAAGTGCACAAGGTCCAAGAGGAACACTTGGAGTTCAGGTTGGTGCAGTTTTCTGTGGTTTTCCAGAGAGAACGTAAGAAGCGTTGGAGACAGGAGTTAAGGGCGGTGTAGCCTCAACTGAGGTGTACATGGAAAAGTGGACAGACTTGGTCCAAGAAAGGAGCGGGAGGCTCAGATAACGGCAAAACCAAGGCGGCTGTGGGAGCACATGCTCCAGCTCAGCCAGGCGTGCAAAGGAGGACGAGTTCAGTCTAGGTGAGAGAGGCGGCAAGCGTTGGATTGTGCAAGGCTCAGGATGGAGCAAGCGTAGGCGGTAGGGCGGTGACGGCCAAAGAAGGAACGGTGTACGAGAGTGCCTGTAGAAGGAAGAAGCGGAAGCAAGAGAAGATCGACGTGATCAAAATGGAGAAACAAGATTAAGGAGGTGATTGTTCAAGTTAGTAATCTTGTTTAGTTTATTTTCATGTTAATATCCGAGTAGTGCAAACGTGTAAGAATTAAGTACGTATACGAGTCTGGGTCTATAGGTCCGAAAGAAGAAGCCGAGTCCGTTTCCCAGTCGTGTCCGTGTTTGAGCATGGCTAGTTGTGTAAGCTGGCTTTAAAAGGTAGAGCAATGTAAGCAGCAGAAGTTAGAGATAAGAAATAAAGAGAGGGCAGGCGCTCCAGAGAAAAAGCAAACGTTCACGTGTTGTGTTGTGGCTCAACGAGAGCATCACATCGCTATTCCTTTGCATGTCATCACGTGAAGATCAGGAGGCAAGCGTTGCTTCTTCACGTCCAGACGGTAAGACACATCACGTCGGCTGGGTCAGCAGGACCTACGTCAGTCGAGTCGCGTGCAAGAGACCAGCAGGAGTCGCTGGTGGACACGGCGATGGAGTAAAAATTCCAAGTGGTATCAGAGCCAATTGATCTTGGTGGTACCTGAGGAACATGGGAGAAGCGTTGCCTTCGAGTGCAAGGAGTGGGCTGATCTCTCTCCAGTACCATCTCCTAACGACTGACAATTACCCGGTGTGGGCAATGAAGATGAAGGCGAACATGTGCGCCTAGGGAGTCGGGTGCAGTCGATCCGAAGGGGAAGGACAAGGTGGACGACTAGATGGATCAGGCGGCTTTGGCTATCATCTACCAAGCAGTGCTAGATTCGATGATGCATCAGCTCATCGGCAAGGAGATGGCACGGGAAGCGTGGGAGATGCTTCAAACAATGCATGAGAGCGTTCATCGTGTGAAGGAGGTGCGGCTACAGAATTTGCGGAGCGAGTTCGAGAATCTCAAGATGGGAGACCCAGTCGGTGGACGAGTTCGCCGACAAGCTGACTTCGTTGTACAATTAGATTAACACTCTTGGCGACAAGATAGAGGAATCTGTGGTGGTAAAGAAATATATGAGTGCTTCTGGAGAAGTACATACCTAATGTCACCACATTTATGTACTCCTATCCAGACAAGATAGAAGAGATCACCAACTCCCTCAAGGTGCATGAGTTACTGAAGGGGTTTCAGTCACGTTACGAGCAGGGATCCCATACGCATAACGAGCAAGCGTTGCTGATAAAGAGAGATCCGTGAGACGGTCGTTGCTCATCAAGCAACCGTGGGAGATGGCACGATAGAGGTGGCCAGAGTGGTCGAGGTGGCAGAGGTGGCCGTGGAAACAAGGCTGGGCAAGGTGGTGGCGAAAGATCCTATGATAAGTCATATTTCAAGTGCTTTAAATGTGGCGAATACGGGCACTACACGTCAGAATGCCGCAACCACATAAAGTGTTTCAACTATAACGAGTACGGGTACTATGCTTTGGATTGCAGAAGCAAGAAGAACGGGGAGGTGAACATCGCCCAAGACGAAGAAGATGACGAACCGAGACTACTTATCTCCTCAAATGTTGAAAAGGCCCCAATCACGATGATGTTGAACGAGAACATAGTTCCAAAACTACGCACGAAGGAAGGCAGCCACGATCACACAGATCAGTGATACTTGGACAATGAAGCACGCAACCACATGATGGGAGATTGCTCCATGTTTCATGAGCTCGATGAGAAGATTTAGGGCAAGGTGAAGTTTGGTGACGGCTCCACGGTGGAGATAAGAGGCAAAGGGAGGATGATGTTGCAATACAAGAACGGAGATAAGTCGACAAGGATTTACTATATACCAAGTCTATGCAACAACATACTCAGTCTCGGGCAAATAACAGATAGAGGGTGCAGGGTGGTGTTGTCAGATGAGTTCTTACATGTGTACGATAAGAACAAAGATCTATTAATGAAGATGAAAAGATCTCCAAATCGGTTATACAAGATTTCTTTGAAAACTTGTAAATCGGTTTGTCTGAAGAGCAGCCTGGAGGAGCTGAGCGACAACACAGAACGTGATGGCTTGGGTCAAGGCGGTGTGCCTCCTGACGCAGGCATGCATGTAGCTGCGGGCGGCACCTCCGGAGGCACATGCGGCGCACATGCAGGTGCGGCTAACACAGGGAGTAAAGGTGGTGAGCCTTCAGGTGGAAAAAGTGCACAAGGTCCAAGAGGAAGACTTGGAGTACAGGTTGGTGCAGTTTTCTGTGGTTTTCCAGAGAGAACGCAGGAAGCGTTGGAGACAGGAGTTAGGGGCGGTGTAGCCTCAGCTGAGGTGTATGTGGAAAAGTGGACAGACTTGGTCCAAGAGAGGGGAGCGGGAGGCTCAGGTAACGGCAAAACCAAGGCGGCTGTGGGAGCACATGCTCCAGCCCAGGCAGGCGTGCAAAGGAGGACGAGTTCAGTCCAGGTGCGCGGCAAGCATTGGATTGTGCAAGGCTCAGGATGGAGCAAGCGTAGGCGTTAGGGCAGTGACGGCCCAAGAAGGAACGGTGTACGAGAGTGCTGGTAGAAGGAAGAAGCAGAAGCAAGGGAGAAGATCGACGTGATCAAGATGGAGAAACAAGATTAAGTACGTATACGAGTCTGAGTTTCTAGGTCCGAAAGAAGTCGAGTTCGTTTCCAAGTCGGGTCCATGTTTGAGTATGGCTAGTTGTGTAAGCTGGCTTTAAAAGGTAGAGCAATGTAAGCAGCAAAAGTTAGAGACAAGAAATAAAGAGTAGATGGCAGGTGCTCCAGAGAAAAAGCAAATGTTCATGTATTTTTTTGTGGCTCAGTGAGAGCATCGCATCGCTATTCCTTTGCATGTCATCACGTGAAGATCAGGAGGCAGGCATTGCTTCTTCACGTCCAGACGGCAAGACACATCACGTCGGCTGGGTCAGCGGGGCCTACGTCAGTCGAGTCGCGTGCAAGAGACCAGCGGGAGTCGATAATGGACACGGGGACATAGTAAAAATTCCAACAAGTGGTATCAAAGCCAGTTGATCTTGGTGGTACCTGAGAAACATGGGAGAAGCATCGACTTCGAGTGCAAGGACTGGGCTGATCTCTCTCCAGTACCATCTCCTGATGACCGATAATTACCTGGTGTGGGCAATGAAGATGAAGGCGAACATGCGCGCCCAGAGTCTGGGATGCAGTCGATCCAAAGGGGAAGGACAAGGAACTGGACAATAAGGTGGATCAGACGGCTTTGGCTATTGGGCCTGTTCTTTAATGGCTTCTAAAAGCGGCTTTTGGCTTTTGCTACAGTACCTAACTTTCAAACATAATATTTTCTCAAGACGGGGTCTACAAGTTAATTATAGTACACGTTAAAAGCTCAGCATCTGTATCAATCAAAATCGCAAGCAAGTATCTATCTCACCATAATCTGTCGCAAATAGCTAAAATTCAAAAATTTCAGCCAAAAGCCATTAGCCGCAGCCATATCAAACAGGCGCATCATCTACCAAGCGGTGCCAGATTTGATGATGCATCAGCTCATTGGCAAGGAGACGGCATGGGAAGCATGTGAGATGCTTCAAACGACGAACAAGGGTGTTGATCGTGTGAAGGAGATACGGCTCCAGAATTTGTGGAGCGAGTTCGAGAATCTCAAGATGGGAGAAACCCAGTCGATGGATGAATTCGCTGGCAAGTTGACTTCGTTATACAATCAGATTAACTCTCTTGGTGACTAGATGGAGTAATCCGTGGCGGTGAAGAAATTTCTGCGCGTGCTTATGGACAAGTACATACATGTTGTAACCACACTTATGTACTCCGATCTGAACAAGATAGAGATCACCGGCTCCCTCAAGGCATATGAGGAATTACGGAAGGGGTTTCAGTCACGTAACGAGCAGGGATCCCATATGCATAACGAGCAAGCGTTACTAGTAAAGGGAGATCCGAGAGACGGTCGTGGCTCATCAAGCAGCCGTGGGATATGGTGCAGTCAAGGTGTCCAGAGTGGTCGAGGTGGCAGAGGTGGCCGTGGAGACAAGGCTGGGCAAGGTGGTGGTGAAAGATCCTGTTATAAGTCACATGTCAAGTGCTTCGAATGTGACGAATATGGGCACTACGCGTTAGAATGACGTAGCCACAAAGTGTTTCAACTATAACGAGTACGGGCACTATGCCTCGGATTGTAGAAACAGGAAGAATAACGACGTGAACCTCGCCCAAGACGAAGAAGATGACGAACCGGGACTACTTCTCACCTCATATGTTGAAGAGGCCCCGATCATGATGATGCCGAAGGAAGGTAGTCACGATCACACGGATCAGTGGTACTTGGACAATGGAGCAAGCAACCACATGACGGGAAATCGCTCCATGTTTCATGAGCTCGACGAGAAGATTTGGGGCAAGGTCAAGTTTGGCGATTGCTCCACGGTGGAGATAAAAGGCAAAGGGACGATGATGTTGCAATACAAGAACGAAGATAAGAAGTTGACGGGGATTTACTATATACCAAGTATGTGCAACAACATACTCAGTCTCGGGCAGATGACAGAAAGATGGTGTAGAGTGGTGCAGTAGGATGAGTTTCTTGCATGTGTATGACAAGGACAAAGATTTGTTAATGAAGGTGAAAAGATCTCCAAATCGGTTGTACAAGATTTTTTGAAAACCTGTAAATCGGTTTATCTAAAGAGCAGCCTAGAGGAGCTGAGCGACGACACAGAACGTGATGGCTCGGGTCAAGGTGGGGTGCCTCATGACGCAGGCATGCATGTAGCTGCGGGCGCCACCTCTTAAGGCACATACGTCGCACATGCAGGTGCGGCTAACACAAGGAGTAAAGGTGGTGGACCTCCAGGTGGAAAAAGTGCATAAGGTCCAAGAGGAAGACTTGGAGTACAGGTTGGTGTAGTTTTCTGTGGTTTTCCAGAGGGAACGCAGGAAGCATTGGAGACAGAAGTTAGGGGCGGTGTAGCCTCAGCTGAGGTGTACGTGGAAAAGTGGACAGACTTGGTCCGAGAGAGAGGAGCGGGAGGCTCAGGTAATGGCAAAACCAAGGCGGCTGTGGGAGCACCTGCTCCAGCCTAGGCAGGCGTGCAAAGTAGGACAAGTTCAGTCCATGCGAGACGCAGCAAGCGTTGGATTGTGCAAGGCTCAGGATGGAGCAAGCGTAGGCAATAGGGCAGTGACAGCCCAAGAAGGAACAATGTACGAGAGTGCCGGTAGAAGGAAGAAGCGGAAGCAAGGAAGAAGATTGACGTGATCAAGATGGAGAAACAAGATTAAGGAGGTGATTGTTAGAGTTAGTAATATTGTTTAGTTTCTTTTCATGTTAGTATCCGAGTAGTGCAAACGTGTAAGAATTAAGTACGTATACGAGTCTAAGTCTGTAGGTCCAAAAGAAGAAGTCGAGTCCGTTTCCAAGGCGTGTCCGTGTTTGAGTATGGCTAGTTGTGTAAGCTGGCTTTAAAAGGTAGAGCAATGTAAGCAGCAGAAGTTTGAGATAAGAAATAAAAAGAGGGCAGGTGCTCCAGAGAAAAAGCAAATGTTAGTGTATTGTTTTGTCGCTCAGCAAGAGCATCGCATCGCTATTCCTTTGCATGTCATCACGTGAAGATCAGGAGGCAGGCGTTGCTTCTTCACGTCCAGACAGCAAGACACATCACGTCGGCTGGGCCAGCAGGACCTACGGCAGTCGAGTCCCGTGCAAGAGACCAGCAAGAATCGCTAGTGGATGCGGCGACGGAGTAAAAATTCCAGCACCCGACGCTCGATCATCTCCGACGAGCGACGCCACTTCTCGCCAGCAAAGCCTGCTCCATGGCTACCGACGCCTCCAAACCCTCCCTCACCATCAACGTCACGAACGTGAAGGCTTTCATCCCCTTTTCTCTCGAACTCTACCCATCCAACTACTCTCGATGGCGCGAGCTCTTCATGGTCCTTGTTGGGAAGTATGGTGCCAAGAAACACATTGATGGCACTGCACGCCCACCGAACAACGCCGACTGCGAACGACTTCGTTGTCCTCTCGCTGATCTATGCGTCCATCTCCGAGATATTGGGGATCAACTTTACACCTGACGCCTCGGTGCGTACTATCTGGAAGAACATCGAGGATCTCTTCCATGACAACAAAAGGACATGGCTCTGACATTGGAAGCAGTGTTTCGCAACTTGGCTCAAGGAGATATGTCTATCATGACATACTCCCAAAAGCTCAAAGCCTACGCCGATGGCCTCGCTAACATTGATCAAAAGGTCTCCGGCGACACCCTTGTCCTCTCTCCTCCAAGGTCTTAATGACAATTTCTGCCACATCTTCTATCATCAAGACACAAAACCCTTTTCTAAGCTTTTTCAAGCTCGCTGCCTCCTCCTTGAGGAACCCGATCAGAAGATCGCAAAACCCTCTTATGCCACTGCCCTTGTTGCTCCCCGCAGCCGAAGAGCAACAGCAACCCTCCCTGGAGACAGAAGGGCAATGGCAAGACGAGTAGCGGCAACAATGGCAACGGCCATGGTCCGAGCGGCAATAATAGCTTCACCAACTCCAACCACGGATCGCCTAGCTCGCTGTGGTTCAACCCATGGACCAGCACATTCCAGATGTGGCCTAGCTCCACACCACCCAGCGGCCCTGGCATCCTCGACCACCACCCCGCCAGCACCAATGCCTCTCCCAGGCTTTCCTCGCCGCTCAAGGCGCCTAGGGCACGTACCCCAGCATGCCGTTTCGCGCCTACTGGTGTACAATTCACGTCGCCCGCAGTCTACGGTGGCAACTACGCTGCTGCACCAAGCTCGTCTACTCCGTTATGGGATCAAGTGTCCCTGGTTCATGCAATGAACACCATGGCGCTCCGTCCACCAACCACCTATGAATGGTACATGGACTCCGGCACATCTGCGCAACTCACCTCCGAGCCCGATAATCTCTCCAAATCCCTACCCCTTTCTTCCTCCACTCCTCGGACTGTTTTCGTTGGCGATGGCACATGCCTCCTATCATCTCGTCTGATCGCACCTCCTTCCAATCCCACCAGCAACCTTTGCATCTAAACAATGTTCTTCGTCTCCCCACAGATAATCAAAATTCTCATATCCGCTCATCAATTCACTATAGATAATCTTTGTTCTGTTGAATTTGACTCTTGGTTTTTCTTTGAATGATCTCTGAACCAAACACGCGATTCTCAGGTAGGGGTGAAAATGGATCGGATAGTGCTCAAACCATATTCGCATCCATATTTTTTCTCGTATTCGAATATGAATCAAACAAACGTCGGATACGAATACGGAGCGGACAAATGTCAGATACGAATTCGAATCAAATATCTACTCAATTCAGTCGTATCCAGATATCCTCATAACTTATGTAGTATGAAAACATTAATGACATTTTATCCTTGTACAATCACACTTAATCATTTTAAATCATTTACTTCACCTAAAGAAACACGAATTCACGTTCAATTAAAAAAAATTTGTCCAACTAATTAGTCGTATTGTAATAAAATATGCATATTGCTTCATTGAATACGAATATGGATACGGATAGTCCAGATAAAATAACATTTCGAATAGTAAAAGTCCATACCATATTCGCATCCATATTTTTTTATGCGAATTCGAATACGAATATGATAGAAATTGTTAATCGAATGGAAAATTCTATACCATGTTTACGGTAAGCGGATAATACGAATAATTCGTATCCACTTTTCACCCCTATTCTCAGGTGCAATAGCTCTGGTAGTCTCTATGCACTTCGGCTGACCTCCACCCAAGCCCTCGCTGCCTCCGCACTTTCTTCAACATAAACGCTATGGCACCAACGGCTCAGTCACCTAAGCCTTCAAGCCCTTTCGCGTTTAGCTTCGTTGTTGTTTATTTCCTGTAATAAACATATGGCATCTGCTCCGCTCTACCATGCTTGTCAACTCAGACGATATGTTCGTCTCCCTTTTCATAGCTCAACTTCTAAGTCACATAAAGCATTCGAACTTGTTTATTGCGATTTATGGACTTCTCATATTTCAAGTGTATCAGGATACAAGTATTATCTTATTTGCCTTGATGATTTTACACATCACTCCTGGATGCCCTCTAAAACTGAAATCTGATACTTTCTCCACTATTTCTCACTTTTGCGCCTTTGTTTGTGCTCAATTCAACTCCACCATTAAATCTTGTCAATGTGATAATGGCCATGAGTTTGACATCCACAACGCTTGCTCTTATTTCTGAGAGCACGACAATCACCTTCGCATGTCCTTCCCCTACACTTCCCATCAGAACGGCAAGGCCAAACGTATCATTCACACCACCAATAACATCATGCGCTCCTTGTTGTTCCAAGCACACTTGCCTCCACCCTACTGGGCCAAAGCCCTACACATTGCTACACACCTAAATCTCCACCCTACAAAAACCCTCAACTTTCTTACACCTCATCAAGCCCTCTTTGGATCACCACCGAGTTACTCTACCTTCAGGTTTTTGGGTGCCAATGCTATCCGAACTTGTCAGCCACTGGACCTCATAAGCTAGCCCCATGCTCCACAGAATGTGTGTTCCTCGGTTACTCTTCCCACCACAAAGGCTATCGCTACCTTGACCTCTCCACGAATCGCATTATCCTATCTCGTCATGTTATTTTTGATGAGGACCACTTCCCTTTTGCCTGTCAGCAATCCACCACCCCATCCACATACAACTTCCTCGACTTGGATCCATCTCTGCTCCTTGTTAGCACACCCCTAGCAGTGCCGCCACTACTACACCACCTCTGGCCACATCTCCCTCCAGCGCTCCTCATGATGCACCGCCTATGCCTACGACTTCTATTGGACACTCCGCACCGGCGCCTCCCATTGTCCCTCAATAGCGCTGGTACCCGTCACCACAAACGCCCACCCCATGCTGACCCATGGCAAGCATGCCATTCATAAACCTAAGCCAGTTTTTGACCTCCGTGTGGCCTTACCGACCACCATCTTACCGAGGTGCCCTCAATGATCCAAATTGCGAGCTGCTATGGTTGCGGACTTCCATGCTTTATGCTCCAACCGTACATGGGATCTACCTCGGGCCAATATTGTCACCGGCAAGTGAATTTTCCACCATAAACATAAGCCTGATGGTTCTATTGATCGTTACAAAGCACGATGCGTCCTCCGTGGTTTCTCCCACAATCGGGTGTCGACTACGATGAAACCTTTAGTCCTGTCGTCAAACCGGCCACCATTCGAACCATCCTCTCTTGCTCTTTGTAACAATTGGCATATTCATCAGCTTGATGTTAAGAACGCCTTTCTCCATGGCACGCTTGATGAAACAGTCTACTGCCAACAACCACCCGGTTCCGTTGACCAGGATAAACCCTCTCATTTTTTGTCAGCTCAGCAAATCTCTTTATGGCCTTAAACAAGCACCCCGCACTTGGTTTAGACGTTTCACTTCCTTTCTTCTGTCCGCCGATTTCATTGGCTCTAAATCCGATCCATCTCTTTTTATATCACACCGTGGGTCGGAGATGTCCTACTTATTACTGTATGTCGATGACATCATCCTTACAGCCTCTTCTATGTCTCTTCTCCGCCGCATTATTCTCGCACTTTAGCATGAATTTGCTATGACAGACTTGGGCGATTTCCGTCACTTTCTTGGCATCACTATCCATCGTAATGCCCATGGCATGATTCCCAATATGCTATTGAACTTCTAGAACAGGCAAACATGGCCTCTTGTAACCCATGTTCTACCCCACTTGAGTCTCGGTGCAAGCTACCTGTTGCTGTTGGTGAGCCAACCAAAAACCCCACCCTCTACCGCAGCCTCGCCGGTGCCCTGCAGTATCTCACCTTTACTCGGCCCCACATCACCCACGTTCAGCAGATTTGCTTGCACATGCATGATCCTCACATGCCGCATCTCAATCTACTCAAGCGCATTCTTCGCTGCATTAAAGGAATCATTGGGTTCGGTCTCCATCTTCGTCGTTGCTCATCCACTGACCTAGTTGCATGCTCAGATGTTGATTGGGCAGGCTGCCCCGATACCAGGAAGTCGACGTCCGACTTCTGTCTCTTCCTCGGAGACAATCTCATCTCCTAGTCCTCCAAGCGTCAGCATACTATTTCCCGCTTGAGTGCCGAGGCCGAGTATCGCAGTGTGGCTAACACTATTGCCGAGGGTGTTGGATCCGCAAGCTTCTTCAGGAACTACACTGTCCACCCCGGAAAACTACTATCGTCTACTGTGATGTCAGTGCCTTCTACCTCTCCACCAACTTGGTACAACATCAGCGTACCAAGTACGTGGAAATTGACCTGCACTTCATTCAAGAACGTGTCACGTTTGGTGGCATCTTAGTCCTTCATGTGCCGTCTAGCTCTCAGTACACCGACATCTACACGAAGGGCTTACGCACGTCACTGTTTCAAGAATTCCAGTCCAGTCTCAACATCCGCGACGCTCCCGGTTGACACTGCGAGGGGATGTTAAGAGTAATCCTCTTGATGCGGCCATCCTGAGCCATGAGGCACGGCACTGTCACCTGTCTGGCAACAGATCCTTCAGCTAAAACCTTCCTTCTGCTGCTACTAACTAACAATAGGAAAGTTTGGTTGTCTATTTGTAGATTGATCCTCTTACTATAGAGTTTGTTATTATAGGTAAGATTGTTTCCTTCTTTGTTGTAACCGGCTGTAAACTCTACTTATACACCAGTGTATGATCAATGGAAATATTGTGTGACTCTTCCACTCTTTCAAAAGGACCTAAACAAATTGTTGTGGGGGTACGCAACCCCTCAGGCCTTGGGATTGGTTAGCGGGCCTTAGGGCAAGCCCAATAGCACAAGGTCATATGTACCAAGGAATGTACCGATTTACCCTCACCCTCTTGTAATTATTGAGGGGTAGAATGGGAATTTCCTATCCTGCCCCATTCATGTATATAAACCCCCAAAGGGGTAAGGGATGGTCATATGCACTCATTTTACTCACCAACCCTCTCTCTCTTGTTCTTTTGGTTCTATATCCTCTATGGAGAAGGGTACAAATATCTACTATTGTGGCTCATGCCACAACAGTTGGCATCGACTGTGGGGACCACATGAAAAGCTACTTAAAGAAGCTGAAAGCTGGTTTTTGGGAGCATACCCCTTCACTCGTGGCATCTGCGCCCCTTCGCTGGCCATCGGTGGCAAATAAGTAGTTTATTCGCTAAAAGTTTAATCATCCTTGCTGTAGGGGCATATGTACCTTGCCTGTGTACTCTGCCTTGTTTACGTCCTACCCTCCCACATTACATGCCCATCGAGGTTGTTTAAACAATTCACATACTTGTCAGATCCGCGAGAAAAAATCCGACCGCCGACCTTCACTGCACTTTGCCTCATCCATCGACCTTCGCTGTAGCGATGGTAATGTGGCATTGAATAGATCTAATTGAGTCGCCCGTTTCTATATAATTGCTAGCTCCTCTAGTGTATCTCCCCTCTGCTGGTGGTGTGCATGCATGGATGTGATGTGTCCTTGATAACTTAAGTGGCGCGCTCGCATGCACACACATGCTCATTTAATGTGGCCATTCGTGGGGTGGGCCAGACATGCCCAATGTTAACCTCTGCATGCCACTCGACATCGGCTACCGCGCCTACAATATCCTCCGCACGTCGCCCAACGCCGGTTGCTGTGCTCGCGGCATCCGTTGCAGCGAAGCAAGGCTCCACACTGGCCTCCGTGCCAATAGCGTTTGTGACGATGGCCTCTACACCAACAGCATTTGTGATGATGGCCTCTATCGACGTCCGCTCCGCGCCAGCCTCCGCACGTATGCCCCCACGCCAGCAGCATCCTCTGCATAGCGCTTTCACAGCGCCGAGACTCGCAGTAGCCTTCGTGTGCATGGCTCCACACCGACAGCGTCCTTTGCACAGTGCTTCAGTAGCGCTGGGCTTCATGGTGGCCTCCGTGTGCATGAATCTGCACAAGACGGGCTTCAGACTGACCACGTCAACCTCCACATCAGTGGCGCCCTCCGTTCGTCGCCTAATGTCGGCTGTTGCACCTGCGGTGTCCTCCGCGCCAGCGTCTGCACACTAGCTCCACGCCAAAAGTGTCCGCAACGATGGCCCCCATTGGCATCGGCTCCACGCCGGCCTCCGCACGCATGCCCCAACGTTGGCAGCATCCTTTGCACAGTGCTTCCGCAGCGCCAGGCCTCGCAGTGACCTCCATGAGCATTGTCCGTGCCGACAGCATCCTCTGCGCAACTCTTTCGCAGCACCGAGCTTCGCGGTGACCTTCGCGTGCATGACTCCTTGCAGCACCTTTGCCTCCACGCATGAGGAGCTTCAGGTTGGCCGCGTCGGCGGCGTCCTCCATGTGTTGCCCGACGTTGGATGCCGCACCGGCGGCATCCTCCGCAATGAAGCAAGGCTCCACGCCAACAGCGTCCGCGATGACAGCATCCGCCGATGTCGGCTCCGCACGGAACTCCGTGTGCATGGCTTCGTGCCAACAACGTCCTCCGCATAGCGCCTTCGCCTCTGCGCGCGTCGGGCTTCGGGTCAGCCGCATTGGACTCCGTACCAATAGTGTCCTCCGCGCAGTGCCTTCACCTTCGCACACAGGGCTCCACGCCGGCCTTAGCACACATGACTCTGCGCCAACAACATCCGTGCAACGTTCGCAACGGTGGCCTCCACCGACGTCGGCTCCGCGCTGGGCTCCACCTCCATCGACCCTCGCTGACCTCGAGCATGCGCACGTCCGCCTTGCGCCCGCGCACAACTTTCGCCAGTACAGCTGCTCCGTTGGCACAGCGCCTCCACGTTAGCCTCCGATGAGCGAGCTCTGCGCGTTAGCATCGGCTATGCCTGCTCGTCTCTGCATCAACCTTCGCCCAACCGGCCCGTGCCCACGCATCCGTAGCGACGGCCTCTGTCGATGTCGGCTTCGCGCCAGGCTCTACCTCCATCGGCCCTTGCTGGCCTCGGGCGTGTGCATGTTGGCCTTCGCACCCGCGTGCAGCCTCCGCTAGTACAATGGCTCCATTGGCACAACGCCTCCACGTTGACCTCTAACGAGCGAGCTCCGCGCGTCGATGCCGGCTCCGCCTGCACGTCTCCGGCTCGCCCTCCACCGATCCGGCTCCGCGTAGGCCTCCTCCAACGTCTTCGCCTACCCGACTTTGCGCCGGCCTCACCTCAATTGCATCGTCCTTGCCACCTTCGCGCTGGGCGCAGCTACATCAAAAAGGTAAAGCGGAAAAGGTATGGCACATCCATGTGTGCAGTGTGTACACCGGGTACCAAATGATGATGCATATTAATTAAATAGCATGATATGACAATTGGCTTGATGTCTGGCATCCATTGCTATGTTTGGTGTCTGGCATTCAATGTTGTCGGTTTGGTTTTGAGACTTTATAGCTGGTGTGGTCTTTGCACTTTGACTAAAGTTTGCTTTTCCTTTATGCCATTGCTTTGGTCTGTTTTCTACTTAAACCGCACAGTGACCTCATGCTCTGTTGTACTCTGTGAAGCATAAAGCGCCAGTACCCTCGTGCATCTCGGGCTACTCTACGGAGTATAAATAAACCGCACGATGGCCTTACACCCCGGCGTACTCCACGGAGTATAAATAAACCGCACGGCGGCCTCGTGCCCCAACGTACTCTACGGAGTATAAAGTGCCGGGACCCTCGTGCATCCTAGGCCACTCTATGGAGCACAGTGGCCTCGCACCTCGGCGTACTCCGTGGAGTATAAATAAACCGCACGGTGGCCACGCGCCTCGGTGTACTCCATGTAGTATAAATAAACCGCACAGTGGCCTCGCGCCTCAGCATACTCAACAGAGTATAAATAATCCACACGGCCGCCTCGCGCCCCAATGTACTCCACAAAGTATAAATAAACCGCATGATGGCCTCGTGCCCCGATGTGCCCCACGGAGCAATGCACTGGTAACTCACTGCCCTATTGCATGCCTTCCCCCAGTATAGGTCCAACTCTGAATGCAATTAAGAAATGGTAGCGTACTACGTCCAAGTCAGACACATTAGTTGGTAGGTGTAACAGTGCAGCACTGTTAACAGCATTTAGTGGTATAGTGTGCGGCTGATTGTATTCCTGTTTGACCCCAAAGGGCTATAAGTTACTTTCACTGCTATTACTTGCTGGTATGGTTTCTGGCATTCTGGTCATTACCGTGCCTTGCATGTTGTTGTTTTGGTTTGCTTCTTGCTCAAAGCACACAGTGGCCTCACGCCCCGGCGTACTCTGCAAAGTTAAATCGCCGGGACCCTCGCACACAGTGACCCCGCGCCTCAGCGCACTCTACGGAGTATAAAGCGCCAAACTCTCACACGTCCTAGGCCACTCAACGAAGTATAAAAAGCATCGGGACCCTCGCATGTCCTGGCCTAATCCTGCAGGGCTCTAAATAGACCGTACAATGGTCTCACGCCCTGGAGTACAAACAACTATGCAGAGTATGAAATAAGCATTGGAGCCTCTCGTTCCAGTGAAATCCCCACGAAATACCACGCCCTTTGCCTGTCTTACCAGGGAGTCCCCTACAGTAGCGACATCCTCGGTGAGTTTCGTGCTCTCTGCGCATCCTACCAGGGAGTCCCTTGCACTAGCGACATCCTCGCTAAGTATCATGCCTACGCGCGCTCCCGCGTGCGTAGTGCCCGTCGCGCCCTACGCCGCTCACCCTTCGCGGGCGTTGTTTTTGAATCTAGGGGAACTGCGGTTCAGCCTTCCTGCCTCCGTATGCGTAGCGCCTGGCTCGGCCTATGCCACTCGCCCTTTGCGGGGCGCTATTTTTGAAGGCAGGAACAGCGGTTCGGCCTCCCTGCCTCCGTATGTGTAGCGCCTGTTTTGGCCTACGACGCTCATCCTTCACGGGTGCTTTTTTTGAAGATAGGGGAACAGCGGTTCGGCCTCCCTGCCTCTAAGTGCGTAGCGCCCATCTCGGCCTATGCCGCTCGCCCTTCGCGAGCACTATTTTTGAAGATAGTGGAACGGCGGTTCGGCCTCCCTACCTTCGCGTGCATAGTGCCTGGCTCAGCCTGCATCGCTCGCCCTTCGTGGGCATTATTTTTGAAGGTAGGGAAACAGCGGTTCGGCCTCCCTGCCTCCATGTACGTAGCGCCCGTCTCGGCGGCCTACCTCCGTGTACGTAGCGCCTGTCTCGGCACCCTGCCTCCATGTGCGTAGTGCCTATCTTGGCCCACGCCGCTTGCCCTTAGCGGACGCTTTTTAAAGGTAGAGGAATAGAGGAACGGATTCGGTCTCCCTTTCTCCGCGTGCGTAGCACCCGTCTGGGCCTATGTCGCTCGCCCTTCGTGGGAGCTGTTTTTGAAGGTAGGGGAACGACGATTTGGCCTCCTTGCCTCCGCATGTGTAGCGCCTGTCTTGGCTCCCTGCCTCCATGTGCGTAGCGCCTGTCTTGGCCTACGTCGTTCACCCTTCGCAGACACTATTTTTGAAGGTAGGGGAACAGCGATTCAGCCTCCCTGCTTCCACATGTTGAGCACCTGTCTCGGCCTACGTTGCTCGCCCTTCGCGAGCATTGTTTTCAAAGATAGGGGAACGATGGATCGGCCTCCCTGCCTCCGAATGCATAGTGCTCGGTTGTGCCTGCTTCTCTCACCCTTCGCGGCACTGTTTTTGAAGATTGAGGAACGTCGTAGGTGCTGTTTTTGAAGGTAGGGAAACGGTGGTTTGGCCTCCCTACCTCAAATGTTCAAGGCAGCACTAGGTGGACAACAAGGTGGGGCCTAGCACCTAAGGGATCTAGCGCCTAGGGGGTCTAGGCGGCCAAATTAAAAATGAGGGCAGCAGGCTGAAGATGAGCAGTCATACATATATATTTAATGTAAATGGCTAAATGCTTGATGTAAAGTTGTAAAACCTGCAGATGTATAAGTCATCACGGACACGAAGGATCAAACCACAAAGAAAATAGACTTTCAGAAGGTCCAAACAGAAGAAATTCAAGGAAATGACTATTTTGCAATATCGCAGAACTCAGTGCGCTAAATCACAAAATTGCTAATCCCCAATAAATCCTCACCTCTCCGGCTAAATCCCCAATTTTGAGCCCAGCTTCTCCTCTCCTCCCTCTACTCCGGTTGGTGGCACCTCTCCATCTACTCCGGCCGGTCAACGGCGCCTCTCCTCCCTCTACTCCAATTGGCGGCAAGGCTAGGCCATCTCGCCACCGCGCCATCCGCAGCTCACTGGCCAGTACCTCCTCCATATCCTCCTCTCACAGCCACACCTCCCCACCAGTTCGTCGCGCCACCCCAACTCCACCGCGTCGCACCATCCTTCACCACCTCCTCCAAATCCCATGCAGTCGCCCCCTCTACAGCTCCCTCCACACCATAGCATCGCCGCCAAAGCCCAGGTTCTTTTCCTCTTCCTTGACCTCCAATTGCTTCTCTCCCTATCCTCCAACACCTCTTTTCTAGCTCCAGTGGCCGAGCCAGACACGTCTTCGCGCGGCGACGGCTCCGCCTTTGACCACCACCGGCCGCCTTTGACCGCCGCAAGCCACTTAGGCGGATTAGCCGCCTAGCCTGCCAATTTGGCCAAGGCGCGGCAGCGGGGCTCCGCCCAGCACCTAGGCCCCCCTAGGCGGCCGCCTTTTAGAACACTACCTACCTCCACATGCATAGCGCCCATCTCAGCCTACGCTGCTCAACCTTCGTGGACACTATTTTTGAAGGTAGGGGAACAGCGGTTTGGCCTCCCTGCCTCCGCATGGGTTAGTGCCCTCCTCGGGCCTCGCTGCTCGCCATCCATGGATGCTGTCTCTCAAGGTAGGAAAACAGCGGTCCAGCGGATAGCCTGCTGTCGCACGCCTCGTTTCGCGCATGGCAGCATCCATTCCTTCACTTCGTACACCAACGCGACGGAAGGGGGGAGTTACTAGGCCATTACAAAAGGCAGCAACAAGGTAAGTCTTACACAATGCCGGACCACCAGTAAGAGCCACAACTTCGTCGCCTGCCTCGTACGCATCACCTCGACAGGGCGGCTTCGCTTCTACATGCCGCCCGTCTCAAAGGCATGACCTCGATAGGGCAGCCATGACTTCGCTGCCTGCCTTGTAAGCATCGCCTCAGCAATCTGACTCTGCTTCTACGGGCTACCCGTCTTAGAGGCATGGCCTCGACGAGGTGCCCACGACTTTGCCGCCTGCCTCGTAGGCATCACCTCGTTAGGGTGGCCCAACAATGACAGCTCCGCCTTTGCGCACCATGTGCTTCTGGAAGCGACCACGGCTTTGCTGGGAGAAGTGGACTCGTTCCTATAGACGTAAGCCATCTAGGTCCCCGAGGGGCTGGGGCCGTTAGCTGTGTCAGCTCACCCCTGAACCTCAGGGCCTGCAGTCGAGGTAGTACTGTTGTGGGGGTGCCCAACCCCTCAGGCTTTATTATTGCCAACGGGCCTTAGGACAAGCTCAATAGCATAGTGTTATATGTACCAAGAAATGTACCGATTTACTCGTCCTCTTGTAATTATTGAGAGATAGGATGGAGATTTCCAATCCTGCCCCATTCATGTATATAAGGGATATTTAGATCCTGCCCCATTCATGTATATAAGGGATATTTAGATCTATTTATTTTCCTCACTAACACACACTCTCTCTCTCTAGCTTTCTTGGTTCTATATCTTCTATACAAGAGTACTAAATATCCACTAGAATGGCTCATGCTACGACACAAATCAACACCTAACTCCCACCATCAAATCACCGAGTCTTAACAAGCCTCCCAAACCCCCCACAAAACCCCAGTCCAAACCCCACAAAACTCGCCCATTCCCCACCGCACCACACGAAACCCCCAAAGGGCGCCTCCAAAACCTAGTCCACCACAACCCGCGCGTCCCACCGGCCACCTCCCTGTACCATCCTCGCACGAACAAAACCCATCCAAACCACGTCAAAATCAGACCAAACCCCCGATCCTGCATCGACCTGCGTCGTAAAACAACGAGAGGAAGAACTCAGGAGATACGCGCGGCCGGCGACGAAGCGGGGGTCGTCGGGGAGCCTGCGGTTCCGGCGGGGCGGGGCGCGCCCGCGGCAGCGAGAGGGGAGCCGGGGGCGAGACCCTCCGGTTTGGTGGCGCGGGGGATTTGGAGCTCGAGCTTTCGAGTTGGATAAGTACAAGAGGGAGATCGGAGAGCGAGAGAAGCCAAAAGAGGAAAAGGGTGAGCGCCTCGTGGCTCGGACAAATTTATAGCTGTTTGATGTGGCCAAACTCACGCTTTTTGTTCAGCCGGTTGACTCGTTGAGCCCTAAGCGCTGTCTTTTTAACATGTTTTTCTCTCTCTTTTTTCCTTCTGTTTTATCTATGAAAATGGTTTTTTAATATTTTTTCTTTTATATTATCTATAAAAATATAACATTGTTTTTATTTTTACTTATTTTTGTTTAATTAAATATCTAAAAAAACTAACAATTAGCTATAGTGTTATTTCAGCTAAAAGTCATAACACTTTTGAACAAGGTCTGAAACTTATGCTACAATTTAACTGATCCACTGAGAATCTAAACCGGTGCTCATTTGGATGAAGAAATTTCACCGAAAATTCATTGGAAATAATTTAATTCTTCTATGAATAAAAAAACCGTGTTTTAAAACGAGCCTTACACGTGAGTTCAACAAAACTTTGTCTTACTGAATAGTAAGTCATGAAGTATTATTACCAATAGTATCCAAGCCTTATAGACATGTTGAGTTCCATAGGCTTTCTTCTTTTTTTTTTAATATGCATTGTGTTTCAATGGTTTAGCTTTTTATCCGTTGATTTCGATTTTAATCTTAGAGCATGAGCAAGTAAAAGTGGATTAGATGTCTGGTCTGGTCCTAACTTTTTTGCCAGTTGCATCATAGAGCTAAGTTTTGTGTGTTTTGGTGTTATTTGTGTGCAATATGCTATGCTATAGCGCCTGAAAGGCTGTAAGGAATTTTGTTGTGCTTGCCATTTTTTTATGGTTTTGGTCAATTACTGTGTTCTTGTTGACTAGTGGGTACGTGTATTTATGTGTATGATGAGTAGAAAAGTATGGCTGCGAAAAGACGAATAAGAAGAAGTGGTGTGTGGGCTACGAAATTTCATGGTTTATTTATCGTTCAGCAAGGAGCCAAAGAAGCCAATGGCTTTTGACTTTTGAGAGTGCCGTGTACGGTATATTGTACCGTGGCAACAGCAAACGCAAACATTTTGTTTGGTTAGATGAAGTCATGTAAATTCTGGAAAATGGGAGGAGGAGCACGTAACTGTAATTTTCTCGATTAATTCTTTTTTGAAAAAATCCATCTGATTTATATTAATAACTTAATCAAATTACATGAGTACACAATTTTTACATTAAAGATTTAAGATGAACAATATGTCACCATTAAGTCCTTGAGTAAATGAACATATTGAACTTCTTCATATTTCTTGTTGTATATTCCGTATCTTGCAACAGTGTCATGATTGCCGACAATCACGATAGCAGAAAGCAAAACGTTGACGATCTCCATTGATGTATAGGACCTACGGCTCAGTAACAACATTGTTCATTGAAAGAAAATTATAGGAGATTTATTTATACCTAACTCGGCCCGATATCGATCTCCAGCATAAGTCACGTGATCAATCCTGAAAATCCACATATCAACCCACCCAATACGTGGTTATTGGGACTCCAGGTGTGACCATTAATAAGACATAGGTAATATAATAGTAGTTGGGCTAACCACCGGTTGCGGCAAATACGGTGTAATTAACCTGGAGCTCCAAAGCATTTAGACATGTACTGGCAATTGACTCATGGAACAGTAGCTTGTGTTTGAGTGTTCGTAAGCTGCTAGATCAGAAATAGACCCCGCAGTTTCCAATTGCATCACAGTAGGGGAAAAAAGCCCCCGAGTCCAGGGGTGATTTTGTACTTTCTCAGTGATCCAAACTTATGGGGTTACTTGATCCGACATGTGGCTTTTGCAGATCACTAGATCCTATTCCAGCCCTAACTTGTATGATGCAACGTAGGGATGCGGTTGGGTCGGATTTCAAAGGATAGTTCTTAAACCGTATTCTAGACTATATTTTTTCTTCCGGATTCAGAGTTAGATACGGTTAGGTTAGATACAAGTACGAATTCAGAGTTTCGAATACAGTACTATCAGGACAGATACATAACTGTTTCGGATCTGAAACAGATAATATAGGCAGAAAACATGGACATACAAAAAAGAACATTTTTTGAGAAATTGAAAATACACGGCAACGACACCAAGCTCTTCCTCGATTATTGTACTAGACTATGAGCAGTTATTGTTTAAAAAAGTTGTGAAACTGTGATAACTGATACATCATTAATTCATCATGTATCAAACATAAGATTTGATGATCATGTATCACAGACAAGATTTGATGAAAAACTAATACTGTGACTTGTGACAGTCAATTTTTGTGAAGTGATAGTTTAGAATACTCATCCACTGTTATCTTTGTCAAAATACTAGAATGCATTAAACATTTTGCTGCAGGTTCTAGCAACAGGTAAGCTTAACAACACCTAACAGCCTAAGGGTGAGCCGGTGAGGTGATCTAGCTCATTTCCCCTAGAAGCAAGGCAACACACAAATGATGCTACAGAGTATAAACAACACACTAGAAAGCAAAGTCTCACACAGTTCCACATAGAAATGGCTCGATGCACAACATAGCTCAAGGCCCAATTCCATGTATTTGTAGAAGTCCAGGACAAAATGTGGTGTGGCCATGTGGTGGTCTGGACGTCTAGTGGAGCCATGGAGGTGGTTCCGTGGTAGGCTTCCTGGGGCGCTGTGCACCAAGGGTTGGGCCAATGGACCGGCTCATGCTTTGCACTGCTGACTACTAAGTTGCTGGTGGATATCCGCTCAGATAGAACCCAGATTACCAAATATCGGAGCTATTCAGTCGTATAGCAGCCATACCAATTTCGCTACGGAATCTGATGAAAAATATCCAGATACTGTACCAAATTCGGCCGAATACCTAACCCGCATCCTGAATCCGGTACCAACCGGATTTGATACCAAGTCAGTTGGCAATTACCCGACCCATTTGCACCCCTAATGCAACGTTTGCTTTGCTACCATTGTTCCTTTTAAGAACTAATCATATAAATGGCATTAAGGCTATTTTTTTCAAATTTGGCCTCGGACACTCGAATCTGCTAATCTAACCCCCTCCTTGAACCTATCGAGCTTAATAAGTATCTGCGGAGCTAGGGGAGCTCGGCAGGTTGCCAGCCAGCCTCACCACAATTGTTGTGTATGTCTCCATTAATGTTAATCACATTTAATTAGCGCTAATCATATTTAATTAGTACTAATCATATTTAATTAATGCTAATTGTATTTAATTAACACTAATCAAATGAGGCATTAAATGCCTACCACAGTAGGGGAGCTCATCAACACCTTTTGCCGAGCAAGTGTAGCTCGACAGGCGATAACGAGCTGCAGTGGCTCGGTAGCACTTGTCGAGCATTGGTAGCATGTCACCTGCCACGGTGCCGACCTCGGGAATGGGCTAGAATTGCAAAAGCGGGCGCCCGGGAGACCAAATTTGAAAAAAGAAAATTGGCTTTAGTGCCATTTACGTGAACAATTCCCCTTCTACGAGTGAGAATTCTTAAATATGCAATTTCCATGTTGGAATTTGAGCAGTTGATGCACAATGAAATCAATATTTGTTTAAACTCTGGCTACTGCAGTCTATTCATTTTAAATCGAAAATCCTAAAAGAACAAGGCCACTAGTTAATGAGCTCTATTAGCCACCTTTGTTCCCAATTTTAGCAGAAGTCCAAGTCTGAAGCATCCCACACTGCTAAATTATTACTCCTAATATGAGACCATATAGAGGTCACTCATAGTTGTAATGAGTAATTGACTTTTGGTTTGAGAGAGTTTGTAGAGTTTGATTTTTTTTTGGAAATTTACAATTGGGGAGTTGCTATGACGGTTGACGGTTTGATCGCCATTGGAGTGCAGTTAGACTAACAAGGAGTGGTTTGACTGGCCTTTCGTTGGCGGTTAGATCAATGGTGTGCCTTTTGGTAAATAGACACCAAACACTTGTGTTGTTGTGTTTGACGATATCTTTGCACTAGGTTTGACTCAATTTAGAGTTTCAAGCTAAAACTAGATAGAGTTTAATCAAAATTCCAGATAGAGTTAGATCAGCCAACCACCGATGGTCAGAACGCTGGTGGTCTAACTGGTATGTTGCCAACGATCAAACTGGCCATGGCGGTTTGACCGACCAGGTAGTGGTGGTCATACCAGCATTTGATGAATTGGTGCTGAAACTATGCATTTTGGTTTGAGGTTTGGTCCTAAGGTTATGATCAACGTATGAGCAAGGTTGAGTGTGTGCACGTCATGGGTGTTGTTGTTTTGTGTAGTGTATTGCAAGATGCATTGCTTTCACTAACATGAGTCAAGTGCATGGAACTTATGCTCTAGATGGTTGCTTAGTCTTTGGATGTACAGGTGACTTAGAGGACATAGCGGTTAATGGCAATGGACTGGGACTAGGCGAAGGTGCTGAGGTCCAGAGCGGTCATATAAGTCCAGATGAGGCTACGCGACTCAAGCGGGAGTACAGAGAAGACAAGGATCGTGAAGAGATGAGTGGTGCATATAGTGCGTCAAGTGATGAGACTGATGCATGTAGACCGGGTTCGGGGCAGTTTGAATGCATGAAGGCATGATGGTTAGTCATTGGATACTACGGGTTGCGTGTTAAAGCATGTAAAGATGCTTTGAGGAGAAGGTAAGAATTTTTAGCTCATCAATTGTGTCAATTAATGACTTCGTATTGTGAGGTGCTACATAACGGTTTGCTTGTTGTTATTGGTTGTAGGACTCCAGAGCTAGGACATGGGGGATGGAAGGGATCGGGACTTAGGGAAGTTGAGGTCTAGAGCGATCAAGGTGTCGTTGGAAGATGACTAAGGCTAGCGGAGTGGTTACAAACTAAGAAGATAAGGAACCAAAGCGGGAGCTACCAGTGGTAGACATGATAGGCAATGGCAAGGGACTAGGACTAAGCTCAAGGAGAAGCTGAAGTCCGTGCAATTCGGTAAGTCTGAATACCGTCATGGTTCAAGAAAAGGCATATAATGCGCCAAGTGACCTGGATCGTTTGCAAGCAAAGATTGTTCAATGGGATCTGGACATGCGAGAGGCTTGACGACAAGTCATTACAGCCACATGGAGTTAAAAATGAAGCACATGGCTGCTTCAAGGCGAAGGAAGTACGAAGCTTTGTGAAAGACGGTAGATGGGCATTTTGGTAAATTGTCCAATACCAAAAAAGTGGTGGTGTATAAAACTACGGTGGTGGCCTAAGCGGATTAGGTCAAGGAGTCTTCATGGTGAATTGGACTATTGAAGCCCAATGGAAGTCACACATTGAGAAGTATGTATGTATGTATGTATGTATGAGTGTAAAACCCAGTGTGGTGTTAGGTTAATACATTAGATCATGTAAAAGTGGATGAAACCCAACTAGAGGTGTTAGTTAGAATTTATCTTGTGAGCTTCTATATATGAGGAAGAGAGGTGACTTAGGTGCCAAGGCTTTGGGAGAGCTAGTGCCAAGCTTTAAGAGGAGTTAGGGTTCTTGGAGAGAACATTTGTGAGATGAGTTGTGACTCTTGGTCTTGTGTTTGTTATCATTCTTAGGCTTATGAAGTGTCTAAATATTCATCTCAAAATATCAATAGAAATCAAAATTCATCCAAGTATTTTCTCCACTTTGCTCAAGTGTTGAAATCTTGATTGGCTAGCTTTTGGTGTTTCCTTTTCTCCTCGTGATCTTTCTTGGTGTTAAGAATGTGTAAGTAGTGGTGATATGTCTTGGATATCAGATCTCATCCATTTATGCAAGTTTTACGGAAAATTTTTGAGTTTACCTAGTTTTTACTTGATTTGAGGCCCTCGGTGAGAAATCTTGATCCTAAGGTATTTGTTGTGATTCTTTCTATGGCCTTGCTTGCTAAGACATATGAGAGTAGATCCAAAGTCATCTTGACCATCTTTTACCTACGAGCAAGTCTTGATTCAAGTTTTTATGTTTTGCCCAGTTTTGTGTGCAATTTTTCTTCAAATAAAAAGGTCAGAGATTTGGCAATGACTTCGTGATCTTTGATTGGAATAAGTTTCTGACATTCCAGCGAAGGTGTGTGCAAAGTTCAGGTCATTTGGAGTTGTAAATCAAAAGTTTCATCATTTATTAGGTTTGAAATTGAGCCGATTTTCAACTCTGGCCTAAGATAGAGGTCAGACCATCCCTGGCCGATCAGACCGCCCTTTGGGAGCTGTCAGACCGCCCAAGAAAGGTCAGCCCGGTCTGACTGCTTGAGGATGAAAAGACTCATTTGGCTTAATTTTTTTTGGAGTTTTCCTTATAGGTACTTAGTCTCCGATTTATATAGCTTTGTACAACTATTAGAGTGAAGAATTTTAATTTCTCTTTTTAAGAAAAAGTTTTAAAAAGATATATGATAATATTAGCTTCTATTCACCTCCTTTGATCGCCCTTCTCGGCCCTACACATAATACTCGTCATTTCCTTTCTCAATATACAAAAGAATGTCACAAACAACACTAGTATACCAAACAACCATATAAAATTGATCTCGCGCTTTATAGATCTCCTTCCACGTCAAATGCTAAAGTTGACACGTTATCCTAAATGGCAAATTAATGATTAGGAGGAATAAATGTTTGGTAGGTAGATGATTCCTTGCTGCTTTATCGTTGCGAGTTGAAAGATCAGGAAACCCGGGTCAATAAAGCTAGCACAACGTAGAGCATGACCGGTCCTAACGTGGATGGTGTTAGCTGTCGTAGGATGAGACAACGATGCATCACTTTGAGCAATTTTCTTCCTGAACAGCAAAGCGTAGTTTTTTAAGTAATTTGGACGAACAAAGTAAGAGTTGTTGTGTGTGGAAATGCAGAATGCATAAAGCTCTGCTCAGATTAGGCCTTAGAGTTTGGACTGGATTTCCAGGTTTGACCGAACTGTAATTCAACTTAATCTTTTGCTGCCTTGCCTTTTCTTTTCTTTTCTTTTCTTTTTCTTGCAAGAGTTGCAGATAATGATCTCAGCTGCTCCTAGAGGAATGAATCATTGAGGCCTGCCTTTACCCTTTTTGGCCGCTAAACTGAAGTCAAAATCGCTACCAATAAAACTAGCATTATTAAACAGCTTTCATGGATCATGAGAAGATTAATGCATGAGCCAGCACAAGATGACCATGCACATGCTCACTCACATGCATCTTTCTGATCAAGTAACCAATCAAGGCATCAGTTTACACCGAGATCTGCTTCCTCAACCTTAAAATAATTGTATAATGCAAAAGGAATTTGCAGATGAACTTGGAACACGCATGCACGTCGGTTGTGCTGCAGGTAGGCATTTGTTTTTGCTGTGGGGGCCGTCTTTGAATCTGCAGCCGCCGACTGCGAAAACATTGTCACTGCAGATGTTGAGCTGTCCTGTTTGTTTAGAGCATCTCCAACAATCCCCCTAAAACCCACCCAAAAGACACCTTTTAGGGGCAGTCCAAAAAATTTGTTAACCTATTTTAGTCCCCTCCTCCAACAGCTCCCCTAAATATATCCTAATAGTATTTTGAATCTGGCCCAACATTAACAACCGGTCCATTTACTTTGCTCGATACCTATTTTTTATTAGTGATCAAGTCGGTTCATCCAACCGAATAGAATAGGGAGATTGAACCAATCCCGTGCGTGTGCGTACGCGGACGACGGCCGCCGTATAAATATCAAACGGTGATTAGAAATCAGGACCGACTAGAAAATGAAGAAAACACATGCAGTACGTGACGTGAGACTAGATAATTGAGATGGGAATTCTTACTTTGTACATGTCTTTGAGTTTTTGATTTCCAGCGCGCGTGACGGTGGGAGCGAGGATAGGGGACCCCTGAAAGTTTCCAGTTTCTACCTAGGTTTTGGGAGAGTTTTGGGGGGAATAGTAGGGGAGTTGTTGGAGAAGACTTTTTACACAATTTCCTAATAATTTGATTTAGGGGGAGATTTAGGGGGATTGTTGGAGGTACACCAAACTAATTTCTTAGATTGGATTTGGAAGGTTCGTTTGGTTCAGCGCCAGGATACCGACTTAACAAATGACAAACCACTAGTAGGCTACAACTACTTTGCAATTACAGTGTTCAGAATAATCTGAATTCCCTGAAGACTTAACAAAAAAAAACACTCAAATTCAGAACCTTGTTCAATAGACAAACTAGAGTATACTTTAGCTGCAATAGGAATAGGTTGTGGTCCTTCTTCTTAACTCAAGTACCAAGGTTATATCCAAAAAAAATTCCTGTGTCAAGTGTTAGATCCGGACCCTAGCACCCCACCAGGTTCACTCCATGGTCCACAGGTTTTAAATGGGCTGCGCACACTGTGCATCTAAGCCCATGGGCTGCTTGCAAGTAAGCCCCTCAAGGAACAACCTTATAAAGTGGTATTGGACCTTCTCTCCCTAAAAGGCTAATCCAATGAGCGGATGCTCCCTCACACTTATAAATTGTGCTTTCTCCTCTTTCCCAATCCGTGTGAGATTATTTCTCAACAAATCTCCCTCTCACATATAGATTATGCACTCTACATTCTTGGGAGATGTTAAGTGCCTGGACTCTAATACCATTTGTTAGATCTGGACCCTAGCACTCTGCTAGGTCCAATCAGGTTCACTCCTTAGTCTCTGATCCAGGTCTTAAATGGGCTGCGCACACTGTGCACATAAACTCATGGGTTACCCTCAAGCAACAACTTTATAAAGTGGTACGGAGCCTTCTCCCCTAAAAGACTAGTCTAATAAGTGAAGACTCTCTCGTACTTATAAGTTGTGTTTTCTCCTCTTTCTCAATTCATGTAGGACTATTTCTCAACACCAAGGATATAAAAGATCTTAGGCAAAGTTTGGAATGGAGAAATTCAGTAGGAATTTCAGAAAAATTGCACGTTCCAGTTTGTATTCCAATGAATTTGGAGAGGTCCAGGACAGAACGAAATACTCGCAAACTTGGTCGCTGATGCTGCAAATTGCAGGACCGGAGAAATCAGAGATGACAGACTTTGATTTCTCCATGTTTGTGGCAAAATTTCAGACGCCAAGAACTTCACCACGTCCCGGTCAGCAAATGTTAGGCAGCCATGAACTGAAACCGTTTACCCCTGTCACCTCAACGGACTCCATCAATAGAGAGAAAAACCGGAACCCTAACAACTCCCGGAGAAAGTTGAGGCTGCAGATTGTACACATTTAGGAACGAGAGCTCACCAGCTCCATAACTACACAGTACAGAGGTGTGATTTTTTATCTAATTGCAGGACCTATACATGGGCTACCAATCGAATGGGACTCTGACGTTTCAGGGGTAGGTAGGTGTGCTGCTCTTCAGACTTCAGAATTCAGATCACCTCATGATCTGCCTGGGTGCGGCTCAGGTGCTCAGGTGCTGGGGCACAGCATTTAGCGTATGCAAGGGCTCTTAGCACCCGCCACGTGTCTCACAAATCCTAAAAAATTCTAAAACATTTATAAAAAATACTTACAAAATCCGAAAATTTGTAAAAAATACTTTTTAAGTATAAATATTTTTATTAAAAATATTTTTAAGTATTTAAAAATACTTTTTAATAAAAGTATAAATAAAAAAAATTTAAGTACTTACCAAAAACATACTTTTTATACTTAAAAAGTACTTTTTACAAATTTTCGAATTTTGTAAGTATTTTTTTCGAATTTTTCGGAATTTTTTTGCCCTTGTGGGACACGTGGCGGTTGCTGAGAGCACCCCTGCATGTGCTAAGTGTTGTGCCCCCAGCACCTGAGCCGCACCCTCTCGGGGGGTCATGTCGAGAGCCAATTTTGGTTAGGTTCATCTCAACGATGCCGCTCCCGGGAATGCCAAGAACATGCTGAAATTAATCAGCAGTACGTTGTCACATATCAAAGTGAGAATGTCAGATCCGAGAATCAAGGGAGCGAGATATTGTAAACAATACAGTGACGAGCAATGCAGATGAGGGAATAGAGCTCTGATTTGATCTGAACGAAATTATACTCCCTGCGTGATCACAATGGAGTCAGCAAACACTAATCAAACCGATTAAACTTTTGTGTTTTGTGTGGTACATACATGCATGAATCTCGTTGC
Source organism: Dendrocalamus latiflorus (assembly GCA_017311315.1). NCBI lineage: Eukaryota > Viridiplantae > Streptophyta > Magnoliopsida > Poales > Poaceae > Dendrocalamus > Dendrocalamus latiflorus. Next base: position 22,197,528 of record CM029637.1, read on the forward strand.
AAACATTCCATACGGTAGTAAGCAAGCATGACTAGTCGCTACCCATGGAAAATGACTATCTTTCCCCCCGAGAACACGCAGGAGAGCAGAACATACAATGGTACAAATATACAATAGAGAGAGGAACACAGATAGACCCAAAAAAAAAAGAAAGGTAAGTCGAGTCTACTTCTCATTACGACATTACCTCACTAGCTTGGCTAGCTAGGTCCCAAAAAATCGACATCCACTTGAAATCTTCCATCTCTAACACGCAAATGAGCTGCCAAAAACCTGTCACTGACTGGATCTTACTCTTATCGATAAATCGGCATGAAATCGATAAGATAAATCGATAAATCGGCATGAAATTTTTCCATGTGTTGGATGGATGCAATTCCCAATGAATTTTGCCCTGTGTGTGACACCATGAGGTGATGGCCGGTCCGGGAATTGCGTTGGTTGGTTTGGTGCTTCGCCGCTTAGATTAAAAGAATACAAGAAAATTGCAATGGAGGAGAGAAGTCTGATGAGGAGATGGCGAGTGAATGGCCGGTTGGTACAACTCCACTACACACCAGTACTGCTTGTCCCTGACTCGTTCTTCAGTTAATTGCGTGGGGGAACCGGAAGGCCTCTTGGCAACAACTACCACACACCAACTAGTACAAGATTTGCACCAAATTTGCAAGCTTAGCAATAGGATAGTACCACAGTGGCACTCGACTGACAGTAATGCTCTCATAATGAATGATTGGTTAGGTTAGGGTTAATTAGCCAAATATATCATCATACATGAGAGATGCCAGTAGCGTTTAAGATGTATTGGTGTAGTATTGGTGGTAGTTAAACTATTGCAACGGTTGTGAAAAAAAATGTGGAAGGCTATCTTTCCAAAAAAAAGAGAGAGAGAGAGAGTATATATGTGTTGGGCCTATCGTATAAGAGTTCTGCCACTTGGAACTGTTTCAACATTATATTTAGCTATTATAACACCACAATTGCAAAGTACTAGTTAAATCTACTAAGGATCCATTTGACATTCCGGTGGGTTATGATAACCTCGTTTGGTTAAGCTGCTTTTAGATATTTGGATGGTAGGCTAACTATTTTTTGAAAGTCAAGTTGTGGATGCATGTATTATTGCGTTTCAGAACATATGAGATAAAATATGAAAAGAAAACTATTGAATAAAAAATGATCTAAATTTAATCTGATTTACCAAACATATTAATAGATTCCTATAACGTGCTTTTCACAACGGCTTAAGAATGAGCACAATACAAATTGAGCCTAAGATTTGACAGAAAAGGTTGGGGAAAAAACAAGACATGGAAATGGAAAAGTTCCGTCGCCACCGAATGAGCCAAAATCAAAATATTTCGGGTCATCAAATTGCGCTAAAAATTCCATTCCTTAAAATATTAACGAATGTATCTAATACTAGCAATATCAATAATTAAAAACTACAAAAATAGGGGAAATAAGAAAAAAATCCTAAAGAAACTCCCTCGTGTTTTTTGCGAATTCTGGACATATTTGGACCCCTAAACATCCCAAATTCCACTTTTGGCCCCCAAATCAAAAAAATTCCGTTTCTGGACCCCTCCCGACCGCGCGTTCGCGAGCTGGTGCCACGTGTCCCGGACGCGCGCTCGGGCGGCGCGGTCGCGCGGGCGGGCGGTCGCGCGCTCGGGCGGCGCGGTCGCGCGATCCGGCGGGCGGTCGCGCGCTCGGGCGGCGCGGTCGCGCGGTCCGGCGGGGGTCGCGCTCTCGGGCGGCGCGGTCGCGCGGCCGGCGCTGAGGGCGGGCGGTCGCGCGGCCGGCGCTGAGGGCAGGGCGGTCGCGCGGTCGGGCGAAAACGCGCGGTCGGGAGGGGTCCAGAAATGGAATTTTTTTGATTTGGGGTCAAAAACGGAATTTGGGGTGTTTAGGAGTCCACATGTGTCCAGAATTCGTTTTTTGCCACCGGGGGGGCCAACCATGGCAATGCCTCCACATGCCACGTCACGTCGTCGTCGATCCGTCGGTGCACGACCGCGACAGCGCTGCCTCGCCGCCACCGGCCTCATCCTCCTCGCATGCCGCCACGGCCCGCTCGAGCGCACCAACCACCTCGCTCATGGTGGGCCGGTCGCGCCCGGCCAGCCGGACGCACTCCGCGGCCAGGTACCCGACGTAGGCGACGGCCTCCATCTCCCCCGGCGTCGGCAGCGGCAGCCGCGCGTCGAGCACCCGGTGCACGCGGTCCGCCTCGATGTGCGGCACGGCGATGTCCACCACGTTCTTGGGCGTGCCGCTCCCCTCGTACCTCTGTATCACCTTGCACCCGGAGAGCAGCTCGAGCAGCACCACCCCGAAGCTGTACACGTCGCTCTTGTCCGTCAGGTGCTGCAGCCGGTAGTACTCCGGGTCCATGTACCCCACTGTCCCGGCCGTCACACACGGCTCGTCGTCGCCGGCATTGTCGTCGTCGCCGTCGCTCAGGTTGTTGAGCAGCGAGAGGCCGAAGTCGGAGACCCTGGCGGTCCAGGAGGCGTCGAGGAGGATGTTGGACGACTTGATGTCGCGGTGGATGATGGGCGGCACGGCGTAGGTGTGCATGTACTCGATGCCGCGCGCGGCGCCGAGGGCGAGGCGGAGGCGGGCTGGCCAGGAGGCGAGCGGCGGGGAGAGCGGGGCCGGGCGCTTGTGGAGGTGGTCGTGGAGGCTGCCGTTGGGCATGAACTCGTAGACGAGGATGTGCTCGCCGCCGTCTGCGCAGAAGCCTAGGAGGCGGACGAGGTTCTTGTGGTTCACGCGGGAGAGGAGCGCGAGCTCGGAGATGAAGGCCGCCTCGTGGTTGACGCGCCGCGCCGCTGCGGCGGAGGAGGAAGAGGGACCACCGGGGTCGCGGCGCTCCGCCCGCTTGATGGCGACCTCGCGGCCGTCGGGTAGGGACGCGCGGTAGACGGCGCCGAAGCTGCCGGAACCGATGCGGTGGGACGGCGAGAAGCCGCCAGTGGCGGCCCGGAGCGCCACCAGGGGGAATTGCTCCACCGTCGTGTTCGGGCCCTTGGAGAGCAGCGCGCTGAGGCGCCGCTCCACGCGAGGCACGGGGGTCGTCGGCTCGGAGTGGATGCGCCCGGTATCTTGGGAGCTGCTGCTCCGGCGCCGGCGCAAGCAATAAACCACCAAGAGCACGGCGAAGAGGGCCACCAGTCCCGAACCAATTCCGGCACTGATCAACGCGATCACTAGATCGCTCAGCCGCCGCTTCCCCGTCGAGTGAGAGGTCGACGCCGACGAGTTGGACGTAGGCGCCAGCGCCATCGGCGGAGGAGTGTAGCCGCAGGGGTAGCAGACGGCCACGCCGCCAGCGCCGCCGCAGAGCGGCGCGGAGCCCGACCAGACTCCGCACGGGCACGACCTCGACGGCGCGCACGGGCCCGGCAGGACCTTCTCGAACACCTTGCTCACCCCGCCCGTAACACCTCCGCCCCAGCACACCAGCGAGTAGTCGGACATGAGCACCCCGCACACCACCTTCCCCTTCGCCTCCAGCGCCACGAACTGCTGCTGCGCTACCGCCGGCGGCGGCGCCGCCTCTTCTTCCGGCCAGCACGAGACAGTCCAGTTTCCCCACAGCACGCACGTGATCGCGTCGCCCACCGCCACCGTCGACACCGCGCGACCCAGCCTCGGTGGCGCCGCAGCCGCCACCGCCGCCGCCTCTCCCCAACACCCCAGCACCCCTCCATCGTCCACCGCGCAGGCGTGCTTCTCACCAGCCGCCAGCAACATGTACCTGCCCCTCGGTTCCCGCCCCACAGCGTCCCCGTCGCCGTAACACCTCACCTCCCCTGTCCCTACCACCAGCCCGCACACGAACCCGCCGCCCACCGCCACCGCGGAGAACCCCGCCCCTTCCGGTACCACTCCCCATGCCCACTTCCAGCACTGTATCCTCGTCTCCACGATCCCGCACACGTACTCCCCGCCGCCCGACACGGCGGTCAGCGCCGCGCCCCTGTACACCCTCTTCGACTGCTTCTCGCTGTCATTCAGGTCCCACCAGCGCATCGACATTGGCGGAGACGAGGTCGGGCCGGCGGAGCAGAGGTATCCATCCCCGGCAACGATCGCGGAGAACGGCGAGCTGGTGCCGCCGCCGTAGGAGTAGTTGTGGGGGCCGGCAGAGCGGTTGCCAACGCTGGCGCAGGAGAGCTGGTATTCTTTCCCGGCCGGGACGAGGCCGCATGCCAGGTGGTTCGGGGAGGTGTCGTTGGTGTCGACGGCGGCGATGGCGATGGTGGGGAGGGGGAAGGAGGAGGAGGCGACAAGGAAAGGCGGGAAAGCGGCGGCGGCGACGATGACGAGGAAGAAGGCTAGGAGGAGGTGGCGGGGGGAAGGTGCAGACATTGGGTTGAGGGAGAGGGTGGAGAAGAAGAAGAAGGGGAGGAGTTTGTGTAGACCATGGTGGCGCGAGGGGAAGGAGGAGAAAGGGAAGGAAGAACGGGGATGGAGGGAGGGGAGGGAGGAGGTTTAAAGGTCGCTGTTTTTCCCCTTTCTTTTCCATTTTCCTTTTCTCATCTAAATTTATGATCTTTAAATTAGATATCAAAAGACTTTTTATTTTTTAAAGGTAAGATTTTTTTAAAAAGGAGGGGTAGAATTCATGATGAAGAGGAAATAATTCATGACCATTAGATTTCTAATCCAACAATTCTAAACCTAGATAATAATTAGAAAGAAAACATCTAAGATAATATTTAACAAAACCCTTTTTTAAATACTGCCAAGTGGAAAAAGGGTTAGGATTTGGCTGCTTGTGGTTTCTTATGTTGGGAATTGTTTGGTTATTGGGTATGAACACATGGTTAGTCGTTTTTTTGCTTGAGTGCTACCATGTGTATCGATGTCGATGTTGTCACATAATGCTATCTGACACAGTATACCATTTTTCGCTTCGATGAATAGTGTAATAGTGCTGATGAGGACCATTGCGTTTTTATGTATGCTGTTCTTCGTGGACTAGATGTATTTTGTGTTGCAATGTAATTAACAAAACCCTTTTGTTTTATGTGTCCATCCGCTCATGGCCTTACTATTAATAATACAGTTTTGCTATTACATAATCAGCTGAAATTTTTTTATCTCTCAGTTACTTGAAGTTACATTCTCAGTCACCTAAAATTATAGTATATTAATTCTCCTTGATCTGAAATTACAATATAAAAAACGATCAAATAAAATTACAGTCGCCTGGCAAGGCAGGTCGCCGTCGCAGAGGGCGCCGTCTTTCTTGCTGGGAGCGGAGCCGAGCACTGCCGCGTCACGCACGGCCCGCGCCGTCGCCACACGCTGCCTGACGCTGCTGTGACGTATGTGCTGATGGCCGTGCTCGCTACCGGCCAGTCACCGTCGCATCCTCGCCGCGCGTGCACCGCACGGGCAGCAGCGGTCACTCAGCCGAGCCGCCCTGTGGTTTGTGTGCCTAAGTGGATGACTCTGTAAACTTCTTTCTAATTAAATATCCAGTTGATTTCCATCCTTAAATCACCACTGGTGTGCATGTAGGTTCACACGTGGTTGGGGGAGAGGGTTAATCATCTACAGATTTCTGATCTATCAGTCGGTCCGTCGAACGCTTGGCAGCCAAGTGCATCACGGCAGTCCTTCCTGTATCTATCCCACAGCAATTAACTATCTACACTTGCATGATCACTTGATAACTAAACCCAATAAGCATGTAAGTTATGTACTTATGTGATTGAGGATATGTTACCTGCGGCTCAATTAGCACAGATTATCTGTTAGGAGTATTGTCAATTAATTGATGGTTGTTCATGAGAATTAATCTGATGTCATATTATGAGCCACTTTATTGTTGGTTCAACAATGCTAAACTTGAGAATTGAACGTACCTGTATTATTTGATATTTAGCATGATGTTCACATACTGTCTTGATGGATGCCATAAATAGCTTGGATTTAGCCGGTTACTTAATTGTGGAAGTTTATAATGTGAGCAACGGGCATTAGTCATTAATTACGGTATTAAGCATAAGGACACTTTGGTTGATGATTTTGTGCTGTAGTGTTATAGTTTGTTGTATCACTACTAATATAAATGTATAATGCCGATCTCTCTCACATATCCATTACTATCCCTATCACCCGATGATATATCGTACTAATCAATCTCAATTCTTAATCACTATGTCACAGCAACCTTTCCTGTAAATCAATCTCCTGTCTCTAGCTTTGCATATTTCTATTACATAATTTAGTATCACATATAGGGGTAACATCAATACCCACTAACAACGTACGGGTGGGCTGTACAATCTCGTTGTTAGAAAAATAACAGCCCATCACATGTATATAATTGATATATGTGTCTAACTATTTTAGTATAACTTGATATATGATTTATTAAAATCGGCGCCTTAATTATATTCTCAGTATGATTACATGATTATTATCTATCACCGTATCTCCTTATTACTTATGGATTTTCGTTGTTATACTTATCACATGTCTCTATATACCATACTTACCATTGCCTTACCATAGTTACATTTGGTGTGTGGTTGCCTTGAACCTCTTGTGACTTGTACTATATTCTATCACATTTATTATTTCACTTGTTGATGTCGGGTTACTTGCTGAGATTTTACAATCTCACACTTATTTTTTCTATTCTAGGTAAAAAGTCAGTGGAGTAAATTTATATGAGTATGGGCATGAGCAGGTGGAAGCACACTGCAACCCCCACCACCCCGGGTGTATGGTGGACAAGGCAGCCGGCCTGATGATTAGCACTGTTTGCACCAAGAACGGAGATCTGAATGCGCTTCTCCGTCGAAGCCCGCTTGGCCGCTTTGGTGGATCATGTAGTAGTAGTACTCCCTCCGTTCCGCTATTACTTCCCCTGTTTCGCAATATTTGTCCATTTTCACATGCCCCCTGAATCTCTTCCACCTAGCAGGCTAAGCAGGCTCCGGGGGAACGAATGTGTAGATGCAAAAGTTATGAAGGCTTTGGCAGATTGAAAGAATGCCCCACTCCAAACTTCATGTGACTTGGTTAGCGAGTTCTTGAAAGCTGCAAACTATTTTGGTTGATGTTAGTTTACTGTGGATGACACACACTGCTCGTTGTTCACTGCGTGTTTTCAGTTTGAAGGCAAATATGCTCCTAGCCTGCCACTGCCAGTGCCGTTTTCCGGTGGTTTATTGATGTGCTTGGATGGATGTTCGCTGGAATCTGACCGGTCTTTGTTGATGCTTCTTTTCCTGTGGGAAACATGACTGATATGTGTGTTGCAATATTTCGCCACATAGCAAAATCGGCAGATGACGAGAAGCAAGACAAGGACATCTGCAATGCCCCTGAATTAAATCGGGGATGCAATAGCATGATGACTGTGTCTAGGGGAATCTCTGATGCTAATCTCGTCTTCTTTTGTTTATTTTCTTGCATTATGTGTCTCAATTCTTTCTTTTTCTTGTTTTGGTCAGGTGCCTGTAAAACATATGTCAAGCATTCACAATGAAAAGTACCTAATCTGTGGTACTTTATTTCCTTTGATTTTTCTTGAGTATAAAGAGGTGTGTTATAGGCTAAGTATGGTGTAGATGAGGTCTCTTGTCAAACCACGGATGCTCATAGTATAAATAACTTCTACAGATAGAAAGTAGCATAATCCAACTTTTCAACTTACATGGATGCTAATTTTATTGTCTCATTTTTTTGGACAAAGGTTGACAAGTAGTTTGTCTTTGTTGTGGGGGCATTCTGGTCTGCCAACCTGATGATTAACTTAATTTGCATTGAGAATGGAGATCTGAATACGCTTCTCCGTTGAAGCTCGCTTGGCCGCTGTGGTGGATCATATACTACTTCCTCTGTTTCTAGATAGACGAGTAATTTTTTTTCTCTCGGGTGTAAATTGCATCATCCATCCATGCATGCATATATCACTCTGATTGTCTCCCACCAAGCTGGCTAGGTGGACATATGTTAACATGTGAATTGTAGTTATTATTTCTATTTCGTATCACATACTTTTTATTAGTATGTTTGTAACATAGTTTGATCATGGATTATTTTACTTTTGGGTACTACTGTTTATTTCACGCTTCCGACTTTAGTCTACCTATTTTTTTTCTGGGTGCGCCACTGTGACTTCGCCCTACCTACAATTTTTTCCTGGGTCCGCCACTGGGCATGAGTGGCACATGATTTACCAATATTGTGGCTTACCATGTTTATTTTGATTATTGTTTCCTTTTAAAAGGCTTTAGACCGGTCCAGTATGTCAAATTATTATTCATATTTGCTTCCGCCGGTAACATTGTTGCTATTGAATTATTTATTTGTGAATAATTTATAGATGTTAAAGTTTTAATTTCTTTGAATTTTATATATTATGTTCCTTTTATTTATTCCAATGATGTTCCACGGAGTACTGCATTTTCAATATACGGGATGCAACAATAATCCAGCTGACTGTCGATTGCATGTGTTTCTGCTAGCTGATTGCTGAGACTGCTAGCTTAGTGTGACTGGAAAGTCAGATTATTTCTTCAGTTGTAAGATGGCAATTGACAAGTCAGAATATATAGTTCTGTACTTTTTATCACTGTGGGCTAGCTCTTGATTTCATTTTCCGTATAAACCAAAGATGAGACGACATAGGACAGCTATTTTTGGTGTTTCTCCGAGATTGGAAAGCCATACGCGGTTTCCAGGACTCGCTGACCAAAGAACCCAAACAAAGGTCAGTCTCTGGTATTCCTGCGAGTACAAACGGGAGAAGATTCATAGGAGGAAGGGGAAGGACATTACAAACGTCCATGGTGATCCCATTGTTATCTTTCAACACGCAGTAAACGCGTAAACAGAAATGTACTTCAGTTTCTGAAACCACTCGTTTTGATCCGTTGAAAAAAAATAAAAATCATCGCTGTTAGCGGCGATTGAGCATTCAGTGCTCTTGATTTACTTACTGGCAACTACTTGCCACTAGATGCTCGCATGTGGTCACGCAATAGAGGGCCCTAACCTGCCAATTGGCATGCCCCTGTGGTTGAGGTGCCAACTATACATAATTTACATTCCATCTTCTCCTTCCCTCTTGTACTAGTTTTTTATTGAAAACTTTCAGTTGAAGAATCGACATCTTCCCTTCTTGTTCTTCCTCTCCCTTACCTGTTTTGCCTAACCGTACAGTATTGTTTATGCTGACATGAATATATCATTATGAGTAGTTAAGTTGGTGCGGGAGATTCAGATATTGTGCTGCCGTTTGTTTAGGTCACCTGCTTATGCGAGGAAACGAAGATTGAGAGTACAGTGTGGTGTGCACAGTATGAACACCAAATTGCTGCATGTTGCACCTTTCCAATGGCCTTTCCTGATTGATTTTCGTATCCCCCTGTTGCCTTTTCTATGTGAATGCAAGTGGTAGTTCAATCTGCACTTTTGGCCCCAAAACCAGTTTTACCTGGTCATTTTTTTAAGGAAAAGTTCAGAGCTTCTTTAGAAAAGATTCCTCGAGCAAAAGCAAAGTGCCATACTGTAGCTATCAGGAAAATTCTCCTGCTAAAATTGTGGTCCGAGTCATATGGTTGCATCTGCATTTGTACAGAAAGTTTCGCCCTTTTTTTCACCACTTTTAGTTTTCCATGTATGTATGATCTGTTCTTGCGTTTTCCCCAGAGATAAGCCTTTCTTGCGAATTTATGGGCTTTTAGATTTTGATCAGGTCTCAAGTTCTGAATTCTCATTAGTGTACGTCAGTCCAGTAAGGAAAAAAAATAGCCCCATCTAGCTTTCAAAAAATACAGCGTCATCTATCTTTCATTTCAGTTACCCTTTGTTTACCAGTTTCTTAGGCCTTGTCCTCCTTGAGAGTCTCTTTATTATGGTGTAGCTTGTTGCAATAGCAGGTAGGCTAGCTTGCTATTTTGTATTTTTGTTCGGTCTTTTGGCGTGTAGGAGGAAGTGTGGTTAGTGTAGTTTGGTGTTTAGGAGGTAGTGTAGTCAGTGTAGCTTGGTGTTTTTCTTGTTGGTGTGTCCCTAGGAACAGGTATGGTAGGCTTTAAACTTTTTTGGGCTGGTAGATTAATGTTTGTTTATTTATTTCTTGAAAGGAATGGTAGAGATTTTGCCTTTGGTTTCCAAAAGAAAGTGTGCGAGCAAAGCTTTCTGAGTGCATACTAGTAGTTGAATTGTTTGGGTGCGTTTTTTTTAGACTTTTGGTTTATAATTTTTGGTTTATGCTATAGTAACTAACTTTTAAACAGTGTGTCTTTTCAAGACGAGGTCTATAAGTCGATTGTAGTAGATATCGTATCGAATTTATTTATATCGGCCAAAATCACGCATGAATGTCTTCTCTTTATACTTTCTCTTACAAACAGTCAGAATTTAAAATTTTAAGTCAGAAGTCATAAGCCACAGCTCAAAAGAACTCATCATCATTCGTTGACTATATTTCTATGAGTCATGAATTCCTTAATCTATTGCATATTGTCAAATTCATTGCGTCTATGATTTACGAAAAGTAGCCGTCATTGAAAACAATTTCAAGGCCTACACGGTACTTTGAAGTTGATGCAGCACTAGCCGAATCCAAATTTATATGCTTTGGAGTTCAAATTTACTTTACAGGTTTTGGAAGTCATAAAGCTTCTGATTGTGTAATAAGTTTTTCGTTGTGAATGTGACAAAGCAGTGAGACATCAATCTTCCGCTGCACCTTTTTCTTCTCAATAATCATTAACCAGAATCCCATTTAAAAGCAACAAAGGGAGATCAAGTAGTACGTATTATCGTAGTACTCGGAGAGTTGGAAATGTTCACGTGTTTTAGCACTGTAGCTATTTTTTATTTTAACATCTGAACACCTTTTTTTTTAATAGCCCTGTCCCAAGTTCTGGATGCTACTACCGAGTAGCTCAGACTTAGCAGGTGGCCAGGGTAGACGGGCAGGGGGTGCTCGATTGTAAAGGCATCTGTAGTGTATATAATCCAAGGGGTCTTAAGATGGGTCCCATCTAAACCTTAAGGCTGACTCCATAGTGTATATAACCTAAGGGGCCTTAAGACGGTCCCACTTGGCAGATAAAGAAAAATTGTATTTTAATGCTTGTGGCCAGGTCTTTAGCTTGAGGACCAGCCTTAAACCTTTTTTGCTTATAGCTTGCTTAAGGTCACCTCTGTAATGTATAAGGTTGACCTTAAGGTGGCTTAAGACCCTCTATTTTCATACACTACAGATGCCCTAACACTGACTCGGCAGCGCCGTACAGTTAATTTATTTATTGTTATTAGGTGAGTACCCATGCAAACTAGTTAAAAACGTGTACTTTGTTACGTATTAAGATCCAAACATTGTTTTGTTCGTGTGTACGTAGAAAACTTTTAGGAAGGTACAAGGGGGTTTAGAGGGACAGATGAATCACAATCAGCGACTATCTGTGTTAAGTAGTAGAGATACATTATTACAAACTATTGTTGTATGGACTATGTGTAGGTCGACAAAGCACTTCACAATGAAAATGCGAATTACATTGCTTGTAAGGTTTGATTAGATGCGTATGTTTGCCTCACTATTTGTACGATATAAATGGCAAAATACATGAACTGTCAACCCCAACTATAACTAAGATACATGTGCGCCTTTAGAAGTCATGGTTGCAGCCATTCATTGTACACATTTGGATCTATTGGTGTCTTTCCCTTCTCTCCTTTGCGGGCTTTAGCTCTCGCAACTCGGGCTCAGTACTCGACTTCCACAAGTTGTGTAGATTTATCCCAGTCGTTAATAACTTGATATTCAACAGGGGCACGGGGATCACCGACGTCTTACTCTGGTCCTCCAACATCTTGACCTTTCCATTATTATCCGTAGTGTGAGGTTTCGAGTGTGTGAATCTCTCCGACACTACTGGGTAGTTGAGCATGTATTTTTGCTTAATGAATGCCATGTCATACATCTCCGTGCCATTAATCCTGTGCATTTGGAGTTTTTGTACATATTGTAGATGGACCTCAACAATTGTTCGATTGTGCTCGACCGTCCACAGCGCAGTATGGCTCCACCCTTGGGCACGATGCGGCACAACCGGTCCACCTACTACAACGGACGAAACATGCTAGGTGTGTATGCTCAAACAGCAAGATACAAATATGAACTTTAAATCTTTTACCGCTTCGTCATGTCGTATCGTACGGTGTCGATTCGGGCTGAGTGCCAACATGTCGGCATACATGGCTTGTGTGAGGGGCCGTATAGGGAGATGCATAAATCTACAATGGATTTGCACCACGTACCACTTCAAGTACACGGAGTACATGTATGGGTTGTACGGCTATCGCTCTTGCTCGACCTCCGCCCTCGCCAACTGCTCCCAGACCTAGGTCCACATTGCATGTATCTCCCTCCAGTCATCCCTCTTTCGTCCCTTCTTCATTTGCCTGCAGAAAAAAGCGAGGGGTACGCAACTGTTACTTCAGTGGAAAAATAAAGCAGACACGAATGGTATGCAACGAACTGTACAAAATAAGGTAACAAATAAATTTACTTACAGGTGAACGTGGCTGAGTAGTCGTCCACATAGTGCTGGTGGCACATACTGGTGAAGCCTGAACTATCTCATGACTCGTTAGGGGGCACACAGCTCCACCATATGGGAGAAGACAAAGTGGTAGGTCATGAGCCAATAGTTCTTGTCCTGCTCACATTGCTATCAGTCCGAAAGGTGTTGTCTCGGAGATGAACTCTTCATTCCACACTGTCCACACGACACTACCCTCGTCCAAGTCTCGAGCATGTTATGGAAATCTAGGTATACTCGCCATGGCCTGTCCCTAGACTATCCTAGCTCGCTAACAATCCAATGAGTATCCATGATGGGTCCGTCCACCAGGTTCTTGCTATCGACGTCACCATAGAACCGTGCCTCCAACTGATACAGGTGAACCTACACCCAAAAGTACAGCTAACTAACAGGAAAGTGCTCTCATGATCATAGCTGCAACAAGCCATCGTAAAAACCACTGTAGGTCGCACACAGAACAACCGATCCACAGCTATATAGCGGGACCTCATTAAGGTGTTGACCGGGAGCTCGGCAATGTGACTGTAGCAGGGGTACACCTAGTCTCCCCGAGTTGTAAGAAACATGACCTACCCAAACATGAGCAAATAAGCAACTAGGTGGGACCTCACAACCTGTGTAGACACGTCTGCTGGCATTGCCTATATCATCGTAGCGATGAATGTGGCAATCCATGAATCTTATCCAAAATAGAATGAACAAATCGATGTAGAAAATGTGCCTTCTGATCGGGTGATCTAGGGGGTGGAATCACAGGACGACACCGTAGTGGCAAACCGATGAGGTATACAATATCCTGCAAAGTGATTGTTATCTCCCCTTATCGAAAGTGAAACGTGTGGGTCTCCGATCTCAACCGGTCAATGAGTGCCGATAGAAACAGCGAGTCCAGCGCGAATGACCACTCAATGTGCATCAACCTCGCTATGGGCAACGACCCGATCCGCTGTAGAACTAGAACATACCAATCAACGATGTTGCCCATCGCAAGATAGGTCCTAGCAACGTGCTACACTCATGACTGCCACCAGCAACCATTCTTTGTAGTACATAAAGTAATAATGTGCTGGTGTCCAACGGTACTAAATACAACAGAACATAGCAGAGAATAATCATGTTGTATACTTACGTATATATTTTCTAAATTGCGCACACACCAGAAACACTACAAATAATGGCACGTAATTCGTCTGCTATTTTCCCAAAAAGGGTCAATATGCCTAAATGCATGCTTTCTATAATCTCACGAGAATAATAAATATATATGTGTGGACATACATAAAAATATTTTAGCCATTTTTTCGGTCCGTATTTTTGTGTCTATTTACAATAAATAATTATTCTCGCCACTAATGCGTCCTAAACATGACTAATTATAGAAACACACCCGTCAACTAAATATGGCTGCCTAGCGTATTCCACATTACGAAACCACTATTACGCTAATGAAACGCTAACGACATATTAGTCGCGTTGTTTGCATGCGAATGAAGCATACTTTTTCTGAAGGTTTTTACCCGCTCCACAATGCTTCCAACTCGCCTTTCAATCTCTCTTTTATTTCCCTCCCTCGCTGTCTCTCGCTCGACAGGAGAGGATCGGAATCGAATATGGTTCAGTTGAGAGGGTAGACCGAGACCTTCCATTTTATGTGCATAGGAAGACGTTCACGGCGATATTCTCATACGAGCATAAACAGCAGCATAATCATCAGGTGAATAAAATGAGAATCAAATATTGCATCACTACCTCATCACCGTAGGCCACGCGATATGAAACCTCTCCGTGCTAGCGACCAAGCCATCCAGCGCGCCAGCCAGCCCGCGCCGCTGCCCCATCTCGCGCGCCTGCCCGCCTGCCCCAACCATCTGCTTGCTTTCATAAGCTTGTCATTTGTTATTTGCACGTTGTTATTTGTTACTTTAGCACATTGTTATTTGCACAGGTAGATTGCGCGTACACGTTGTTATTCATAGGCTTATCATTTGTTTCTTATTTCATTCTTGTAAGTTTCACATTTGAATAGCAAAAACTGTTACCAATACCTTCTGTTCTGTTAAACAGAATGTTGTTCTCTTTTTTGCACGACAGTTGCTAAAATGAATCTGCTTTTGACCATGTCGTCAGAGCTCGATAGCCAGATTTTCACGTTTGATCTTTGAACATAGGAATTGACATTGTTACGACCAATTTCCTTTGCCTGAGCCCGGATACATGCAAGCGTAACCGTCGACGCGTACAGCGGTATGCCCATTGTTGAATGTTGACACCATCATTTGTTGGACAAATCCAAGAGATTGAACTCAACAAAGCCAGAATTCGGCAGGCCAGCAGAAGCAAGCGCGCTCGTGAATCTCCCCAGATCGGCTTCTTGTTTCATCTTCCTTATAGTGCTTAATTCTTGGCGAATAAATCATCCTTGATCATTGGCTAGACCAGAAGATGTTGCCTTTGACAACGTTGCGTTCGTTCTCTGTGCTGCCAATGTCGCAGAGTTTCTCTCCGGGACGGGGGATTCGGCTTTGCTATTCTACGACGTAGTTCGTTCGTTCAGAGAAACCGGCCGCGCGCGTTCATCTGCCAACCGTGAATAATGGCTGGCCGGCTAAGTCAAAACGCCGATTTACAGGAAGTAACGCACACATCGCTGACCAACAAATATAGGTCTTCTTTTAGACTACAATTGATAACTTTTGTCTTTTGCCATATATGGTTTCTGGCTTTCTGTGGTAGGAGTGATCCAATTCCTTATAATTGGGTCTTACAACTGGCCCAATATATAACACACCTAATATGTAATATGCATAATAGTATAGAGAAATATACCAATATATTTCTACCTTTTGTAATTATTACGGGGTAAAATAATAATTTCTCATCCTACCCTACTCATATATATAAACCCTTAAGAGAAATGTGAGGGAGAGATCCACTTATTTTATCACCAGCTTTCTCTCCGTAGTTTTCTTAGCTATGTCTTCTACGGAGGAGGGTATTTTATACCCACTTGTACCCATGCCACAACAGTTTTAGATTTGGAAACGCGTTTAGAAATCACATTGTCTGTTTTGACTTTAGAAGATATTGAAAAAAAACATAAAACATAAAAAAGAACAGAGCCGTAATCTCGTGACCAGGCTTGGCTAGCCGTTGAAACCTGCGGCCGGAACTAGTTGACCCCTGTGGCCTGCCTGCGCGTCTATTCGCGCATACTAGCGGTGGTAAATACTTTTATCTGACCGATGATTAAGCGAATTTTTGTACAAATAATCCATTTCTATTCGAAATTACAGAAATATACCCGCGGGAAATTTTTTTACAAAAATAGGCTCCAGTCGCCCAATGGTTGAGCGACTGGAGCCTTTCGCCCAACCAGCGGACGACACAATAGCTGTCGCTCTACCCTCGGGCGACTGCATCTAGTCGCCCTCCCATTGGGCGACTTTCATGCAGTCGCCCAATGGTTGGGCGACTACACTCAGGAGCCGACAAAACCGTATGTACCGATCGTTTTATATACCGATGCAATATAAACTAGTCTGAAAAGATAAAATAACAAAGTTCTATATGGCTTATATATACTCATTGGAAAGGTTTCGACGAGATCTACAACTTTTCAGTTGAAGAAAAATCCAAATTTCGAAGGGAAGAACAAGAAAAAAGGCAAAAACAGAAAGAAAAAACTTGCGACGCAGGTTTAGGTCCAAAGATAGCCGATTTTCAAGGTCTTGGAGGGCGACGGGCGCAAGCTGGTCATTATTTTTGGATCGGGCTTGTCGTTAGCTTTCCAACAAGTACAAGAACGTCGAAAACGGACACCATATGCAAAAGTTATGCCCGTTTTACTGAAGGTGTGTCGGAAACGGACTCGAATTCGTTTCGGCCTCAATTGAAACTGCTATAACTTTTGATCCCATGGCCGAAATTTCTCAAATTTTTTTCTGGAGGCTTTTGGATGTATGAAGAACAGCTCCACCAATTTTCACTATTTTTGGCGAAGGTTTGATGCACTTTCCAAATTTCGGCAAAATAGACTCTTTCCTCTCTTTTTTCTCTCAGGGACCTGAGTGCAGTCGTCCAACCATTGGACGACTTTCATGCAGTCGCCCAATGGGAGGGCGACTGGATGAAAGTCGTCCAACGGTGGGGCGACTGCAATTAATCGCCCAACGGTTTGGAGATTTTCCAGTTGTCGTTGCTGGGTTGGGCGAAAGGCTCCAGTCGCCCAATGGTTAGGCGACTGGAGCCTATTTTTGTAAAAAAAATTTCCGCTGGTATATTTCTGTAATTTTGAATAAAAAATGGATTATCCGTACAAAAAATTAATGATTAAGCAAATATATACACGTACGTACAAAGAAACTGAACACACACTACACAAAACTGCGCAAACAGTACAAGGTTGTACGGGAGGGCAACGTAGACGGTAGACCTTGACCTGATGCAATCACCTGCCTGCATTTCGGCAGGCAGGCACCCCTATAACGTCTTTTTTTTGTTAATAGTTTATTATTTTCGCTCAATAAATAGATAAGATGATTTTTTTATCATCGTTTTAAAGCGGCTTATCGAGACAACCGTTTTAAAACGGTTTAATGGTATTCGATTCATTCGCACAAACGCTCACACTAGGACTAAAAGCTTTCAGACGTAACTATAAGCCTAGCCCCAAATGCTAGGTGTTGCGTGTGGCACGAGCGTACCGTGTCTCGTGGACTACCGGCTTGCCTCACGCGACGCTAGAACCGGACTGGGCGAGCGTATGCAGAGGTTGCGGAGCAAAGCGAGCGGGTGAACTCGTGAGCGTGTGATGGCCCTATGGGGTGGGCTGAGCCACATGAGGGGGCAAGCATGTTGAACGGTGAAAGCGCGGCTTGCTCGCGTCATGCGCGGTGGGGGAAGTGGGCTGGGTGCGCAGGGCACGGGGTAGAGGCGTGACGGGAGAGGGAGGGAAGCGAGTAAAGATGGCAATTTCCCCCGTAGGGATAGGCCCCACATGGATAGTCCCCACAGGGGGTGGGGGGGCAAACTCTCCCACAAAGTCGTGGGGACGGGGACTCATTAGTTGACGGGGCAAGGCGGGGGTTGGAGCTGAAGACCCCTATGAGGCCTACGGAAACCTGATAAAAATAAAAATATATTGTTTTATTTATATAATGTTGATTTATAAAGTAATTAATAAAAACACCTCAATAGTTTTAATATACATAAATATTATTTTTCAATCCTCGTAGGAATCCCCACGAAAACAGGCCCCATGGGAAGTGGGGAAGGGGGCGCTTTGTCCTTCGTCAATCTTCACAAGGGGCCTTCGTCAATCTTCACAAGGGCAAGGCATAGGAGCTTGGCAAGGACGCGGTGTTGCCCTGTGACTAGGGGTGAAAACGATTTCGGATAATACTCGAATATCCGGCTATCGAATTCGGATATAAAATAGATCTGGATACCGCATACCCGGATGAGGATCTGGTATAGGTCGGTGCGGATCTGGATATTTGGATTCAGCCGATATAATAGCAGCAACCTACTAATACGTATCTTTTGCATTTGACCTCCAAAATAGGCATATTATATATGCATTTCGATCATCTCGACCAGCCCATCATTATGGTGGACTTTAATTTGGTATTTTATATTTTTTTTATTTTGATACATCCCTTAATAAAGCTTTTTGCGTGCTCTTTTTAGTTAAACGTGATATGTTTATAACCGATTTATTTGCAATATATCTAGAATTAGTTAGTATTAGTGACAAAATGACAACAACGATCAATGATTACGTGATAAACTAGAGAAAAAGTGGCATAAATATTAATATAAAACTGATATTGATTTGTTAAACTTCATTGCGTCATAGGATATAAAGCTATCCTCAAAAGCTGCATTATACACATGCCTGTCAACATTTAATGCGCAGTTATATGTTAGAGTTAATAAGTCAGTTATTTATCAATTTAAAATATTAAAATAATTTGGTGCCATGTTTTAAATAGGAGAGGCTACAAATAATTATTGGAATCCAAAAAATAGTCGAATCTAATTCGATTTTGAGTATAATCCGATCCAAATTTGTATCCGACATTTATCCAATCTATATTTGTATATGGTGTTTGTCCGATTCGTATTTGAATCTAAGAAAAAAAAATATGAATACGAATATGACTTGAATACTATCTAATCCATTTTCACCCCTACCCACAATCACCCATCCCTGCCTAGAGGATGGCGAGAAAGTGATGTGGGCTGATGGCCTAGAGCCCGTGGGACTGCTCAGTCTTTTAGCGATGGCGGGCGGCGGTACTCATGATTACTCAAACCTCCTTCAATTGGCCTATTGTATACACTATGGCCCTGTTTTGGAACATGAATCGAACAAAACAGGCCCAAGATCTAACTATTTCTATTGGAGCTACCAAGATTGCAAAAACAGAATTAAGTGGCACGTACGTAGTGTGCATAATTATGACGGAAAATAATCCTACAGGACATGTAAGGCTGGACATTCTTTAGCCTAGCCTAATATTATCCAAGCAATTTTACCCCTGCAGGAGTGTAGGATGGCCTATGGCTGGCTAAGCACTTGCCAAGATAAATGGCAACTAACAAAAAGGAATTCTTTGAGTACATTATGCTAAAATAAAACGGAATTGCTACTGTTCATTCGTACGGAGCTCCTTTTTTATCGGACTCTCGGTCTACCTTCGACTCCAGTCCACCTTCTACTCCCTTCTCATTCTCTCCGATCTCTCACTCTCTTCCTCTCTTCGTACGTGCCCCAAACCCTGTGCACGACGACGACCATGAGCCCAGCCACCTCATCCCCGGCATCAGTGCCGCCGAATCTGACCATCGTTGTTGACTTTCTCGTCAGCCATGGAGGCGGCGGAGGAGACGGGGTTGGAGGCGGCGAGCTTGGAGAGCTGGAGGAGGCTTCGGGGGACCTCGTTGGAGTCACAGTAGAGGAAGTCGGTGAGGTCAGAGCCAACCTGGGAGAGGGCGTTGGCGAGGGAGAGGATCGCAGAGGAGCGGCGGCGAGCGCGTCCATCAAGTGAGAGTAGGAGGGGAGGAGCAGCGTTCTTCGGTATGCAACATTTTGATACCGAATGGAAACTATTTGTAATCTGGCAAATGAGTTTTGTCAATACATATTCAGAGTATGGCCGACCGGTTCGATTACGCCCAAAACCATATCTCTTTACATGGTATTAGAGCCAGGTTCTAGCCATGACAAGCAACTCATCTTCTTCATTAGGCATTGCTCCTGCATCTACCCTTACTCCCTCTGCTTCCTCCAACAATCTAGTACTGTCGGTGGCTATCAACCATGCCATCACCATCAAGCTTACCAAGGACAACTATATATTGTGGAAAGCCCAATTCCTACCCTATCTGAGGAGCTATCAGCTTCTTAGGTATGTTGATGGCACCATGGAATGTCCTCCTCAGATGATCACGACGAATACTAAAGCCGACGCAAGTCAAGTCGTGAATCTGGCTTACCTAATCTAGTTCAACCATGATTAGATGGTTCTTAGTGGGATTCTGTCCTCACTGACAGAGGATGTTTTGGCCCATGTCATGTTCACAGAAATAGCTCATGAAGCATGGCTAGCTCTGGAGAAGATGGGTGGGTTCTTTTGGGCTGATGGCTTAAATATTTGAATTCTGGCTATTTGCAAGAGAGTATACAGAGGAAAATAGTTGTATGCAATTTTGGCTGGTATAGCTGAACTCAGTACACTTTTACTATAATTTTTCTATTGACCCTAATTTGAAAAAACACACCGTTTAAAAGCTAGTTACTATAGACAATACAAGCATAAGCCAAATTTAAGCCCAAAAGAACCTAACCGATGTTTGCATCTAGATCAAAGGCGCGGGTTGTGCAGATAAGGATGTAGCTTACCGATCAGAAAAAAGGATCTGTCAGCCTCAGAATATTTCAAGCGCATGAAGAATTTGGCAGATACTTTATCTGCTATCAGTATGCCTCTTTGCGAAGATGAAGTTATTTCTTATATTCTTGCTGGCCTTGGATTGGAGTACGATTCTCTTGTAACTTCAATCACTACTAGATTTGATAATATCACTCTTGATGATATGTATGCGCATCTGATGAGCTTTGAGTACATATGGAACAAAATAGTGCTGAAACTCAGCTACAGATCGGAAGTTCAGGATCATCAATGAACTCTACTTCACGTGGAAGAGGTTTTCAAAGCAGTAGATGGCATGGTGGCCGTGACTACAATGGCCGCTGGAACAACAGCAATAACAATAATGGTTAGCATGTACCTCGTCAGGACAACTGTGGTGCTCGTCCTACTTGCCAAATCTATGGTAAGGCTGGATACACTGCCGTCAAATGCTATCAATGCTACCATCTAGACGAAGGACAACCATCTTCAGGAGATGCAGCATACACCTCATCCTACCAAGTTGACCCAAATTGGTACATGGATACTAGAGCTACCAATCACGTTACAAGTGACCTTGATCGTCTAATAGTTCGTGAGAAGTACCATGGGGCAGATCAAGTTTAGGTTGGCAACAGATCAGGTTTGCATATCTCTAACATTGGTAGATGTTCTTTTAATACTACTGCTTATCCTCTTAAGCTCAATAAAGTTCTTCATGTTCCTCAAATATTGAAGAATCTTGTTTCTGTCCAAAAATTAACTTGTGATAATGATGTATTCCTTGAATTTCATCCTGCTTTCTTTGTTGTTAAGGATCAGGCGTTGAAGAAAAGGCTCTTCCAAGGCAAATGTGAGTCCGGACTTTACCTTATCAAGTTAGCTCATCCCTTCAAGTCTGCCATGCTTAGTTCCAAGGTCTCCAAGGAAAAATGGCATACTTGTCTCAGTCGTCCTTCATCTCAAGTAGTGCAGTCTATTTTACATCTTAATAATTTGCTTGTTATGTCCTCCACGCATACCTTTGTTTGCAATGTGTGTGCGTATCAATAGGCAAAGAGTCATTAATTACCGTATAGTCAGTTAGTTCATGTGTCCTTGTCTCCTCTAGAACTTATATATTCTGATGTCTGGGGTCCTTGAGAGACCATGTGGTCATGATCCCATGAGAGTGATGAGTAATTGACAAGGGTTTAGAATAGTCGAGTTTGGTTTGGGTGGTTTGGACCATGTCGCTACGTGGTGCAACGGGCTCGGTCGGTTTGGTCAAACTTGGTCGTTTGGGCTTAGGATGCATATTCTAATGTTTCGACAGGTTTGGACTTCGTCATGCGTGAGTATGATGTGTTTATGCTATTTACGCTTCCAAATATCGAGCGGTGCTATTTGACGTGTTTTCTTGTCTGTGTGACTGCAGGACGTCGAGCGGAGTCGTGGTGAGACACGAAGGACTGGATTAGGCGCAGGTGGCGCTGAGGTCAGAAGAATCAGGAGGTGTCAAAGACGACGTGGACTCGAGGTGGTTGCGAGGCGTGCGAGGCAAGGAGCGCGGAAGCTTCCCGGAAGGTGCAGGAGGGGCGAATCAGGAATTTCGCGAGGCTGCACAAGTGGGAGACGGTTCCGTTCGGGTATAGCAGGCGTAACGGGTTGGAGACCCGTTAACCAAGGCTATAAATAGGTGGAGGGGCTGCATGCCCTCAACATGGACTTGGGAGTGAATTAGGGTTTTGTGAGTCAAAAGAGGCTTTATAGGTGGTTTTACCTTTGGCTCTTTAGTAGTTGAGAGTGGGTAGGAGAGGCAGAGAGTTGTCCCCTTCGATGGTTTCCATGTGAGCTCTGTGTTGGTGTTTATCCCCTCTCAAGCATGTATGGGTTGTGTTCTTGAGTTGGAGGGGGAAAGGATTGAGTGGACAGTCTTGTAATCATCCTTTTGTTTGAATGTCCATGCGTATGGGGACGTAGCTCTCTGTAATCCTTGTGATTGGAATGAAAAATCTGAAGTTTTTCTCTGTTCATTCTGTTCTTGCTTCGATGGCTCCTATGTGTGATTTTTGAGTGTTTGTGTTTAGAGTTCTTGCTTGCTGAGGAGTACTAAAATGGGTTGCTATGACATGGGAGATGCTCAAAAGCCATTTGGCTAGTTGATCCAAAAAGCAAACCAAATTTAATCACGGATTTCCTCATTTGAGTTCCTCTGTTCTTGCTTTTGAGTTTCTAGGGTTTGATGGAATTCTTGATTCCTTTGGAGAGATGGCATGAAATTTGGTCTGGATTATCCCATGGCTATTGCTAACATATCCTCAAAGTTTCATGGCCAAAGGATCAAAGGTTGCGAAGTAATTTGGATTTTGGTTCTGCTCTAGCAGAAATTTCAGATTTGTCATAATCTGAATTTTTCGGCTTTGGATTGGTTTCTTTTGTTCTCTAGAGTCTTAATCTTATCTAGAACTTTTCCCTGCTCTCTAGGCCTCAAGTGAACTGCTAATTTTCTTCTTTTCACTTGTTTTTTAAGTTGGTCTGAATCTCTTTCTACGGAGGAGTGAGTTTCGGGCTGCTACAGTACCTGGGTTCAGATGCTTCAGTCTGCAGCTTGATATTCCTTCCGACCAACTGAAAAAGCCTTCTTCTTTTGATTGATTTTCAGCAGGGAATCTATCTAAGCATGGTGCAGCCGATAAGCCTTTCTTGTTTTATTCTCTCGGCAAGAATTTCTTGTCCTATTATGTTTCCTTCTTTCGGCTTCCTTTTGTTTGGCTACCTGTGAGTTGCTTTTTGGTTGATCTTCTTCTAGCAAAAATCTGCAATTAGTTCATCCGAACCTCAGTCATTGAAGCAGTAATTGTTGCTTTGGTTTCCTGCTACCCGTATGCAGCAATTTATAGAGCACTCGAACGGCAATATGCAACTGAACTCCATGTATTCGATTTCGGCTGAGTGGTTCTCTGAAATGCATCTCACGGGAAAAAGTGAAAGCATGCTTTAGTTGCTTCCTTCTCTTTCTTTTTGCTGTTTTCAACCATTTTGCATGCAGATCAAACAGTGTTATTTTCAGATGAAATTTTTGCTGGTTGATCTATGATTTATGCTGAATTTTTCAGTATCGCATGCGTTCCATTTTTCAGCAAAATTAATTTTCTGTGAGTTGCTTTGTTTTGCAAAATCAGTGTACGAATTCTCGGGGGCGATTTAGAAGAGAACGACATTCACCCCCCTCTGTCGCCGTTTCGGTCCTACAATCCTGCTCCAATATCTGTTGGAGGTTGCAAATATTATGCCAGTTTCATTGATAGTTCCAGTAAATTCACATGGATTTATTTGCTGAAATCCTGATCTGAAGTTGAGCATGTCTTTCTTCGTTTTCAAAAACATGTTGAATGTCTCCTTGACAAATGAATAAAATGTGCGCAATCAGACTGGGGAGGAGAGTACCAAAAATTAAATAAATTCTTTCATAGCATTGACATTCAGCATAGGATCTCATGTCCTCACACCCATCAGTAGAATGGATCAGCATAAAGAAAGCATCGTCATGTTGTTGAAACTGGGCTAGCCCTTTTAGCTCAGGCTTCCATGCCCCTCAAATTCTAGGACGAAGCTTTCCTTTCAGCCATGCTTGTCCTATTGAGCGACTGTTTGGTGTAAAACCGAATTATACCATGCTTAGGATCTTTGGTTGCACATGCTGGTCACACCTTAGACCCTATAATACCCATAAGTTGTCCTTTAGATCAAAAGAATGTGTGTTTCTATGATACAATTCTCAACACAAGAGGTATAAGTGCCTTGACTAATCTACTGGGTAAGTTTACATCTCACGTGATGTGGTTTTTGATGAAGAGTTTTCCCCTTGTCCAAACACCTTGAAGTTCAGTCATCAAGCCAATCTTTCCAGTCGGCTGCATACTTGCCCATTCCTGTGATTCCATCCAAAACTTCTTCTAGTCTTGCAAATGAAAGCAGTAGTATTATTAGTACATCTAACCAATTAGGAGATGGTGCACAAACTGTTGGTTCTTCTTATTGTGTGTCTGCAGGTACTGATACACTTCACGGTAGTGCTGTTGGAAACACATCAACATCTCAAGCCACACTGTACAATATTGTTCCAAATGTCCCTATGAATCCTCCAAGTTCTCATCGATATGGCACAAGGTTGTAGCACAATATTAGGTGCCCAAAGAAATGGACTGATGGCACTGTAGCGTATACATCACAATCTACAAAGATGATTCCTCATCTACTAATAGCAACAGATGATATTGATGATGAACCACTCTCTCATGAAGAAGCCATGACAATGCCTGCTTGGAAAGAAGCCATGGATGTTGAGTTTGAAGCACTACAAAGAAACAAAACCTGGCATGGTGCCTCCAAAAGTTGGACTGAATATTATAGGATGTAAATGGGTGTTCTAGGTAAAGCGCAAAGCTGATGGGAGTGTTGATCGATACAAAGTTGGGTTAGTAGCAAAAGGGTTTAAACAACGTTGTCTTATTGACTACGAAGATACTTTCAGTCCAGTAGTCAAACACACAACTATTCGGCTGCTATTGGCATTGGTTGTGTCTCGAGGTTGGACAATGAGGCAAATAGATATACAAAACGCCTTTCTTCACGGGGAATTAAATGAAAAAGTATATATGAGCCAACCCCCAAGTTATGAAGATCCAACACATCCACATCATGTGTGTAAGTTGGATAAATTACTTTATGCCTTGAAACAAGCTCCACGTGCATGGTTTGCCAAGTTGAGTGCAAAACTTCTGGAACTAGGATTTCATCCATCAAAAGCTTTTCATCTTCAACCAAAATGGCATCATTATATATATATATATATAGGAAGCCTCTTTTCTACTACCGGGTGTAATTACACCCTATATCGTATCTCATAATGTAGGGAGTATCTCGCGTAACGGAGGATATGTACATTTTTTCGACATACTCCTTTTTATGCGCGTATATGAAGTATATATATATATATAACAGGGGTACCATGGTGCCCAGATTCCATGATTGAGACTTTTCATCCATAATTAAGACTTTCCATCTAAGATTGATTCAGTATGCTAAATCAATAACTTCCTTTTCAAATTAATGGCTTTTTGAATTAATAAATGTTAACGGGTTTACTTGATATATTATATATTATTACACTTGCACGTATCTAAAAGCAATTCAAAGGCAGAGGCGGTGCGGGGGCGAGAAAGTGGAGCGGTGCCGGTTCCCGGAGGGCGTCGCCTAGGGCCAGAGGGCGGCGCCGAGGGGCGAGGAGGGAGCCACGGGGAGGGAGCCGGCGGATTGGGAGAGATTCGGGAGGAGCTGAGGGAATAGGCACGGGGATTCGGGGAGATGAAGAGGCGACTCGGAGGGGAGCTGAGGGAACAGGCGCGGGGATGAAAAAAAAGACGGAAACAGCTGGGGGTTTTGTGAAAAATTGCATAAGTGAGTTGGAACATTCCACCCTCAAGAATCTGGACCGTTGGGGGTAGATCGGACGGCTCTGCATAAGTTTTAGCATGTTAGCACTGAAAAGGCTGTTAGCACTAGATATGTTCCCATATATATATATATATATATATATATATATATATATATATATATATATATATATATATATATATATATATATATATATATATAGAGAGAGAGAGAGAGAGAGAGAGAGAGAGAGAGAGAGAGAGAGGTTGATGATATTACGATCATAAGCTCGTGCAAGCAGGCAACAGAAAGACTGTTATGCGAGTTAAAGAGTACTTTTGCAGTAAAGGATCTTGGGTCTGTCAACTATATTCTAGGTATTGATATAAAGTAGATTGATGATGGTATTCTTCTGTCGTAGCAGAAATTATTGATGGATTTGTTGAAGGAAACCGGTATGTTACATGCCAAGCCAATAGCTACACCAATGTCTATAATTGACAAGCTGACAGGCCACGGTGGCAAGCTATTGTTGGACAAGGGGATGACCAACTACAGGAGTGCAGTGGGAGATTGCAATATGCAACACTTACACGACCTGACATAGCACTCAACGTAAATAAAGTGAGCCAATTCCTCCATGCACCAACAGAAAAACATTGGGCTGCAGTAAAAAGGATATTGAGATATCTGAAGGAAACTGGGAGCCATGGTTTGGTTCTATGACAGTCCAAGACCTCTTTGTTGAGTGCATTTGCTGATGCCAATTGGCCCGGGTGTTCAGATGACAGAAGAAGCAAAGATGGTTATGCAGTTTTCTTCGAGACAAACCTCATTTCTTGGAGTTCAAAGAAGCATCCTACAGTCTCAAGATCGAGCACAAAAGCAGAGTACAAGTTGGTTGCTAATGCAACTGCAGAGGTAATGTGGATACAGGCATTGTTGAGAGAATTGGGAGTCTCTCTGCCAGCAACACCTTGCCTTTGGTGCGACAATCTGGGTATAGTGCACCTCATTGCAAATCCAGTATTTCATGCACGAACCAAGCACATAGAAATTGATTATCACTTTGTACGAGAGCAGGTTGCTCAGAAAGCTTTGGACATTAGATTCATTTCTTTGAAGGATCAGGTAGCAAATATTCTAACTAAACCGCTTCAGGTTCAGTTATATGCTAAGTTCAGAAACAATTTGAATTGGAAGATGATGTCCAGATTGAGGGAGGCTGTTAGAAGTATAGATAAGGATAGAATCTGTTATATGTTTCTCTCTCTCTCCCTTGTAAACGTATCTGTTAAGATTTGGTTTTGATGTTGTAACAGAATTAGTTTCCATTAGCTGGCTTTGACCACATGAAAATTGTTTGTAATCCGATAATTGAGTTTTGTCAATATATATCCAGAGTATGGCCGATCGGTTCAATTGCGCCCAAAATCATCTCTCTTTACACTCTCCAGGTTGGCGTCCGTCGGGAGCTGCCTCCGTGTTGCACGAGGGACCCACGCCGGTACACCGCAGACAGCCACGTCTTCTTCTCCACCCCACGCGGCGCAGTCGCCACGCCGCGGAGGAGCCCGGGCCGCAGCGAGGAGAACACGGAGAAAGGCACCACCTTTTGTCCTTTTTCCTTCTGTTCGACGTGCCCTGGCTTGGAGGTTGGAGACCTTATTCTTCTTTTCCTTCGGAGAGGCCGAGTAGGCAGGCGTCCTGTTACCTTTCTCTGATGAAAAAATTGATCCAATCTTCTCTGATTGGCAACGGACTCTCAGCTCCTGTTCTGCCCTCTGGCGAGGTATATTTGGAGTGTGGTAAAATGCGCTTTTGGTATTTCAGTGGAAGTCCAGTCAGTCAATCAATTGTGTGATAGTAGAATAGTTTCTTGGCAAATGGAAGTTTGGTGGCAGGTGGTGTAGATGCAGTTCTTTGGTGAATTTTTTGTACGGATAATCCATTTTTTATTCGAAATTACATAAATATACCCGCGGGAAAATTTTTTACAAAAATAGGCTCCAGTCGCCTAATGGTTGGGCGACTGGAGGCGTTCGCCCAACCACACGGCGACACAATATATCTCGCTGCACAGTAGAGCGATTGCATTAAATCGCTCTTCCGTATGGCGACTGGCATGCAGTCGCCATACCGTTAGGCGACTGCCATGCAGTCGCCATCCCGTTAAGCGACTTTAGGTAGCCCCCCGTGATTGTTTTAGAATTTGTGAATTTTGTAACGTTGAACCGGTAAAAAATACGGTGAAGTTGTAATAAAAGTTTATGTTCATTGTATATTGTAGGTGTGTAAAAAGTTTTTTAATTTTTTTTTTTGAAAGATTGAGTAGAGAACGATCGATACATACACTGTTAAGTGAGATAGTTTATATGCGGAAAGAGATGATAGACTTATGTAAATATAAATAAACTTCATAATATAACTGTGAGTAACATGGCGCATGTATTTTCATTACATGCATAACATATATAGCATCTGCAGCACGCCTCACTGGTCACCCTGCTGTGCCCCGTCACCGCGCCCGCGTCCTCCCATACGGCCTCGCTTGGCCCTCCTCCGGTGCAACGGATTAGGACGATCCGAAAAGGTAAAACGAGGAGGAGGGTGTCTATCCCGCCCCTGCGCTGGTGGAGTCAGCTGCACCTCTGGCTGTGTAATCTCCGGAGCACCGGGGAGGGCACTGGCAGAAAGAACCTGCGGTGCGACGTCGGGCGACGGCGCGAAAAACTGGTCCACATCCTCCTGGCCTGGGGAGACGCCGTGCTGGTAAGTACCTGCAATATTAATATCGTTAGTGCGTTGCATGTCGTCTTCGGATAAACACGGTATAAGACCCTATGCGTACCCGTAGCTGGCGCCATGGAGGAGACGTACACCCCCTGCGTGGGGAAGACAGGGGTCTGCGTAGGAGGCGTGAAGTGAACCGGTGTAGGAGGCCCTGCCCAGGCTGAACCCCCTGGCTGCTCCGGGTGAGGTGGTGGAGGACGTGTCCACGTAGGTGCACCATAGTAGTGCCACGCTGGTGGAGGTGGCACAGGTGGAGGTGGCACTGGTGGACGAGCAGTCGTAGCGGGGGGCGTGGAGACCGCCGGTAGCCTCGTGCAGGACAGTAGGCTAACGATACGTCTACACCCCTCGTGCACCCGACGCGCAAAGCTGAGGCCCTCCTCATGGGTCAGCTGCGCACCACTGGCGAGCCTCTCCAGTACTGTGCCGGACTCGGCGTATAGGTCAGAACCGACGTCAGCCTGGACACAAAGACATAAAATGGTCGATTATGGAAACGACATTACCATTTGGGAATCTTTGAAATGACATGTAACGTACCGCGAGGTGAGCGTCGTGCGCGAAGTGCGCGGGGTACGTGTCCGTCGGAGCGGCGACGTGTGTGGCAGGCGGGTCTACCACATATACGAGCCTGATACGGGTCTGCGGCTGGTACCAGCGCAGGTACTCCGCGTACTCCCTGCTGTCGTACGGTCGGTCCTCGTCCACGCGGTCGTCGAGCGCATCCTGCCACTGCTCGACCCAGGGCTGCATTCTCACCGACCAGTCCGTGCCTCTTTTCACTCCCTTCCCGCTGTGCCTGCGTATAAAACCATTACGTAATGTGAGATACTTGCGAACGCAGTAGTAAGTATGTACATATTTAGCACAAACGTACACTCACCCGTGCACGTGCCGCGGAAGCGATGGTCCGACTGGTACAGGAACCGGCTGCCATAGCCCGAACTGCCGCATCACCCGCTGGGGTGCGTAGTCCTCCACGTAGATGAGGTACACGAGCTTCCGGCGGGTGAGCCAGAAAGCCCGGTCACGCCAGCAAAGTGAAGACAGACCGCCAGGAGCACGGGCCTGCACTGCCGTATCAGCGTACGGCTCCCAGCGCACGTCGTCGGCTGTGATGCGGTCGAGCTGCTCCACAAAGACTCGGTACGCCCGCGTGACCTGCACGTGCGCGAACTGTACCTGCAAGAAAGACAAGTTGTTTACAATGACGATCGTCAATAAGAAAGAAATAGTTAACTGTGATAAAACTTACTCGGCGACGGCACCACATAGAACCCATCGTCGGCCGGTCGACTTCTCCCCCCGGATACATCTCGGGCCCGTACGGACCCACGTCGTCTAGCACAGGTCGTCCGACGCTTAAGCGCTCGAACGACCACAACTGTAGTAGCAGGGGACAACCCGTGAGGATCGAGTTCGGCTTGACCCTCGTGCACGCATCGCACAGCGCGCGGTACGTCGCGGCAAGTACGGCCGATCCCCAGCTGACCTGGTGGGGCTCGCCGTCAGCGATCGCCCTCGCATAAGCGATAAGGCGCGCATCCACCGAGTTGCCGTGGCTGGTGGTGAAAAGCACCCAACCAAACAGCCACAGCACGTACGCCTCCAGGTGCCGCGAGACCTGCTGATCGTCTGCCTGCGGAACCATGCGCTCCACCTGAATGCAAAAAAGTTGTTATTAGTACGTAATACCACAAAAAAGAGCTTCGAAGATACGATCGATTTTATATACCACGTACCCGGTACTGTCTGAGCCACCTCAGTGTCGGCCCATGGGTCTGCGCCTCTCCGAACACGTGGTGGTCAGCGGCCGGTGGAACGATACCCTCGAATCTGCCGAGCAGGTCAGCGCGCCAGTCGGCCGGGGCCTCCGGTAGGAAGGCAGCGTCTCCCGCGATCGGAAGCCCAAGAAGCAGGGACACATCCTGCAAGGTCGGCGTCATCTCCCCGAATGGGAGGTGGAAAGTGTGCGTCTCGGGCCGCCAACGGTCCACCAAAGCCGTCAGTAGGGAACGGTCGAACGGAAATCGTCGTGATCGATCCCCGCCCGCCTCGTCCCCGCCCTCGTCCCCGCCAGCGGCTCCATCCTCCTCTGTGGCCTGCACCATCCGGGCAAGAGGGAGTAGCCCGGCATCCCGCAGCCTGCAAACAAAGTGAAGGTCAGCACGGAACGAACTAACGGTCGCACTAAACGCTGGAATAGTGCTCACCTGGCAGTCCAACGAGGGTCGAGTCCCCAGGCCACGCGAGGTGTCCGTGTCCGGACCACTCCCAACTGAGGCGGCTCGTCCGTGCTCCCCGGTGGCGGCACTAGATGGGAAGCGCGATGAGAGCGGTCCACGTGCTCGTCCAACAGCGCGAACCGCCACTTCGAGTCACGTCCAGCACGAGTCATACCTGCAAAATTTGTACAATACTTTCAACATTCAATTTTCTGCATCTAAATTTGTACAATAATTTCAACACTAAATTTTATACATCTAAGACTGTACATTAAACTTGGTACATCTAAATTTCTACATCTAAACTTGTACATTATACTTTCTACATCTAAATTTGTACAATAAATGGTACACAAAATTTATAAACTAAATTTTCTAAACTTTATTTGTAAACTACATTTAGTACACAAAATTTGAAAATTAAATGTCTAAATTATATTTCTATATTTAATTTCTAAACTAAATTTTGAAACTACATTTTCTAAACTAAATTTGTAAACTAATTTTCTACACTACATTTTCTAAACGAATTTTCTAAACTAAATTTGTAAACTAATTTTCTACACTACATTTTCTAAACTAATTTTCTAAACAATATTTCTAAACTAATTTTCTACACTACATTTTCTAAACTAATTTTCTAAACTAAATCTCTAAACTAATTCTCTACACTACATTTTCTAAACTAATTTTCTAAACTAATTTTCTACACTACATTTTCTAAACTAATTTTCTACACTAACAAAAAATATAACACGAAAAATTACCTGAAAATCGCGCACTCCCCCTCCTCTTCTCCTCCTCTCCCTCTCCTTCTCTTCTCCTCCTCTCCCTCTCCTTCTCTTCCCCTCCTCTTCTCCTCCTCTCCCTCTCTTCTCTGCGACGGCGGCCGAACGAAGGACCGCGCTCGGCCTGGCCGAGCGCGGTATATATCTCACTACAAGTCGCCGAACCGTTGAGCGACTGAAATGCAGTCGCCTAACGGTTGGGCGACTGGATGGAAGTCGCCCAACCGTGGGGCGACTGCAATTAATCGCCCAACGGTTAGTAGATTCATTAAATGTCGCCGTGTGGTTGGGCGAACGCCTCCAGTCGCCCAACCATTAGACGACTGGAGCCTATTTTTGTAAAAAATTTTCCCGCGGGTATATTTATGTAATTTCGAATAAAAAATGGATTATCCGTACAAAAAATTCGTTCTTTGGTCACTTAGGAAAACAAGGAATTCTGCCCGTTTTCGAAGCAAATTCCCTACTGATCCCACAAAAGTAATGTCTGTTGCTTGCCACTGGATCGATTATTGGTCACGATTGCAGAAAGGAAATCGTCGAGAAACCTTGCAGGTGGAGTCCAGGCGACTATGGCGGGTGGCGGCTGAAGCTTTCACCAGAACGCAGGGCTGGAGTTGCGGAGTTCAGAGACTTCAGAATTGCTAGAGGCGTCTGCAGTTGCAAAGTTCTTTGTCAGTCTTACAGTTCGGTGGAGACTGCTCTTGATGAAGAATTCTGTTTAGTCTGATAGATGTTGTTTTGCTAGAGGCAATTAGCTTGCTGTCACAGTGTTGGCTGTGTCCACACCTTGTCGCTCTCGTTTCCTGCATGACAAGCTACTCTGCTATGGACGCTTATCAAAGCTGTTTTCTTGTTGAAGTTGGCACTTTGTAGTGTCTACATCTTTCTTAATAAAAACTGGGAGCTGGTCTCCTGCTTCTAAAAAACAACGGACTCTCAGCGGCCTGAAAATCTGAAATAACTGACGTCCCTGCGTATCAGTTATATGGAAGACAGGCTACAATACAACCAAGCAGCTGGGGAACATAGCAACATGTTCATCTGCATTGCCATGGTAACACAAACATACTACATAATATATCAAAATTGAGGTGATATGAACTCTCTCTGCATTTTTCACATCCTACAGAAAACCATGTAATGTCAAAGCACGAACTACACAATTGTACGGAGCGGTGATGTAAATAAAAAACCTTAACTTCGCTACGTTCACTACTCTGACTTTAGGCAGGGTTGCACCCAAACCGAAACGGTAGATCATATGACGTACATTGGCAACTCAAAAATCTTGACAGAAAAGGGTACATCTTTGACGCATAATGACTGAACAGATGTTCTTTTTCTTTACTCAGCCGGTCAACAGATGCTACCGCAGCCGCTTAGACAGGAGATGAGATAAGCCAAGGCAAACCAAAACTGCATTCTCATGATGGATGAAGATCGACTAGCCATTAATTTGAGGGAAGATTTGTGATATCTTCGTAAAAACATCCATGACCTAACATCAGAGACATCCATTTAGAAAGAGAAGCAGGGTGAGTTAAATGATCAACTTAATATGTGAGTCAAGGTCAAGTGTTAAAGAGAATCAAAACATACCTCTTTGTCATTCTGATATTTTACAATATTCAGAGGGTTCTGCGAGCACTGCATTAAGATTACACCATGTCAGAAGAATCAAATAATTATAACAGTACGAAATAGTTTATACAAGAACTTACATCCATGATGGCCGTTTGGATTTTTGGATTCTGGAATGCAACAGCAACTTCTGGGTTTGCCATTATTTTCGATACTACTTCCTCTGGAGTCATGCCAACTTGCGCTGTACAAGCAATCAAAGAGCTTGGGAGTTCACATCTACTCCTTTTTATTGGACAACAAAATTTATAGGTAGCTGATGCAACAAATTTGCAATAGATGACTTATGGTAAGCAATAGAAAATTGCTTCAGGGGGAAGAATGGATTTTTTAATTCAATTCAATCCAACTATTGCCATCACCTACCAAGTATAATAAGAATGTAATAATAGGAGCATGTGTGAAAGCTACGTTAGGTGTTTAGTAAGAAAATAACAAGGGTATTAAAGGAGCACCCGATGCTCAATATAACATAACTCCAGCAAAATAATTTTAGTAATTGTGACAAACTCAGGTGTACATATCTGTAGGGAAGGCCGAAGAGAATTTTAGTGTTCAGAATTTTCATATAGCTTTAGAAGAACAAGGGAGAAAGCACTGGATGAGAGCTAACGGGAGAATTCCTGTGTTCCAAACAGGACCCAAGTAAATGTGGAAGTGTTTAATTCACTCACCAAACTGTTGCCTGACTTCCGGACTGCTAAGGTCGAAGTTTTTCAAGTGATCAAGCATGCGGTTATCCCATTGATCAGGAGATCCACCCATGTTATTTCTGTTAATAAGCAAAACATCAGTATAAAAAGGCCAGGTCAGGGAAGATTTGTACACTACTTAGATTCATATATTGATACTTAGTTCAACTCCATACTGCAAGGGACGTAATAGACGGACTGTAGGTAACACCGTGGGCCATGGGTATGAGTTCTGCGCTAACAAAAGCTACGTAACATGTGCTGGCATTACCCAGCAAATACAAGGCATGATCCTACAGGTTTATACCAGTTCATGGCATCATTGTTCAAGACTAACGTGGGATGGGTTAGTGCCAAAGTTAATGGGTTCATCTATCAAATTACTTGTGGCCAGGTTCACTTTAATTACGAACATTTAAATTTTCAACACATCCAAGTTGAAACGACAAAATCAGAAAAAGATGTACATACAAAAAGTGCAAAGAATAAATGTATTACAGCATATCCTGTAGTTGTTGGCGGTACATCGGATTCTGAAGCATCCCTGGAAAATAATATTATCACATGTCACTATATGAAAACAGAAAATAAACTTCAATTTATGTGATACGGAAGTGTTTAAATAAGTTAACAGGAGCTTACACTTGAATGAATCTGGGTTCCTCATCTCCTCAGGCAAGTAGCTGCAACATGTGAAGAAATCAGCAACCTTAAAAGTTCCAAGCTATTTGAAAGAAAGAGAGTTCTTAATTTACAACTAGTTTTCTGCTATACAAGAATTAACAGCTTCAGAATTACTGAAACTAGTTTGTATGCCGGCCATTACATGGGAGACAGTGCTGCATGACCACCTCAGACCAATCACATAACAAGTCATAATTGGAATGCTGACAAATTACTATTGAGTAATTTGTAGATATTTGAAGTCATGGAGTTCCTTCCATGCGGAACTAACTTCATGCTATTGCATGCAGTTGGGCAAGACTGGTTGTTACCCTACAAATGGCAGACTCCCCAACTAGTAAAAAATCACTACTAAATTCTTGGTCTGTTATTTATTTTGGTATCATTAATGACCTAACTATCATCATCATTCAGGAAAAAGAAAACAAAGATACCCTATGCAGATGGGAGTATTAGTGATGCCATATTGGACGCAAATGTTGTGATTGCATCATGTAGAACCACTTGGGACTGATATATATTAACCAGGAACCCGTTTGGGCCGAAATGCGCTGACGCGAACAGACCTAGGCATAGGTATATGCTGGGGCACAGCTGGCTCCTACAGTGCTACATGTGATGTGATATGGAGCGTTTCTCTTTCTGCACAAGCATATTGTGTAATACTGTAATAGGACTGGTGTGCAGGTGTACAGTCCATGGGATATTTAGTATATGAAGCATTTAACTGATGGCCAGTAAAACTTTAATGAATTATTGCAACCAAATGCACCCAATTCCTGGGGAAACAATACCGAGTTACTAAGAAAACGAAAGGCACAAATTAGGACAAGATGCAAAGTTTAAGTCGGTTGCAAACTTACGGGTAAACCATCTTCTGCACAGCTGGATCTTCCATCATTTTCTCGATTGTTTCAACAGATAGAGTAGGTCCTGACTTACCTACACACAGAATCAGTTTTGGGCATTTATCCACACCAGAAAACAATGAACACTGCAACATCATTTTAAGAAAATGCTGAAATGCAAATAAAAATCCTAACATTGTGAAGTAGAAAAATGTGCATTTACTAACTGGATTCAGTTGGCCCAGTAGCAGAATCTTCAGTCAGCTTAAAAGCAGCTCCATTTGTGGGAACCTTCAAGAACCATAGAAAAAGCATTAAATAATATGAATTGTACAGGAAGCCTATCACCAAGCTTCTTGATGAAACTTACTTTTTGCTCAGTATCCTCTTTACTTTCACTTTCTGTACTATCACTTTTTACATCTACTGTCTCCAGTGATGATTGAAGTTCCTTTTGCTGCAACTCTTCAGGAGAAACATCAACAAAAGCTGCATAAATTTTGTTACGATAACCACGAGATACAGATGTCAAATATATGAAGAAAATGGTGTGAAGCATTAAGAAAAGAAGCAGTACAGTCGAGTCCACTAGGATCGTGCTCTGGCTCAATGGGTGGTGCGTATTTGTTTCCTAATATTGTGCTACAAGAGGAGCCAAATAATAGGATCACAGAAAAATACAATAAATGCTCTAAAAGTATATAAATTGAGCATGCTATTGACAGTTTGACACATAAAATGAACGCAGGCCCCATTCAATGATAGCAATTTCCGGATATGAAAAGTCAATACCAAATTTCTTCGGAGGCTTTGATGTTACATCGGCTGCTTCTGAAGTTCCAGCTGCTTCCACTTCAGTAGCCGAAACATCAACAGTTGCACCTTTTGGGGAGGTATCTTTCCTTGGTTCTGAGTATGGGTAACTGCTTGGGGCTGTGGGAGCTGACTGTGGTGGCATGGAAAATGGGAAAGGCGAATTCGAACCAAACGTGTTTGGTGGTGCCTGGGTCATCATTGACTTGAATGCTTGTTGCATTGCATATTTCTGCAACAGATTTAGGAACATGCCAAAAATGGGCATGCAAATTAATGTCACTCAACGCTCATGTACAGCCAAAAGTACAATTTTAGAATTCGAAAATTTCAACTATTAGACAGTAGATACAGTAAAAGGAAACAGCGAAGGGGTAGCAAGCCTACAAACAGAATACTGTATTATTCAAAGCCAACCAGCCAAGTATGGAGCAATCTAGATAGGGATTTAGGGGGAAACATGGTGCTCAACAACAATGGAAATTGTAGCAATAGTATAAAACTAGAAAGAATGTGCCATACAAGAAATGAACTGTCCATCAAACTATGATACATTGCCAACTCCGTAGGACAACATACTATGTTTTAAACAACTAAGAACTAAAAACAAAGCTCTGAAACTGCAAGAAACGAACTGGTATAATACATATGCACTGGAAGGGTAAGCAGGTCTAAGAAAAAAAGGCTCAATGAAATACCTCCCTGACTCAATGTCCTAGTATGCAAAGGTATCCAATGGGTCATTCCGAGGAGCAACTATGCAAATGATTGAGGATACATACCGTTTGAAGATGCAGAAACAGAACTGTGAGCTCACCTTTACCATTGAAGAGACCTGACAAACCAACCACCAAGTATTAAGTTACAAAGAGAAGATATACGGCACAACACGTTAAAGCATAACAGAAAGCAGAATTCACACCACGGAAAATGCCGCAGACAATGCTACACCAACTCCAATCCAGAAAACAGGTGAACCACTGCAGAGATTTTGCAATAAGCCATTGTGCGGGGTTGAAATTGAGAACAGCGATGACAGAGAAAACAAGGAAACAAGCTCACATGTATGATGGTGGAGGCGGCATGGGAGGCAGGGTACCAGTTCCAGTCGACATATTCTCACTGCTGGTTGAAAACGACATGCTTGCAAAGCCCTTTGTGCTCAATCCATCCAAAACTGATGCAGCAAACAATTTTTTATATATAAAATTTAAGAACAAAGGGCATGCTAATAAAAGATAAATATGGGGAAAGCCTAAGCCAACCAACATTCTCTACTCATCAGCTGCTGCACTACAAATACGGATGGATAAGCTAGCTATTCTCTACTTATCAACTACTACAAATACAGGGTACATCCATATGGATCCAGCTGATATAGAGTCGATTAAAACTCCGAACAACCCCACAAATACTACAGCTCGGACACTTCAAGCTAGCGAAAGCGCATCTAAACAGAGAACAATTACGGGAGTGTTAGCAGGCAGCTCCTCACCGTCCCTGGATCCGCGGGCCGCGGCGGCGACGACGAGCTTCGGCCTCCTGGCTCCCCTCCGCCCGGCCGCGGGCGGCGCGGCAGGGAGGGGCTGCGAGGGGCGGCGTCCGCGGGCGGCGGAGAGGACGGGGAGGCGGGGGGAGGCGGAGCACGAGGAGGCGAGGACGAGGCTCTCCATGCCGCGCCGGGGGAAGAAAACCCTAGCTCAACCTTCGGTGGGTGAGGTCTCCCCTCGATCGGGCTTATTTTTTTAAAACTATGCCTTGACTTTCTGCATCAATTAACTTTTTTAAACAAAGTGTTTTTTGAAATATGAGATCTACACAGTTATCTCTACTACTTAAAAATACGAGTTGGTGGTCGTTAATCTGTTGGGAAAATCTGTTGAGTAGCACTGAAAATACACCGTTTCCGGAAAATACCACTAAAAGAATCGGGTTCCGGATATTACCACCAAAAACTTCAATTTTCTTCGGAATCTAGCATTTTGGACAAAAATACCCCTCCCCTCCCTCACCTTCTCTCCTCCTGCGCCACCCCGTCCGCCTCCCCGCCCCCGCCTCGTCCTCGCCGCCGGCCTCCCCGCCTCCTCCCTCCTCACGCCGCCGCCTACCTCCGCCTCCTCCTCGCCCACGCCTCCCCGCTCCTCTCCCCGCGGCGCCCCGAGCGGCAGCGTCCTCCTCGCCCCCGCCTCCCCGCCTTCTCCTTCCTCACGCCGCGGCGCGGTCGGCTGCGGGCCGAGGCGCGGCGATGGTGGCCGGCGTGCGGCTCGGCTGCGCTGGCGAGCGGAGGCAGCCGGTGTGCGGTGGAGCGGAGGCAGACGGGGCGGCGTGAGGAGGGAGGAGGCGGGGAGGCCGGCGGCGAAGAGGTGGGGGAAGAGGGGGCAGACGGCGCGGGGCGCCGCGGGGAGAGGAGCGGGGAGGCGGGGGCGAGGAGGACGCTGCCGCTCGGGGCTGCCGCTCGGGGCGCCGCGGGGAGAGGAGCGGGGAGGCGGGGGCGAGGAGGAGGCGGAGGTAGGCGACGGCGTGAGGAGGGAGGAGGCGGGGAGGCCGGCGGCGAGGACGAGGCGGGGGCGGGGAGGCGGACGGGGTGGCGCCACAAGGAGAGAAGGTGAGGGAGGGGAGGGGGAGGGGCATTTTTGTCCAAAATGCTAGATTCCGAAGAAAATTGAAGTTTTTGGTGGTAATATCCGGAACCCGATTCTTTTAGTGGTATTTTCCGGAAACGGTGTATTTTCAGTGCTACTCAACAGATTTTCCCTAATCTGTTCTCTCTGCAGCTTCTCAGCCGTTCGATCAAAGATCAGCTGTCCAGATATGCATGTAGGTAATTCTTTTGCTCATCGTAGAAAAGGTCGAGCCCACGCGTGGGCTGCGCTCCTCCTCTTCTCTTCCCCTGCATCCTCCGCCTCCTACAACCACTCCACCTCCTGCAACCGCCTCCTCCTTCTCTCCCCCGAACCCTCGTGCCACACCTTCTCCTCCTCCTCCTCAGTGTCACCACCAATTCCTTCTCCGCACGGCAACATCTGATCGCAGTCCCCAACTTCCTCTCCAACGCATTCGCCCACCGCCTCCTCTCGCCATCTACCCGTCACCGCCTCCCCACCTCCACCTCCCGCAACCGCCGCTTCCTTCTCTCCCTCGAACCCTCGTGTCGTGCCTCCTCCTCCTCGGCGCCGCCACTAATTCTTTCTTCACGTAGCAACGTCTGGTCGTAGTCCTCCAACTTACCCCAACAGCACCGCATCTCCCCGTCACCGTCTCCCCAACGCATTCGCCCACCACCTCCTCTCCCCATCTGCCCGCCGCCACCTCCCTACCTCCACCTCCCGCAATCACCGCCTCCTCTCCCTCAAACCCTCGTGCCGCGCCTCCTTCTTCTCGGTGCCACCACCAATTCCATCTCTCATCGCCCCTTCAACCAGCGGCACGACGCTCAGCGACAGCAGCCAATGGATCAGAGAGAAGAGCGCTCGGCGACAGTGGCCGGTGGATCAGAGAGAATGGCACTCGACGATGGTGGCAACGGCTTCCTCTTCCTACACCCGCCCACGTGGCTCTCCCCCCGCCATCGCAACCCAGCGGTCGCTCACCCTGTGAGCCTCTCTACCTCCTCCCGCTCTTCGCTCGAAGCCCATCACACTATCTGACGATTTTGATCTCCCAAGCTGGTCGTCGAAGTTAGTGTCATGGTCGAAGGGGCCATGGTCGAGGGGCCGCGGTCGAAGTTGAAGTCATGGTCGAATGGGGCTGTGGCCGAAGTCAAATATCAGTGGTCGAAGTCGAAGCCGTGGTCGAAGGGCCATGGTCAAAATCAGGCCATGGTCAAAGTCGAAGGGTCGTGGTCGAAGTCTAAGTCATAGTCGAAAGGGACAGTGGTTGAAGAGGGCAATCGTCGAAGTCAAAGGGTTGTGGACAAAGTCGGTATGTGGTCGAAGCCAAAGGGTCGTGGTCGAAGTCAGGCCGTGGTCAAAATCGAAGGGTCGTGGTCAAAATCCAAACCATGATCGAAGGGGAAAGTGATCGAAGGGGGCAATGATCGAAGTCGAAGAGTCATGGTCAAAATCCAAACCATGGTCGAA
This sequence comes from Dendrocalamus latiflorus, assembly GCA_017311315.1. Taxonomy (NCBI): domain Eukaryota; kingdom Viridiplantae; phylum Streptophyta; class Magnoliopsida; order Poales; family Poaceae; genus Dendrocalamus; species Dendrocalamus latiflorus. The sequence goes on from CM029637.1 coordinate 22,238,021, forward strand.
GGGGACAGTGGTCGAAGTCGAAGGGCCGTGGACGAAGTCGATCCGCAGTCGAATTCGAAGGGCCGTGGACGAAGTCGATCCGCAGTCGAATTCGAAGGGCCGTGGACGAAGTCGATCCGCAGTCGAATTCGAAGAGCCATGGTCAGCGTCAGGGCCATGGTCGAAGGGGATCGTGGTCGACGTCAGGGCCGTGGTCGAAGAGGGCCATGGTCAAAGGGGACCATGGTTGAAGGGTCGTGGTCGAAGTCGAAGCTGTGGTCGAAGCGGACGGTGGTAGAAGTGGGAAGTGGTCGACGTCGAAGGGCCGTGGTCATCAAAGGCTGTGGTCGAAGGGGACAGTGGTTGAAGTTGAAGCAGTGGTCGATGTCAAAGGGCCATGGTCGAAGGGAACAGTGGCCGACGTTGAAGAGCCGTGGTCGAAGAGGATAGTGGTTGAAGGGGATGATGGTCGAAGGGGATGGTAGTCGAAGGGGAAAGTGGTCGACGTCGAAGGGTCGTGGTCGAAGGGAACAATGATCAAAGGGGGCAGTGGTCGAAGTCTAAGATCCATAGTTGAAGTCGAAGCCGTGGTCCACCTCTTCACCGCATTCGCCCACTGCCTCCTCTCCCCATCTGCATGCCGCCACCTCCCCACCTCCACCTCCCGTAACCGCTGCCTCCTTCTCTTCCCCGAACCCTCATGCCATGCCTTCTCCTCCTCAGCGCTGCCACCAATTCCATCTCCCATCGCCCCCAACCAGTGGCACGACGCTCGGTAACAGCGGCCAGTGGATCGAAGAGAAGGGCGCTCGGCGACAGCGATCGGCGCCGATGGCGGCGGCGACTTCCTCTTCCTACGCCCGCCCACGTGGCTCTCCCCCCGTCGCCACCGCCCAGTGGTCGCTCACCTGGTGAGCCTCTTTACCTCCTCTTTGATGCGGATACGCCTATGTCTTATGTTTTTCAGTTAAATATATTATTTAACTGGAAAGAATTATTGAGCCGTATTAAATATTTTCAGGTGAATTTGTTTCTTAATGAATTTCCTTATATTGATGAGAATAGTATTCTACCTCATACAAGCTCTTTATGTATTATCAGGTTTAAATCAAGAGATCATCCGTATTTGCGTGAAGGATCATGGTGAAGTTTCAAGGAGGAATTGTGGCCAACAACAGACATCAACTGCTGCATGCATACAACCGAATGCAGCTGCTAGTGCATATACCTGTGCGCAAGGAAACAAAACAAAAGACGAAGCCCATTGGCCCAAGGCCCATGTACACATACTTGCGTGGTGACAGCAGCCAGCCGCCGTATATATACTCATATCCATCACGCACGAACGGAGGGAGCGACGAGAAAAACCATGGAGAAAATTAGATGGAAAACAGTGTATGTGACGAGAGAAACACCATGACTAGAGAATGCATCGAGTGATTGAGTTGTGCATGATTTTGCCACTTTTCTTCCAATTCAATCCAATAGAAAAATTTACAAGTTCTTGCAAATTGAGATCGTTCAATCTTTCCGCTGGGAATTGGGAGCGCGATAGGGCTTTCGCTTGGTGGTCGTGAAGTCCGGCGCGTGTGATCTTGCGAATTAAAGAGCGTTCGTTCTTGCATTGGCAACGGAGGATCGCTACGATTCGAGAGGCTGCACGTGAGTATCCAATCCTACGTCGAGAAGATCGGGCGACCCCGTATCATCTTGGTATCAGAGCTTCGGTTTCCTCGGTAGGATTCTTACCCTTGTTTTTTAGATTGATTAATTTCTGTCCTACAGTCCATAAACCAAAAACAAAAAAAAAATCCAAACTCTAGTTCTTGCATATGTTATTTTTGTGAGTTTTGTTAGGTTTTGATCCATTAGAATTTTTATTTAGGTGCTGATCTCTGTGTCCTTTTGCGTCGCTTCATCGTTGATCTGTTTCCTTTGTTCATCGGAACCATAATTATCCAAAAAAAATCACTACCGCGTGCTACAGTATGATCTACAGTAGCATCAGATTTTTGCTGGTTCGGCGGAGCGCTAGTTATCTCGTCTAGTTGCTTCGCAAGTAAAAAAGGCCGAATCGATCTCCAATTAGAATATTGTGCCACCTTGCTGTCGAGTGGACCAAAACATCAGGATGTTGTTTGCTTCCGAGTTGATCACGTGGAGTTGATTTGCTGCCAAATCTTTTTGGACCAACCAACTGATCATCGTGTTGCTTGCCTTCCGAATGTTTTGGTTGGATCAGTTTAAAAAAAATCAATCTTCATAGCAAACAACAATCGGTCATTGAAGCTAGTTGCATTGATGCTGTGAATACTTGGCAAAATTTGAACCAGTTGAATACGTTGCTGCTGCTTGAGCTTCACTTATATTTTCTTTCATCTTTGAGACTAGCTGTTGAATATTGCATCTAGGGCTGCTCTTGAGTATTTTACACCTTGCTGAATATTTGTGATCTGTACAAAATCAAAGAGACAATTAAACCTAGTTCGGCCTTTGAAAAAAAAAAGAGGCAAGCCGTTTTAAAGAAAAGCCACGGCAAAGAGTAAGAAAAAAAAGAAAGGAAAAAAACATTGGCCGAATTTGGGTGAGTTCTTAGTCCATAAAATTCAGATTGTGTAATTTATTTTTCTCGAGCAATCTTGTGCCCTTATATTCATAATTCTGCAATTGGCTAGCGTCTCTCTAGTACTTGGTGCAAAACGAGCTAATTAATTCTCAATTTCAGATTATCTCTATTTAGCTCATTCCTTTGTTTGCATTGAGTCACATCGATCTTTGCGTGTGCGTTCATATACTTCACTTAAATCTTTTGGATCATCACTTAGGCAAAATATTCTAGCTTGGATTATTACTTAACTTTACAACATCAAGAATTTCAGATTGCTAGGATATACACTTTCATACCAAGCTCCACTAAATAACCGTTGTTGTGCAATTGTGAACACTCTTATATTCGCTTGATCATCACGTTGCCATTGAAGCTTCTACCAAGTGTAAGTTCTTATTGGCCTTAATTCACTTCGGAAAGGTGAGAACTTTACTTATGCAAGAAAGAGAGTGAGACTGAGTGATTTACACTAATCCTCCATATACTTGTTATTGCTTCGTGTTTTTCTTTGCACAATCTAACCATGTCAGGTGGAGAAGATAACTATGGTGAGGAGTATGAAGTTAATCTTAATGCCCCGGTGACTCGCTTTCAACATCAGGCATCAAGAAGTACATTGCAACAAGAGCTCCAATCAGGCACCACTGCTAAGCATGTACAACTTAAGGCGGATATACAGGATTTCCGTATTGAGCTCAATCAACAAATGAAGGTGCTACACAAAAACATCGTGAATGATATTGTGCAAGCACTTCGTCCCCAACAAGAAGATGGCTTTGTTCCTTTCTATGGTAGTGATGATCCAGAGGAGTATCTTGAGTGGGAATGGCGAATGGAGAAAGTGTTTAGATTTCAGAAACTTTCCAAAGACCAAGAGGTGATGCGTGCCAGGAGGGAGTTTGAAGACTATGCTTATAGTTGGTGGCAACAACTAATTGGAAAACAATTCATTAAATCTTGGTCAGATTTGAAGGCGTTCATGAGAAGTGAGTTTGTGCCATCCTATTATGCGCAAGAATTGCTCCACCATCTAGAGAATATCACACAAGGGAGTAATACTGTCCAAGATTACTATTTTGAACTGCAAGATGCGATGCGTCGTGCTGGTGTCACTAGTCCATCAAGGGAGAAGGCATACTTCAGGGGTGGCTTAAATTCTGAGATTGCCGCTGCACTTCAACATAAATATTTTAGTTGTGTGCATGATCTTGTGAATTGTGCTATTGAGGAGGAGAAGATGACCGAGCATGGGACTTTCCCTTCGGTCAAGGAGACATCTTGTGCTGCCCCAATGACACATACAACATTTGAGATGTGTCAAAATACATGTGAGAATGAGAGCCACATAGCCAAATTGAGTGAGAGTAATAAAAGCAGTGAGTTGTGTGATTCCATTAAACGTGAGGTTGAGAGCATCCAAATTGAGAGTGAGAGAAATACACGAAAAGAAAAGAGAGAAATAGATGATAGGAAAAGTGAGATTACTTTTTACACTAACGACTTACTCTCTACTTCTAGTGTTGTTTCTCACATTATGCAGGTTGACATTAAAGAAGAGGAGTCGAATGTTCCACAACCGGCACCACTGGAGAAAACCGTTGAGGAGATTACCACAGTTGAAGATGGAGTACTTGCTGCCCTGTTGTTACATCATGATGATTTAATACTCATAACACCTACATCAACTGAAGAGGACGATAAAGGTAACCATATTGGTGCTAAAATTAATTGTGAAACGGTGATTAATTGTGAGAACTCATATATGCGAATGAAAATTTCATGTTCTGAAATTTCTTTGCTCAATTTACATAATGTGGAATTGATTACTCATAAGAAAGTTCTTACGAGAATATCTCCTGATGATTCTTTGTACTATATCATGTTCGATGATCCTAGAGAACTATCTAGTGTGATTGAGAATGTTGCCGAAATTTCACGTTTAAAATCACTAGTTAGTATCTATGCCTACACCTATAAGTTCAATTTGATCGGAGATTATGGTGTAGATGGTAAGTTTTATGTTTACCGAATATGCATTACCTGTGATAAGTTGGCTGAATTGAAAATGCATATTTTGGATAAACAATCTTTTGTGCCATATCATGATCACAATGAGAAGAGTTTCAACAATAGTGCTCCATGTTTTAAAAGGTTTCTTAAGCCTACTTGTTCATCCTTTAATATACAATCATGTACAAATAATCAGAGTAGCGCAGTTGAAGCATAGAAGACACTAAAAATTTTCTCCCCCATATTTGAACAACTTAATTTGGTTTGGCCCGTTAATGACTTGTCCATGTACTTAGCAAAGTCGAGGATGACTTTTTCTTATGGAAGGGAGAATGATGTGAATGACAATATTGCAATATATACATCTTATGACTGCTATTGTACTAATTGGTTTATACAGAATAATGAGAATGACACAATAATTGATTCATACATATATCATGCATATGTGTTGTTCTTTTTGTTTACTACGTCTTCATATGTTCATGATGTGCTAAACAGGAGAAGTGTTGAAGATAAATATATATACCATGTATGCACGTTGTATTCTTTGTTTAGTACAATTTCAGGCTATCAAAAGCCGAGGACGGCTTTTCTTGAAGAAGGGGAGGATGATGCGGATACGCCTATGTCTTATGTTTTTCAGTTAAATATATTATTTAACTGGAAAGAATTATTGAGCCGTATTAAATATTTTCAGGTGAATTTGTTTCTTAATGAATTTCCTTATATTGATGAGAATAGTATTCTACCTCATACAAGCTCTTTATGTATTATCAGGTTTAAATCAAGAGATCATCCGTATTTGCGTGAAGGATCATGGTGAAGTTTCAAGGAGGAATTGTGGCCAACAACAGACATCAACTGCTGCATGCATACAACCGAATGCAGCTGCTAGTGCATATACCTGTGCGCAAGGAAACAAAACAAAAGACGAAGCCCATTGGCCCAAGGCCCATGTACACATACTTGCGTGGTGACAGCAGCCAGCCGCCGTATATATACTCATATCCATCACGCACGAACGGAGGGAGCGACGAGAAAAACCATGGAGAAAATTAGATGGAAAACAGTGTATGTGACGAGAGAAACACCATGACTAGAGAATGCATCGAGTGATTGAGTTGTGCATGATTTTGCCACTTTTCTTCCAATTCAATCCAATAGAAAAATTTACAAGTTCTTGCAAATTGAGATCGTTCAATCTTTCCGCTGGGAATTGGGAGCGCGATAGGGCTTTCGCTTGGTGGTCGTGAAGTCCGGCGCGTGTGATCTTGCGAATTAAAGAGCGTTCGTTCTTGCATTGGCAACGGAGGATCGCTACGATTCGAGAGGCTGCACGTGAGTATCCAATCCTACGTCGAGAAGATCGAGCGACCCCGTATCACTCTTGCTCTTTGCTTGGAGCCCGTCGTGCTGTCTGGCGATTTTGGTCTCTTAAGCTGGTCGTCGAAGTCGGTGTCATGGTCGAAAGGGGTAGTGGTCGAGGGGCTATGGCCAAAGTCGAGGGGCCATAGTCGAAGTCGAAGATCAGTGGTCGAAATTGAAGCTGTGATCCAAGGAGCGGTGGTCGAAGGCAGGCTGTGGTTGAAGTCGAAGGGTCGTGGTCGAAGTTCAAGCCATGGTCGAAGGGGGCAGTGATCGAAGGGGGCAATGGTCGAAGTCCAAGCCATGGTCGAAGGGGACAGTGGTCGAAGGGGTAGTGGTCGAAGTCGAAGGGTCGTGGACGAAGTCGGTCTGTAGTCGAAGTCGAAGGGTCGTGGTCGATGTCAGGGATGTGGTCGAAGGGGGACGTGGTTGACGTCAGGGCTGTGGTCGAATGGGGCCGTGGTTGACGTCGAGGCTGTGGTCAAAGGGGGGCATGGTTGAGGGGCCCTGGCCAAAGTCGAAGATCCGTGGTCGAAGTCGAAACCGTGGTCGAAGGGGGCGATGGTCGAAGGGGGAAGTGGTCGATATCGAAGGGCCATGGTCGAAGGGGACTGTGGTCGAAGTCAAAGCCGTGGTCGACGTCAAAGGGTCATGGTCGAAGGAGACAGTGGTCGATGTCAAAGGGCCGTGGTCGAAGGAGGAAGTGGTCGACGTCGAAGGGCCATGGTCATCGAAGGGTCGTGGTCGAAGGGGACAATAATCAGAGGGGACAGTGGTCGTAGTCGAAGATCCGTGGTCAAAGTCGAAGCCGTGGTTGAAGGGGGTCGTAGTCGGAAGAAGAAGTGGTCGACGTTGAAGGGCCATGGTCGAAGGAGACAGTGGTCGAAGGGGGCGGTGGTCGAAGAGGGAAGTGGCCGAAGGGGGCCGTGGTCATCGAAGGGTTGTGGTTGAAGGGGACAGTGGTCGAGGGGGGCATTGGTTGAATTCAAAGATCCGTGATTGTCGTTAAAGCCGTGGTCGAAGAGGGAAGTGGTCGACGTTGAATGGCCATGGTTGAAAGGGGCAGGGGATGAAGAAGGCAGTGGTCGAAGTCGAAGAGGGCAGTGCTTGAAGTTGAAGAGGTAGTGGTCGAAGTCGCGGTCATTGTCGTAGCCGTAGCGCCCATGGACGTGGTCGTAGCGGTCATGGTCATAGTCGTAGCACCAACCCGGAGGGCACTTATTGGTTCGTCTATAACCTCCGCCGTATGAGTTTCCCCTCCAGTTGGACATCCCTGTCGCCTACCCCCAGATCACCCCTGAGATCGAGCTCCCCACCCTCGACGGCAAGACCCATAAGGTCTCGTACTCCCCATGGATTGTAACATATTTATGGCCACGAGGTATGATCGACGGCTTTCGATTTACGACCACAAGCGCTGGTCAATGTGTTCTGACTTACGACCACGAGATGTGGTCGACGTCTTCCGACTTATGACCACGAGCGCTGGTTGAAGTCGAAGACCTGTGATCGAAGTCGAAGCCATGGTCGTAGGGGGCCGTGGTCAAAGGAGGAAGTGGTCGTCGTCGAAGGGTCGTGGTCGAAGGGGATAGTAGTCGAAGTTGAAGGGGCAATGGTCAAAGTCGGGGGCTGTGGTCGAAGTCGGGCCGTGGTCGAAGTCGACGCCGTGGTTGAAGTCAGTGCCGTGTTCGAAGGGGGCTATGGTCGAAGGGGGCCGTGGTCGACGTCTAAGGGTTGTGGTCGAAGTCGAGACCGAGCAAGTTGGGCGGGCCGAGTAGGCTGGCGCCAGTAGTTCGGCGACAAGGCACAAGCGCACTGGAGGTCTACCAATATACAACCACCAGCGATGATCAACCACTCCTAACCTACGATCACGTGCGATGGTCGATGGCTTTTAACTTACGACGACGAGGTGTGATCGACGGCTTCCGATTTATGATCATGAGCACTGGCCGATGTGTTCCGACTTACAACCATGAGGTGTGGTCACGATAGGGCACAAGAACACCGGAGGCTTACCAACATACGACCACCAACGATGGTCGACCACTCTCAACCTACAATCACGTGTGATGGTCGTCGGCTTCTAACTTACAACCACAAGGTGTAATCAATGGCTTCTAATTTATGACCACGAGCACTGGTCGATATGTTCCGACTTATGACCACGAGGTGTGGTCGATGTCTTCCGACTTACTACTACGAGCGTTGGTCGCTGTGTTTTGACTTACGACCACGAGGTGTCCTCGATGGCTTCCAACTTATGACCACGAACGATGGTCGTCGGCTTCCAATCTACGACCACGAGCAATTGTCGAAAGCTCCCAATTTAGGACCACGATCGATCGTCGACCGCTGCCAACTTACGACCATCAATGACGGTCAACTGCTCACGACTTACGATCACGCGCGATGGTTGATGGCTTCCGACTTACAACGACGAGGTGTGCTCAAGGGCTCCCGACCTACGACCACGAGGTTTGATCGATGTCTTCTGACTTATGACCACAAGGTGTGATTGACGGCCTCCGACTTACTTGATGAATTTAAAAACTTTTAGAACATATGTGTATACATATTCTAAAATTTTTTGCCACCCATAAATTTTAAAACATGTAGTATGATAAATTTTTTAAATCCATAGCAATGCACGAGCATTCAACTAGTTATAATAGCTACTGACCTCCTTGTCCCATTTACTACTCCTATCCTCCATTATTATTTGAGGTCCGAGGCTGCGCGATGCCCCGCAGGCAGATCGACAAGGTTCGACAATAGTTTCGCACCAATGGTTAGACTAATTATTTTTCAAATAAAACTACCGCAGTGAATCACACATGGTATCAAGGGCATTTTTCTGCACGGACAACGCATGTATCAAGGGACCATCAATCATCAACGCAAGGGTGCATTACTTCAGATTTAAAACAGCAAGCACCTTTGATGCTGTACACCATGCATATCATTCTTAACATAACCCCCGAAGTTATCTGTTGAAACATAACAGCCAAACACACACCAGCAACTTCAACACGTCAAAACAATCTCACATTCCATCAACTCGGGAGCATAAAACCAAAAATGAGAGATGTCACTTTGCACTCTAGGGTAAACTTTGTTGTGGTGACCACGATTGCAGCCGCCTAAACACAGGGGGTTCTCAGAATCTACTAACTACATTCGCCTTTATTTAGCAAGCCAGGTAGTCTGATAACTCTTCATCTCTTTGTAAATACATGGCACCTCTAACCTGTAAACAGCAATCAGAACCAGACCTCTTCTTTCTCTAGAGATATGTACATCCATTTCTGATTAATTGTCTGAGGTAGCCTCCAGGGGTCTTGGAAATATGTGACCACTGTCACGAGGTACCGATGCCAACCTAATTTCCATCCATTGCTCCAGAAATAGCAACCTTGGAGGCAAATTAAATCTCACCCAAAGTGATTGAGAGCTACCTATAGGTGGGTTATGTTACTTCACTATTGTTGTGAATCAGATCAAAGAGCTCCCTTTTCAGCTCTAGCTGAGACTTCCATTGGCAAATCTGATATTGCACTTCATGGAAGCATTTGACCAATGGGCATTTCGTTAACATACTTCACAGGATCAACAGCTAACAAAGAAGAATGGACTGCAAAATCCAGAACTTCTCCACAACTTGAGATATCTGTTTCGATTGAGTGTATCTGCAAATAAGTAAATAAATTAATGTACATTTGGTGATAAGTTCCTTTTAATCTTTCGAGACATTTTTATGGTACATGTAATGCTAACCAGACGTTAAAAAAAACCTTGAGAAGATATGTACAATAGATGGTGCTGAAAACACGAGGATACTGTAGTCTTATAATTATATGAGCAAGCACTTGAATATAGGTTGGATAAGCTAGAGTAACATAGCATACCATCAATGGACAAAGTCACGATCCCGAACTTGACTTTTGAACCCATACTTGTCTCTGCATACGGCATTTACAGTATTAGAATTTTACATGAACAATGGATAACAAAAAACATAGGCCCTTGCAATCAGCCAAGGCAAAGAAATTATATAGTAATCACACCTCATGAGCACCATAGTTGGCAGAGACCCTCTTTGAAGGCTTTCCATCAGATGTGCTTGCAGAGATTTCTGTTTCCTTCAAACCACGTGGAGGACCACGGCGGTTAGCATGCCTATGCCCTGAACGAAAATTTGACATCATGAACCATGGTACAGAAACTGGTCTAGAAAAAATTTTGCAGCTTGTTTGGTAAGCACTAGCTACAAGATGCAAATAAGAAACAAACCATTTTCTACATGACCGCCGCGAATACCACCATGACTCCTTGTGTCTATTTTTCTCTCTCCATGGCCTAAGTCATCAAGTCACACAGTTAATACAGTAACTCGAGCATCGCGAATAAATAATAATAAAATTGCTTCAGTTAGACTTGTACCATCTGCTTGCTGAGAGAAATTATCCCCAGAATTTGACTGCATCAGCGGGAACTCAGACGATGAGGCCTGTGTACCACCTCCTGGTGCAGACTTGTCATAGCGACGAGGGGCCCATACACCACGATCAGGCCTCTCTCTATTCCTGGCATGTCTTTCAATCTTCTCACCATGTAGACGATTATGTTTCTCATCAAAATGACTTTTCTCGGCATTTTCAAGTATCTGATCTTTGACACTTGAATGCGAATTTGGAGCCCGTGGTGGCCGCTTATCCTTCTCAGCATTAATTATGTGACCTTCCTGCTCATGTTGAGATGAAATCGCATGGCGTCCATCCTTGTTTGAAAGTATAGTCTTAATAATTCTACCACTGGCCTCAAGTCGCTGGTCTTGTCTAGAACTTGATGGGGGTGTATTTTTCATAGGGGTCACCGATTGCTGCTGATTTACACCATCAGATATCTGTGGCAAAAGTTCATTAAATAACATAGTAGATACCAACAAAATGGTAAAAATCTTTGTTGAATGTGTTTGCTTACATTAGAATCAACCCTAGCTCTTCCTTTCAAAAGGACAATTTTGTCTTTTTTAGCCTCAACAACCTGAGCAGATCCAGATGTTCCACCACTTGTAGCATCTACAAGACAAGACAATACCAAAAAACAATATTAACATCGAAGAATAAACTAGCATTTGTATGCCATCTTATGGATGGAAAGTGGCAAAGCCGCAAAGCACAACACAAAGCGTACATCAAGAACATTAACTTAGATGAGAAAAGATTAACAGGACAAGACAAGAATTAACCAGTTTCCCTTCTTGGAAAAGAAAGACCTCCGTGCTTAGAAGAATTAATGAAAATAAGAAATGGATTCCATTTTATCTCAAATGGGGAAAAAAATCAAATCAGTAGTGAAAGTAGATGGCATCATCCGAGGATCATTCATTCCCGTTACTGGACTGCAAGGGTAGCCATAAAAAACCTCCACTTGGCCTATTGCCAGTCAGCCATACGTCAGTTAGCGAACCAAACATGCAAAAAACACATCCATATTTGTTTGTATGAAGGGTGAGTTTAGCATTGCAGTGTCTTTTCAAAAGCATGCTTATTTTGCCATTTTTAAAAATAATAACCATACTTGTTTTGCCATTTTGGAAAAATATTAACAGCTAGCTACATATAAACTTGCCTATTTTTCTCAAAATGATAAAGGTTCTCATATAGCTTGCTACATCCCACAGCACACACAGCAACGCCAACCTGGCCCTGACTCAGTTCTTATAAAGTTGAATTGTGTGTCATTCCCCTATTTCTTACTTTGGCTCAAATTGGTAATAACGAGGCTCAAATGCAGGTGCCATAGTCCATACATTAGTTGATACAACATTTTAACAACACATATAGCCAAGGAAAGATCATAGCAGAAAGACTTCACTTAGTAATAACCTATAACATACAAAATACTGTTGATAACAACAGTACGAAAAAACTTATAATTATTAACAGTTTCTTGATTCAGTACCACCTGGCGTTCCAGCAGTAATTTTATCCCTCTGTGTATGCTCCTCTCTCCTCGGCATTAAGATGTAAGTTGGCTTCTCCTTAGCATTGTCTCGTAAAACATACTGCTAAAGATCACAGAAAAGCAACAAAATTAACAACTTCAGGCCATACTTTAATGTGCACAACAAACAGAAGGTAACATTGTTTGTTTTCTTGGTTTTGACAGGTAATAATTATCAGAAGAAGGAATTATGGGACACCAAGACAGGGCTTCTAGCAAACAGGTAAGGCTTTTTGCAGAACAACACAACATAAACAGTCCAAAACTCAAAAAAAAAAACAAATTGAGGCGTAGAGCTGCCAGTGTGCTTCGGTTGAATATGGCAGCATACACACTCACATAGGTTGAAAAAAAGAAAAGATAACTCCACATCATAAACCAAAAAGAAAACTTTGAAGTGGTCAATATATAAAAAAACATATAGGAGCATACAATTCACAAACCCCAGAGCAAACAGAAATGCATATAGGGGAAGTAACAGTAGTCATAAGGATTAACATACTAAATTTTGTTTGAACAAAAACATAACAGTAGGCCTGCCCACAGTACAGATCAACTGATGAATTAGGAGAAACATCAAGACGAGTTGGTGCTATACACATAAAAGAAAATAAAAGAAACATGGCATATTTATTATGTGAGATCTAAGTATAAACAGAGAACAACAGAACCTTTCGGAATGTTTGGTAGAAAAAGAATATAAAAACATGTATATGACCACAGAAAATTTGCTCCATTTATTGTGACCACAGAAAATTTCAGTAAGTTCTCAACCGAGCAAATTACCATTGAAGTGGAGGTCCTGCGCTTCTCAGAAGCTCTTTTAGAAGGACTAGAACTGCTAGTTATGACACCTGCAACTTTTCTACTAAGTCTACTACTTCCAGATCTCTGCAACATGTGAATTTGCTAGTCAGTTGACACTTGACAGTTTATAAAAAAAGAATAGAACTCCAAATTATCATTTAATGATCTAATGTACCTGAGCGATACTCTTTGCTGCCCTTTGCTGACGAACATAAACCATAAGAGGTGTCACAACAGGTGCCTCCTTTCCAGCAGCTACAATAATAAGTTAATAACCAAGTAATTACAGACCACTCTTTTATGCTCGGCATCTTTGAATATATATATATATATATATATATATATATATATATATATATATATATATATATATATATATATATATATATATATATATATATATAAAATTATAATTATATTCTGCGTGCTGGAAAGTTACTGCCGTACGTAAGTGAAGTTACTGCTAAACACATGTAGAGTTATTACCAGTTGTAAGTTACTATCAGTTGTGTAGTGTTAGAACTGGCAGTAACTTCACTCACGCACGGCAGTAACTTTTTGACGCGCACAGGCGCAAAATAGCGCAGCCGTATGTATGTGTGTGTAAATTATACACACGCACACACTAATCAGTGGCTACGGGTAGAATAAACGCACGCCCTTGGCCGGCCCAACTAGCCAACCGCTCCACCATCCCACCCTATAGACAGTTACTAATGTTTGTTAATTATGGTATATTTATTATCGTACGTATATCAAGTTATCATCTGTAATTCATAAAGTTACTTACAGTTATTATCCGTAATTCATGAAGTTACTTACAGTTATCATCTGTAATTCATGAAGTTACTGCCGTGTATGAGTGAAGTTATTGCCAAACATATGTAGAGTACAATCCGTTGTAACACTATAAAACTGGCATTAACTCTATATGTATTTGACAGTAACTTCACTCATGGATGATAGTAACTTCATATGACATGAATTTTGCAGTGTCAAAACATATTCAACATAGATCTTATTTTGTTAAGTTCATAATTTCGAGCACAATGGTGCAAACGGATAGCAAATCAAACATTTGGTGAAAGAGTTATTGTATTTTTTAGCTTGTAAATAAGATAAAAAATCACAAGTCAAGAGTACATTTATTCTCTTCTCTCCTGCTGCATGCACGCATACAAATCAAGTTACTATCTCCTGAATATAAAGTTATCATCGATTGACTTGCAGTTGGCAAAGTTACTATCTCATACACATAAAGTTATCATCAAAACATGAACGCACCAGGATGCTTATGTGCACAGCCAGCGACTAGCGCATAGCTAAGTTGTGAATAGAAGGTAATGAGATATTTTACCTATTCTTTCAGCTTCTTTCCTTTCAAGCTGAATTTCAGCACTTGGCAGATGCTCAGTAGGCTTTGAAATAAGCTCAAGAAACTCCAAGTATTCTGGATCTAGTTATTTTTAAAAAGCTAGCTAAGTTTACAATAATAATAAATATGACAGTATCATACTCCATAGGACAAAATATCAGATAAAATAGTTGTCTAGGACCTTTCATTATAGTTCCTTGTCGAGGATCTTTCTTGATATTTGACTTAGGAACCTGTTGCGACGGTGCATATTCCACAAGGGCTTTAAACTGAGCACCTGAAAAAAAAACCATGGGTGACATGCATGGCACACAATTTAAACAATACATCGATGCATTCCAAACATGTGCTCTAGTGTTGAAAAAAAACTTTGCAAATTGATTTCTGTTTCAATATAACAGATTGCATGGATAAAATATTATCACGTCAACATAAGCGGTGTTTGCTAGCAGCCACCACCTCTTACCACAGTACCTTAATGCAAAGGGTGAACTAATGAACTTATATCTCTAGGCTCTAGCTTGGACAATGTTCAAGCTGACATACTGCGAATATAGGTTTTGCATCCTGAATATAAATTGCATAAGAACAAACCAAGAAAAAAAACATACTGGACAAAGAAATAAAAAAAATACCTTTTTCATTCACAAATACATGCCCATTGAAGAACTCAGCAAATTCAACAACGTCTTCTGGGCTCTTGAAGTTAAGGTAGAGTCGAGAATATCTATGATTCTTTTGGCTGAATAAACAACCTATGTTAGCATATTGAAAAGAAAAAGACAAACAAGGATGTCATTATGATTTACCTTCCACTGTTTCAAGTATTTCTAAATTTGTCCAAACAAAGCAGTAAATTACAACATTTTAAGTAAAAAATTCGCAGACATAACAATCGAATTGCTACGCAAGTCACTAGCTACATCTAGACCATTGAAACTAGTACGAAACAGCCAGGGTAATTTGATAATCACTTACTGTGAAATAAAAAAAGAGCTGAATGGTACAAAATAGTCTATTCTTCTAGCTAACTTGCTCCGTAATAAGCATGTTTTAAGCAAATCCCAGACAGCACACAAATGAAAAGGCAGAGAAAAACCTTTCAAATCTATTAGCGAACATTTTACTCTCACTGATAATTTTAGCCCTTTGTAGCTGCCATTAGAAGCACAGTTAGGCTAGTTACAACTAAAGAGATGTACTTAACAGGAAATAAACTTACACAGTTCCATAACTAAGATGACAATAATATACTCACTCATATTTCAGTAGCAATCAAATATTACAGCAAATAACAACAACTAAATTGTGCTTACACAAATCTCAACTACAATTTTGCACCACGCTGTCAACTCTGGCTCACTCAGTAAAGGTCCCCATAATAAGCAAGAACTAAGTCTACAGCTCAGTAACTAATGGGTCAAAGCAATCTGTTCGTTGTTAAGACATAACGTAACGCACTAGATAACGGCAGCAGTCCAGGCTATACTTCTCAATTACACGGATTAACATGCTAATTGCTAACAACAAAACTACACCACTAAAACTAGCAAACGAAATCTAAGACAAAAATGGGAAAAGGGTAGTCGCCTGCTCACAGTTCCTAGGTTAAACAGCCGCGACTCCAATCCAGACCTAACCAGCGAAGAGCCACACGCATATACTCAGGTACACCGCGCACACAAGGAGGGAGGGAGAGAAGACGCTGACCTGGCATTGCCGGGGCGGAAGCAGGACCAGTCGTACCGCCCGGCGAAGCGCGCGTCGACCTGGTCCACGACGGCGCGCTCCGCGATCGCCGGCGGCAGCCGCCGGAGCACCACCTTGGTGCGGTGCGCCAGGTCCTTCATGTGCGCGCGCGCCGCCACCTCCAATCCCCTCGAGTCACCACGAATCCCCCTCCCCTAACCCCGACGAGGAGGGCCCAGCACCGGCGCAAACCCTAGGGCCGGGTCACATCGACGCGGGCGCGCGGCAGCGAGATCTGGGGGAGGAAGGGGTTAGGGTTTGGAGAGGAGGAGATGGGAGATTTTTGCCACCCTTTTTTCCTCTCTCGGTTTCGTCCGCTGCTTCCCTTCTGTTTGGGGGGATGGGAAATTGGGAACTGTCGGAGAATAGGAGAGGAAGAGGAAGAAGAGGAGGGCGAGGAGGAGGAAAAGAGAAAGCGAGACTGGAAAGAGAAAGAAAGGGCAGGAAAAGCCCAGCTCCAAATGAGGTTTTTTAATTTCGTTCTTTTTGACCTTTTGTTTTTGCCTTTTGTTTTTGCCCCTTATTTCTTTATATTGTATATGATGATATGACTTTTTTATTTTTTAAATTTAATTACTCAAAAAAACTTGACAGCCGTCAAAGTGTACTTTTAGTCACTACAGTGCTAAAAAACCAAGAAGCCACAAGCTGTTTTTTTAAATCAAAAAGAAATTGGGGATAAAAATGAGAAAGAAAGAAAAGGAGATAAAAAAAAACCGAGCGAGTTGTACCATTTCCTTCAACTGTCTATGCCATGTTCTTTTAGAATGTGGCTTATGAACTTGTTCTTTTAGATTAGGTTTATTAGTTTAATAAATAATGATTGTTGAAAGAAGCCGATGCCAAAAGCTAGCTGAAAAGCCGAAAAGAACGGGGTTTATGATTTTTGGTTGTGACTTATTAATTCAATAAATAGTAAATGCTAAAAAGTCATAACCAAAAGCCGACTTAAAAAACCGAAAAGAACAGCCCTAACCTAATCGCAAAATGCTAAGGTCACTGGTTAGGATAATTATGGCTGGCCTAGTATGGATTGTGCCTTTTAGCCAAACAAGGCCGGTGGTTTTTGTTTTTTGTTAGCCTCAACTCAGCAGAGCTCCAGCCCAATATAATTTAGGCCTAATCGAACACTCGTAGGCGCAACGGCACAGGCTATTGGAGAAATTTTTTCAAAAAAATCTAATTTTTATTCCGAACTACAGTGATATACCTACGTTTTTTTATTTTATAGTAATACATATTTGCCCCTCCACTGTTGAGCGACTTGGGCTAGTCACCCAACGGTCGAGCAACAAGTGGCTAAGTAGCTTGACCGTTGAGCGACTTGGCCCTAGTCGCTCAACTATGGAGCGAAACCTCGACAAGTAGTCAACCGGTTAGGCGATTTAAAATAAAAATACTATTATTTTATTAATCCAATGAAAATAATTGTGGAGGACTAAATGGTAATTTTTGTAGGTAATACATTTAGCAAATCTTGTTTGTAGATTGTTATTTTTTTGAAATAAAAGGACAGATAATGTCAGTTGGTTCGTTTATGATTTTCATAGTTTCTCAAGGGTACGAAATACGTTAGACTCGTAATAGCATTTTGTGATCATCGTATGTTGCTGTAGTGCGATAGATTTCTGAAAATTTTTGTGAGGATAATTGAGCCAGCAATGATTCATAAGTAGAAAGGTAAGTAATATTGCGATGTAATAGGGAATTGATACACGGAGAACTTTGGGTAAATGACGTAACGATAACAATACGATAGTTGATCCGATAAGGGGTTTACATGACACGCAGGCTAACGAACCAAGGATGGTATACACATGCCTTTAGCGAATTAGAAATATATGGGACATATGGACAAAGAGTGTTGAACTACTGCGTGGAACTAAGGGATGCAAAAAGACTATTTTGCCCTTGCAAAATGCCTGCTTGCTGGTGCCGAAGAAGTGGTCGTTTGGCGACAAAGGAGTGAAGAGTTCAGGCTACAAAAAGGAGTCATTCCTTAGGTACTTCTCCTGCATTGTTAACGACAACGGATTGACATTACAAATGAAGTTAAAGTTTGTAAATGAAGTTACAACATGGTAGCTTTTGTAATCTTAATACCACTACATACACAACAAGAAGTGGTTCTGCACTTCACACTGGTATTCCTACTCGTCGGCAGGCGCCTTGCAACTTCTCGCAATATAGCCTTCCTAGCCATAGCAGCTGCAATGTCTACCTGCTGCTCCAGCTTCCCCTTCGTTCATATCTTTCCTAACAAGACGACTCTACTGATGGCCATTTCACCCTTCAATAGATCAAGATCCGGAATCCAAACCCTCTATGCAATATCCGACATGGTGAAGTTGCCCACAACCCTGAAGCCTCTTAGCTCACCACAACTTGCCTCAGCATCCTCTCCTTCATGAAGTATTGGCAACATTCTGGAGGCAGGCACCGAAGGCTAAGAAGACCCTCTGCAAAACCATGAAACTTGGCGGTCTTCTGGATGGCTTGTCCTTCACAGCGATGTATATGTCTGGGTTCCCATCCTGTAGCACCTTCAGCATATGAGAAAGGCTGATGTAAGCCGCCTCGAAAGAACCGAACCTCCTTTCTAAAGCCTTCTGTAGGCCTATTATTGGGCCTAAGTTACATGCTTGGAATGAGTTAACTTTAATAATCTCTAACTTACAATTAAGCTTTCAAAAGGATGTGTTTAGGTGGAATTTGAATAAGTCTGGACTTTTTTTGGTACAATCTTTATATGGGGCACTTATTAGCAATTATCAAGCCCCAATTTAAGAATTTCTTTTGGATAATTAAAATCCTTTAAAGGTGAAGATATTCCTATGTTATCTCAAGAGAGGGGTAATATTAACTAAAGATAACCTGCTTAAAAGAAATTGGAGGGGAAGCAAAAAGTGTTGTTTATGTATTAAAGAGGAAACAATTCAACGTCTTTTTATTGACTACCCCTTTGCACGTCTTGCATGGTGGGTTGTTCAATGTGCGTTTAATCTTTCTCCTCCTATGAGTATATCACACATGTTTGAAAATTGGTTAGCCAGTATTCCAAAAAAATTTAAAGTCACAACCCCTGGTGGGAGCTAGTGCGTTATGTTGGTCTATTTGGTTATGTCGGAATGATATTGTTTTTGACAAAAAGCATGTCTTGAATCCCTTGTAGGCTATCTTTTTGAGTGGGCATTGGCTGAGTGCTTGGGCAAATTTACAAATTTTAGCCCAGAAGGAATCCATGTTGGCTGGAAGTATAAGGTTGGAGATGGCGGCGAAGCAACTCCTCAATATACATGGGTGGTGGCTTAGCCGCAGGATTTGTAATGTCTAAACTTAATCTCCTTTAGTGTTTTGTTTGTAAGGCTCCAAGCTGCTCTTAACAGAATTGGTTGTTTTGATAATCTTGTCCTTGTAATAAATTGGGTTGTGTGCATCCTTGATGCAGAGGCTAGGAGAGATTCTTTCTCTTCCATTATCTAAACAAATTAAAAAATAGATGACGACGTATCTGGGAGAAAAAATGCATAGGACATGCACGTGAATCTAATTTGAATGAAGTTTGTCAGACCCAGATTTTTCAATCCGGAATCTACTGTGTTAATTGCATTATTCCCTGGATCAGTAGATAATGCACACAGGAACATTGCTGATTCATTTCATACATCGCATAATCATTCATTAATTTACATAAATTGAAATACACCACATCGGGTGAGAGTTTTACAATAAGGACCGCTTAGGCCAAAAGTCATTATTACAAACGCACAGCGGAAACGAAAGCAAAAGTAAGCCCAAAATCCACAGGCAAGCGACTGGAAGGGTATTGTGTGCATTATATGCCACCAGATGACCAGCAACATACGTGCACACAAAGCCTGGAGTTCACTTGTCTATGCTAAAACATCGTAGCCTACGCCTTAGTTTCTTTCGTCGTCCTTCTCCTCTGTGGCAAGAGCTCCTTCGTAGGCATAATGATCCTGTGTCGCTGTATCTGTATTTTTGTCGCAAAAGCGAGCGTGAGCACTCCGACCCCGTGCTCCGCGAGCCAACACACCTAATGCAATATCTAACATGTATGGCTAAGCAAAGGATGGCTCGGGTTCTTTTATTTGCAGGAGTGCTTTTGAATACAATTATATAAAGAATTCCTAAGCCTTAGCATTTTGGAAATGACTGAGTTTTTTTTTAAAGAAATACTCAGGTATATCAGTGTTACAGAATCCATCCACCATTACATGGCTTCTGCACCATATCATTTCTTTCAGCGTTATAGCCGCTTAACTTACCACTGGGACGACACCCAGGACAATTCCAAACCAGGGCAGTCCTTCGCCCTTCTCATTTCCATTTTCACCCACCAAGATTTTTGAAATAGAACTATATCTGGTTAAGTTCCCATGTCTGCCCTTGACCGTGGGCACGGCTATTCGAATAGTTTTGACTCTGCAGAGTTTGTACACTTTCACCACAAGAGATAATCAACTCGTTGCCCCACACGATTCCTTAGTCATGTGGTTGAGCAGACCATCACAGTGACCGTTTAAAGTACCTCGCCCCTTCCGTCATTTCACCCTATGGGGCGCTCCCACTTGCGGTGGGTCCCATACGTTGTGCGGGATGTTCTCCTTCTGAACGTCTAGCAGCTGGCTACTCCCCTGCTAGCCCGCCACAGCAGAACTTCACTCTCTACGAGTGCCCCATTCAAGCCGTCTCACAGACCGCCGCTTGCACTACTCCAACACCCCACTCCTGGAAGGATGACTTTCAGGGTCCGGCACATCTACTAAGCCAAGCTATAGTTTAAAGACTTGTGGTTGTACTGTTGTACACGGGTTGACATGACAAGATTCGGTCCTTATTGGTATCCGGGCGGTCTACCACTAACCCACTTTGTGCTTCCACTGCACCACACATTCACACCCTCGAACCAATCCGCCCAGATGTTTAAGCATGTTGGGGTTTTTGGGGAACATAAAGTAATCATACCAACATATACCGGTCATTCCCGTCATGACTGCCCAAATCAATTCCTCAGGAATAAAAGTGATGCTTGGGACAATTTCTTGCCCCGAATCCCTAATCAATGCTAAGCATGGCATATAATTATAGACTTATTTTCGAAATGTTATTATTATATTTTTGCTAAGGCGACAAGGCTCACATATCCAAACATTTCAACGGATTATTATTAGCAAGCATTTTATTAGGTGTATAACTACCACTTCTGAAAATGAACATATTTTACCACATAACATATCAGCATGCATGTTGATAATTTAAAAGAAATTAACTTTGCCAAAAACATGGGTTCAAAATGATCAAAAAGTGTTGACTCGCCTGAGTCTCGGGGGTCTTGGTCCTGGTCTTTTGAAGCGTCTAGGGTGGCAACCTCAGCCTCTTCTTCCTGAGCCTCGTACGCTATTTAATCGTGCGCGATAACCCAAATAAAGAAAGCAACAATCACTCAAGAATTCACCAGAAATTCAAATGGACTCTAAAAATCATGTTTCTGATTTCATTTGATAGACCTTGAATTTATACGAATTTGGAAGTTTGTTTCATCCCAATCGGAGTTAAAATGGATAAGATATGCATTTTCAAAGTTTTTAGTTCACAGAAATTTCAAACAAAATAGAAAATCTTCGACACGTGGAGCCATTAATATTTAATTTATTTCTTTATTTTTAATGGTTATACTTGTATGTATGACAGGTGGGTCCCACTGGTGTTTTTAATTCATTTCTATTATTTTATTCCTTATGCACAGTGTCATTGACAGGTGGGCCCGGCCACTAGTTAATTAATTATTTAAGCATGGCCCACGCGTCAGGGGGACGTTAAGTAATTTCGGTTAACAGTGCTTAAATGAACCATTAACCCCTAATCATCATTAGCCCTTAACTAATCATCATTAACTCCTAACCCTCTCTACTCCCGGAACGACCAAAAATGGGTAAAATCCCCTACAGTACTGCGACCGGGGGGGGGGGTCGAACGCGGGCGTGTGGGGTGAGGGCGTGAGATTGCAACCGGTCGGGCTACGGGTATTACCTGACCGGTAGGGAGGAGTAGTTGTTGATGAACCAGCTGGCGGAGGTGTAGAGCGGAGGAGGTCGAGGGCGGCGGCGCCGGCGACGAGCGGTGCTCGGGGAGGCTCGGGCGAGTGTCTAAACGCGTTCCCGGGGATGTGATGGTGTCGGCGGTGGGGTCGGCTGGGGTCGAGGAAGCACGGTGGAGGCCGGCGGCGAGCGGGGGCGGCGGTCCGGAGAGGGCGTCGGGGCCGGCGAGGTAAGGCTTCGTGGGGTGCCGGAGATGGTGTTGGCGTCGGGAATTGACCTCTGGTGGCGTGTACCGACGGGGAGAGCGTCGCCGGAGATGGGAACGAAAGGGGCGGCGCCGGCGGGGGTGGGTGTTTACAGCACAATTACCTGGAGGGGGAGAGTATTGGGAGTGTAAGGGGTGCATTGGGAGCTTCGGGGGTCCTTATAGGGGGCCGAGCGGGGCTGGCAACGGGCGTCTGCGCGCTCGGTCATGTCCGGGCGCGGCGGAGCAGGCGGCGAGGGCAGAGAGCGGCAGAGGCCCATATCCACGCAATGGATTCGCCATGATGCCCCTTTTTCCGCGCGTGCCAGGGGAGGAACTCGAGCCTTGCGCGCGAGGGGATGGCTTGACAGTGGGGAGAAAAAGAGGGGGCGGGGCAGAGGATAAAGGCGCGGCGTTCCTCGGGCGGGGGCGGCGACGTCCGCTGGTTCCTTTGCGGTTGCCCACCGGTCCGAAGAGGGTGCAGGCGGGCCGGGCTACAGTGCGCGCGCGAGGGTGATTTCGGCCTGGAGGGAGAAGGGGAATTGGGGAAGAAGCACAGTAGCGCTGGGGGGTGTTCGGTAGAGGGAGGAGGGAGTTGGGCCGTGGGGAGAGGGAGATGGGGGCTGGGCTGGGCCGAGCGGCCTGGTCTGGCTCCCATCCATTTTTTTGTTTCTTTTTATTTTGCTTTTGCATTTGAATATGTATATATGCATATATATATATATATATATATATATATATATATATATATATACCCTGGGGTATTTACATGCATACTTATTTTTATTTTATTTTTGTATTTCTCTTTTATACCATTGTTTTCAAGATGAGGCTGTATACTTTTAACCCGGTTTCTTCCCTCGTATACTGGATCATCTTTTCAGATTCTTATTTTAGATTTTCAAATCTCCAATGTTCAATCATATTTGTTTCTTTTGATCCTTTTAACTTTTTAAAACCTTTTGCCAATTTTTAGGAAAAACATTATAACTTCAAATGCAGATGGAAATATATTGCAAAATAATCCAAAAACTACACAATTCCATAATGTCATTTTTCAGGATGTTACAAAGTTATAGACAAGAAAACCAACAGTGGCATTGCAAAGAGACTAGCTAGAACTAACTTCAAGTTCTTTTCAACTTGGTAAATTTGACAAAATTATCTGCTTGGTCCTTTGAAATTTCCAACAAGACCTCAGCTAGTTGATGGACGTCATCGTGGTCAATGGTCATACTTGATTTTTGTCAGCTTGAGGTTCTTACAAGTAGGGCTGGATGTTTTCTTCGACCTGGGCCTTCCTCTCTAAAATCTTTTAGCAGAACAGGCACAAAAGATTCATGCAATTAAGGTGGCAATCACCAAAGCATGAAAGCCAATCAGTAAAAGCCACAGTCGGTTAAGAGAAAAAAAGGGGGTTAAAAGAGTACCCTGCAATTGTGCAATGCAAGCTTCTCTAGATTCAGGGCATTGTGTAGAAAGCGCCTCATTGTTTGGAGGTAGTTGTAACACCCCCATTTCTAGAGACGCTTGCAATCACCACAACTGCCCAGGATTGTTCAGTTATGGAGTACTATACATGAGTGACCACCACAACAACACATGCTTACAACAAAAGAGCCAAACTTTACTACAGAAGTAAGGATTAACAACCTGGTTTTGACGTAGCGGGCATGCAAGCTTAAGGTTATCTTATATTGTAAAAGAAGGATCCATAGGTAAACTTGAGCACGACTAAGACCTAAAACTAGTCGTCAATGAAGTAGAGTTCTTCTAGAACTTCATCAACAAGTTGTTCATCATTGTCCCATTGATCTTCTGTTTATTGTTTAGCAAGTAATAAGCACAACTGTACCCAGCAAGTCATAAGGGTAAGTCCTAACATATCTACTTGCAAGGATATTCAATGGATGGGAATACACTGGTTTTATTAATGAGTATGTGGATGCCATCTTATTTGCAAACATTTTAAACAAGAGAAACACAAAAATAGAAACTCCTTAAGATTAAAGGGGTTTTTTTTCAATAGTTGCTTTCCCAAATTACACCAATTTAAAACATTAAGAAATTACTTATGCCCTTGCTATTGGAATCACCCATTAAACACAGCTTCATTTACCGGAAGCACAACGTATTCGAATACCTTGTTGTCGTGCATGAGGTTGGGGATTTTTAATTTTAATTTCATTTTAAAATTTGAAAATTCAAGAAAAATGATTTTCAGCACTTAAAAAGAGCAATAAACACTCAAAAATTCCAAGAAATTCACCGGGGTAAGTTAGAATCTTTTTCCCCAAATAAGTTTTACAATCTTTGAAAATGTTTTATAATTCAGGAAAAATTATGAAATTGGCTCAAAATTCAATAAAAATTATGATAAATATATTAAGCTACATTTGGAAATTGAGGCTATTACGCCTTTTGAACGGACTTACTCGGTCTGGAACGTATGGGACATACCCCAAAAATAAACAATAAAAGCAAACAGCCGCGCACGAGGTTGAGGATTTTTAATTTTATTTTCAAAATTTGAAAATTCAAGAAAATGATTTTTTAGCTCTAAAAAGACAATATACACTAAACAATTCCAGAAAAAATTCACCACGGTAATTTTGAATATTTTTTACCCAAATAACTTTTTACTGTCTTTGAAAATGTTTTATAATTTAGGGAAAATTATGAAATTGGCTCAAAATTCAATAGTAATTATGATAAGTATATTAAGCTATATTTTGAAAATTGAGCTGTTGCATCTGTTGAACGGACTTACTCCGTCCGGAACGTATGGGACATATCACATACCCTAAATAAAATGCAAAAAAAGAAGTGTGGCTGCTGGGATTCGAGCCCAGGTCTCCACGGCCACAACGTGGAATTCTCACCACTAAACTACAGCCACTTAGTTTGCTCGTTCAATCTTCGTATGCTTAAGGTCTCTTCCATCGTTGAGTTCATCATAAACACATCTCACCCCGTGGATGCGCTGCCTAAAAACCAGCGCAACGGCTTTTCACGACGGAGAATACGATATGCATAGGGATCAGAAGCAAATCGCAAATAGGATAGGTCCTTAGCATTATAGATTTATAGGTACAACATACGGAATTTCACTAGGACCAATCGTATCATAACGGATGCTGAGCACACAGCTGAGAACAAGAGGCGATCACTTGGAACATCAAACAGCCTTCTTCACTATCAATAACAGTAATACATACTAGCATCTCATTACCCTATTTTCAAAAATAATAATAATACAGAATGTCCATACGAGGAACTCAGTCTTAAACAGACATGTAACACCTACAACATACAGTGGATTGTACTATTGCGTGACAACCACAAAATCGGCAGCAAAGCCCAAATTACTCCAGAGTTCGGCAGGAACACGTTTTGGTGAGACTTGGTTAGACGACACAAACAATATGAACTAATTCTTCATTTCACTCCGCTTATGAGGTTGCCTGGTAGCAGAATAGATAACATAGCACCCAGATAATCTTACAAGCCCAGCAAGTGTGTTGATTCAGTATCTGAAGAAAAAATTGGATATTTTAGAGGTATGCTACCGACAGCAACTGATCTCTCCTTCCTCCACATCGGCATCCACCGAGGGTGATATGCTGTCCTCCATTTCATGTTCGACCTCTTCCTCAAGATCTTTCTTCATGAAAAGACCAAGTCTCTCCAGCGGGCTCCCTAGACCAGGTGGCATCTCAATCCCATCGATAAAATCGACAATTAATTTACCAGGGGGGTTCAATTTCCACTTTTTGCTCAAGTTCTCCAGGTCCTTTAGAAAGTCACTGTTGTCAATATCAACAGTCTTCTTCATCTAAACAAAAGGTGAAGAGATTGAATAACCATTGTGTACATCATGCATACAAACTTGCCGGTCAGAAAATGGCAAGCAGGTAGTACCATGTGTAATGCCAGGCGTGCTGCCTCTCTTTCCTGCTCCCTCTTCATCCTCACGTCTTCTTCTAGCTTTAATTGTGCAGCAGCTTCAGCAGCCTTCACCTGGGCCTCAATCCTTGCTTTCTCTGCAATGTGCAATTCGAAAAGGAAGCCATGCAAGGTAAGCATCCACAGGAATGACAGAACTCATGTCAATACAACAGAAAAAATACAACCTAAGAATAAGCCATACAGTATATACTTCTGAGTTTTAGTTATCAATTTCAAACCAGGCATACAGTATAACTCATGTCAAGACAAATATAGTTCCCTATTATTCACAACCATATGGAAGTAACTTCTTTGAGTGAACACTTCCATAAGCATGCCATCTTGAATAGATAAAATCATAATCATATCAAATATAACATCTTCACCACCTACAACAATAAACTCCTAACAAATTCTGTTATAGAGTTAAATTCCTAACAACTACTGTTTAGGAAAAAAAATGACAAACTCCTCAAACCAATTCACCTCCGTATCTTCTAATCCCTAACAATATAATCTCTTCTGATTATAACTATACCTTGATCTACATGTACATGATTTATTTAAACAAGGAAAAAGTCCATATTTGGTCCCTCTACTTTGCAGTTGGTCCAATTTAGATCATCTACTTAAAAACCGGTTATTTTACACCCTTTACTTTGAAAACCAGATCAAATAACCCCTTGAAGGTGGTATTGCCACCTAATCGTGGTTTTGCACATGGGCAAGCCATATCACTCACATGGTGGCAAACATCACATACTTGAGTCAGAAAATAAAACAAACAACAATGTTGATCCCACCCGTCGGCCTCCATGTCTCCCCAAGATTCATTTCCTCTTCCTCCGTCTTCTTCCCTCCTTTCGTTGTCGCGTTCCACCATCGCCTCGCACAACTCCATCTCGCCGCCAAGCTTTCCACGAGCTACCATGCCTCATCTCGCCAACCTCTCCTCCTCCCTCGAGCACCAGAGAAGGATAGAAAGAGCATGAGGAGCTCGAGGTCCTTGTTCCCAGTCGTAGTGTCTGCTTGGGTGAGCTCCGGCTGTATCCGCCTTGTCCATTGCCTTTGGCTCGGTGTCCTCTTCCCCATGCTCACCTTCCTTTCCTCCCTTGGCAGCCAGGGCGCCGGGAACGTCCTCATCTTCCTCCTCTGGGGCTACGCCACTGCTTGTGGCCGCCGCATC
Source organism: Dendrocalamus latiflorus (assembly GCA_017311315.1). NCBI lineage: Eukaryota > Viridiplantae > Streptophyta > Magnoliopsida > Poales > Poaceae > Dendrocalamus > Dendrocalamus latiflorus. The sequence continues at coordinate 22,265,366 of CM029637.1, forward strand.
AACCTCGGCACCTCACCGTTCCGTTCAACCCGTTGAGCTCCTTCCATTTTTTCCCCGCGTCACATTGTGTTCCAGGTTCTCCTCTACAAAACCCCTCTAAGCAATTTCGGGATTCAACTATAGGTGCCCGTTGATGCCACGGCCTTCCCCGAGTTCGGCAAAAATCCACCACAATTGCCACCATGCATCACCTGGTGAGCTCCCCTTCGATTTCTCCCTACAAGAGCATCACCCCACCATCCTCTTATCTTTCCCAACCCCTAATTCCGTCCTTCTCCTTCCGCAACACCGCCATGTCGGGCTACCCGTGCCACCTCTGGCTCAAGGTGCCAGCCCGCCTTGGCTCATCCCTACCCTCGCCGTTCGCGCTAGTGAGTTCCCCTTGCCGTGTGGCTGCTTGTGACACTATTTTTGGCTTTAATCACTGTTGAGTCATTGTTGTAGCAGCCTGTATGTTATCGCCATGCGCGCAGTCACTCGGCCACTGCAGGCCGCCTCCAAGCGCACCTTCACCACCCATGGGGTCGCTAAGGTAAGGGGATCCCATTTTGCTGCTCACCAGCCGCTGCCGTTGCCTTCCCTGCTGGTGCTGAGCTCAACCACCGCTCCCATGGCCACCTCCTCTGTTTCTCTCTCTCGTTTTCTGTTTTAGAACGAAGAAGAAGTCCTGTATAGCTGCCAAATAGGGCCCAGGTGGTTTAAGTGATGATTGGAGGAAGAAAGGGGATGTGGCTGGCCAGCATAGCAAAACCACAATTATGTGGCAAAACCGCCCTCAAAACCACCTTCAAGTGTTATTTGATTTGGTTTTCAAAGTAGAGGGTATAAAATAGCCGGTTAAAGTAGATGGTCTAAATTGGACCAACTGCAAAGTAGAGATACCAAATGTGGACTTTTTCCTTTAAACAATATGGTATCCTTATTTTTTTACCAAATGTTGAAGTACATATCCTTTTTTTTTTATCAAATGTTGTGTTGAAGTAAATATCCTTTTTTATCAAATGTTGTGTTGAAGTAAATGAAAATCCATATCATGTTAATCATATTCCGGTGCAATGCACAAGCACTCAACTAGCAATGAAAAGGAGAGAATCTACTTCTCGAAGAGCATTGACTACAAATTGCCTGACCAAATAGGGAACAGCATAAGTACAAATTGAACTCTTCCAGAATGTTTGGCACGTGAACACTTTCAAGCAAAAGTTACTTTCTGAGCAAAATTCCAACATCAATAGAAAAAACTTTTAAAACAATCAAGTTGACCGACAAACCACTTTGGAAGCGGAAAAGGTCGAAGCATCGACCTCATTCACGTACAGTAACTAAGGTGCGATAGGTTGATCCCTAGCCAGTTCACAATGGTAACCCAGACCCAGTGCGGGCAGTGCCACAAAAACTAGTTCAAATACTACGTGAAACTACGCTGCAAACCAGGGTATGGAATAAGCTGGTTGGGGCCAGTATCCAGAGAAAACTGGGGAAAAATAACACTTTTAACCAAATCTGTTATTACTCTGCAGAAATATTAAGATTGATTGCATCAACGAGCAACAAGCTGGTCCGAGGTCTGATTGACTTGTTCAAAAACCATAATATATCAAACTACAAACCACCCAAGATAGAGCGTATCGTGTCTGTGTGTGACACTGTTAAACACTGGACACTCCTGACACTTCTCTGGCACGTACCTGGACTGTTTTCACTTTCACACCCCAAAGTTTCTCAAAGTGTGCGGTGTCAAGCAAGTATTAGTGTATTTTGGGCTTAAAAATATTTTCACCACAGGCGACCATCCCATTTATAAAAAGGGGCCAGTCTAGGTGATGGCTCTATGCAAATATTATGACACTTGTCGAACTCACAAAATTTGCAGAGAAAACCAAACAGATCCAGATCATATAACTACCAAATGCTGAGAGCAAGTTCTTACCTTCTTGCTGCCTTTTTTCCAGTCTCTCTTTTTCCAACTGCAATTTTGCAGGGTCTATTTTCTTCCCCTAGGAGATCAAAACAGCATGTCAGCAAGAGGTGCACGAGTAGAAAAAAACCTGTCCTCTGCAAGAGAATAGCCTAACTGCAAAGTACAAAGTTCAGTATGTATTTTAGAAATATTACATGATCCAGAAGTGCCTTCTGCTGAGCCTTCACAATTGTTCCAGCAAAACGACTCTTGAGCATTACTGCACGAAGGGCTTTGCTTGGTGACAAAGGTTCCTCGTGTAAATAACTTTCTTCTCCTGGAATTTGCATCACAGGATGCAATACATTAGCACAGAATTTTATGGAAAAAAGATTGTAAGTTCCTAACTGTTAAGCTATCACTAAAAGTAAGAAATTAAACAATAAGCAGATGAATCAAATAGATGATAAAGAGAGTACGCTGAAAGAACCTTGTCCAGAAGAAGCAAGAGGCAAAGTAGAAGTACCGTTGCAAGACCTTGAAACATTTCCTAAGATTGCAAGTAAGTGTGTTAGCAAGACAGATAATGTGGGCTAAAATAATGTGGAAATGTTCAGCATACCATTTGATTCAGAGCTGTGCTCAGTTGATTGTATCCTTGGTATTTTAGCATTCTCCTAAAGATAGAAGATATGGCTTAAGAGGGGATAATGGGCATTTGCTTAGCTAATAATGATGCTACAAGACTGAGATAAGAATGAGTCAAAAAAGAAATAAGGGAACTTATGCCCAAAACCTTGGTGGAAGGGACAGAATGATTTAAAGAGCCTTCTCTGCTACCAGCTGTTTGAAAAGGTATATCTGAATTGGAAAGAATCAAAGAAGCATTATAATCGTGACAGTAAAGCATAATCGACCATGGGACAAAAGCTTGGGGCACATAATGCAAAGATGTTATGCCATTCACCTTTGGAAGTGGTCTGTTCAGAGCCACGCACGGAAAATTTTATTTTTACCTGTGCAGACAGCAGTACAATCATATTGCCATTAGAAAGACATACCAAGTGAATTAGGGTACATTGAATTGGTGATTTTTACTTTGGAAGATATTGCATTTGTCAATGTCTTCTTTGCAAGTGAATTTGAGCATGCAACCAGCCCTCTAGGAACCGCAGACACTGAATTCACAGCAGCTCGAACCTTTATTACCTTCATTGGCAGCTGCTCTTGTACCAGATTTCTCTCCCCCCATTTTCTTTCCAATGATTTCCATTCTGAATCAAACATTCTATTCAATTGTTCAGCTATTGTGTGGACATCATTTCCTGGAGCATTATACTTCATTGCATTTGAGAATGTTAGCCTCACATCTGCTGCAAACTCACTGGTGCTAAAGTATTGCTTGTTTGCGAGTTTCTTCTTAACAGTACCCAAGTCCATGGGGTTGCGGATAACATCAAAGTAATCAGGAATTCCATAGAGCACTGGATCAACCGGTTTATGAAAAAGCCAACCACTTTTGTGATTCATGAGCTTCCTCAGAATATTTCCACAAAGCCTTGTCTTGCTAGTATTCATGCTTTCAACCTTGTTCTTAGAGGATGGTCGGTGTTTGCGTGTAGAAATTGATGCCACCCCAGATTTTTGGGAGAGTTTACTTCCCCCGGCCTCAGAATCTGTACCAGAATCTTCCGATTCACTGCTTATATAAACTGCCCGCCTCTTCTTACATGCTTCTGTGGTCATTGTGTTTGGTTAGAGTGCTTGCTTTCTGGTTTTGAGAGAGGACCAATAACTTGAGACTTGGTGATACCCTTTCCGATAGGACACATAACAGCTTCTTCTCAGTCAGGGCTAGAAAACAGAACATTCAGAATTTCAGACAGAAGAAAGCAGCTTAACAAGCTGAAATAGAATAGTAGGCCCACACACGGAAAACAGAGGAACAGTAATGAGAATTGCATATATGCTACCCATTTTAAACAGGAGTTGTTTATTTAACTGTAATCAAATAAAACTTCATGACAACAACACTAAACTTCTCATAAAAAATGTCAGTTATCACTACAATCCCTTATTTAGAAGAGAAAAGTAAGAAGTCTGCAATGGGAAGGACAAAGTGAGTGTGGCAGAAACGGTGAATCAAATGACCTCCACAATCCACTCTAGTTAATATAACTCGTGTATTTGTACTTGCACGCTTCATCCAAACAGCTAGCTGGTATTTTGAAACTAATTTTGAGAGCAGATATGCACACAATATTTGTAATCAATAATCACAATTCACATGCAGTTGCTAGTTTGCCAAAGATAGCAACACCATATTCTACCCTATTTCCTTTTTAGCCCTTTTGTTCCCAAGTAAATATCAAGTCTACAACAAGTGGGAGTGGGGCCAGCACACAGACAATGTAAACATAGTCAAAGCACAACTTAAAACAATAAAAAAAAAAGGAATGCACATGCCCCACAAGATCTACTTATTTATATATCAGAGGAAGCAACTGTCAATCGAGTCAATGAGAGCTTCAGCCAGCTCTTTCCGTCCAATAATTAACAATGTACGAGAATGGGAATAATAGATGAATACACATGTAAGACATTGTTCAAGATTGTAAGCATTCTCCTTTTCTCTTCCCGCCTTCGTGGATGGTAGAACCGAACGAGCATCCTTGCTACCTTGGGCTATAGCCTACATGAGCTAGTTTGTCCTCACCAAGCTAGGAAAGGTGAGCCAAGGACCCAAATGTACTCTTGGTAACTTTCGAGCGACAAAATGATACTTTCAATCCCAATGTCATAATAATGCATTATGCCATTATTATTATTATTATTATTATTATTATTATTATTACTACTATTACTATTAGACGCGACAACATTTTATATTACTTCGGTCTAACATGTCATTTGAACTACTTCACCATAAGTGCACACATGGAGGCCATGCAAAACACAAAACACATTAACAACAACAAAAAGTACACCTTAACATGCTTGAAACAGAGGCAACCGAAGGTTACAATAACAGAAACTGTTTATTATTTTATTTACGCCAATTACTGTGAACTAGGCCAAGCACCCGTACAGCAATTACTTCAATTTTCAAAGGAATTTACAATCAAAGCAGGACGATGGTACACATCAACATAACACTAAATCCTAAAGCATCATGCAAGAAACCTCCGGGCAGGATTTGCAGTTCCTTAAGCAAACCCTAGAAGCCCCATTTATCCCCCACGGTATGTTCCAACCACACGAAACACGCAATTGCTTAATCAAACCCCACAGGCACCAATTATGCCACGCCAATCGCTCAATAGTCCCGCCCCAATCGACGGAACCATCCCGGATTCCACACAGCCCATTAGCACGCTCGAAGCGACCCAGCCGCCTCGAAACCCTAGCAATAGGATAAGCGCCCAGCCGACGACACCACCTAGACGCCTAGCGGAGGGGGACGAGGAGGGAAGAGCCAACCTGAGGGTCGCTTCGCCGGCGCGGAGAGCGGGGGCACCGGGACGGGCCCCGCGAGGTTTCCCCCAAATCCTTCGCCCCCGGGAGTAGGGATCGAGAGGGATGGATGCCTCGGCTTCGGGTTCGCCGACGGCGCGGAGAGGGCCGGAGACGTGCGCGCGCGCGCGCGCCACCAAATCCGCCGCCGCTTCCTCTTCACCGGCGTGAGGCGGTGGGGAGGAAGGGAAGGGAAAGGGAAATGCGGGGTCGCGGAGGCAAGGGTTTTAACTCGGGCCCGTCTCGGAGAAAGCGAGGCGAGCCGACAATACGAGCGCTGCGTGCGTGCGGCTTGGACCGGGCACTTGGCTAGGCCTGGTAATGGGCTGTAACCCAAGCGTCCGAGTCAAGCGAGCCGGGGGCAGACGGGGCGCGGCGGCGGCGGGAGGCGGAGATCGATGAGCCGGGGAGGAGGGAGACGCGACGGCGGCGGTGGAGATCGGGGGAGGGATCGAATATCGAGCGCTAGGACTTGCGGCGCCTGCTCGCCGCCGGCCGTCGTCCGCCGCCACTAGCCCCCGTCTGGAATCCGCGCCTTGGTGTTGTGAGTTCATCGGCTCTGTGCTCTTCCTCTTCTACGATTACAGCCTGCCATAGTGATTTCTGTGCTAGTTTGTTGTTTAATCCACTGAACAATTGTTGGTCACGCATGCACATGTGTTCGGTTAAATTTGCTGAAAGTTTTAGCAACTGTTGTTAAATTCAGTGAAATGTTCCTAGATTATAGGGCACCAAATTTTATTTTCTGAAATCGTCTTGCAGACCGATTCATGGCGATTTGCCATCATGTGTATACCAAGTTAACAGCTTGCATATTAGACCATTCTCACATGGATGCGAATGTGACACCGACAGAAGGATACAAGAGTTTTTTCCCCCGCTGATGCGGATTTAGTTGTTAGTACTTTGTTACTAGTGCTAGTATTGTAAGGAAGAACAACTTGTATGAAGAGAAGTTGGGGCAAGCTAACCTACACGTGGGTTGCATCTTGGGTGATACAACTGCTTATGTTGCTGTCACAGCTCCGATTGCACCGGATTCGAATCCGTATTTGGAACTGGAGCGACGTAGGATGAGGGTTCAAAATCCCGGCGGCCGGTTATCGTTTCTTCCGGTGGAGATCGGTAAACGAAAAAACCGGTTGGTATCAATTTTTGATTTTTGAATTTTGGCCTGGTTTTTTTCCTGTTTTTCTGATTACCGGTTTCAAAACATCCCAAAATTCAAGTTTTGATTTTCAAATTATGACGGCTTTTTGCCGGTTTTTTCGGTAACCGGCCGGTTACTGTTACCTGCCGCTGGCTAGGATTTCTCCCGGTTCTGGGTTTTGAACCATTGTGCAGGATCATTCATATTCTTCTCAAAAAAGGAGGTGGGATATTTTTTAGAAACAAAGGGTCCGGCCCCAGTTCCATTTTATTAATGAAACCATAGCGTTTGCAGCCTCATCGGCATGCTCAGTTTAGCGCATACACATTACACAGCATTCATTCAAGCCACCCAGACATTGCATTTTCCATGATCACAGAAATTAGCATGAAATTCTTCTCTCTGCTACTCCTTTTTCAATTCCTCAGCAGTTTAGCTTTCATTAGGTAGGCCCTTTTCTTCACGCTCTCCTTCCGTCAGCATCCATAGTTTTGTCTTCAGATTTCTTCCTTTTTAGCGCCGTTCTACGTGTTGTGCTGAAGACATCTTGATCTCCAATGTTGATATAAACTGATCCATCTTCTCTCAGCTTGAAGCAGGACACAGTGGTCCCCAGCTCTTGAGAAAGCGATCAACCCGACATCAAACCATGCTCATCCCTGTCCACTGAACTTTCGAAAACATATATCATTTCTTAATTTCTAGATAGCCCACAAAGTAGTAGCAAATAGGCAATTATTAACTTCCCATTTAGAATCACTAATCCACCACTTTGCCACGGATTCAAAATCATCACCAACCGTTAAATGAACCATATCAGAAATTTCTGACCAAAAAATCTAGGAAATATCACAATGAAAGAACAAACGACAAACAGTTTCAGGTTCTGTACAGAAATTACAAGTTTTACCAGTTACATTTTGCCTTTTACTGGGATTATCCCTGGTAAGAAGTTTGTTATGAGACAGTAACCACAAAAAGATATGAATTCTAGGAAGAACAGAGATTTTCCAAACTGCTGGTATATAAACAGGCTGGACACCCCTGAAATTAGTCACTGAATAAAGAGATTGGACACTATACACCCCTCCAGAATTAAATTTCCAAATCAAAGCATCTTCATCATCAGTAAAAACTATAGATTCAGCAATTCCAACTACTTCTAAGGCCCCGTTTGGCACAGCTCTAGCTCCGAGATCTATGCTGGATCTATAGTTTGTTGACTAAATTAAAGTGATTTAAATATTTTTATTTAATATATAATATAAATGAAATGAGTCATGTAAATGCACTTAACATGCCTGCAACTCTAGATCCAGGATTGTAGATTTCCTAGAGTTAGAGCTCTGCCAAACGGGGCCTAACTAAAGATTCATTACTCTCTCATCAACACACCTCCTAAAAAGTGCATTTGAGATTATGGCCATCCCAAACATCAGCAATAGATACCTTTTTCTCGTTAACCAAAACATACACTTCCAAATATTCAATAGCCAAACTGGAATGACCAAACGAATGGTCTTCCCAGAACATTACTTTCTTACCATTCCCCACTTTCCATTGATAGCCCATCTTGGCTGCCTTGCTAGCCCACCTTTCCAAAAGGGAGAGACATTTGCATAAGAAAAGAGGTAGAATATTTGCCTGTTACATACCTTAATTTTCCGGTCACGTTTGCAGACACTGAACTAGATGGTCTACATGAGTACGTCCAAGTAGGTTTTTACTCTTTTCAATATGCTAGGCAGTGCATTTTGGTTAAATCAACCGGCAAATGCAAATTTAACCATATGAACCACTCTTTTTTTTTTACTTTTGGAAAAGCTATCGCTCAAGTATTTGCCAGCAGTGCAATGTACTGAATTCCAGCGACACATTGTGTACTCCTCAGACTAGGATAGTGAAAACTACTATAAATTAAGTTCATGGGGACTTTTCAGGCCCACTGTGTTATTGGAAAAAAGCAAACAACAAAAAGCACACTAACAGCCGCCTAAAAATTCAACACTGTTTCATTTCGGGCCTGTTTGGCAACGGCTGCGACTTATGGTTTTTTGCTGAAAATTTTGAATTTTAGCTGTTTACGGTACAGATTACGGAGAAATAGATATCAATTTGCGATTTTGGCTGGTACAGATGTTTGGCTTTTAACGTGTATATCGTTTAACTTGTAGACCCCGTCTTGAGAAAATACTACGTTTGAAAGTTAGATACTATAGCAAAAGTAAAAAACCACCAGCTTCAGAGGAAAAAAACAAACCCTTGGTAGCGAAGATAATCCATGCATTGAAGCAAACGCACCCACAGATGATCTAGATACGACTTAGAAAGTACATAGATGTTTGTACTAGGTAATTAGAAAGAGCCATTACATCTACCAAAAGGCATAGAACATGCATGCATGCCACTACAATAGAAGCTAGAAAGCGAGAAGGACCAAAGTCTAATTTCTTTCTACTTAATTTGGTAACTTGGAAGGAAGTCATTGGTAATTTCCTTGAAATCTCTAATAAAAACTCACCAAGTTTCTGATCAACTTCATCTTTGTACTTTTTCGAAAGTGACAATGTACCAGGGTGAAAAATCTCTTTGTACCTGCTTTGAATCAAGGAATAAAATGTAACAGCCCAAGTTTTAGGAACAGGGATGTCGTACGTTCTGTAATAGTCTAGGAGTTCAGTTATGGACGGAAAGAGTACCATACCTACTCACGAACATTTAAAAGTAGTTAATTTGATTAAAATAACACCTAACGGTCAACTTTAGTAACTTTACGGGCTTCTAAGCCCAAAACTTTTAACTTATATTTAGAAGAACCGAAGAAAATTCCTACATGAACGCTTGAGTACGGTCGTAACCTTAACACGAAAACTTGTAATATCCTTTCTTTTTCTGATCTATGTTTTGATGGAAATAAGTAAGACTGAGTACAACCAACCGTACTTAACAAGTCACATGGGAAACGCTATATAACTACTTGCCAGAATTTTTAAGAGATAGGAATATAATGGTTTTATTAAAATATTTGTGGATGCAATTTTATTTGTAAATATTTTTGAACATAAAATAACAAAGTAAGAATTTCTTAAGAGATTGGGGTTTCAAAAACTTGATTACCATATTACATTACCAAATCTACTTATGACTTACTATTGGAATCACCTATTAAACATAATTTTATTTACCAGAAGCATGGTATATTCGAATACCATTTAGAATTGACTCTGCAAAGTTATTTAGCTTTACCTACAAGATATCTCAGGCTCATAATGTCAAGATATATACACAAAACATTTCCGTATGCGACTGAATTGAGATAACAATGTGTTTCACTGTTCATCTCTTTATATAGCCTCTACTCGGTAGGGACTAAATAACACAAGCTGTCAGCATTTTACTGGCCAACGTAGAAAGCGTACGACCTGACTCCTATATAATCCAATCGTTGTTAAGTGTGATTTTACCTTTTCCATAACACCCCTTCTTAGAGCAACTCCAGCAGGGCCCCTACTTGCCCTCAAACCTCATATTTGAGGGCTTGAGACAAAAATAGAGGTCCAGCAGGGCCCCTACTAGAGCCCTCAAATCCCCCCTTCAGCCCTCATTCCTAGGGGCCCCCTACTCTGGCTCTCATTCTTCCGTTTTTTCCCGCTGGTGAAAAATCCTCCGCCCGTCCCCCTCCCTCCCACTCCGCCAGTCCGCCTCCCCGCCCGCCTCCTCCACCTCCCCGCCTCCTCCGCCTCCCCACCGCCTCCCCGCCCGCCTCCTCCGCCTCCCCGCCCGCCTCCTCCGCTTCCCCGCCCGCCCGCCTCCCTCGCCGACGCCTCCGCCCGCCGCCTCCCTCGCCGACGCCTCCCCGCCGGCCTCCTCCGCTTCCCCGCCCGCCTCCTCCGCTTCCCCGCCCGCCCGCCTCCCTCGCCGACGCCTCCGCCCGCCGCCTCCCTCGCCGACGCCTCCCCGCCGGCCTCCTCCGCTTCCCCGCCCGCCTCCTCCGCTTCCCCGCCCGCCCGCCTCCCTCGCCGACGCCTCCGCCCGCCGCCTCCCTCGCCGACGCCTCCCCGCCGGCCTCCTCCGCTTCCTCGCCCGCCTCCTCCGCTTCCCCGCCCGCCCGCCTCCCTCGCCGACGCCTCCGCCCGTCGCCTCCCTCGCCGTCGCCCGTCGCCGACGTCTCCGCCCATCGCCGTCGCCGACGCCTCCGCCCATCGCCGTCGCCGTCACCTTGCTGTCGCCGTCGCCACCAAAATCCCCTACCTCCTTCACTGATCGGGATTTGTCAGGAGTGGGTCCCATGTGTCAGTGTGTGGTGGAATAGATTTGAGAGCTTAGATTTGAGGGGTGCTGTTGGAGTAGAAGCAAAAAAATTGGACCCTCAAAAGTAAGGGGAGCCCTCAAATGAAAAGTAGGGGCTTAGATTTGAGGGCTACTGCTGGAGTTGCTCTTACCATTTCTACACGGCGTCCACCTCCGCCTCGCAATGCGTCTCCACCGTGGTAATTCGTCACTCCGTCCGTCCGTCCGTCAGTGCCCCCCCGATCAATCCACATCAACGGTGCCGATTTTTTTGTATTTAAGCCCTTTTTTTGAAAAATATTCACATTTAGACCCATGGTGGTTTTAATTCCGTTTTTGGACCCAGGGGGTCGGAGCCGTGGATCACGGCGCCGAGGTAACACGTCTCGGCGCCGTGATCGATGGCTCCGAGGCCCCAGGCCGGCACCAGCGTGGCGACCCGCGTGGTGCCGACGTGGCAGAATCTCGGCGCCGTGATCCATGGCTCCGAGCTCGGCGCCGTGACTCGTGGCTCCGACCTCGGAGCCGTCGATCTTGGCGCCGAGCTAGCGGCATTTACACAGGCCAGGCCGAGCCATTTCGCGTCGCGTCTGCCCTCAGCCCCCAGCCCCCGACTCCTGCCCCGCCGCCTCCCCGGCCGCCACCGCCTCCCCGGCTCGCGCCGCCAGCGCCTCCCCGGCCCGGCCGCCTCCCCGCCGCCTTCCCGGCCCCCGCCGCCTCCCCGGCCGCCACCGCCTCCCCGGCCCGGCCGTCTCCCCGCCGCCTTCCCGGCCCCCGCCGCCTCCCCGCCCCGGCCGCCTCCCCGGGCCGGCAGCGCCTCCCCGGCCGCCTCCCCGCCGCCTCCCTGCCGCCTCCCCGCCGCCTCCCCGCGCCCGGCCGCCTCCCTACCGCCTCCCCGGGCCGGCAGCGCCTCCCCGGCCGCCTCCCCGCGCCCGGCCGCCTCCCCGCCGCCTCCCCGGGCCGGCAGCGCCTCCCCGGCCGCCTCCCCGCCGCCTCCCCGCGCCCGGCCGCCTCCCTGCCGCCTCCCCGGGCCGGCAGCGCCTCCCCGGCCCACGCCGCCTCCCCGGCCGCCACCGCCTCCCCGCCCGCCACCGCCTCCCCGGCCCCCGCAAGCGTTCAAGGTGAATCATTGCGGATATCGTGAATTTTTTTCCACATATGTTACACACTGTCGCTTAATGTTCACTCCATATCTATGGTACCTACGAGAAGGCATAATGATTTTAGACTTTTGGTGTGATTAATACAATATCTAGATAAATATTGGTGGTTCTGTTTGACTCCAAAAAAGACATTGTAGGCTGCATATTATAACTGAAAATCTCATGTGACTATATCTGGATCGTATTAGATATATAGATGTTTGAATGGGAAAGGGTTCATTTAGATATTTTATTGCTTAAACAAGTATGCATGTGATTTATCCAAAATTTCGCTTAAAGGTATTGAGTTTGGTTTTGTGTATGAACTAGATGGACAACGTAGTAACCCTATATCATGGAGGGAGTGTGACAAGTGATGATTATGGAAATGTTCAATTTGTTGAAATGCAAAGGGTGCCTCTGATGTTCAGTGATCGGCCGTCGTTTAGTGAGTTGGTTGCTAGGGCCCGGGAGAAGCTACATTGTCATGGAAACGAGGAGAACATCACAGTTGAGGGGTTACTTCACTTCGGTTCGAAAGACACAATTCTCAGGCGGTTGATCTTAATTGATTGTGAGGATGAGTGGGACAAATATGTCAAAGTGGTTATGAGGAATGAGTTAAAATGTTTGGACCTTGTTGTGCGGAAGGTGTCCATTGAACCAACCCCTCACGGTTATTCACCAGAACTAGGTGATCAGGCACCCTTTGACCCTCCGTTACTGGATCTTGCGGTGGATGTGGAAGAAGTGCCTGAGGTGCCCGATGCTCTATCTGCCCCGAACGAGGTTCAAATTTCTCAACCAGTTCGAGTTGACTGTCGGACTGATGATGTCGTGGCGGCCCCTCAGGAGATGGGATTGACCCAGAATCATCCCAGTAAGTGTCGAGCAACACTTTAGCCTTTTGTCGTCATTGCTTTTTTTTGTCTCAATCCCATCGTTTTCGTGCTTATGATGCAGGAGACATTCCTGATAATGTTGGTGTTCCTCCCGTTGCTCCATCTAGCAACGTTGAAGAAGTCTGCAGGGACTCCAATAGTGTGGATGTTCAAATTGTGGATGATCTGCAGCCTTACGAGATCGCAAGGGCCGTTGAATCTGACGATGACCGCCCTTTTGGAGAGCTGACCGAAAGTGATATTGAGCTGATCAGGCGTTATTGCCATGGCCGAGATCCATCAGTTCATGAATTCAGCGATCTTAGGCATTCTCATGGGGCTTATGCAGAAGGAAGGGATGACGAGCTGCTAGATGCTCCTGAGGCCGGTTCAAGCATGACAATTGAGAAGGGCATGATGTTTGAGGACTTGTCTGCATTGAGAAGGTGGCTGCAAGAGTATTCAGTGATTCGTAAAATGCCATTCAAGGTGAGGCATTCTTATGTGGAGCGGAGGTACACAGTTGTGTGCGAGAAGGAAACTTGTGAATGGAGGGTTTGTGCTAGGAAACAGAAGGACACGGGAAAGTTCAAGATCACAAGAATCGTTGGCCCACACACTTGTGCCGAAGCAGAGCTCAAACAGAAGCATCGGCAGTTGACCTCTACCATTATTGCCAAGTCACTGTGTCACATAGTAAAGGGAGAACCCAATATGAAGGTGAAGACACTGTGTCACATAGTTGGAGCAGCTTAATACTGCAACAACCGCAGAAGGTAGACAGTGGTTGTCGGGATTGATGAGAGATGTAGACAAATGGACAAGGGCTCATGACGATGGTGGCTGGAGGTACGAGTTTCAGACAAGCAATATGGCCGAATCCTTCAATAACTTGCTTAGGGGTATACGTGGTATGCCAGTCAATGCTATAGTATCATTCACCTTTTACAAGCTTGTTGCCTGGTTCAACGAAAGACACACACATGCAATGGCGCTACAGAGTAAACAAGAGAGATGGGCGCCAAAACCGAAGCGTCACCTTGAAAAGGCAAAGGCGAGGGCTGAGGCACATGAGGTACAGTGTTTTGACAACTCCACGGGCACTTACGAGGTTGTAGAAAGGGGTGATACAACGACCGATGGAGAGCTCCGGCCGACGAGGAGGCATAAGGTTGTTCTTATTGATTTCTCATGCACATGTGGTAAACCGAGGCAGTACCACTTTCCATGTTCTCATTATGTGGCAGCAGCGAGGCATCGCAACTTTGACTACGAGAGCAAGATACCTCGGGAGTTCAGTGTTGACAACCTTGTGCTTACGTGGTCTCCCCGTTTCGAGCCTTATCGGGATGAGGGAGAGTGGCCACCGTACACCGGGCCCAAATACATTGCGGATACGGGTAGCCGTTGGAACAAACGTGGAACCAGGAAAAGGACGAGACACAAGATGGTTATGGATCAGCTTCAAGGAACAACGAGGCGAGGGAGAGCAACCCGCTTTCTTACTAACCCCGAGCAGAACCAATGTAGCAGATGTGGTAGACTTGGCCACAATTCACGCACATGCCATTGGCCACTTAGTCAGGTGCGAGTGCTTGTTATTCGTTATGTTTCATAGTTCGTCTAGTTATTTTTTCATATGTAATTTGTTATGTTTCTTATTTAATTTATTATTCTTTCCATATTTTATGCATGTTCAATTTTTTGTTTACTTGTATGTTGGACTGACAAATTCAATTTTTTTGTAGGATGGCGCAATTCCACCTGCTAGACCAGTACTACGAGGAGAGCCACCGAGGACGGATCACCGCGGAGGGGGGGTATTGCCTTCATCACTTCCTGTACAATTTGAGTTTATATTGATGCATTAACGTCATAAATTGGTCTATTCTATACAGGAGCTGCCCACCCTTCGTCCTCGAACCCATGACGGGTTCCTGGACATGCGGTACAGCTGGGCTTCCGGGGTGTTGGCGTTCCTTTACCGCCACCTCTGCGAGGCGTGTCGTCGGAGTTCGCCGAACGCGACAGTAGGTGGTTGCCTCTACCTCCTCCAGCTGTGGATGTGGTGTCGTCTACCAGTTGGTCGTCCCACAGTTTCGCCTCCTCGTCCGTGGTTCGCAGAGGTTCCTCCTCGTCGACGTCCGACACTTGCATATCTTTGGGACCAGGTCTCAGTGCCCTTCGCCCGGACGAAGAGGGCCTACCTAGAGTACACGAACGAGCTAGATGCGCTCACGACCTCCAGTGTAAGTTAATTCCATTTGGTTTCGTGATTTTCAGTTGTTAGTATATGACCTTAAACGTTAAATTGTTTCAATGCAGGTTAAGTGGGAGCCGTACGCCGAGCCGGAGGTGCAGGCCATTCAGTTTAGCGCACTATGCAGCATAGACGAGGCCCTCTACATGAAGAGGTGCCCTCTTATCTGTTTCTATGCTGTTGAGTATCACCTGCCACATAGAGTTGCACGCCAGTTTGGTATGAGGCAGATGTGGCCAGTAGCGCAGTTCTCCACGTCTGTGGCCTTGCACAAGTAAGTGGCATGCAATTTCAATTCTAACCTTGGAATCCAATTGCACAGAGCTTTTTCTATTTTTAACGTTTGGTTTACGTGACATGCAGATTTGATCGTCGGCGACAGAAGAAGGTCACAGATTTCGAGCAGCACCACCACTTGTACGTTGAGGAGTGGGCACACTTTCAGGACCACGTGGACGACAACGACGAGCCGCACAGCAACGAGAACTTCCGGCGGTACCAAGTTTGGTACCAGCGTGCGACGCGGTCCAAGCTTAAGGGCCAATGGACTCAGGATGACTACGCCGACATTGCGTCCTCGGGTGACGAAGACACGCCGTACGACCAGTCGACTCGCCTTGGGACGCAGGTGGAGACGGCACCAGTCCTGGACCGTGTGGTAATGTTCAATCTCATTGCTTATTTTCCAATAAATATCACTACATATAGTAAATTATCCATTCTTTTGCTTGTTTGCAGGGCAACACCCTGAAGCAGTCCGTACAGGACATAGAGCATTTCTCCAGGACAGTCGGCGACGCCCGGATGCTTACCTTCCTAGAGGTATGCTTCGACAAAGCCACTTACAAAAATAGTACGTAATATCTTCGTATCTTGTTGGTTAACAAAATGTTGGATGACAGAGGCTAGCAGGTCGGCTACGTCGTGCGGCTAGTCGTTGTGGGTGCAGCACCGGCGCGGGGAGGGACGTACACGTGCCTACGACACGACTTTCAGACCCGACGCGGCGAGGGTCTTACACGGCACAGAGCTCATCCCCCACGAGCGACACTTTCCCTGACGAGGGGGGTGAGGACGACGACGAGGTGGAGCAGCAGACTTACGATGAGATAGGCCCGTCTCAGCTCGTAGGCGCTCCTGAGACTCAGCCTTCACAGCCTGTACCACGCAGACGCCGCCGGGAGCCTAGCCGTTACACTCCAGGCACCGACGCCCTTGGTAAGGGTAAGGGTAAGGCTAGGAGGCAGTGATATTTATGTGTAGGCTTGTGGGTCGTGTTGTAATGAGCTACTTGTTTGTATGTATGTGTATATGTTATATTCATGTGATATTTGTGTTCGAATCCGTAGTCTGTACTTTGTTGTTCTATAATTCCTGCAATGAATTTATGTTTACTGCAAACGACTGCAAATGATACGAACTATGAATTTTTTACTTATGAATTTATGCTTCCTAAAAAAGCACAATCGGCTGAAAAGGCAAACGACCTAAAATAAAACAGCTTTGCCCAGTCACAACACGAAACAACACATAGATTGCACGTACATAAAATATAGCAAGTACTACAACCATCAACACAGCAACGACGGTAAACATGGAGGGTACCAAAAAATGACAACAAAACCAAGTACTACAGCCATCAACACACCAACGAACACAACAACTAAAACACAACACAACCATACAACTAAAACACAACACAACCATAGGGGCGTAGGTCTTTAGCCTTTACAGGAGTAGGCCTGTAGGCCTGTACACATATAGGGGCGTAGATCTTTAGCTTTCTAGGCTTTGAATGGTCCAATCTCTGAAAAGGCTACACTGGAATTAGGAGACTATAGTCTCTGAAAAGCCTACATAGGGTCATTTATTGCTACACTGGAATCCAGGAAAAGCGAAAATATCCTCTCCATGGACTATGCCCACTGCACCAGATAACCTGCCTACATAAAGGCCTCCCTACTATGTCTTCCATACCACATCTCCTCCTCAAGGCATCACAATACTACTATACAACAATGTCTTCCTGGAGGTCCGACCCATTTGGAGTGCCGGAGTGGCATGAGCGCCCGAAGTGCCATTGCGGCTTTAGGACGATGTTGGGAGTCTGGACTGATCGAGTACAACGAGCCAAATACGGCCGTAGGTTCTTCAAATGTCCTGACCTGGATGACGACTTCGTGGTAACGACCACAACTAAATCATTTGTTTCTCGTTATCTTTTTTCAACTTGATCGATGACATCTACCACGCCACACATAGGCTTGCAGGTTCATCGAATGGGTGGATCGGGTGTCGCCGGCATGGCCAAATAACCGGGCAGAGGAGGTGGAAAACAAAGCACAATACTTTGTCAAGATGACTCAGGCTCGCGAGGTGGAACGACAGATGCGGCTTGACCAAGAGCGTCGCGTAAGGGTGGACCAAATCCGTCTGAAGGGCAAGGAGGATGAGCTGCAAAGGAGGCGGGAGCAGTTAAGTCTGCGTGAAGCTGCCATCAAGCGTCAGGAGGAGGAGCTCCAAGCTCGGGAGGCAGCTCTCAAGACCAAGAGTGACAGGAAGAAGGATGCAGCGGAGCCATCTTCAGGGCGTGACAAAAAGGGGAAACAACCACGCTACACCCAATAGACAAAATGTAATAGACCCAGCAAGTTATTTTCCCTAAGGCATGCGTGTTAGGACTAGTGGTGGAATTCTGAACATTAGAAGTACAGAGTTGCACACATGCCACATGCCTGCCATGTCAAAATATCACTCACCTTCGAAATATCACTTACCACTATATGCATCGATATTTCTACGCTCAATCCTTCGGCAAAAAAATTTAGCTTAATTTGGTTTGCATGTCCAACCTGCAACGAACATAAATTTTTATTACGACTTCATCAGATTCGTTCCCATATTACAACTACAAAATAACAAACCTTGCAAAAACCACGGGAATCAAACCTTAAAAGACACTTACCATTTTATATATCGACCGTTCTACGCACAATCGTTCCTAAAAAAATTACCATATTTTTTTATGCATCTACAACGAGCCAATCAACATAAACTTGTTTTACAATTTTTTCAAATTGTTTTGTAATTCACAACTACAAAATTAACAAAACTTATAATCATTACAGTTCAAATTAACAAAATACAACTAGTAATTTTTTTGCGACAACGTTAAAGCCTGATCCGTGCAAACCCTAGACGCCGAGTGTCTGCAGACGTGGCAGGGAGCCAGGCGCCACGTGGCAGGGAGCTCGGCGCCAAGATCCACGGCTCCGAGGTTGGAGCCACGAGTCACGGCGCCGAGCTCGGAGCCGTGGATCACGGCGCCGAGCTTCTGCCACGTCGGCACCACGCGGGTCGCCACGCTGGTGCCGGCCTGGGGCCTCGGAGCCATCGATCACGGCGCCGAGACGTGTTACCTCGGCGCCGTGATCCACGGCTCCGACCCCCTGGGTCCAAAAACGGAATTAAAACCACCAGGGGTCTAAATGTGAATATTTTTCAAAAAAAGGGCTTAAATACAAAAAATGCTGTCAACGGTGCGGGTTTATTCCGGTGCAGTCAGTACCCCCAGGTCGCGTCACCTCTCACTAGTCACCGTGCTAGCCAGGGCCGGGAAACGCCGCAGATTCAGAGACCATCACTCCCCTTCTGCATGCAACTTTTTGGCCTACCGTGCACTCAGTCAGAATAATTGCAACTTTTTGGCTTACCGTGCACTCACTCGGAATAATTGTGTCGCCACGTGACAGGGAGAAAGCATCTCACGACAAAACTACCAAGTCGCAGGGTGCAAAACTTGTACATAAACTTGTACATAAACAGGTAAAACCAGGCACCCTGAACATCATCTAGTGATTGTTGTTGTTAAGCTCAAAACAAACCGAAAAATAGATGATAGTGTGACGATCTGCCCGTCCACGTGGCAAAAGACTGTGTACGTCGACGCGCCCACTCAAAACCTGTTACACCTTTTATGGTCAGCGACGCGTGAAGTTAGAGTCCACCGTCCAACTCGGCACAGAAATTTTGTGCCCGGTGGCAGGTACGGCCGGTGCTGCCGAGATGTGGTCTATGTTGGATGGTTGAAAGGTGTGCCCAAGGCTCACTTCGTCTTCTTGTCCTCCGTACTCGTCTCGGCCTCGGCCTCCGTTTGTTGGGCTGCAGCTGCTGAATCACTTCCTTCCAAAGTCTGGGGGGCTTGCGGTTCATCCTCCCCTCCAAAGCCGAACTCGTTGACACGCTTCTTGTCAACTGGGTACACCCACCTCTGGTAGAGGTAGATCAAGAAGATAACGTCTGCAGGTATCGATCGGAAAATGGTCAGTTAACAGATTATAGTCATCAAAAGCACAGGAATGGTATGTCCACAGAGTAGAATGTTATTTCCCCGCTGTTATCGGCAGTGATAGTTCATCATACCATCTCTGAAAACTGAGAGACGATGCAGCATTGGCATTTTAATCACAAACGCGAAAAGGTCATCGATTATAGTGTTGAGGAACTTGTAGGTCATTTGTCTCCATGGCATATGAGCGACGGACTTCAGCTTGTAATTGATGAATAGTTGTGGGCACATCATGATAAAACCTGAAGAATGCAAAGGCATAAATATAAGGTACCCTTGCTAATTTGCCTCGTAAATCACGCCATGAACTAGTCAAGCAGGGATCTGAAGTATTGCTTACCAAACATGTACACACAACTTGTGAGGGAAGAGAGTATCCACGAGTACCAGCTCGTGTTTTTCGTACTTCAGGGAATAGATGGCGAAACATATCACAAGGAAGAATAGGACATAGGTAAGGTACTTCCTTGCGATTGCATCATACTCCTTCGTCTTATTCTGTGCATATGATTCACGGTCCCGGAACCTCAACATGGGAATATTTCCACTTCTATCGATCTGGACACAAGTGCAGAGGGGTTGTGACAAATAGTTCCAAGTAAGAAAAGGAAAACCTCATCAGAAAGGTGCAATAGATTTATATATATCATCAAACTCATCAGACAGATGCAATATATATCCAATTATCCATATCAGGAAGAGAATAACTTGTCATAAACTAAATCTGATAGCAAAATTCCCTGGTTTGATGTTATCTGATTTGATGTCATCTGATATGCCATCAAAAGCAAAGGCCAATGATGGCAGTAAGTATTTCCGAGTTTACTGAAACCAAGTCATGATTCTATATCACCAACACGAGGGTTGTAATGAATGCACTTGGCAAATGCACAATATAACGCTGATACGATATTGCAATTGAATGATGAGAAAGAAATTCACAGTCAACTACAAGTACTAGAATTTGTAAATACTACTAGATCAGGCAGTTCCATTTAATGCCTATTACATCCTAAGCAGATTGGTTCCATTTATACGGTTTTATCTGATTGCAGGATACTAACAGAATCAAATGATAGAATGTCGTTAAAATGATAGAGAACCGTATCTTAAATGGCTTACCTCAATATGCATCGCTTTTCCGATCTTCCAAAATTCAATGCACACACCAATTCCAGAGCTGGCAAGGATCATCCATGAAGTATCATTGTCAAGCAGGCACAGGAAAACAATCAGCTGACATACAAAGTTCAGAACCACAGATTTTGCCGATAGACCTTCCATGGATTTGTTCTTGTTCCAGAACTGAATATCTGAACAATAGCACACAAAGATCATCAAATATATGTGGAGTTATTGTTAGATAATACATCTGGTTATGGTATACATGGCATAAAAACTATGCAGTACATACCATTCTTGAAAGCCAAGAAATCAAACAGAGAGTGTAGCAGAGAAACAACCATGGTCAATCCCAAAAGATATGGATTTCCTTCAAGGAAAACCCTCTGCAGTTTACAAAGAAGCCTAGGGTCAGAGGAAAACCGAGAGCATCTGACTAACACACTATGCATATGACAAAAGTAACCATTTCCAAAGAACATGAATTACAAGTACATATACTTATGGCATCAAGACAAGATGGAAGTGTAAGAGAGTACACTTCCAAACAAAACAGATAGAGCGCAACATATCCAAGAATGCCAGAATCTGGATGGGTATTCATCCACATGTACCTTGAGTTCATCAGCCTCGCCTTCAAGCATACTTCCATAACTACGATGAACTTGGAAGGACTGCTCAATCTGTAGAAACAATTGCCACTTGGTCATGCTAATAGGACCAACTTCGAGGTTCAAGGGTAGTTCCTCCACAGTCTCATTGAGTGCTATCAATTTATCCCTCAGCAGCCAAAATTCATTGAAGAATACAGTGGGATAGTAGTTGCCTGTAGCTGGATCCACATTCAAATCTGTATCTCTATTGTAAAGGAAAACCAATCCTGCCTCACTAAGAATACATGCTACTCTTTTAAAGACAGTATATTGAACAACAATTTAGGTCCCATCAGAAGTTGGCCACATGCAATGGCATCTTTAAGGCCCTGTTTGGAATGCGGGAATTTTTTAGGCCCTGTTTGGAATGCGGGAATTTTTCCCGATTCCTGCGGGAATTGAACTGTTTCCTGCAAAATTCCTGCAAATTTCCTGTGAAATTCCTCTGTTCCAAACAGGCCCTAAGTGAATACATATGAAGGATAAGATTAGTAGTAATAAAGTACTCCCTCCAGTCGCAAATATATGTCGTTTTGGACATAGGTGCAATCAAACTTCCGAAACTGTAGCAAAACAAAAAAAAAGTAGATTTTTCTCGAAAAGTACTTTTATAATATTATAATTTTATTGGGTTTTATAAATATATCACAATAAAAATTGGTGATCAAAGTTGTGTTCTGAAGACCGTGTCGATGTCCAAAATAACATGTATTTGTGACTGGAGGAGTAGCATACAACACAAATGTATATACAGTAAAAGTATGAAACTGTAGCAAAACAAAAAAAAAAGATACCATTATACTATCTGTTACAGTTGAAGGATACATGAAGCAACAGTGGGAGGAACATTATTGTGGGGATACCTGTGAAATATAAAGGGGAAAAGAATATCATTTCATGAAAGATGAAAAGCAACAAAGAACTGAAGTCATGAAATTAGACACAAACAGTTGAGCAGATACTACATGAATCAAGCAAATAGCGTATACAAAAAAAAAGGCTATGGTGTAAAATATGAAGCTCTGATGAGAAAAAATCGTGCGACTTTGATCCACATATATCAAAATTAACTGAGCAGAATCTTAAACACAGCCCATCACACAGTTTAGCAGTACCAGTTTGTGATTACTGATTAGCATCCACTGAAAAAGAAGACAGTTTCCAGCATGCAGATTGCATGAGGGCTTTATCCTAGTTTGGGTAATCACTCATAGATTGCATGAGGGGTTTTTATTGGTCCTTTTCAGATGCACTAATTATATTGTCTGCACCTTCTCCCTCTCCTCATAGGAGACGCTCAAAGTGGATCACAGAATCTTGTAACTATAAATTGAGCCATGCCGTTTACTTGTACCAATGTAAAACACTAGATAGCACACCAACGAAGCAATCCATTTCGCTAACTATAAAATAGGAGTGGCCATAGGTTTGATTAATAACTAGTACTTCATACCATTTTGAAGAGAAGGTAAAATGTATCAATCATGTCGATGTGATCACATGTTGAAAACAAACAAAAATCGTATTCACACAAAATTCCAAATATAGTACGTGTGGAACTGCAAAAGAGCTTGATCTTGTGCATACCGTGTGAAGTCATCAACAAGATTTATTGTTACATTTGGTTTCCAATAAGCAATATATTCAACTGGGCCCTCATCTTTACCTTCGGATTCTTTATTCCCCTACAGCAAATCAGGACTTATTTTTTGTTATTTCTGCAGATAACCAATACTACAAATTGCTAGTTCATTCTGTCTGAACAACAAACAATGGGGATGAGGACCTTAGATGGTGGTTGTTCCTCAGACTCCTTCAAATCTCCCAGCAAGCTCTTCTTTTTACCAGCTTTTGATTTTCGCAAGAATGCCACGACAGCTAAACAGGAATAATGCAGTCAGTATAAATACGAGATCAATAATAAGGAAGGTTGGTGAAAAGAAAAACAAAACTTACGATGTGTCCTCCCAAATGCAGATTTTTGCTCATATTCAGGATCAGTAGGGTCCACAGGATAACCCGAGCGGGCAAAGTAAACATGAGCATACAACGAGCCATTGTGCTTGAGAGCCTACGGCAAAACCAAATGCCCATCCCAAAATTAGTTAAGACCAACAAAATATAATTATAACATAATCCATAAGATAACTGCAAGTAATATCCTACCTCTGAAGGATAGTATGTCAATGAGCGTGCTCTGGTACTGGTAGGCCCCCAGACAGCATATGGTATGTTTGCCTCATGCCAGATGAGTGCATCCTCATTACTGAAGTCATTGAATTTCTCGTTCTCTGATAAATACATCCACATATCCTGCAGCAACAGTCACCACACAATTTGTGTTAGGAAAGAGCAAATGTCAAAGAATAGTGCTTAAAGCATAAACCGTGCCACGTCCATTCTGTCTACTACACCGATACTAATTAGAGGCATAAATTTCAAGTGGCAGTAGAAGAAAAATTAAACGGAATTTTATATGTCCCAGATTAGAAGTACAGAGCTACAGATCCAGGCATCCAGCAATGTCCTTCCGTTTGACTCTTTCCATGTACTACTACACATATACCTAAAAATGTCAAATACACAAGCATAGCAAGAAAAGGAATCAAGACACATCATGTGGGAGTAATTTTAACCTGATCTACTGAAACAGGTACCAGAAATGTCCTTTCGTTTGACTCTTTACCATGTGCTTCTATACATATACCTAAAGGTGACAGATACCAAATTGCAAGAAAAGGAATACATCCAATGGGAGTAGTTTTAACTTGATCTACTGAAACAGGTACTACAGCAGCAACCTTTGCAACATTTAATCTGGATAATATTTTAGACTTGCATGAGCCACTTACACAAGCCTACTGAATCATCAATTTGACCAACAAAAAAAAGGTGCCCATCTCCTCAATCAAAGGCTTTCAAGTAATATGATCTACCAAGTTTTCAGCTCAGTGTGCACACATAAACACCAGAAAATCACTTATTTACCAAAACAAATGACGGACAACATGCTGAATGTATCATACGGTCAGCTTTATTCAGAACACCAGTCCAACAACCAATTTTTACCTCACTAAACTTAATGTACACAACAAACCCAGAAAGGGGCCTTGTCTATTATCCATGCATACCGTGATGTCCTCAGCTTCACCGTGGACAAACACTTCAAAAGTCAAGACTCAAGAGCCTACCTTAGACAGCAAAACAATTCAAACCCCAAACATCTTCACATGATCTACATATACTCAATTGGGCAGCATCCAGATCCAGTACACACTACGTCACCGAAATGCACAGAACCCTTATATTATTTTAGAAACACAACCCTTATATTATTTTCGTTGCATACTCTACTAGTTCTGAAAAACCCTGAACAACCCTCAAATTGTCATCCTGAGATCCACTCAATTTAGAACATCCAACGAACATATCAAAAGGCATGACCTTCTTTTCCTACTAAATCGAATCGAACTATACTGTAGAGCACGATACCTTCACGTGATCCAGCAACGCACCCAAACCCCAACGTTTTCGCATCATCAAACCGACTAAATCAGCTCCCCTATCGAACCATACTAATCATCCCAATCACGCTCTCTTGCGTTACAGCATCCGCGAGGCACTAAACAAAAAAAGAGTTTACGGATCACAGTAACCAAAAGCTCCGGTAAAACCTTTTTTTTTTTTTTGCATCGGAGCAAACAAAGCCAATTTCTCCGCACCGCATCAACCCAGAGCCGCCTCCTTTACTGGCACAATGTAAAATAAACCGCAATAGAAACCTACCACGCCTCTTCTAACGAAAATCTAGCGTATGCAGCAACCAGAAAGCCAAAGTTTGTGGGAGGCGGCGTCCTCACCAGCGGCTCTCCCTTCTGGAAGAGGTTGGACATGAGCACCCCCGGCTCCGCGGGGCGCTTCGGCCCGAAGAACTTGGCCGCGAAATACCAGAACACCGCCATCCGCACGATGCCGGCGATGCTCTGCCCCAGGCCGCCGCCGCCCTGCCGCGCCGCCGGGCCCCGCCCCTGAGGCTGCGCCTCCGCCGCGGTAGCCGCCGGCTGCGACATTGCCGCCGGCGAGTTGGATCGGAGCGAGGAGGGGGGGAGGGGGTGGGGGAGGAGGCGCCGAGATGCGAAGGGAACAAGAGTTCGTTTGGGGAGTGTGTATGATGCTTAGGGGATTTAAGTGGGGATGCTTTTACGGCATTCCTTGCTATTTTGGTCCTTTTGATCTTCTTTTTTTCAGTTTTAGTCTCCATAGTAATTTTTTACGAATCTAATTCAGCACAGACACACGTGACACTAATACACATGACGAATTCTGCAGCAAGGTACCATACAAATCGAAATTCAACGCTACAGTACCATGGAAAGTACTGTAGCACTATAACAATTCCGTACTATAGTACTAGAGTGCGGAATTCGCCACATGTCAATATTGAGTGTTTTCGCACTCGGGCTAGATTCGTAAAAAAATTATTACATAGGCTAGAACAACAAAAAAAAAAGCCTTAAGGGGGCTAAAACAGTACACTTTTCGGTTTTACGATAATTCATGGGTTTGTTTTGCGGACAACGGCGTGAATTGTTGCGGAATTTTGTTTTGAGTGCCTGCTCTCGCGGAGGCGTCGGACTTTTAATGTTTCTTTGGCTTTGTGATTTGGGGTGAAACGTGATTGTTAAGGACTTTGGGGGTTGTAGGTGATGATAGCTAAATGATGCTGGGATTTGCGCAACGAGCCAAGTTGCCGACTAAGAGGAAACAAAATGCTAGACGCACCCAAATGCATGAGCCACCTGCATTCTTGCAAATCGACTAGGGTACAGAGATAAGAAAGTGGTTGAAGAGCAAACCAAGGGCCTGTTCTTTTGGGCTTTTAAAATTGGCTTTTGGCTTCTGCTACAGTACCTAACTTTCAAACGGAGTATTTTCTCAAGACGGGGTCTACAAGTTAAACGATATACACGTTAAAAGCCCAACATCTGTACCAGCCAAAATCGCAAGTGAGTATCTGTCTCTCCGTAATCTGTACCGTAAACAGCCAAAATTCAAAATTTTCAGCCAAAAGCCATAAGCCGCAGCCGAAAAGAACAGGCCCCAAGTTTGTTGATCAAAGCTTAAGCTGCCTCCAACCCTCCACACACCACCACGCCATTATAATCGAACCATGTTTGCTCACTAACATTTGGTGGAGGGGGTTTGCTAGCTTGGCGCTTGGGACACATGGGAGATGGACGGCAAACTACTGGTAGGAGGAGAAAGACAATGCATGGTTGTGAGCTTGCAACTTTTCTGGACAACACCTGGTCAGATGGGAGAGGACAGGGAGACGATGTACAGTTTGCACTCGCCTGTTCTTTTTATTTTATGTTATTGGCTCTCTTTTTTGGTTTATGGTTTCTCTCAAACAAACAAATGGGATGATTTTTTCGTCACTGTTTTTCGAAGCAACTTATTAGGACAATATTTTTGAAGCGGATCATCAACATTCGGTTCATTCACACAAGGATTAGCGCTAGGGCCAAAAACATAAATCGAGACAAAAAGAACACACCCATTGACTTTGTCAACATTCACACAAGGATTAGCGCTAGGGCCAAAAACATAAACCGAGACAAAAAGAACACACCCATTGACTTTGTCAACATGTGAATTTGACTTTTTTTACTTTATATTAGTATCAATTCATATAATTTTAATATTAGAATGTATTTTTAACGATAAATCTAGTGTTATAGTAACATTTTCCTTTGATGGCGTGCCATGTGCAATTGTGCAAAGTATGTGCTACTGAGCTTTTGCTCTCACAATGGCCATGAGATCAGCTAATACTCTCTTTGGTCTATAATCGTCGTACCTAGGGTAGAGACAGAGCTTTTTGCATTCTCCGTGAAATGCTATAGACATCACTACTCGTGCAATGGACAAAAAACGCATTGCTATAAGCATATCTATAAAATTGTATTAATTATTTAGAGGCAACATATCTAGTACTAAAAGAACTTTAGGTGCTAAAATGCTAATGGCAACATGTGTCGTCTGGCATGTGTGGCTAAGATAGAGGCGGGTGGAATACCCCATTCCACTTACACATTCTTGCGAAAAACCCCCCACATGGCCTTTTTCACGAAAACACCCTCACCAGTGGTGCTCCCCTCCCTCCCTTCTCATCCTCAGAGCAGACAGGGGTTAGGGCACCCTAGTCTTCTCCCTCAGATTGGACACACCCTTGCCCCTTGTCTCCGGCCACCGCCCCTCCGACCCGCCGCCTCCCGCGACCACCGTGTTGCCACCCACCTTCTCCCTAGCTGCCACCGCCCTCCACCGCTACTCTGGTCCCCTTCTCCCCAACCACCATCCCCAACAAGGTGGTCGTGGGAGGCGGCGGGTCAGAGGGGCGGCCGCTGGAGGCCAGGGAGAAGGGCACGTTGTAATTCAAACTCCATTAAGTTAGTTTTGATAATAATGACAAATACAATTATGAGACTAATATGTTTATTGATTATGATATTTTTTGTCTCATTTGGATGAAAAGGTGAAAAACATAAGAGCTATGCGTTCAATATCACATTCTTATCTTATTGCATTCCTCAGATCCGAAATATAGAATGAACTTCACCAAATAAGTCAAACTTGAATATATGCATATGTTTTCGCAATACATTCTTGTATACACATATTTAGAGAAAGTTTACTCTATGTTTTGTGATTTTATTAGTATTAATCAGTGTTCCATTTTCACATATTAAGGATCTTTACTTTGAAACATATCCCTTGAGTATATATAGCTTGTGTGATTCATATATACTCATAATCGAGTTATCATCTAATTCCTCCATATGTGTTAATAGTTGGATAATTATGACAACTAGATGAGTTAGCTTTACTTTGAAAGCTTATTTTAGAGTATATAATTGTTGTGTACATATTGTATACTCGCAATTCAATTTTTATCTCATTATTTGTTAAGATTGTCATAAATTACCAAAAAGGCAAGATTGTAGAATCTATTCCCTCCATTATGTGTTAATGGTGAAGTTTGGTAATTGATGTCAATTGATTTATGGACTAATATTTTTCATGAGTTAGATGAATGGGTTAGGTTCCACAAATGAGGGTGACTTGGTATGACTTTATAGGTTGAAGATCATCAAGTCAAGATAGAAGATAACATCATATGTTGAAGGCCATCAAGAAGAAGATGTATCATGAGTTGATACATGTCCAAGAGAAGATGATCATGTGTTGATCATCAAGTCAAGTGAAGACTCATCATGTATTGATGGAGATCACCTCATGTGTTGATGCATGTAAAGACGATGACCTGACTTGAAGCATAGATGTGAGTCATCAAGCTTTAAGGGGATGGGCAAGGCAAATGTATGACTAGCTAGAGCTAAGAATGTGTTCATAGTCTTTTACCGGTCTTGGTGTTTGGTTGGAAGATCGGATTGCTAGTATAGGTTGTCGTACTATTAAGAGGGGTCATGTCTAGTAGCTTGAGTCTCATATTGATAACTCAAACCTCACTTGCTCTAGCTCCCCTTGGTATGAGACTTGTATTTACGAATGTATTTTGCAAATAATTGTGGTTCATGTGTTGAATCCCTGTAGCATTGGGACTATACATTGCAAATATGTTTTACAAGTGATTGAAATCCATGTTTTCATTCTTTGTAGTATGAGGCTCATATTTACAAATGTGTTTTTGCAAATTTGAAGCTCATATATATAATCCTTATATCATGATTCTAAAAGTGGGTAAATATATTTTGCAACTTGTTGGGAATTTATGTATAATCCTTATGTGCATGGTACTATACTTTTCAAATGTGTTTTACAAAATCTGTTGAAATATATGCACTTGTCAGGGAAATTAGAACTACCGCAGTGCATTCTGCAGTATTATTGCTAGTCGGAACTATCGACGTTGCAATCACGGAACTACCGTGTCTGTTGGTGGTCGAAAGACTTGTGTGGTCGAGAATCATTGTGGTCGAACCAATGTAGTCGAAAACATGTGTCATCAAAGATCAATGTGATCTGGAATCATCATGATCAAAGCCAATGTAGTCAAACCAACGAGGTCGAAGATCGACATTATTGATGATCCGTGTGGTCGAAGATCGAAGTGGTCCAAACCAGCATGGTCGGAACCAACATGGTCGAAATCTGTGTGATCAAAACTAGCGTTGTCGAACCGACATGGTCGACGTGGTCGAGACATGAGTGGTCGGAGACTAGCATAGTCAGAGACCTGTATGGTCGATCTGGAAAACGTGGTCGGAGACCAGCGTAGTCGAAGACCTAAGTGGTTGAACCATCTGACGTGGTCAAGGACTAGTGTAGTCGACGATTGGTACTTTCGACTAGCTCTGTGTGAGCGGTCCGATCAGCTTTGAGTAAGCGGTCCGATCAGCGAGCGGTACTACCAGCTCTGTGTGAACGGTACTTCTGATTTGCAGAATGGTTGGCTTATGTAGCAATACATTTTTTTCCAGAGAGACACCTGTGTGGAGTCCTCTCGTCCCTGAAAAAATCAATAGTTCCGCTCAAGTGCTATGATACTTCCAATGATCGACAGTACCGGATTTTGCACGTCAGAACTACTATCAAATTTGCCTGCAACAGCTAGTTTTCTAACCATTGCAGAGGGAAGCAGAAGTACCGGTCATAAGCCAGTGGTACTTCCGGAAATCCTGTTTTTCTATCCCAACGGCTAGTTTCGAGGTGTGGGATATACATACCCCCTTATGGCCGGTTGAGATAGTAATGCTTCACTCCATTTCACTCTCTTAAGCTAGTGTGAGGTACTCCTCTCAATTATGCATGTGTTGCACCTTGTGAGTAAGGAGGAAGGTTCTAAATTGCATGTATTGCATCTAGAGATGGATTGTGTATCTTCTTGAGTGGTGTGCATTCATTGCACGTGATGAGAGTCAAGCGAGGGGCTTGACTTATTACTCTTGCAGTTTACCAACTCCTAGACGGTGTTGGAGGCATCATGTGCGATGATCTTCTCAAAGAAGATTGTGAAAAGACCCGGCAAAGTAGTGAAGGTTGGAGCTCACCTACCCGGAGCGAGAAAGAGCTATCACTAGTGGATTGAGGTGTTTCAGTTTAATTTGTGAAGCCGATCCAATTCATTTGGGCTAACCTCAACGTGGACTAGAGGAGACTAGCAAGTCTCCGATCACCATAGTAAAAAGCAACCGTGTTAATTGTAGTTTTATTTTCATGTGCTCTATTTACATTCAAGCAATTTACATTCATAAAATTAAATTGATTGCTTGTCATCTTAAAATTGCAAATCTTGACATTAGTCTTAGAGCGTTGGTGCACTTAGGTGAACATAATTATTTTAGATGATTTTGCGCTAAACCAATTTGAGTTAAGCTTTCACATCTTATACTTGGTTTAGCCAAATAGAAATTATTAATTAATTAGAGATGAATTTTTTCGACCGCCTATTCACCCCTCCTTTAGTTGGCCTTCTCGATCTAATACATGTACAATCTAAGGGGTAAGGATGGGTTTGCCCTAACCCTATCCAATTTGAGGGAGAGAAGGGAGGGAGGGGGAGGGGGAGCACCGCAGGCGAGGGTGTTTTTGCGAAAAAGGCTACGGGGGTTTTTGGCAAGAAAGCGTAAGTGGAATGGGGTGTTCCACCTGCCTCCATTTTAGCCACACATGCCAGATTAGATGGCTCACGATGCCATTAACATTTTAGCACTAGATATGTTACCTTATTTAGGGCCTATTTGGTAAAGCTCCATATTCATATTTTTTTTTAACGTCTACTCCTGATTCCCTGAGAATCTACTTCTCTGAGAATCTAGAGCCGCCCCTTAAAAGTATTTGCCTAGTAGGTTGGCTCCAAAAACCACAAGAGGGAGGATTAAGGGCAAATAAACCATGATAACCCTGGTTATAACACTTTATTTGTATATGTGTCTTACTCTTTTCTATTTGTACACAAATTTATAAAAAAAGTTTCTCAAATTTTTGAAGACCATATATACACAACGTATAAAAATTCAAATTTTTTTAAGACCATATCTACACAAATTATTATAAGAGTTCATGTGCAGCATCGTGTGCAGCAAGTGGGACGAGTCCTTCATGAAACAACATTCACACATTTTTTCTATTTTGTATTGGTAACCTTGAAATGTAGGAGGATCTACAGTTTTGTAGCATCCCTTTTTGTTTCTTTTGAAGCCTTGTAGCGTGCAATAGACAAATCCATACACACAGAAATAAGATCATATGTCATCTCACCAGCAAGGCTTCGTTGGTAGAAAATTTATGAATATCAGGTCAAAGCATAGTCCTTGCTACTTGATATAGTCATTCAAAGAAAAGAACAAAATCATACTCCATTACTTAAACAAACGGCTAAAATGCCACATTATCAATCATCCATAATTTGTACAGCCATATTTTTCTCATATAAAGTCATGAAAGCAAAAGGACAAAATCTAGTATAAATGATAAAATTTATTCTTCTTCTCATTTTGTCTTCTAGTGCATTCACCAACAATTTCCTCTGTCAGCGACTAAATTCCCACATGACACAGAGGTTGCGCTTCTTGCTCAACTCCGACCGGGGGAGGACACAGGTACTTAAGAACCTAAAACTTTGACACACCCATAATAGAAGTATGCGAGTTAGCACGATGCAAAAGATGGTTCATGCAAAGAATCCAATCTTGGAGGCACGTCGCAAGTGGACAACTCAACGAGTAAAACGAGTGCCATATCTGGAAAAGCGGCAAATTTCTTACTTGAAAGCACCAAGATGATAACCAACAGAAGCACCAGAAGAACTCACAACTCTTCCTCACTATAGGTGCGCACCTCGATGGGGAGAACGAGGTCCACCACTTGAGAAACGGCAGAAAATCTTCCTTGGGACAACATGTACACTAAAAACAAAGACATAAGAACCATGTCCACGATACTGGATGATATCACTAGAAAAAGTGACAAAGAACCCATAAGCCAAGCGAGCCCTCATGCTATGTTCACAAGTGGTCATGTCATGAGAAACACTATATCCACCCGGAGACTTAGAAGTATAGGCTCGATGCATGTGTTTGGCATGCCATAAGCAAGATTTTACTCTATGCCCATCCTTCTCGCAGAATAAGCAGTGATGCAAAGATCTACTAGGAAACACGATCCGGACACAACAGCAGTAAGGCTCACAGAAGAAGTCCTCTAGGAAGAGACAGAAGAACCACATGACACAGAACTAGAACCTCGTTGAAAACCAACAAAAGAGGGACAAGTCACTTCAGGGACCAGTCACACCGCCATTGCTCGGCTGGTTTGACCGCTTTGCAGTCTGACCATAGGAGTAATAACGGTATGACTGCTCCCTTAGATCTAGACCCAAAAACAGTAACGTTGTCACTGTGCTTTGGCTTCTAAAATCGAGGTTTCATACTCTGCACTTTATAGTTCATGTCATGGGCAAGACTATGAACACCAAGAGACTTAGAAGTATAATCTCGACCGACAAGAGCAAAATTCAACTATGTGTTCATCTTTCTTGCAATAGGTCTAATGGTACTTAATTTTGCATAAATAGTACCAAATGAAGTAGAATCGTCATTGCTAAAAATCTCTTGAACAACACTAGAAGAGCCAACAAGAGTTGCAATAGCCAAAGTAGGAGCATCTAAAGCTATGACATAAGTGCCACATTGATAAAACCAAGCTCACTACTAGAAAGAACCAATCCAAATGCAAGGAGGTGACTAAGTCGCCATATTTAGTGCTCATATCATCGCGCTCTCTCCTCAAAGTATTTACACCATCTCTCAAAGAATGACAATATATACAAGAGATAAAAAATGCAAGCAACCAATGAATTAGATCAACAAGAGGAATATAGCTAGTACAAACACTGAACAAGAGAAGTTAAGCTATCAACAGGAGATACACATGAGATTATACGAGAATCATAAACAGAAGCACTTGACTCACTAATCCCTGGCCTAGCTAACTCAAGCTACCCTACACATGTGAGGTGAGTTAATTTTAATTTCTCATTTTCAAATTTTAAGTATGCAAGAGAAGTATTCAAATTTTCAATATCCACATGCAAAGACTCACAACATACACATGGTAAGTGAGATTCCAATCTAGCAAAATCATCATCAAGTAATCTAGCATTCTTATCATCTAGGTATCTCACATTATTCCTAAAGCAAGCATATTCATCTTGGACAAAGCCAAGATCACATGAGGTTTTACCTTACTTATGATGAGTCGAAGCTCGTCCTCCTTGTCAATACTATCATCCGTGCACTCCAAAAGCTTCTTCTCTCTGACACTTGAACAATCAAAGGTAAAAAATGTACCACAAATCTCACACTTGTGATTTCTTGCAAATAAAATCACTCTCTAAATGATTTCAAGCCTCTTGTTACAAAGGACATCATTGGCAAAAACATACCAGCAAGATGCAAGAGCTCACAAGTTTTCCTACTATTTGCCATGCTCATGATCGGTTAAGATCTATAAAAAGAGCTAACCAGGCTCTGATGCCAATTGTAGGACTGAAGATGGCAATAGAGGGGGTGAGTGGTGCCTTAAAAATTTTCTCCCAAGTATTAACTTATCTTTTGCTCCGATAGGTACAAAGCTATGAAGATTTAGATAGAAACCCTACTCAAAATCTGGAGAAACTCAGAGCTGATCCACTGTGAAAAATCTGTAGGTGTGGTACTACCACTATTGTTTCTATGGTACTACCACAACCGGTTGGAAGACTAAGTGATCATATATGACTTAAACGATTGTCGACTAGTGAGTGATCAAAACCAATGTGGTCATGGTCATAAACCAACGTGGTTGACAGCCAACGTGATCAGAATTTGACTCGAGTGGTCAACGACTAGAGAATGTCGAAAACCAACATGTTCGAAACCACTGTGGTCGAAACTAATGTGATCAAAACCAATGTGGTCGAAACCAACGTGGTCAAAAGTCGACATGGACTAAATTTGACTTGAGTAGTCAACGACCAAAGAGTAGTCAAAAACTAATGTAGTCGATGACAAGAGAGAAGGAAAGACCAGCATAGTCGAGGATCATTGAGTGGTCAAACCTATGTGGTCGATCACCAGTGAGCGGTCGAAAGACCAGTGTGGTCGAGGACCAATGAGTGGTCGAAATCCTACACGATCGAAGACCAATATGATCATAACCTACAGGGTCGAAGACCAACTAGTGGTCGAAAACCAGTGCAGTCATAGACCAATGTGGTCAAAACCAACATGATCGATAACCAATGTATGCGGTCGAACAACCAACGTGGTCAAAGATTTGAGAGCAAACCCGAGTGTTTGAAGCAGGTTGAAATACGACTAGTGTGAACAACTATTAGTGAGAGGTCGACCTATAAACAGTTGAAACCAAAGTGATCAAACATAGACAAAACACAACCAGTGAGGTCAACGACCAGTGAATGGTCAAAAATCAAAGTGGTCGGAGAATAGGAATTGCGGTACTACCGCAACACAACCTGCGGTATTACCATTTCTCGTAGATGAACTAGGTTTTCAGCCGACTGAGAGAACCAAAATCGACAGAACTTTTGATCGATTAAACCAAAAGTTATGAAACTTTGTACGCATAGAGCTTAGGTCTCAGGAGACTATTCCATTCTTGGATCAAAAAAATCCATGACAAAGGTGAGACCTTTTTGTGATTTGAGTAAGCGCACATGAACTGAGATCTAAAATCGAAATCATTGATCAGAACTTGTTTGTCGGTAAAAGATAGCCAAGATGATTTTGATTACATTCCCACATGTCACAGTGAGTCAGAACATCAACGAAATCAAATAAAAAACCCATGGATCAAGAAATGGATCAAAGAGGTCAAAGAAAAGCAAAAAGCCAGATTTCCTCAAAAACTTCCTCTAGATCGTGTCTAGATGGATGGGATCTTATCTCCAAGAAACATCTTCACCTCTTACATGTCCTTGGCGCCAAAAATGCTCAAAAGAAGCGAAATCCAAATAAGAAATACAAGAAAATAAAAGGCACATAAGGGGATTCATGGCACAAGTCACTTGAACAAAGTTTGGATGTCCATTTCACTTGGAGATGAATATTTTTATAGCCAATCCCTTAGGATAGCAGAGCTCTAAATCTAGAGCACACACACTCTCTAAACTATCTCCCATGGGAAGGAGAAGAAACTAGCCACCAAAAGGCTTAACCAACCTTCTCAAACCCTACCTCTTGCCTCCCCTACCCTTTTATAGACTCACAACCTGAACTAAAACCTAATGGATCTACCCATTAGGCTAAAATGGGGATAACTCGTTAACCCCACCTAACACCGGGTTTTACCCTCTCATGCACACTTTTCAAAGGCTTACAACCATTAACTGATTAGTGAATCAACACTTGATCCACTTTGCATTTTTAACATATACAAGACCTAAACCACTTAGGCCAATGACGCGGTTTCACACACTGCCACTTTTTGGTATTTGGGCAATTTACCAAAATGCCCCTCTACCGCCTTCCATGAAGCTTCTCGCTTCCTTTGCCACGAAGCATCACCCATAATGGCACCTGGCTTCCTTGACCATTTGGATCTTGACTTCTTCCTGAGCCTAGTCCTAATCCACTTTGCCGTTGCCCATCATGTTCATCACTGGTAGCTCCCGCTCCGATTCCTCGTCATCCCGACAATCTAGCATAGGCCTACCAACTAGTCAAATAAAAAAGCTCAAAGAGAGTCATGAGTACAATTTACTATAGTTAAGAAATCAATTTTAAATAGTTTCTGGCCAACCGTGCTCTTCGTGCCGTGCCGGCCCAAGCACGGCCCGATCTGCCGTGCCGTGCCGCCCACCGTGCCGGATTTTGAAGCCCGGCCCGGCCCACCGTTCGTGCCGTGCCGGCACGGCCCGCCACGTGTCGGGCCGTGCCGTGCTTGGGCCGGGCCGTGCCAGCCGTGCTTCGGGCTGACCCAAAGAAGCCCGGCCCAAGTCCCACCTCTAGTCGGCGCATTCCATAAAGCAAGCTATCGGATCCCAAAGTCCAAACAGATCCTCGCCATGCTAACAGAACCCGTCACGCTAATTAATTCGCAAGTTGTGATTATACTATACGCACGGAATCAAGGGGGGGAATAGGTGGGAATCTTGGCCATTGCCATTAATCAACAGTATTAGTGGAGCAAGGTACGACGCTTGAGGCACAATCTGCCAATGGACGAGTCTGCAGAGGTTGTTCGATCAGTTGGTGCGATCTCCGTTAGTTTTCTGCCCCCTTTTTCCTGCGCCCTGCTGCTTGGCTTCCCCACCAGCAGCCAGTGAGACGAAAGAGAGAGTCCAGTGGTGTCCTTTAGTGCAATAATGCGATGCCTTTAAATAACTAGCTACTCCACCTATCCTATAATATAAATCATCATTTTTAACAGGTATCATGTTACAATATAAGTTTATCGTAGAGATCAAATATATAGTTACTATAATATTTTCACTATATACTTCTATTTTAATAAAAAAAATAAGTGAATAGTTGTAGTATGTCATTTAATAAGAATAAGTATAGTATAATAATATTAGCTTTTTTTTCTCTTAAATTTAAGGTCTTCTTATCTGTATGTATGATAAACTTTAGATTTATATTACGGAACACAGGATTAGAAAATTAGTCGTTAATTGGCGTGGTTTATTTTAGCTTTGCTGAACTTGACTTCTCACTAGGATTCACGTTCGACTAGGACCTCGGTGTAAAGTGTAAACCCTCCGTCATCCTTCACAAGTCGCCCTCGATCGTCAGTTGAATCACGGATTAATTGCCGAGAAAACGCTCGCTTAAGCAGTTGAGCTATGTTTGGCTTGTGGTCGAACTTTTTTTTTTGCTGGCAGAACCAGTGAAATGGCCCACCTGTCAGCAGCACGTGACTTTGTTGAAACATCCTCCATACTTGTAGCTTGTACCGCACCTTGTACGGGCAGCGAGCGCAGAAGCACGCTATGCAACATATGTGTAAGGAGATTAGTAGCCGATCGACCGAACATCTCGCTAAATACCCAAAGAGATGGGGGATCCACACGCACTGCGGCCCCGCTCGGTTGGGCTGAAAAGCTGTGACTCATGACTGAAAGTACACTGTAGCGGCTGAAATTTCACTGTAGCTGAAGGTGGCTTATTTGGCGTAATTAAATTTAAAAAAATGAAAATAGAAAAAATATACTAGCTCATTACGGACAACGCAAACGAATACGGGAAAAAAGAACCGGCAAAAAAGCTTAAAAAATGCCAAAAGTTTGAAAAAAGATGAAATTTATGAATAGTGAAAAATAAGTTAGAAACTGAAGCTGAAATGAGCGGGACCGCAACATCATCAAAACTTCAAAACAACAAAAGTCCATCGTTGTTCATTGGTGGTTGTTTCTTATGTAAGCCATTGTTTTGTCCGTGCACTGGCCAGCTCACGTAATCAACGTGCACAATCGGATCGAACGTTACATCATATGACTGTTTCATAAAAAAAATGGTTGTACAGAGAACCGAGCCTAGTTCGGGTCGTTGGGGCCGCTGTTGTGCACGTAGCTCATCCAAATTCCATATCTGAAAATGGACCTGAATAATTATAATAGGGTATACACATACGTGAGCATTCAGCGATTAAGCATGTGCTCGCGTTTTACAAGTTTTTGGTGTCTTTGTATAAAATTTCTAAATATATGTTAGGGATACACACGTATATGCACTTGTGGTGATTAGAATGAGATACGAGTTATGTGAGCGTATGTCCTGTAACTCTAAATAAATGGTGGTACATATGTGACTCATGAGAGCTCGCTAAAAAGAAGGAATAAGCATATGCTCCGGGACTGGCGGCAGGCAGCTACCAGACCGAAGTCACACTCAGCTTTTATTTTCCGATGAGAATCGACACAGGAAACGTGCGCGAAGCACGGCAAGACCGTGGTAGTCGACGGCGACATGGACACACTAGACACTGCCTGTTTCCATCGTCTTTTCCCCTTCTTTTGTTCCATGTCCACGTCTCTTTTTCATTCGTTTTCCTCACATGTATCTCGGCCAATTTGTTGTTCCAAAACATTATGGCAAGGGTGCTATGTTTGACACTAGCGATGTCAAGGACACTCGCATGTATTGGTAGTGTACTAGTGTATTGGGTATGAAGAACTTGTCCTTTGGGCTTTGGCGATTCCTTTTATCATCTTGACCGATCTGCCAGTGTGGTCCTGTTTAGGAGCTTCAGCTTGGTCTAAAAACAAGGGAGCTTCACTTAGAGGCTAGAGCAATCGGAAGCTTCAGATTCCTGAAGTGCGGCGTTTCTGAGTTTCCAAAGAAGCTGAAGATGGGGTTTCTTTTTTTTAGTTTCTAAAAGCTGTTTTTTTAGTTTTTGT
Source organism: Dendrocalamus latiflorus (assembly GCA_017311315.1). Classification (NCBI taxonomy): domain Eukaryota; kingdom Viridiplantae; phylum Streptophyta; class Magnoliopsida; order Poales; family Poaceae; genus Dendrocalamus; species Dendrocalamus latiflorus. The sequence goes on from CM029637.1 coordinate 22,304,050, forward strand.
TCGATAATTAATTTTTAAATAATATTTTTTAAGACGATGTCTATAAGTTAATTGTAATATATACTGTAGTGACTTTATTTATATCGATCAAAATCGCACACGAATTTTTATTACTCTGTACTCTCTCTTACACAAACAGTCTAAAAGCTATACACCGTAGCCAAAATTCTCCCGCATAAGCTGCAAATTCATCAGGCTCCTGTGCGCACTGATGAGGCCCAAGGCGTCCGCCGCGGATGTTCACCGGCAATCTCCACCGACGACTCCAGAACGGATGTCTACCATCTGACACGTGTTGCTATCCCACACTACATGTTTGACGTGTGTCCTGCTGTGCTGTTACACATACGTTGATACGTGTTTAAATTATGTACTTTGGTTCTCTAGCTCACGCAACCCTTCCGAGATATGTAATCAACTTTTGAATTAATGTCAGAATTTAAAAATTATAAGTTAAAAGATTAAAACTATAGTTTAAAAGAATTCACCTAATGAAATCGAGATCCTTACCCTTCCAGGATATGTAATCAACTTTTGAGTTTATGAAATCCAGATCCTTGTTGAAAAGAAATCAAGCTCCGGTGGCAATAGAGTGTTGCACAAGTCTCTTTGACAGTTCCATTTTATCTATGGAGTAACTTTTTTCAAGGAAAAAACTTGCACGGAATTAACACTATGGTCTTTTGCTATTGACTTTTACTTTTAGAAACAAAAGTCAATACGAGCATTCTAACTTTTTTAAGACATTTCTATCAGTTACTACTTTTCGTTTGTACATATTGTAATGTATTTTGTATTTATTTTATCATAATTTCGTAAGTCGTAAAGTGATCCAATGTAGTGTCTTTTCTTGTATCGTCTTTTTACATAATGCACTATTATTCATCAGCCACTACTATTTATCAATCGCAGCTAAAAAACAATCAGTAAAAGCCAATATAAACGTGCTCTATGGCTTCCTTTAAACAAATAAACAGAATAGTTTCTTCACCGCCATTTTGATGTAACTTATCAAAATAGTCTTTTTAAAATGACTTATCGGCTTGTTATCATTCGGTTCGTTCTTATAAACACTCATGATAAAGTTAACATCAAAAGTTATAAGTCATAGAAAAAAATGCACCCTATTTTTCTATTCTCTAGAGGACACCAAGTCAATACACCGCATACATGTTGCATTGCGGGGCATTCTCCAAACAGCTGCAAGTTGCCAGTCCACACTGTCAGGTGGTACTGCTAGTAGTCGTACATTTGCTAGCACACAGACACCAGAGAGCGAAGAAAGAACAGGGAACCAAATTTTAAGCATCCGGGCGACCATCTACCGTAAACAAACGAAGCCACGGAGCACCGGTCCAGCTGCGCTGTTGGACTTCAGCGTCGCCGCCTCTCGCTCGCCCGCCGTTCACATCACATGCCACCACATGGCCGCAAGTCCACGATCCTATGATTATGACAGCGTGGGGGCAGCAGGGCACCGTGCGCGTAGAAAAAATAAAAGAAAAAAAAGGCGGCGTAGCATGGCCGGATCTATCTAACGTCAAGGATGTTCAGCTGAACACCTAAATTTTTTTATGAAATATCATGTATATAATAGGTATATTAGATGTATATACTATTAGTTGTGTTAAAATTATATTTTTATACCTGCAAATAAATTCAGCCCACACTCTTCGTATCTCGTGCGCAGCCCATGTAATACATTAGATCTATTTTTCTTTCCACCTCAGCCTTCCTCGCGCCCAAAGAGGTAAAGATATAAAAAAAATTCTAACATTTGTTCTATTTCTCATCTTGTGGTTATCTGTGTGGGAGGTGGCTCGGCCTTCGAGTGGCGAGCAGGTGGAGGTGCAGGCTAGAGGCGAGTGACGACCGGTAGATACGGACGTGGTGCCATGCTGTGACAACAATCATGCATGAGGTGGCGTGTGGTGCAAGGTGAGCGTGTGGCAGCGGAGGTGAGCAGAGAGGTGTCGCGGGCAAGCAGGCAGTGGCACAACGAACACGGAGGTAGGGAGCAGGCGACAGGAAGGGAGCAACTTGGTAGCCAGGAGGGAGCGTGGCATTGAAAAGTGAGTAGCACCTCCAACTTATTGTCATCGTCCTCTCTTCAGATCTAGGTGTGCTCCACCCCTCCACTTATTTTCTTTCTTGATCTGTCTTGCTGCATAGAAGGAACATACAATTTCCTTTTAGATGGACAGTTTTTGCTGATGGAGAAATAGCAAAAAAAAAAGAGGCAAGATCAACAAGATATACAACTCTCATTTATCTCTATAATTTGTTGTTTAATTCATATAATTATGGTTGTCTTATGTCGCGTATTTCCTCATAAAAATCATTAATTTCTGTAATTTATGTATTTTTATTATATCTACGTACACGTATCGTTGTATCAGTGTTTTGGGGGAGATGGTGCGCTGCGGTATCGACGTATTCAAGTAATTTATCTCCGAAATCCGAACACCCATCCTAAAAATTCTAGGTCTGCCACTGCGACGTAGGTGCTTCGTGTTGCTTTGCTTGCTGCGATGTGACTTGGATTTGGGCCTGCTTTTTCTGCCATGGCTTCTGGCCTACGGTTATTGCCGATGATTTTTGTTTTTGGAGCATATGGTTATTAAATAAATAAAATATATATAATTTTATAATTTACTTTAAAAAATCTATTATAATAAGTTACTTGAAAAAGAGGGTGAATGAATCATTCTGTTTATTTGTTCAAATAAAACTAATAAGTTATAAATTGAAAAAAAGCCTTTACGCTGGTTGCGGTTGCATGTCGGGTCTTTGAGGGACATGCTGATGGGCTGGCTAGGCGTTGAACCCTGCTCCCACCTGCTAGTGGGAGGTGCAGGATTTCACAGACACTAGACGGCGTTAGGAGGGAGTCGTACTGTGTCTGCCCGACGCTAGTACACCGTCGTCACGGGCCATCGCTGCACCCTTCATGCATCAGTCCTGTCCTTTTTTTGTTTTTTTGTCTTTTTCTTCGACTTCTCTAAATGCTGAAATAAGACGATTTTTAGTTTTTTCAAGTCACTTCTCTCAATGACTTTTTGAGCCCAAAACTATATATATCATTTACATCGATATCTCTATCGTTCCTTGTCATCTTAAATAATATAGGCAAAAGACACTGGCCGAAGTCCACGAGAACATACTCATCATCATGGATTCTACTGGTATAGTGGTGTACCAGTACAGGTCACACACAGGAGCGAAAAGTAGCCGCCTCTCCTCTAGTCTAGTCTACAAGGCGAGCCATGTGGGCTGAAGATACTGTCGGGTCATATGGCTCCATGTTCGTGGTGTAGAAGACCCCTGACAAGACCATCCAAGTGGTCACGTCGGATCTGTCTGGGCCCCGCGGCATCGACAACTAGGGTGACAACTTGAGATGGTGGAGGACATTACACCACCTAGCAGGAAAGATTCGCGCTCGCGCCCCGGCGGGGCCCATGGATGGATCTATGCCGTTTGATCTGTCACACGACGAGGTACGATGGGTGTCCTTGCTAGAGATTGAAACCGACTGAGAATACAAATCGAATAGTCTCAAATACGAATTCATATTTTTAGAACAAATATGAATACAAATTCATATTTTTAAAATGAATATGAATACTAATTCGATCGAATGCGAATATCCTAAAGCTTTTGTAACAAATCTTAGTAGAACAAATTTATGTAACATAACTTCATGTCTATACGAGTTAGTAGTGCGCATAGAGTTGAAAATTATGCAAAGTAATTTTCACTTCTTACTTGTAAAGCTTGGTTTATTAGAAAATTGCTTCCTACATCTCCAAGGAGGTCACTAGGGATGGAAACGGATCGAATACGAATACAAATATTTTCGAATACGAATATTAATATTCTTAAATATGGATATGAACATTTTTGGATATGAATTTTGTTTATTACACTTATATTTTTTCGGATATAAATATCAGGTAAAATAAATTATGTTTAGCCGTTTCATCTCTGGACCTTGCTGGCGCAAAAAGTAAAGTTTGGGGGTGGTGCACCCAACTCAACCCAACCAGGCCAAGGCGCCGTAACGGAGAAGCCGTGGCCCGTGCCGGTCTCCCACGATGCAACCACCGCCGAATGAGCGCCAGCCACCGAGCCACCCCCACCTCAAACTCCAAGAAAACACGCGCAGAGGAGGAAAAAAACACACGTAAAACCGAGCACCGCACGAGGCCACGGGCACCACCCTGTGCCTACCCACCCACCCGCGCACCCGTACCGCGCCCACTCCCGCCCGTCTCTCTCTGCCCCCTCCGCCACAGACTCCTCTGCCCCGTGCGGCTCCCCTCCTTCCACCGCGACCGCGACCGCGACCGCCGCTCGCTGTCAAAACCAGGAGACCAGAGCTTTAGACGACTCAAAAGCAGCCAAAGCTGAAGCAAACCCACCCACCCACAGCAGCTCACACCTCTGCCCTCCTCCTCACCGCACACGATACACGCCGCCTCCACCCCCACGCCGCTCTGCTGCTGCTTCCCGGGAGGCGACCTCCTCCTCCGTGAAGCGGATCCGGCGCGCAGCCGCTCCCGCCGCGCCTGGAGTTTCGTCCGGCGAGGTCTCCGCCTCCGGCCGCCCAGTTCGCGGGAATTCGGTGGTTTCTGGAGGTCCGGCTGTGTGCGCTTGCGGGCGCCGAGGCAGATCCATGGGGCTGAGCTGGGCACAGCGTAGACAGTAGTAGATAGTGAGGCGCTCTTCGCTCGTCGTTCCTAGTGAGTTTTCTGGGCGTTTGGTTTGGGGAAGATGGCGGCAGAGATGGAGATGGCGAATCCTGGCGCGGCTCCTCCCTCAGGTTCGATTTCGCGCCACCTAGCCCTATCGTCGAATTTTCCCTGCAAGTTTTGCCTTTTTCGTGAGCTAGTTTGTTTGGTTGAACCTTGCTCTTGTTTCCCGTGGTAAGTTGGGTTGTGCGAAACTGAGGCACTAGTTGATTAAGTGGACTTGAGTAGTTGATTTATTTCTGTAGAAAAAGTAGCGAAACTTCTTCTAATTTGAGCCCATATCAGTAGACGGAGAATTTGGCGATTCTGGCCGTTTGTTTGCATTAATTGGGTGCCGTCACTCTTGTTGATTCGTGTAAATTGCACTCTATTCAGAGGATTGAAGATGGTTTGTGTAATTTTGCTTATTTTGTTCCACATTTTATGGGCTGTCATCTCATACGACGCATGTGAATTACAATCCGTCAAATGGGAAAAAGTTGTATATTTTCGTGGCCATTTTTTTGTTAATCTGTTTGATTTTTAGTGAATCTTTTGGTGGCTAGTTTAGATTGAGTATTGATGTTTATCTGTTTATGATACATGGGAAATTATGTTTGGTGTGGTGGATCTATGTGCGCTATATTAGTTGACGTTCTTCAGTTCTGTTCAGGATAACTCGTGACTGATGACTAAATTTTGACACTATAAAATGGAGAAAACCAACTAGTTTTGCATGTCTCATTTCTCTTGTTCTGATGACCAATTGCTGTAAATCAATTGCATCCGTGTAGGAGCCTGTAGCGATGCATTATTCCGGGAGCTATGGCATGCTTGTGCTGGTCCGCTGGTCACGGTGCCTAGACGGGGTGAACGCGTTTATTACTTCCCCCAGGGCCATATGGAACAGGTACTCACTAATCTATGAGTCATTTCTGTCAATCTCTCTTGATTAATCCTTTTTGGTTATATACTTTTGGCGCCTGCTAATGTACATGTATTAGAGATTCTCCTCAAACTGACCACAATTTCTTCTATAGCTTGAGGCGTCTACAAACCAGCAGCTTGACCAGTACCTGCCGATGTTCGATCTACCATCCAAGATCCTATGCAGTGTGGTCAACGTAGAACTCCGGGTCAGTGTTTTTTAATCTGTCTGGTATAACCTCCTTCCATGTGAGTGTCCTGGGAATGGTTAGTCTAGTTCGTGTAGTTAGAAATATTATAATTGCTCATCGGTTGTGCACTTGTGCAATGCAGGCGGAAGCTGATTCGGATGAAGTTTATGCTCAAATTATGCTGCAACCAGAAGCTGATGTGAGTGTTTCTCCATGAACCCTTGCCAATATGCAAGTATTTAGCATATTATACGTTCGTTGATTTAATGATTTCTTTCCTTGAATTTGCTTGATTAGCAACGTGAACTAACCAGCCCGTATCCTGAGCCACAAGAACTTGAGAGATGCACAACCCATACCTTTTGCAAGACACTAACGGCTTCAGATACGAGCACCCATGGCGGTTTCTCTGTTCTTAGGAGACATGCTGAAGAGTGTCTTCCTCAGCTGGTTAGCATCAAAAGCATTTTATGGCTCCAGCGGATGTTTAGACAATTGTATCACATATCTTCTTGTATATAGGTTCAATTTCTGGGTTATTGAATGGTATGGTTGGTTTGCAGAACATGTCTCAGAATCCACCATGTCAAGAATTGGTTGCCAAAGATCTCCATGGAACTGAGTGGCATTTTCGTCACATCTTTCGTGGTGAGTTTGCAACCTCACTATTCAGCTTGAAACTGCTTTAACCTTCTCGTCGCTATGTTTGGTGTAGCACTTAATTTCACAATTTAATCTTATTACCATTGTGCAGTGACATGCAGCTGCTAATTCAGTAGTTCTTGGAAAGTTGAATATTTATGCGATATTCTGTTATCAAGTTTTGAATCTCGTGTCTTTTTGTGTTGTTTCTTTCAGGACAACCTAGGAGGCATCTACTTACAACTGGCTGGAGTGTCTTTGTTAGCTCTAAAAGATTGGTTGCTGGTGATGCATTTATCTTCCTGAGGTACACAATGCCCTAAGCATGTCACTTGGAGGCATTAGGTGCATCTGCATCTGTCTCCTGGCTCTGTTTAGCTCTGGATGGACCTTATATGTTATAGTTGTTACTGATTACTTGTACTAAGTATTATTCATCTGATTGGTAGAGGTGAAAATGGTGAGTTACGTGTTGGAGTAAGGAGGATCATGAGACTAGTAAATAACATGCCGTCATCTGTCATATCAAGCCACAGCATGCATCTTGGAGTCCTTGCAACAGCCTCCCATGCTATCTCCACTGGAACCCTCTTTTCTGTCTTCTACAAACCCAGGTACGATAAATTTTCATTTTAGTTATACCCTCCACAGTTTTTTTTCTTCTATTGGCAAAAACTGGTGGTTACCAGTTTTACCATCCACCCCCGGTAAAAAAAACATCGGTCAAATATTTTGGATTTTTCAAATTTTTACTATATTGATTTAGCAACCATACCATAATCAAGAGGTGTGTTTCTAAGTAAACTTAATGTCCTTTCATTCTGTTCCCAGAACAAGCCTATCTGAGTTTGTTGTGAGCGCTAACAAGTATCTCGAAGCTAAGAAGCAGAAAATGTCTGTTGGGATGAGGTTTAAGATGAAATTTGAAGGTGATGACCCTCCTGAGAGAAGGTATAATTTGGGACTTGCTTTTGACAAGATGTTGTTGGCTTTGCTCCAACCATGTAGGTGCATACCATAAACATTTCTCTTGTTACAGGTTCAGTGGAACAATTATTGGTATTGGAAGTACGCCGACAATGGCAACATCTCCACGGGCAGATTCTGAATGGAAATCTTTGAAGGTAATGAAGATTTGAGTTGTTTTGAGAGTTAAATTAAAACTATGTTTTCTCCAAATTGCTTGTTGCGGTTCATTGTTTTGTTATCTTGTTTGCCTCCCAGATCTGACTATGTCCTGTAATTATTGCCAGGTCCAATGGGATGAACCTTCGTCCATTCTTCGTCCAGATAGAGTTTCACCATGGGAATTGGAACCACTGGATGCAACTAATCCGCAACCTCCTCAACCTCCATTGAGGAATAAGCGTGCACGACCTCCAGCTTCACCTTCTGTGGCTCCAGAACTTACTCCAAGTTTTGGTAAGACAAAGTCCCTTAGCACTTGTTACAAATTCTAGTCCTGGTTCTTAAATACAATGCTCAGCTCGGTCATAGATAGCATTTTTTGATATGATTTAGTGTCTCTTCCAGTTTTCTTTTACTTTGCATATCTAAGCTGGTGCTATTTACATTAGGACCATGGAAATCCCCAGCTGAACCAACCCAAACTCTCTCATTTTCGGAACCACAATGGGCTCGAGAGTTATTTCCTTCAATTCCCACTTCAATCTTCTCAGCATCTTCAAACACTGGATTCAATTCCAAGAACGAGCCATCCATACTAAGCAATCAGTTCTACTGGTCAGCGAGAGACTCAAGAGCCGACTCTTATGCTGCTAGCACTAACACAGTTGAAAGGAAGCAAGAACCAACTACGGCTGGTTGCAGATTATTTGGAATTGATATAGGCTCAGCTGTGGAAGAAACACCGCCTGTGGTTACTGTTCCTGGTGTTGGTTATGACCAAACTGCTCTCTCTGTAGACGGGGACTCTGATCAGCTCTCGCAGCCATCCAATGTCAACAAATCTGATGCCCCAGCAGCAAGCACTGAGCGTTCTCTTCTTGAGACCCAAAGTCGCCAAGTGAGGAGCTGCACAAAGGTGATAGTTTGTCGCATTATTTTCATTGTCAAGATGCTCAACTTTCCTTGCTTGTAGCTTGCAGAGTAATTGATTACTGTTCCTCCTGTAGGTAATTATGCAAGGAATGGCAGTTGGAAGGGCAGTGAACTTGACAAAGCTAGGTGGGTATGGCGATCTTCACCGCAAGTTGGAGGAGATGTTTGATATACGGGGGGAGCTATGTTCCACACTCAAGAGATGGCAAGTTGTTTACACTGATGACGAGGATGATATGATGCTTGTTGGGGACGATCCTTGGGAGTATGAACCCTTACCACTTATCTTTGTATTAATGGATATAGTTTTCTGGTATTCAAGTCCTAATCCCACTGTAATGCATGTTGTTGCAGTGAGTTTTGCAGCATTGTGAAAAGAATTTACATTTACTCGTACGAGGAGGCCAAACGGCTGGCACCTAAGGCTAAGCTGTCAATCATAGGTGACACCATCAAGCTGAGTGGTGCAAACTCATCACCTGAATCAGCCGTTCCACGGAGTCACTTGGACAATCTGCCCTCAGTTACCAAGAAGGATTGCTGAATGCTAACTTTTCTCTATTTCTGTTATTTCTTCCGTCGATCATTGGGGGAAAATGCCCATGATCCGTCGCTCACTGCTGCGGCAGAGCTACTCATCATTGCCTCACAGACTGAAGGCGTTATCTGCCTTTCCCATGAACTGTGGCGGCTTTTGGATTGCCAGAGTCCAGTGCCAGCAAAAAATGCCTGGAAGAGGCATTCTGCCTTTGCATGCCGTTTCCCGTTTGTTTGCGTGCCTGGTAGGGGCCATGGCATTCATGTCAGGTACTCTGGTTTTAGGTGAGAACCGGTGAACTGCAATATGGACGGTGCCTTGCCCCCTGCCTTCATTGCTTACTAGTAAATAGGAGTATATATGAAGTATATATATAGTATCGTTAGGGTGCCCTGATATCGAGGTTCGGGTATTTTTTGTTGCATCGACGCAATTCAGCAATTGTTATTTTTAGCAGCAACAACATTGTGGCTGGTAGTGGATGGGATATGGATGTATGTTCCGTTGCAGCATTTGTGCCTTTCTCCCTTGTGGAAGCCACCTGTATATAAGCTACCTAATAAGTAATGTTGCGCTCTATAATCATCCACTGTGCTGGTGGTCTTTGCTTCTTGAGGCCGATTACATGCATTTTTGACCTTTGTGCTTTTGGTTCCCTGAGGTCCAGTGTGCTTTGTGACCTCCAATACGAAGGAAGATCTGTCGGTTTGATTGCTCTCCCACTGGAACCTGCTCTGAGCTGCTGAACCATACGTGAGGCCATGAGGGAAAGGCAGAGCAAAGTGCGGCCTTTCTAGTTGCATAGCTCACTGCGCAGCTGCTCGTAAGCAATCGCGCTATCGAATGGGTTCCATTCGGAATTTTTTGTACGGATAATCTATTTTTATTCGAAATTACATAAATATACCCGCGGGAAATTTTTTTTACAAAAATAGGCTCCAGTCGCTTAATGGTTCGGCGACTGGAGCCTTTCGCCCAACCAGCCCGCGAAATAATATCTGTCGCCGCACGCTGGAGCGATTTCATCCAGTCGCTCTTCTGCACAGCGACTTTCATGCAGTCGCCTTACGGTTAGGCGACTTATATGCAGTCGCCAATCCATTAGGCGACTGCATGACTCCCCGTGAATTTTGTAGTTTAGTTGTAATAAAAGTTTATGTTATTGTATATTGTAGGTACGTGAAAATTTTTAGAAACTTTTTTTATTAAAGATTAACTGGAGAACGATCGATACATACACTGTTAAGTGATATACGATGATAATTCAGTGTGCGGAGAAACGGTATGTAAATTTTTTAGATAATTTGATATATGAATGATTGAATGCGAAAAGAAAAGATGATAGACTTGTTTGAATAAAAATAAACTTCATAATATAATTGTGAGTAACAAGCCGCGTATTTTTTCATTACATGCATAACCTCACTCGCCACCCTGGTGTGCCCTGTCACCGCGCCCACATCTTCCCATACGGCCCCGCTTGGCCCTCCTCCGGTGCAACAGGTTACGGGGCTCCGAAAAAGTAAAACGAGCAGGAGGTGTCTATCCCGCCCCTGTGCTGGTGGAGTCAGCTACACATCTGGCTGTGTGCCCTCCGGTGCACCGGGGAGGGCACTACCAGAGAGAACCTCCGGTGCAACGTCGGAGAACTGCCCGGGCCACTCCGCAAAAAACTAGTCCACATCGTCCTGGGCCGGGGAGACGCCGAGCTGATGGTAAATACCTGCAATAGTAATATCGTTAGTTCGTTGCATGTCGTCTTGGGATAAAAACGAGATCAGACGATGCGTACCCGTAGCTGGCGCCATCAAGGTAGGAGGAGGGGCGTGCACCCCCTGCGTGTGGAAGGGGATGTGCGGAGGATGCGTGAAGTGAGGTGGTGTAGGAGGCTGTGCCCAGGCTGAATCCCCTGGCTGCTCCGGGTGAGGTGGTGGAGGACGTGTCCACGTACTACCTCCGGAGTAGTGCCACGCTGGTCAGGGTGGCACTGGTGGACGAGCAGTCGGAGCGGTGGGCGTGGAGACCGCCGGTAGCCTCGTGCAGGACAGTAGGCTAACAATACGTCTACACCCGTCGTGCATCCGACGCGCAAAGCTGACGCCCTCCTCATGGGTCAACTGCGCACCAGTGGCGGCCCTCTCCAGTAGTGAGCCGGAGTCGGCCCATAGGGCAGAACCGACGTCAGCCTGGACACAAAGACATAAAATAGTCGATCATCGAAACGACATTACCATTTGGGAATCTTTGAAATGACATGTAATGTACCGCGATGTGAGTGTCGCGCGCGAGGTGCGCGGGGTACGTGTCCGTCGGAGCGGCGACGTGTGTGGCAGGCAGGTCTATGACATATACGAGCCTGGTACGTGTCCGCGCCTGGTACCAGCGTAGGTACTCCGCGTACTCGCTGCTGTCGTACGGGCGGTCCTCCTCCACGCGGTCGTCGAGCGCACCCTCCCACTGCTCGACCCAGGGCTGCATCTTCGTCGACCAATCCGTGCCTCTTTTAACTCCCTTCGTGCTGTGCCTGCGTACAGAACCATTACGTAATGTGAGTATTTGCGAACACAGTAATAAGTATGTACATATTTAGCAGGAACAATCACTCACGCGTGCACGTTCCGCGGAAGTGATGGTCCGAATGGTACAGGAAGCGCCTGCTGTAGCCCAAACTGCCGTATGACTCTCTAGGGCGCGTAGTCCTCCACGTAGATAAGGTACACGAGCTTCCGGCGGGTGAGCCAGAAAGCCCGGTCACGCCAGCAAAGTGCGGACAGCCCGTTAGGAGCACGGGCCTGCACTGCCATATCTGCGTAAGGCTCCCAGCGCACGTCGTCGGCTGTGAGGCGGTTGAACTGCTCCACAAAGGGATGATACGCCTGCGTGACCTGGACGTGCGCGAACTGTACCTGCAAGAAAGACAAGTTGTTTAGTATGATGATCGTCAATAAGAAAGACATAGTTGATTGTGATAATACTTACTCGTTGACGGCACCAGAGAGAACCCATCGTCGGCCGGTCGACGTCTCCCCTGGATACATCTCGGGCCCGTACGGACCCATGTCGTCTAGCACAGGTTGTCCGAGGCTGAAGCGCTCGAACGACCACAACTGCAGCAGCAGGGGACAGCCCGTGAGGATCGAGTTCGCCTTGATCCTCGTGCACGCATCGCACAGCGCGCGGTACGTCGCGGCAAGTACGGCCGATCCCCAGCTGATCTGGGGGCTCGCCGTCAGCGATCGCCCTCGCATAAGCGATAAGGCGCGCATCCACCGAGTTGCCGTGGCTGGTAGTGAAAAGCACCCAACCAAACAGCCACAACACGTACGCCTCCAGGTGGCGCGAGACCTGGTCATCGTCTGCGTGTGGATCCATGCGCTTCACCTGAATGCAAACAAGTTGTTATTAGTATGTAATAGCAAACATAAGAGCTTCGAAGACACGATCGATTTGAAAAACCACGTACCCAGTACTGTGCGAGCCACCTCAGCGTCGGCCCATGGGTCTAATCCTCTTCGAAGATGTGGTGGTCATCGGCCGGTGGAACGACCCCCTGGAATCTGGCGAGCAGGTCAGTGCGCCACTCGGCTGGGGCCTCCGGTAGGAAGGCAGCGTCTCCCGCGATCGGAAGGCCAAGGAGCAGGGACACATCCTGCAGGGTCGGCGTCATCTCCCCGAATGGGAGGTGGAATGTGTACGTCTCCGGCCGCCAACGGTCCACCAAAGCCGTCAGCAGGGAACGATCGAACGGGAAGCGTCGTGATCGATCCCCGCCCGCCTCGTGATCCTCCTCCGTGGCCTGCACCATCCGGGCAAGAGGGAGTAGCCCGGCATCCCGCAGCCTGCAAACAAAGTGAAGATCAGCACGGAACGTTCTTACGGTCGCACTAAATGCTGGCGTAGTGCAAACCTGGCAGTCCAACGAGGGTCGAGTCCCCAGGCCACGCGAGGTGTGCGTGTCCGGACCACTCCCAGCTCAGTCGGCTCTGTGCTCCCTGGTGGCGGCACACGACGGGAAGTGCGATGAGAGCGGTCCACGTGCTCATCCAACAACGCGTACTGTCACTCGGAGTCACGTCCAGCACGAGTCATGCCTGCAAAATTTGTACAATAATTTCAACATTAAATTTTGTACATCTAAATTTCTACACTAAATTTTCTACATCTAAATTTGTACACTAAATTTTCTACATCTAAATGTGTACACTACATTTTCTACATTAATATAAACAAAAATTTCTAAACTAATAAACTAAATTTTGTAAACTAATTTTCTAAACTAAATTTTCTAAACTAATTTTCTAAACTTTTTCTAAATTCTCTACATCTAAATTTGTACACTAAATTTTCTGCATCTAAATTTGTACACTACATTTTGTACATTAATACATACAAAAATTTCTAAACTAATAAACTAAATTTTGTAAAGTAAATTTCTAAACTAAAATTTGTAAACTAAATTGCTAAATAAATTTTCTAAACTAAATTTTCTAAACTAAATTTTCTAACTAAAATTTCTAAACTAAATTGCTAAACTAAAATTTCTAAACTAAATTGCTAAACTAAATTTTCGAACTAAATTTTCTAAACTAAATTTTCTAAACTAGATTTTCTAAACTAAGTTTTCTAAACGAAATTTCTAACACTAAAAAAATACCTAAAAATCATGCTTTCCCTCTCCTCTTCCCCTCCTCTCCCTCTCGTTCTCCTTCTCTTCTTTCCCTTCTTCCCCTTCTTCCTCTCTTCTTCTCCTCTTCTTCCTCTCGCGCGGCCGAACGAATGAAAACAGTGAACGCGGCCGGCGGCCGAGCGAGGCCGGCATTGGTAGGCGCAAATTTCCCGCGGGTATATTTATGTAATTTCGAATAAAAAATAGAATATCCGTACAAAAAATTCGTTCCATGCGTGGCCGGCATTGGTAGGCGCAAAGTTTGGTCTTGCAGTGATACATGAAATAACAGAGCACTAGTGCTACTACCATCCAGCGGCCAGGCCGTGCTATTAGGGCATCTGTAGTGTATATAACCCAAAGGGTCTTAAGGTGGGTCCCATCTAAATCTTAAGACCAACTCCATAGTGTATATAACCCAAAGGGCCTTAAGACGGTCCCACATGGCAGATAAAGAAAAATTGTATTTTAATGCTTATGGCCAGGTCTTTAGCTTGAGGACCAGCCTTAAGCTTTTTTTGCTTAGGGTCTGCTTAAGGTCACCCCTGTAATGTATAAGGTTGACCTTAAGGTGGCTTAAGACCTCCTCTTTTCATACACTACAGATGCCCTTAACTGCTATCCTTCCAGAAAATTCCTTTCGAGAGCGAAAGCACCGTTTGTGAGAAAGAAAAAAAAATACCGGACTTCGGCTCAGTGGTGGAGGATAGTTGAGGCGAAGATGGGCCATGGTCCCTCGGTCCCTCCCAACAATTGAAAACTTTTTAGATTAAGAATGTAGTAGTAGTCCTTTAGATGGCCTAATCCAAACTTGAACAACTACAAATTGTGCCTTATCGTGTAGTATGATGAGCACTTGAATGGCTAAATTTGCATTGGCCTTCGTTTGGCCCCCCTTTGAAATTTCGCTCCAAGCTCCGCCACTACTTTGGCTGGTTACCAGTGGTGACCAGTTTTCTAATGGACGGTTTTAATTGTCAAACATGCCTTTGGTAGCTTGCTTGCTATCCATTGCATTATCTTCCTGAGGTATGCAAAAATGCAATAACCTAAGCATATTACGTGACTGCATTTGGTGCATTCCCATTTGTCTTCTGACATCCGGCGTAGTTGAACTGTGGATGAACCTCATAATTTTGTAGCCATCACTAACTATTGCATCCTATTGGCAGAAGTTAGAATGGAATGGGGAGTTATGGATTGGTGTAAGGAGGCTCATGAGGCCTGCGGCAAATAACTAAATAAGTAGCATGCTGCCATCCATCAAGCCACAGAATGCATCTTGGAGTCCTATCAAATAGCAATGACATCCTGTGCCATCTCCACTGGAACTCTCTTTCCGGCTTTTCTACAAACCCAGGTTCAACAACTTTTTGTTTTGTTCATGCCTGTCATCACAACATGTTTGTTTCTGGCATCTTGTTAAATTTTGTACGATGCTAAACTATCAAATAAGGGTGCCTGCTGATTTTATTTATCTCCAGGAGAAACTATATATTGCTTGTTTTGCTTCAGGCACAAGAAAGAATTCTTGTCCATCTGGGTTGCTATAGCCCTATGCTCCATACCATACTTGTACTGAAATCCTGCATGGATGCCTTACTATTTTCCTTTCCAGTAATCCTTCCTTTGGTGAACTAGTAAAACTGTCATGATGATCCTAGAGGACATTAATTATGAGCAAGTGTTATTTCCTAAATAAAATCATGCCAACAACAGCTTTCAGACTGTTCCCAGTGTTATGTATAACACTTGTATTCATCGTAAGGTCAATGGATTAATATATATATACGTACATGTATGATATATATGTAGGAAACCCCTCACACAGCAGGTTAAATACACAGCTATATAATATATATCTAACACCCCTCAAACTTATGGTGGATTAATAACATGAAGTTTGGAGAGGTAGAAGCTGTGTTGAGCTCTAGTCTGTGCTTTTGTGAAGAAGTTTGCCAACTGAATCTCTGAAGGCATATACTGAAGAGCAACAATCTGATCCTACACCTGTGTCCGCATGTAGAAAGCATCAACATCAATATACTTTGTAAGCTCATGATGCTTCAACAGATCTTTAGCAATACTAATAGCACCTGTACTGTCAGACAAAAGAGTAGTCGATGTAGAAACAGAAACACCAAAATCTTCAAATAACCACCGTAGCTAAGTATCCTCCGCAGTCAACAAAGCCATAGCTCGCAACTTAGTCTCAGCACTCAAACGAGAAACTATTGCCTGCTTCTTAGTCTTCCAAGTGAAGAGAACCATCAAGAAAAACACAATAAGCAGAGAGAGACTACCGATCAGAGAGATGATTAGCCCAGGTAGCATCAGAATATGCCTGGAACTGTAGAGAGCTAGGCAAAGGAAAAAAAGATGACGAGAGATAGTTCCACGAAGGTATCACAGAACTCAAAGAAGATGACTATAGTGGAGTTGAATGGGAGCAGAAATAAACTGACTCAATACATGCAAAAGATATGAAATGTCAAGACGACTGATACAAAGATAATCAATTCTCCCACAAGATGACGTGAGTAGGATCAAGAAGAGACTCACCATCAGCGGGACGAAGATGAACATTAAGCTCCATGGGAATCTCAGTTGTGCGCTGATCAGTAAGAGAGCCACAATCAAGAAGATTCTGGATATACTTTTCTTGGGACGAATAGAAACCCTCAGGAGCAGAAATAACCTCAATCTCAATCCCAATAAAGTAGCGAAGAGGATCCAGATCAGACATGAGAAACTGCCCATGAAGACGCTCTTTGACAAAAGTGATGTACTGAGAATCGTCTCCAGCAATGATCATATCATCAATATACAAAAGGAGAAGCGTCCGACCATAATGTGAAGTGTGAATAAAAAGAGCAGGATCATGAGCACTGGTAGAGAAACCAGCTACAGTGATAACAGAAGCGAAATGATCAAACCAGGCACGAGGAGTTTGCTTGAAGCCATAGAGAGATCGGTGAATGCAATAAACCATACCCTCAGGAACAGAATACCCAGGGGCGGCTACATGTAGACCTCCTCATACAACTCGTCATTGAGAAATACATTCTTGACGTCCAATTGAGAGATAGACCACTATCGAATAGAGGCCATAGCAAGAAGAGTGCGAACGGTAGTTATGTGAGAGACAGGAACAAAGGTCTCATCGTAGTCACGATCATACTCCCTACTGAAAATCACGTGCTACAAAACAAGCATTGTAGCGCTCAAGAGAACCATCAGATCGGATCTTAACCTTATAGACCCACTTGCACATGATGCAAGTGACATGCGCAGAAAGAGAAACAAGATCCCACGTGTCAGTATGCTCAAGGGTAGTAATTCCTCTGCCATCGCATGCTGCCACTCTTGATGAACAATAGCATCATGGTAAGAAGTTGGTTCGGCAAGAGCAGCAACAGTAAAACCAAAATGCTTAGGAGGTTGAATAGACCGGCGATCACAAAAGCGTAGCGAGGAGGAGAGGCTGAAGGGGATGACTTATCAGAAGGAGAGGGTACATTAGGAGAATCCTCAACTTGCGGACGACAAGTATAGTAGAGAGGATAAGAAAGAACAAGATCAGGAGTAATCTCGAGAGAGGGAACCGGTGGTGAAGAAGGTGCCGACTGGGAAGGAGGCACAAGAGAGACTAAAGGCTATGGTGGAGGAGTGGTAACTATGAGGGTGGAAGGAAAAGTCAGAAAAAAGTGACTCAATAAGACATATTGAAGTGGAGGAAGGGAACGGGCGAGAATTGAAAGGATGAGACTCATCAAAAATAACATCCTGAGAAATCCACATCCGTCGGCCAACAGGATCCCAATAACGATATTCCTTGCACTATAGCTCAGAAAAACACACTCAACAGACTGAGCGGTCAGCTTGGTGCGCTCACGAGGTGCAAGAAGAACATAGCGCACACACACACGCACCCAAAGAGACAAAAACTGGAATAATCAAAAGTGTTGCTATAGAGACGCTCAACTGGATCCCACTCTGAAGAGCGGAGAAGGGCTGAATGTTGATTAGAAAAGTGGCAATAGAAACAGTCTCTACTCAGAAGTGTGGTGGAACAGCAGAAGCAAGCATGAGAGCACGGGCTATTTCGAGAAGATGGCGATGTTTGCATTCAGTCACACCATTTTGAGCATAAGCACTGAGACAAGAAAACTGAGAAAGCGTGTCATGTTCAGCAAGAAAACCACGAAGAACTCCTGACAAGTACTTCCTAATGGAATCAGCGTGAAAAACATGAATAGGAGAGACAAACTACGTACAGTCCATAGTGGCAAAAGTCTTGTAGATGGATAGAACTTCACTACGAGATGATATAAAGTATATCCACGTATGTCGAGAAAATCATCAATAAAAATTATATAATATCGATTACCTCCTTTCAACACGAAAGGAGCTAGTCTCCATATATCAGAATAAACATGATCAAAAGGACACTGAGACACTAACTCACTGGAAGGATAGGGAAATTGAAACTGTTTGCCAAGTGTACAACCCTGACAATTAAGAGAAGCGTCATCAAACATAGACCCTAAAAGACCACGACAAAGTAATTAAGACATACGTGATCCATAAAGATGTCCTAAACATTTGAATTTCCCTGTTCTCTCACGATTTTGGTACAATTTCATCCAATTTTTTGTCGAATTTCGTTCAAAATTCAAAGGCTGTTTGAATGGTTTTAAGGTAATTTCTACCGAAATACCGAAATTTCGGTAAATTCGGCTCTTTACCGACCAACGATTTTTTTCCAAAACGAAAGGATTTTCCCTGCGTGTGCCAGCGTCCACCGCAAGTGGTCGTCGGCCGATTTTGCGACCGCGCCCATAACTGGTGCTGGACCTTGTCGAGCGCCGCGTAGCGCACCCCTCTCTCATAGGGTCTGTTTGTTTTAGCTGCGGCTTATGGTTTTTGGCTGAAATTTTTGAATTTTGGCTGTTTACGGTATAGATTACGGAGAGACCGATACTCACTTACAATTTTGGCTGGTACAGATGTTGGGCTTTTAAGGTGTACAACGTTTAACTTGTAGACCCCGTTTTGAAAAAATACCCCGTTTGAAAGTTAGGTACTGTAGCAAAAGGCAAAAGCCGACCGGCTTGTTGCTTGCCAAACAGGCCCATAGCTCGCTAAGACGACCTCTTGGGGCAGGCCATACCTGCGCTTGTGTTCTACGTCGTCGTATGGATCATCCCCGGGGAGCTGGACCATGTCGTACGTCCCCTCCGAGCAGCGCAGGATCATGAGGACGCCGCTGCGGTAGCGCACGTAGAGCGACCCGCCCCAGTACTCGGCTGACCACCACGTCCGCTCCTGCATACCGCGCTGCTCGGTCACCACGTCGTAGAGGTGCCCTATGGCGCAGCGCCCCGGCGTGAACTCCCGCCCGGCTCTCCCACTGGCCAGTCCGCGACGAGAACACCAGCAGAGGCACCACCTTTTTCCTCCGGCTCGTCGACCCCTCTTGGCGGCAGCGACTCCTCGGCCGGCACGTCTGATCTTGGTGGCGGCTGAAGCGATTCCTCTGTCGGCGCCCGTACTCGCTTGCAGAGCCACCAATGACCAAAGTGCTCTTTGGTGTCTGTCCTCTTGCTCTTCTCCAAACAAGTTGGGCAAGTAGAGTTGCCCCAGGCGAGGTCGATGCACGGCCTCGAAGGCTCCTTGCATTGTATTTCTATGCGCGGGTAGATCATTTCTGCTACCTCCTTGGGGAAGAGGAACACCTCCTAGTGCCGCGACGCAGCCGGGTCGAAGCGCGAGGAACATGGCCTCGAGGCCGCGGCGTCGGCGGGCGCGGCAGGCGAACACACGGTACCGTCGCCGGGGGGCTGCACACGTAGACATCCTCCTGTTCAACGCCAGCAGGAGTTCGTCCCTGAGGTGGAGGCGGCGGCCGTTGCGGTGGCGTTTCACTCGTTTTGCGCTAGCTTTGACTTGGTGCGTGCCGTGCATTCCACTTCCACCTCCCGGAACCTTTGGATCCGAGGGAATGTGAGGCCGTGGATTTGCGGTGGCAACTGTCGATCGAAATTCGCAACGGCGCAACGCTGGGTAAACCGGTCAGCCTGGCAGGTACGCGTTAGCCGGGCCGGCAGAATTCCTGGGCTCAGGAGTATTTGGCTATGTTCTTTTAGACTGCGGCGGTTAGCTTTTGATTGTTTTTTAATATAGTAACAAACATAAGGAGATACTGACATAGATTGTATATACGCCAATCAATTCAGAAAATCATTTAAAAAAATTAATTTTAGAAACTGTGATACAGTTTGTTTTGACTCCTAGAAAAGCGGAAACCAAAACCAGCGCTGCGGCTTAGAAGTGTTCGGCCATGCTCTTTTGAGCTGCGGTAGTTAGTTTTTGATTGTTTTTTTTGATACAATAACGAATTATGGAGACGCTAACATAGACGGTATACACGCCTCAAAAAACCGTTTAAAAATTTTTTTTGTGAAGCTATGATACTATTTATTTAGACTTAGGAAAAGCTGAAACCAAAACCGGTGCGGCGGCGCCTTCTCGCATCTCTTGCCTGGATCGGAAACGGAGACCGGATTCCTCCAGAAACACAGGCCATGACACGCGTTTGACTTCACCTCCACCATCCGAATCGGAGGCAGCAAAAGCAGGCAGCCACCAACCCACCAGCGGTATCTCTCCGCCTCCACGCCCGAACCTTTCGTCCGTATAACCACCTCCTCCCCCTCCCCCACCTTGTTCCCCTTCGCGACCGAGCGAAAAAGAAAAAAGTCCCCCACCTTTGCTCGCCGGAATCCGCCGCCGCAGTTGATGTATCTCAGAAGAACCGCCGCCGTCCGGACGTCCGAAGCGAACAAGGCCTCCTCCTTCTCCGGCCCGTCGGGTCTGCCCTTCTTGGCCGCCTCCACGCCGTGGTTCCGGGAGCTGTGGGTCAACGCCTCCAAATAACGGCTTCCCTCAAGGTGCGCCTGTCTCGATTCTGTTTGAGAGTGAAATCATGTCGGGATTGTAAGTTACATGTGCACGTAGTCGATTCATCTCTGGAGTGGATCGGCCGTTCTGTTTGTGTGAATCTTGGTGGTGTTCATCTGAAGACGGATTGGTTGCTGTAGGATTTGTGAGGGCGGGTGTTGGGGTTAAGGTCGGAGAAGCCTAAGAATCCGACTGCTGGCAAAGTGAACTCCGTATATCATATGTGCGTTGCATAGCTTACTTTCTCCCCGGCGCTACTTGTTGGTGAATTGTCGTGAGAAGATATTCTAGGTTAGTAAAATACTACGTGACTGAACATATTGAACGAAGTCTGTGAACCGCTGAAGTTGTTCCTGCAATGTTGCAGTAGTTATAATGTTACAGCATAAAAATACAATTTTTAATAAATAAAGCGATGAAAACAAATGTTAATAGCAATTGTAACACCAAAAATGACTTAAAGGTTATACATTTTTTTAACTCAAAACTAATGTGCAGAACAGTGGTTTGTGTTCTGCAGTGTAACAGTTCATACCTTCAACGGTTAATGGACACATGCATAAGTACCTAATTTAATTCGAAAGGTGGCTCATGGTTAGTTAATCGTAGGGCTTAATGTCACACACTCTAGTCAAAGTTTCAGCTGATTTATTGTAACTTTTTTCTTTTGCAACTAATGCAAAGTTTCATTTGTACTACTTCAACGTTGCTGCTACACTATCCTAAGATGATCTGATGCAAAAACGTATTAATTTTAATGAAAACTTATTATTTTGTAATAAGGTTAATTAAAACATGGTGGCTAAAAGTGGGGCATGTTATTCTCAGAGAGAGAAATAGTGTTAGTGATATGTTGTGTTCCAGCTTTTTGCTGCTTTTTAAGTGCCTTCTTATCACAAGCTTGTATTAGATTAAGTGAGTTGACCTCCCCCCCCCCCCCCCCCCCACATTATAGGAGAGCATTGGTGGATTTCTCGATTGGTTGAGGGAAGTAAAGCAAAGGGGAGCCAGCATCCTTTTGGCTAGCATTGGGGCTTCTTTATTCGAAGCTAAAATAAGGCCTTTTCAAGAAGGCTGTCAACTGTAAACATGTATAGGCAAAACATCCCCAATTCTGGGTGGGCTGCTTTTGATCGCAGGTGGCGTGGCTCAGCTGGCAGAGGGGATGATGTTGATGTCAATTCATTTCCAGCTCTCTTAGATTCTAGAGCCCCCAGTTCTGCTAGCAGCTCAGTTACAGAAAATAATACTATGCCAAAAACAAAGCCTTTTGTATCAGTGCTTCGCCCTTCTGTGGAATTTGCAGCTGTTGGTAATGAAAATGGAAATAAGCACTTGATTGATCACATGGAGAGCGCAAACTTTGGTGCAAACTCTGCATCTGATAGCAAAATTAATCTGCTGAAAGATGCTCATAGTTGGGCTGACAGTACTTTAATTGAGGATGTATTAGCTGGTGTGAATAATGATGTTGGCCAAGCATCTGCTTTGTTGAATGCTATGGTATTTCCTGACTTGCCGACAGTAGAGAGTCAAACACCTGGTCAACTTGTTTCTGAGATGAATAATACGCATGGTTTAGCAACAGGAAATGCCACAGCAGACAATAAACATCCAAATGGCTCACATTTGTTGCCATCACCAATGAATATGGTCTCTATACCCTTGGAACCTGAATTGGAAGAGCTTGATGACGATTACTTAAACCTCCGGAAAGATGCATTGAAGATGATGAGGTATACTCCAAATCCTTGTTTATTTTATAGGTTTTCAAATGCTCTGATATTAGTTAGCATAATATCTCTTCTAGTTTATGCATAGCAGAGTTTAATTATACATGTGCCGTGTGTTATAGTGAAGCCAATTACAGGTCTGAATTAATTTGTTCCACAAAGTATACCTTGACATTCCTTTTGGGCGTTGGGTGGATTCATGCAAACTCAACCAAATGCATTCTTATAGCTGAGGTTCATACATCTCGTTTTAGTGAGGACTGAAGTCAATTCTTTTTGGGTGAAAGTAACTGAGTCATTTTCTTTCCTTTTGTTCATAGGGCTGCCACAAAGCATTCTCAGGCTGCCAGCAATGCATTCTTGAGAGGTGACCATGCTTCTGCCAAGGAACTTTCTCTCAGAGCTCAAGAAGAGAGGGCTGCTGCTGAAAAGCTGAACAATAAGGCAGCAAGAGAAATATTTGGCATCAGGAATAGCGACAATGACATCTGGAAGATAGACATGCATGGTCTACATGCATCAGAGGCTGTAGCTGTATTGGAGAGGCATCTACACATGATTGAGTTCCAGCAACCAGGGAATAGTGCAGCTTCAACTGATGAATTAGCTAAGTCTGAACCCGCAGTTGCTGACTCAAACATTGAGTTTGCTGCAGAAAAGGTGGTGTTTCTTCGTCCTAGACAGGCCATCCTAGAGGTGATCACAGGTAATCTATCGTTTCTCTGTATATTTTTTTTGTATTGCATGCAGTAGATGATAGTATATCAAGCTTTACAGTTTATTTTCGTAATTTCTTGTTACTGCTGTCTTTGGAACTATGAATTTGCAATTTAATGGATGAGGCCATCCCTCCTTTTTTTTAACCCGTACCTTTCAGAAGCAGATAATGCTCAACTTGGTTTATTTGACAACCTGGATGAATGAAGCATAAGCTTGATTCCATTTTCGTTGTGTTAGCCTTGGTGAGAACTCATTTCTGTTTGCTCTTTACAGGGATTGGCAAGCACAGCAAAGGACAGGCTTCCCTACCTGTTGCTGTTAGGGGCTTCCTTATTGAAAATGGGTATCGATTTGATGAGCTGAGGCCTGGTGTTTTTTCTGTTCGTCCTAAATTCCGTCGCCGGTGAACCTGAGAAAGTTTGTACCAATAGATCAGGTTCTATTAGTTCTGCAAATAATTGCCTGCTTAATAGACTGCCAGCGGAACAAAATAACATAACTTTCGGCCAATCGTAGCTGATTTATGTTGAATGTAACAAATTTATACAGATATTAATGTTATTTACCTCTTGTGTACCCACTCGATAACGGGTACATAGTTCAGTTCTAGTTGTACCTGTCTGTAACTGTACAGAATGACAATATATTTCGGTTATGTTTGAGCATTTTGCAATCCTGCGTCCATATTTTGTTTTGCTCACGCCTTGTCAGTTGAACTACAACAGTGCATAAGTGAGTCAGCGTCTGGCTTATGCTTCAGCTTAAACTATTAATCGCTCCGTTGGAATTTTGCCTGATACTCTCTAATTCATGCGTTACAAACAGGTCTTAAAGGCCAAACCCGTACCCCTGAGCCGCTCTTAGGTGACTCGGGGGTCGACTTCGCCGCCCAAAGAAGAGCCTCCTCGTCACTGCATTTCCCCCTCGTCACTGCATTTCCCCCTCGCTGTTGCTGCCCATCCCCTCAGCGGATCTGGCCGGGATTGGAGTGCCATCGTGAAGCCGGCGGTCGGAGGCGACATAGGGGGAGCCGGAGGCGGCTAGCGGAGCCTCCCGCAACCATTCGAGCGGGTGGCTTGGGCTAGATATGCCCATCTCCATGGCGGATTTGGTCAGGATCGGAGACCCGGCTGGTAGAGGCGACACGAGAGGAGCCAGAGGCAATCGGATCTGGCCATCTCTGGACCGGGGCTTGGCGGGGGCCTTCTTCTTCCTACTACCCTCCTCTGCACGTCATCCCGCAGCTGCTTGAGCTATCGACGTAGACCGGATCTGCCCACTTTCTGGCGGATCTGGGCGGGCCGGCGGATGGTTCTAAGGCAGAGGGAGACAGGTGGTCGGATCTAGTCACCCCCTCCCGCGTCCATACGTCGCCAACTCCTGCGCCGCCGATGCCACCGTCGCCGCACCCTACAAGCACACAAACTCTTCTTTGTGCGCGGGCGGCCACAGCGCAGAGGCTACGACTCGAGCTGGCGCGGGATTTGGCGCGTGCGAGCAAGACGGCGGCGGCGCTGGGCTACAGGCGGTTGATGGCATCGGTGCGGGCGAGCACGCGGAAGACAGTGAGCGCAAGGGTTCGCCGGAGTTCAATGGGGCGTCGGGGTCGCAGCTGCAGGCGATGGTGTGCCGGAGTAAAAATCTCAGGTTCAGTTCTTGCCAGATCAGGTGACAACGACACCTTCGATGTTGTTCCTTGCCTTGGGCCATCAAGCCCTACCCTTCTTCGTTTTTCTGCGTGCGCATTGGCCGGTGTTAGTCCTTCTGGTAGCCTCTTCACCGTCAGGATGTGTTAGCCACGGTTGTTTGTATTGTTAGAGTTTTGGAGTCGTAGTCCTTGTATCCGGTCCTTCTTTAGCCCTTTAATTTGGTTTTTAGGCTGCTGCTGTACTACTCTTCTTTTTAATAAATGAAATGTAACTCTCCTGCGTTTTCGAGGAAAAGGTCTTGAAGGCCCAACTGTCCACCCAACTAGAAGCCTTATGGGGGATTCTTTTCAGCTAAAGTCTTAGGGTGAAATCTTTTCGACTGTAGCTGATGATTTATGACTGTAGCTAATAGCTTTTGACTCTAATATGAGCGTTTTTACGAACGTACCGAATACCGATACACTGTTTGGAAAAAATTATTTCGATAAGCTATTTAAAAAATATGATAGAGAAATTGTTCTAATTATTTATTTGAGCGAAGCTATAAGCCACAGAGAAGAGAGTTTTAATCGGAAAAAGGAATCGAAAATCGAGAGGAAGAGGAGAGAAGATAAAAGAAGCAGCAGCAGCAGTTCATCGTTGGGGAGCTTGCCACGTGGCCGCAATTTTCACAACACCTGCTTCCGATTTGTGGCCGCTGCGCCTGGGCGTGCGCGCCCTTGCGGCCTTGCAGAGCAGTAGTGGTTGGTGCCCGTAGCCACACACTGATCGGTGCCCTGGGTCCCAGGTGTCAGTTGCCCGCTGCTCCTCCATCCCTCCCCCGTCTCCCCGGAGGCAGGCGGCAGCGATGGCCTCGCCGGCGGTGGCGCTGCGGCACCCTTCCCCCACCGTCCTCGCCTCCGCCCCTCGCCGCCGACTGCTCCGCCACCGCGTGAGTGCCCGCTCTCCCCCGTTCTCGCGGCGCCAGCCGAAGCTGTCTTTAGCCTCGTAGCGCCTATCTTTGTGCACCGTGTGCTGTGACCTGGTCCGATTCGATCAAATGTCTCGTCTAGTTTCTGTGGTTTTGGTGGTAGATTTCTGTAATCTGATGATAGAACTCAGTATTTTGGCGGTATAAACTCGTCTGTATTTTGATGGTGGAAGGTTCCTACAGCGATCCAGTTAGTGTGGCCCTGTAGGGTTTGAACGCTGTGCTTCCTGACTGTTGCACTCTGTGCAAATTAGTTTATTATTATAGGGGAATCGTTTACGAGGAGAGAATCATTAGGTGTGGAGGTTGATTAATAGGAAATGGTTTGGATCAAAAGATGCCCGGTGCAGTTCCAGTTTGACGGTTTCGCCTATCGTCAATTCTGCATATAGCAGTAGCAGATACCGATGTTGTAATCATTTGGTTGCCAGTTCATAGCGTTCTGGTATCAGCACTCTTATGAATACGGGCTTCGTTAAACAGGAGAGAAATGAATAACATATTAACTGCAATCTGTCTGTTTGTTTAACTATCTTGTCTGAGTAACTGTCCGAGTGTCCATGCTATTCTTGAATATGTTGGGTTCTAAAATAATCATATTGTCTAAAATGACGACATGGATTACACCCATCCAGGTGTTTCCCTAACTTCCATGTCCATCTTTTTCTTGTTCTGTATAATATTTGTTTGTGTTATGCTGAATTCTGTTCTCAAACCAATGCTTCTCCATTCCATCCACATTGATTTGCAGGGATATTCACCTTCCAAAATGGGCCTCCAAAGCTTGAATTCGCGGTTAAACATTACTGCACTTTTTGGGTGGATTAGGGGAGATACAAGAACACGTGAATTGATCCCTTCTGCTGAATCATACACGCTCACAGGGTCAGCCTCAGAGGTGTTTTTGTGTTTCTTGGGTGAACTCCTTTTCCAGGACCTATGCACCCGATTCATGATTTCCTTAACCATTCCTTGGTTTCAGGTAGACATGAAGCCACGGGAGATATCTATTTCTGCTGTTTCTTCTATTATGGAGATTCCTCCGGCGGATTGGGATGCCTGTGCTGTTAATTCAGCTGATCCTGAAAAGTTCAATCCTTTTCTTACCCACGCATTCCTCTCAAGCTTAGAAGAGTCAGGTTCTGCAGTGAAGGTGAACACATAAAACAGAACTTGTTGATTCCTTAGTTAGAACACATTCCAGTAGATGGTTTGCTATTATAGTTTTTTTTTGCACCCATTTGTATATCCATGAGGGCATCAATGTATGCATGTCTCTTTGTCTTGTTGGCTTCCTTTTGCTCATTGCATCATACGGACATTTCATTTTTGTTTGTCAAGCACTCAAGCTCGATTCCAAGCATTGGCATTATCGTGCACATTGTTGTTTACAATAATTTTCCGCATTTAGTGTCCAACAGCATTGACATACGAGATTGATGCTGCAACATCACCATGCTTGCTGAGCGTCATGTTATTATGTGTTACCTATGACTATGGAATATTTTTTGGCTTAGTTACATCCCACATCATTACATTTGATACTTAACTGCATAGTTCATCTCATGAAGTCATGATAATATACTTCCAGAAATTAAAATATCAATTAGCTCTAACCTTTATTTTGCCCCAATAAACATGGTGCTACACTTTATCATATCACCCTCCTTGAAACCTTGATGTCCTTAACTGATTTCAGGAAACAGGATGGTTACCTCTGCATGTTGTTGCACGGGACGAGAATGAAAATATTATAGGTGTTGTTCCGCTTTACCTTAAAAGGTTTAACATCATTTACAGAATGTCATCTCCTGTTTGTATACTTGCTGTACACTCCCTTTGTCTTCTTCATTGGCTAAACAACAATAATGTGAACTTGCAGCCATTCTAGGGGAGAGTTTGTATTCGATCATTCATGGGCAGAAGCTTACTACAGTTATGGACTTGAATACTATCCAAAGTTACAGTCTTGTGTGCCTTTTACTCCGGTAACTGGTCAAAGAATATTACTTCGAGATACATCCTACAGGGATCAAGTTTTTGATGCTTTAGTAAAATCTTTGAAGAGTATGACTACCAAGGTGTTGAAATTGGATTTCTTGCTATCATTGATTTAAAGTTTATTAATTTTCTTGACTACAGAAAAATTATGACAAATGTTATTGTATCTTTGTATTGTTGGTCATTCTGCCCTGCAACTCTTTGCTTGATATGGCACTGTGATATTCAGTAGGACTCACCACTTCATGAATAAGCTTTTCCCCTTCCTATTTTCTAATTTTCTTGATATTTCCAATTAATATGAAAGGATACCAAGTTTTTTTCATTGAATTGGAGGAACTCTGTTGTCTGCTTGCAGCTAGAATGTTTCCAAATCAATGCTAGGTCATTATTGAATTGTCTGTCAGCGATTAGTCAATGTGAAAGTAATAGGAGTTTTAAAGTTCTGATCCCCTTTACAGTTTACACCTCATATCTCTTCATGGTGTTCGCTTCTGTGATATGTGCCGTAACAATAGTTTTTTAAAGTTGCCTGCTAGTCGTTGATTTTATTCATCGTTTCTATATGATTCTTAAATAGGAGACAGCCTTTGGATGTACTGAACCAATTGACAATCTTTTGGTTTCTGCTGCATTTCAGCTGAAGGTGTCATCGCTACATATAACTTTTCCGTCTGAAGGTGAATGCAGCAAGTTGAAGGATAGTGGGTTGTTACAGAGAATTGGGATGCAATACCACTGGAGAAATCGAAATTACAAAAGGTATGCTAAAATGGGATTTCTATTACTTCCTTCTGGATTTCTATGACACCTGACTACCTGAGCATATTAGACTGTAACTCAGGCCCGCATTTAGTCATAAACACAGCCTGGTGGATCTACCTAGATGCGCAAACAAGCTCACAGCTTTGGTGCACCTACAATTTTCATCACATGTAACACTAACTCCACGCTTTTCTTTGTAATTTATGATTTTTTTTGTCTGTTTTGATTTACCTCTTCCCTTATGGCATCCCAGTTCCCAAATTCCCAATATAATAGTTGTTGAGAACAGATAATTGTAGAGACCCATTTCAGCTAATGTTACTGAGCTTAGCAAGAGATGCGAATCACCTTGTTAAAAGAGTAAAGTTTCTATCTTGTGGACTTTTTGTGAAAAAATTCTGTCTTGTGGACTTTATTATGGAGTCATTGCCCTCATTTATTGCTTTGCAAAACTTTATGAGTTTATATACTTAATTTCTTATAATGTATCAATATTTACTGATATCTCTTTGTTAATCTTTTTTTATCCAGTTTTGATGAGTTTTTGATGGATTTGAAGCAGCCCAAACGAAAGAATATTAGACAAGAACGCAAAAAGGTTTGCCTTGTTTTGAATTCGTTGATTTCAAATGTGGTTGTAAATTGACATTTATCTTTTCATACCATTTTCCAGATTCCTGCTCAAAATTTGAAAATGAAGCGACTTTGCGGAGATGAAATAAAGGTACTTATCATGGTTGACTGTTTATTTGTACTCACCATTCATTTTCTTCACATCATCAGATACTTTCACTACCACCTGCTTAGCCTCCTGGCTTTCTGAGTTTGCTTTACATTTATTTGACAAAATAATTACATATTCTATTAACTTATCATGGTTCTTATTCGCATTGCAGAGCAGCCATTGGGACACCTTCTATAAATTCTACCGTAACACAACTGATAATCAGTTTGGTCCTATATTGCTCTTTCCTTGTAATTTTCTTTGTGTATTTATCGTGACAAACAATTCCCAATTGGTTATTGAAATGGTTGTCCATCTTCACTGAATATTACATTAAACTAAACTGACTTTGCTAAAGGAATAATGTTTTGACTATGTCCAAGTAATAAGAACTTAAGTCCTTAAAAAATGTAACAAGAAATTAAACTAAGTAAAGCGAGAGTCCAATTGGTTATTGAAATGGTTGTCCATCTTCACTGAATATTACATTAAACTAAACTGACTTTGCTAAAGGAATAATGTTTTGACTATGTCCAAGTAATAAGAACTTAAGTCCTTAAAAAATGTAACAAGAAATTAAACTAAGTAAAGCGAGAGAGAGAGAGAGGGAGGGAGGGAGGGAGGGAGGGAGGGAGAGAGGTATTGAAGCATGTTTAGTGTAATAGCTGGTAAACAGCCTGTAATTGCTAATGCATATACTTGGATAGGAAGCACAAAGTTTTAAGAATCATTTTTTATGGCCCATAGCAAATTTATTGGTAGGTACTGCTTGGATTTGTGAAAGTTGCATAGAAATATTTGTCTACTGTATTTTTTCCCCCTTAATAGGATTATTTTGTTTGCAGCTGGGGCAGACCATACTTGACAAGGGAATTCTTTCACCTTTTGGGAGAAAAAATGGGAGACAAGGTAATGCTTATTGTTGCTGAACATGACGATAAACCTGTTGCTGGAGCTCTTAACCTTATTGGAGGTGATACATTGTTTGGTCGCTTATGGGGATGCCTACCAAATGCTTATTTCCCCAATTTGCATTTTGAAGCTTGCTATTATCAGGTAATTTTCACATCTTTGTGAACTCTATATTTGAGAGATAATCTGTCATAACAATAGCATTCCCAATTTATGTGGCAACATGCTGACCGGATCATTCTGTAAAATTGGTTGAGCCGTTTTAAATGGAGTTCGTTAATTGCACATATGCTTCTCATTTGTACATAAGAATTGAATTTTTGTGCCAGTTTGAACTCCAAAGTATCTTGTATTTGTAGCAATGATATTATATATGACTGGTGTCTTATAGAATATTGATACTGTTCAGGCCATTGAAGCAGCCATAGAATTAAACCTTAGTAAGGTTGAGGCAGGTGCGCAGGGAGAGCACAAGATCCAGCGTGGTTACCTCCCAGTGACAACATACAGCTGCCACTACTTCTTAGATCCTGGTTTTGCGACAGCTATAGGAGACTTTCTTGCACATGAGACAGCTCAGGTATTTCACATGAATATTTTCAATCAGTTTCTAAAAATTATTCAAAAATATGTGCTCTTAAATGCAACTGAGCCAGCTCACTACTGTGTATGGGCTGATAAGGATCTTTTGCAGTTAGCCTTCCTAAATACACCACATCAACAATTATTACTCAGCCAGAATGCATATTTTGTAAGGAGGTTGATGTCTGGTTAGAAATTACTACTCAGCCAGATTTCTACTCAGTGTTTAATGAAGTAACAAGGCTAATGCGTAAAGAGTTTGATGTCTAGTTAGAAATTTATAAAGAGCTTGATGGCTAGATTTCTCCGGTTCCGAGATTTCCATCTCTGTTTGGGAGTACAATAATTGATGCATACTTAGTTCATAAAATAGGTAATTTAACACAAAAAAGGTCTAAACCAACTTAGAAAGTGCATTGTGCAGTTATAAATTTATATTTAAAAATTTTTGGCCGGTTTTTTCCCTCCCGGTTTTTCTGGTAACCAACAATTACCGGCCAGGAACCACCGGTTTTTTTACCCCTGATCATGACATCACCGACTACCTCCATTTCAGAATGTCATTTTAACCTTCTCATTGGTTTCCAAAATATATGTTATTCTATGTTTTCTGACAAATTTTACATAATTTTTCCTCCATACCCTTCCAGGATTTATTTCCTCCTAGCTAACTACATCTAGCATATGTCCACTCTTTTGAACCGAGGGACATAAATAATAGCAGTGTTCATTTTTATGCGACTTCATTTTTGTTTGAATCAAGACATACTTTTTGTTCTGAAAGAGGTTGTGCTTATCATTGCTGCCCTTTTTTAGTTGTCACAGTTCCAACTAATGCTCATTTTTGGTGTAAATATCAGGTTAAGCGTGTTATCAAGGTCCTGCACGATTCAGGTCCATACAAGGAAGACATATTGAATGAATTTGCACTTCAGGCAGACGATAAAATGTAGAACATCGAAGGAGCTTGCAGCTATGCATATGATCATAAATTCATAATACAAGAATCAGAAGTAGCCATAGGAAGATGGGTGATCTCATGCCTCCACAAGGAGGTGATATTGTGAAGACTTAGGAGCCCCGCATTTGTATATTGCTAGGCATGTAAACAGCTGAACTTCAATCTGAACTCACCCGTTTGAAATATGGCATCTGAAATCAAACATTCTATTACGCAGTTTTGCTGTCTGAACGCAATGACGACTCATGCGTACATCGGTACATGAACCTAACCGTTGAGGCGAACGTGTAATGATTATCTACATTTTTTTTTCTCTTTTCCCATCGAAGAATCTGATGCTGCATTAGTCAACTTGTGTTGTTCTTTTCTCATGGGATCTGAACTACTAAAACAGGTGAGCAGTTTCCATCAAGCAGGGGAGAGGTTCTCTGAACGTCACATCAGCATATCAGCCAAGATCCAAGCCAAAACGGACATCAGATACTGCCTCATTATGCGTTTTGTACAAGGATACAAGGGTTCTTCCTTCTCTCATCAGCCAAAGGCCAAGAACCACCGCCCGGTTAGAATCTTAAAGCAAACAATCTACCTAAAGCTCCATGGTTGTCGAAACATAGAAGAGGGGTTACTGCTCAGTGCAGAAGCTACAGGGGAGCTCCTTGCAGCCTACCTTGACTTGGACTGCACCGTTCTCAAGCACACCACAGGGAGGAGAAGCAACCGTTTGACCATCTGTGCAGCAGCTCACCCAGACACAGGATGGCGTACACCAGCAGGATGAACTTGAAGAGGAACGGGAAGTAGTGCGACAGCTCGACGCTCGACGAATGCAGGACCTGAAAAACGACAGCAAGCGAAGGCGAATGAGCGTTGTCGCGCAGGATTCTTATGATGATGTTCTGGAACTTCAGACGGTGAGATATATGCTGTGGGAGGGCAGTGACGTGCCATGGCAACTCCGGTGAAGTGTGCTCGCCGTCCTGACGACGACGTGCCGTCGACGACGACAAGGTCCGAGGGCAGCTTCCTCTTGCTCCCAATCTTGCAGTGGGAGTCCTTCGGTTTGGCGTTAGAGCAGTTCCTCAGGCGCTGCACATCCTTGCTCTGGAGGGGCTTTACAATGAAATCTTCAGCGCCAGCTTTCAAGCATCTGTTCTCAGCAAAAGGTTAAACCGGTTACTGTCGTCTGCAGGATTCTCCAGTACAATCAGAGATTGCAAGACACAATCAATGCAAAACAAAAAGTGAGATCTCCATGAGATACCACTTCTTCAAAGCCCATTTGGACGACAAAGTGCTCATTAGTCATAATGGGAAGGCAAGTACTGTCATGGATTGAGAGAATAATATTTACTGTAGCACTGTGGCTGCAAATCTATCCTTTTAAATGGCTTTAGCCCCACTGTACTGCCTGCTGCGCAGCAGGCATTCAGAGCAAATGCAGCCTTTTTTTTTTTTGGTTTTTCCCCCGTATGGCTGCATCAACTTTGCACAAAAATAGATGCTGAAGGAAGGAAAGGCAAGGCTGACCTGCTGATCCTCTGGGGCTCGTTTTCCGACGACATGACGATCACCGGGATCGGTTTCAGGGGGCTCAGAGCCTGAAAACATCCATGGAATTGCAAGGAGGTATGATGAGAGAGAAAGAGACATCAAATTAAGCATATCAAATACTAACACGTGTGAAAAATGCAGTGACGCAAACCTTGATGGCTTTGAGAAGCTCATATCCGGTCATCTCAGGCATGCAGTAGTCAGTGAGCACCATGTCGACGGCCTGCTCCTGCAGATGGCACCACACACGCTAATTAATCAAGCCTAATTCGACTATTCGAGGAACAACCGTTCAGAGCATGAACGAGCTAGAAAAAAACACAGGAACTGAACGTCGTCCGCAGGGCACCATTCCAACACCTGCACTCTCATCCCGTTCAGCTGTGCTGAGCTGAGCATACATACAGGGTACGTACACAGAGACCACGTCATCTTTAACCATGCCTTTAACCCAAGCTTCATGTCATTCAGTTACCAGACAGCTTTGGCCTGGCCGGCCGCTGTAAGATCACTTTTTCTCACCCCTCTCTTCCCATAAAAAGTGGCGACCTTTTCCTACCAAAAGAGGAGAACAGAAGCCCCCCCATGCGCGCATGCGTCTGCGCCAGCGCGCACAGATGTGCGAGCCCGTAAGGTACGGCCGGGGTGCCACCGACAGGTGGCGCAGCGCCGTGGTGCCGACGGCAAAAATGAAAGCTCTCGGCCGTTTCCTTCATGTTTTCTTGGCTTAGATTTCTTCCCAAACCAAGACAAACAAGGTGTTTTCATAAACGGTTTTTCAAATCCACTTTTCTAAACAACTTTTCGAGTCTAAAATGGTGTTGCTTGGCTGTTTCCTTTATGTTTTTGGCTTTGATTTCTAAAAAAACCAAAATAAACAGGACGGTGTTTATAAACAGTTTCTCAAATTTACTCCTTTAAACAGCTTTTTAAAAATCGTATGTACTCTAAAAAACACAGTAAAAGACACCCGCCGCAGCCTAAAAAACACCCTCATGTTTGCGTTGGTGATTACCGTGTACGGACTACGGAGTGCTGGGTTTTGCTTGCTGTTGCGCATTACATTAGCGGCAGATGATACTGATATGAAGCAGCAACAGCTCTTACCTTGCCTTCCTTCAACCCGAGGAGCTCCATCGCCTTCTTCGCGCTGTCGACGGCGATAACTGGACGAAATTGAGCTGCTGTTAAGATTCTACTAGTAACACAACTGATTTTTTTTTTTTTGAAACTAAGAACACAACTGATAATATGAACAAACTAAACATGGTGATTTGTGTTTTTTTAAAATAAACATGGTGATAAAGCTCAGAAACGCCGAGAAACAGAGTCAAAGATGGATTGCAATTGGTTCGTATACTCTGCATATATTCTCTTCGGCAAAAAAATATATCAATATTTTTTATGGGGTATTGATTTTTATGAACCGCGAAATGGAACAGGCAAGCAGAACAAAAGCACGGGAAGGCAAACAAGAAAACGTCCACTTGCACAAATGGAACATCGGAAATTGCACACGAACAACAAGATAAATCATTAAACAGCAGCCATGAATGAAAAAATCTCAACAAGGCCAGAGGCTCAGAAAGAGAATGGATGAACGGATGGACAAGAGCTGAGCTGAGCTGAGCTGAGAGCTGACCATGGAAGGAGCCGGCGCAGGTGTTGCTGAGCAGCAGCTCGACCACCCTCCTGTCCACCGGGGAGTCGTCCACCAGCAGCACCCTCATCACCCCCTCCTCCACCTCCACTACACCTCCTCCTTCCATCTCTCTCTCTCTCTCTCTAACAAGAACCAGTGCAGCAGCAGCAGCAGCAACAACTACTGGTAAGATGCTAGGATTACTGCTAGCTGTTGCGAGTGAGTTCAGAGGCGACACCAAGAATGGCTTTTAATATGGTGGATATGAGGAGGGGGACAGAGAGAGAAGCTTTGATGGCTCGATGCACCTGCAGCGAGCGCGAGCGTTTGAGGCTGCGAGCGAGCGAGCAAGCGGGAGAGACTGTCAAGGGTGGGAGAGGGGAGAGGTGAAGGTGGGCCCCACCCCGCGCGTGTGTGGGCCCCGCCGCGGCGGTCGCTCGTGGGGCACGGGAAATGCTTTTCCTCTAGATTTTGCTGTCGGGGAATCTCTCCACACACTCCTCTCCCTCCTTTATCTTTTCTTTTCTCCTTTTCTTTTTCTGTTTCGCAAAAAATAATATATGATGGCCAAGTGCAGCAAATCGAAGGCATCTACTAGTAGCAGTCTGGTTAGATGCGATTAACCGCTGATTTATTGAAAAATAAAAATTGTTTGACTCGCACGGGGCCCGACTTCATTTTGATCTTTAGTTCGCGTCGCGTGCACGGCCGTTTTGCGGTGTTAGCTGCAGAGGACTAAAAAAAAGTCAGCACGTGGATTCGGTCCCGATACCATCCAGCTGTTTGGTACGGTTGTTTAGCGATTTTTTAAAAAATAACATATTTTTATTGATATTACTTTAATATAGCATCACTTAAAAAAATAGAAAACTAACCTTCTGTCACTTTAAAATGGCGACAGAAGCTATGTCGTCAAACGAATTGACGATAATATACCATGTCGGTGTCACGACATATGTCTCCATTTCAATTGACGACAAAGAAACCAATCGTCAATTAAAATGACGATAGATGCTCCCGCACCTTCTGTCACCATTTGAAATGTTGACATAGGCTAGTGTATTTAAGGGCCAAAAAATGCCAAAATTCATAACAATTTGGTAAAAAAGATAAAGAGGGGAGGAGATGAGAGAAGAGATTGGGAGAATGAGTGATTTTCGTATCATAGAAGTGATTTTTTGGTTTCTTAGTAGATTTTATTTTAAAATCATGGTAGGTTAGCAAATAAAGTGATTAGATGTGTAGTTATATTGGGTAATGAGTATATATGTACGTAGTGTGGTTGTAGATATGTACTCCCTCCGTCCCAAAATGTAGGTCGTTTTTGACTTTACGGTCTCTAATGTAAGACTTTAACTATGATTTATTATCATAATATACTAGCAAAAATTATATATATATATTATGAAAGGATTTTACAAGACAAATCCAATAGTATGATTTTCATATAATCAATCTATATACTTTAACATATATTAATGGTCAAAACTGGAAAAGCTTGACTACACAAAACCCACAACAATGTACATTTTAGGACAGAGGGAGTAGTTATTTAAGGTAGTATGTGTAGGATGAATTACTGTAAAACTATTAGTTTCTCGTAGTTCAAAGTTGCAGTACACCGATTAGTTTTAGAATATTATATCAGCTAGTTAGGTCTATTTAGAACATAGAGAGTTGAATGTATCTGGAATCCATTATTAACTATGTTCGCTACGTAGATGAAGCATACATGATAAGTTAGATTTTTACAAGACATATATGATTTATTGTCTTTCTTTAGGGTGTTGTATGTTAGGAAAATTCCCTCCTATGTAAGTTTATTAGTGAGTAGCGAATTTATTATTAGGTCTATTTCGTATTTATTTAATTGAATGAGCAGCTATCATTAACATCAGATTAGTTATCGGATTGATCGATAGGTATAACTGAACGAGTAGCTTTCAAATACACTATAGAGAAAGGGGTTTATGGATGGGTGCAGAAGGAGTCGATTGTATAATTTTTCATGTGTGACAGGCGGTCTTTCAAATACAGAACATCATCCATAGGGAACTGTTATGAGATGGTTATAGCAAATTTTTTGCTAGATCATGCGTTGCACGACTTGAAGTTGCATGGTGTTGCTACCTAGGCACGACAACTCACATACTGGGAATTGGTGGAATTGAAGGGGCGAAATTTGTAGAGCTCATACGTGAGATTGGCGAATGAGTGTTGATAGCTGCCAGTCTTGCTAGCCCAACCTTTGAGAAAGTCCCTCTGGTTTTATGTGACACGGGATGATGTCATTGGTGGCGACGTTGAAGAAGTTGGATAGTCCAACTAAAGTGTGCCATATTGTTTGACCCAAAAAAGTGGGAGGGGTACAGTCGAAGCTAAGACTGTAGACCTTCCTATGGCCGAGGTGCAGAAACCCAAGGAGATTGCAGATGAAGGTAAGCAGATCGA
The DNA here is from genome assembly GCA_017311315.1 of Dendrocalamus latiflorus. Lineage (NCBI taxonomy): Eukaryota > Viridiplantae > Streptophyta > Magnoliopsida > Poales > Poaceae > Dendrocalamus > Dendrocalamus latiflorus. Next base: position 22,341,435 of record CM029637.1, read on the forward strand.
AATCTTGGTGGAACGGATAGAGCTCGAAGGCCGTGAGTATGAGGCAATGTCAAAAGATGAAGGTTCTGATGATGAGCAAGGTGGAGGAGATCATGTCATTCAATCGGAGTGGAACACACACCAATTCGATAACTAGTAGCAAGTGAAGGTGAGCGGATGGCATGGGAGTACCAACAAAACGAAGTCAGGCAAGGAGTGTTTTACAAAAGTAAGGAGTAGGTGCAGGAAGCAGTCAAGTTCTGGGCAATGTCATTGAGGAGAAGATTTAAGGTAATAAAGTACAGCTCGTGTGTGTACAACGTGAAGTGTGAATTAGATGGATGCCCTTGGCAAGTACATGCATACCAACCGACATGGGACACCCATTGGAAGTGCTCCATAGTTTTTCCTCACACTTATGTGATAACAAAGTCCATGTAATCCAAAATAAATATGCCTTCAAGATTTGTTTTAAATGTCATGTATGGAGAGATTGCGGACAACTTGGATTTTGAGCTAGGTTATATTATTCTTGTGGTAGACCGGATGTTATAGTACATAATGAGCTGCACTAAGGCTTAGAGTGCGAAGCAAAAGCCACTAGAAGCAAGGTTCGGTATGTTCGAAGTCTCTCACCACAACTTGCCTGGTCTGCCCTAAGTCATATAACAAAGGAATTCTAGGACCCATGTTAGTTTTCTTGAACAACCCTCGAAGTGGCTCCCTGGGAAGATGATACTTAAATGAGCATTTTTTTTACTTTTGGTGTGTCTATTGATGCATTCAGACACTATTGTCCATTGCTTTGTGTGGATGGCACCTTCATGATTGGAAAGTATAAGGGCCAGATATTGACTGCAATCACAGTGGATGGCAATAACCAGGTTATTCCAGTTGCACTTGCACTCATTGAGAGTGAGAACACCGACATTTAGTTGTGGTTTTTGAAGAATGTGAAAGCTAGTGTCGTGGGCGACAGCCCATGGGTTTGCATCATACATGATCGATATGCTAGCTTGTTGAAGGAAATTATGCAACTACAGCAAGGGGAAGATGGGTTGTATCGATGGCCTAATTTACAGAGTAAGTGATGCAAGAGGCACATGACCGCTTGTTCAATAATTGCACAGGAATCCGGCAGATTCTCATTGGAATATTTCATGAAAGAAGCGGTGATGTCAACGTGGAGAGAAGAACTATATGTTTCAACATGGTTGGATCATTCACCGCCCATCCCAATTGTGAGAATAAGAGGTGGATCCCTGATATTGACAAGCTGAAGGGATGAGTTGGTTGTTCGCAGACCTGACGTATTAGGAACAACATGGATAAATCAGAAGTAGGGTCTCACTTGAAGAAATATTTCATTTGCAAGGAGATCAGGTACATCTTCAAATATTGCCCTCGCTAAAGGGACCAGTGGGAAGAAGAAGTCCATAGGAACAGGGTGGCTGGAACCTCCATCGATGGTGGAAGCCATCGCACTACCGACGTTGTTTGAACTTATGTTCGTAGTTATTGTATGGTCTATACATTATGTGTAACCTACTTATAAATTACGTTACAATACTTTACTATGATGTATGCCTTATGTGTAACCTATGTTACCTTGCTTGTAGATTTACCTAGTGTTTTGTTACTTTACTCGCTTGTTTACCTTGTGTTGTGTTACTTTACTCGCTTGTTTACCTTGTGTTGTGTTACTTTACTTGTAGATTTTTCTTCTGCTTTTTTACTTTCCTTATATGTTTACCTTGTGATCTATTACTTTCTATCATACTAACATCCTATAGTTTTCTCAATAGGTATGGAGGACGATGCAGTTGTTGTAGAGTGGTGTTATGAGCTACTCAATCCGACCATCTGTAGGATCAAGGATAACTGACTAGAGGGGGGTGAATAGAAGGTTCTAAAAATTCTTCCTCTCTAACCAACAATTTTAGTGATATGGAACTAAATAAGAATTCTAGCACAATTCGAAACCTAACAATTCTAGTTTTACTAAGGTCTCTACAAGTATGTTTCTAGCTCAACATGGTATGGTAAATTCAATAGCTCAAAATATAAATGCGGGTGTATTCCTCCGCCTTATCATCGTGGAGTTTTAGACTACAGCTCCCAGCAATACCGGTTTGTCTGCTCATTTCATAGTAGTAACGAAAGAGTTCTAGATCCAAAGGAATTCTCAGGTAGGCTTCACACAGGTATACGAACACACTTAACATAGTGATGAAATTGGGGACTAGATTCACTAATTCCACTCCAAAGTGCTCGAGTACGAGTGTAAGGAAGGGATGAGTGGGTAATTGAAGGCCACACTCACAGTAGGCTTAAAATACTGGAATTTGCCCGATTTCCCCTGATGGCTAGCACAGTCCAATAGCTTCAAGCGAAATTACCTTCTTGACCAAGTTTACTTCTGGTCGAATCAATTCGAAAAGGATTTGCGTCGATCTTCGCCCGTCTACGACCTCTCTTTCTCAAATAAGTTATTTTCACTTGAAGTTAGGGGGCTAGATGACAAGAATATAATGATCCTCATTTTATTATTTATCTATAAATTGTATTATTACATCAGTATACTCCTTAAGTATACCCCTTATTCGTAAGGGGGAGACCTAACCAGGTGGTCATGAGCCTTTCCATGATCGCTCCATGGTTGTAAGTCTTTTTACGACTACTTCATGATTGTAAGTCCTCCTACGAGCATGACACAGTTGTAAGTCATTCTATGACCACCCTGTAGTCTTGAACTCTTCTACAATTGCCTAACTTTGACCAAATTGTCTACAACAACCTATTACGTTGCGAGTCTGTCTAACAAAGAGTTAATGTGCGCAGTTGTCTTCTGGAATAGCTGCACATAACTTGTCCCTGCCCCTGACAATAATCGCCTGACGGCGAATAAGCATCACGTCGCTAACAATAACTTTCAAGATGGTTACTTATTTGAAATGTTAAGGCACCTCTTAACATGAAGTAACCGCCACCACTTCATATGCTATAAAGTGCTGATGTCACGGAGGGAAGGAAAAAAGGAAAGAGAGGAGATAAGCGCAAGACATTCCGTATTACTCTTTCCCTTGATTGTAATCATTACATTCAGTACAGCCATACAGGAGTAGACTTATTATTATCTTTAGAGAAGGCCTAAACATGTATAAGATTCCTGTGTTTTTCTCTATGTGATCCGTGGTTAGGAGATCCCCCGAACCAAATAATCATACGTAAGATCGATACTAAAACATCGACAAATGGGAATGGTTTCTTGGATTTGGGGACGAGGGCTTCGGCTTGGCTATGGCATGGATTGACGTGCCTCCTCTTGGTGTCTCTTCCTGACCCCACTGCAAGGATCACCTCTGCCGTGAGCTCGATGTAAGGTATCATCTTCCTCTCCCTTTCCTCCTCTCTATCTTCCAGTGGCCATTTGTGTTTGATTTTGCATTGATTTGGAAATAGCAGATACGCAAGACTCTATGTGGTCATTGCTGAAGTTAACGATCCTCATCAAACAAATTTAACTTGCCTAAATTTGCAATTTGCAAGACTAGATATCAAGCCAACAACATGCTCTGCTACTTCAGCTTCATCTGTCCATTGCCTTGAGTGAACTCTAATATATTGTTATGTTAATTTGCACAAAACCAAAAAAACAAATCTGTTACACATTCCAGGAAAAGAAAGGTTTAGGAAAAATTAAAATTGGTGATTAAATTAAACATCAATATATTGTAACAAATAACATCTAGGGCATGCTATCATAATATGCCAGTAATCTCTCGTTTTATTTTGGTTAAGGAGAGACTGTTCAATTCTTCCTGGAAAGATTATTTTTGAATTGAGCTAATAGGGGAAGTTGTTGCCTAACTGAGGGTATCTGTCATATGCTTAAGATAACTGTGAACCTTTCGCTTAATCGTATAAACTTTACTCCATGCAGGTCGCACTGTGTTGTCTTATGTTGCTAGAATATCAGGTGTACACCATTCAATGCCATTGACACTTGTGCCCTTGGGGCCGTTCCTAATGGTGGTTGTTTTAATTTTGGCAGCATGCTAGCGAGGAGTGACACAGGTGAATGCTGCAGCGGCGCGCCATGGGTGGAGGTTGGATACGAAGTCGTGATAAACCGAAACAGTGAAGGTTAGTGCATAAGAGAGGACACGTGCAAACCAGTTGAGGTATTCATGCTATAATCTACCTAAATATTCAATTGTTCTTTCTTCAATTTGTTGCCTTTTGCCATTTCTTTCTTGATCCATGTGTTGGAAACTTGATTTTCTCATGAGGCCTAAGAGGATTGCAAGAAAGGTCATAACGTTATTGCTAAAAAATTGTTCCAACCCATTGGTGTGCCTTGTGTGTGCAATTTTTTTAGGATGGTAATTACACTAATCAACACCTGAGTCGACCAGGTCATTCGTGCATGATGCTTCCCTTGTGGTCGTTCGTGTTTCTCGATCGGGGGTGCCTCAACATGTTTATCTCTTTGCACACAAGGAGATCAACACTTGACCCTGGTCACGCTCATAGTTGACGCACCTCCTACACTCAATGGCCTCCTTAGTAGTGGGAGCTGTGCTTGGATAGCATGCATGGTGATGCTGCTGCATACAAATGCATTCAGACACTATCGTCCATTGCTTTGTGTGGATGGCACCTTCATGATTGGAAAGTATAAGGGCCAGATATTGACTGCAATCACAGTGGATGGCAATAACCAGGTTCTTCCAGTTGCACTTGCACTCATTGAGAGTGAGAACACCGACATTTAGTTGTGGTTTTTGAAGAATGTGAAAGCTAGTGTCGTGGGCGACAGCCCATGGGTTTGCATCATACATGATCGATATACCAGCTTGTTGAAGACATTTATGCAACTACAGCAAGGGGAAGATGGGTTGTATTGATGGCCTAATTTGTAGAGTAAGTGATGCAAGAGGCACATGACCGCTTGTTCAATAATTGCACAGGAATCCGGCAGATTCTCATTGGAATATTTCATGAAGGAAGCGGTGATGTCAACGTGGAGAGAAGAACTATATGGTTTCAACATGGTTGGATCATTCACCGGCCATCCCAATTGTGAGAATAAGAGGTGGATTCTTGATATTGACAGGCTGAAGGGATGAGTTGATTGTTCACAGACCTAGCGTATTAGGAACAACATGCATAAATCAGAAGTAGGGTCTCACTTGAAGAAATATTTCATTTGCAAGGAGATCAGGTATACCTTCAAATATTGCCCTCGCTAGAGGGACCAGTGGGAAGAAGAAGTCCGCGGGGATGGGGTGGCTGGGACATCCATCGATGGTGGAAGCCATCGCACTACCGACGTTGTATGAACTTATGTTCGTAGTTATTGTATGGTCTATACATTATGTGCAACCTACTTATAAATTACGTTACAATACTTTACTATGATGTATGCCTTATGTGTAACCTATGTTACCTTGCTTATAGATTTACCTAGTGTTTTGTTACTTTACTCGCTCGTTTACCTTGTGTTGTGTTACTTTACTTGTAGATTTTTCTTCTGCTTTTTACTTTCCTTATACGTTTACTTTGTGATCTGTTACTTTCTATCGTACTAACATCCTATAATTTTTTCAATAGGTATGGAGGACAATGCAGTTGTTGCAGAGTGGTGTTATGAGTTACTCAATCCAACCATCTGTAGGATCAAGGATAACTGACTAGAGGGGGGTGAATAGGAGGTTCTAAAAATTCTTCCTCTCTAACCAACAATTTTAGCGATATGGAACTAAATAAGAATTCTAGCACAATTCAAAACCTAACAATTCTAGTTTTACTAAGGCGCCACAAGTAAAGTCTCTACAAGTATATTTCTAGCTCAACAAGGTATGGCAAATTCAATAGCTCAAAATATAAATAGGGGTGTATTCCTCCGCCTTATCATCGTGGAGTTTCAGACCACAGCTCCAAGCAATACCAGTTTGTTTGCTCATTTCATAGTAGTAACGAAATAGTTCTAGATCCAGAGGAATTCTCAGGTAGGCTTCACACAGGTATATGAACACACTTAACATAGTGATGAAATTGGGGACTAGATTCCCTAATTCCACTCCAAAGTGCTCGAGTACGAGTGTAAGGAAGGGGTGAGTGGGTAATTGAAGGCCACACTCACAGTATGCTTAAAATACTGGAATTTGCCCGATTTCCCCTGATGGCTAGCACGGTCCAATAGCTTCAAGCGAAATTACCTTCTTGACCAAGTTTACTTCTGGTCGAATGAATTCGAAAAGGATTTGCTTCAATCTTCGCCCGTCTACGACCTCTCTTTCTCAAATAAGTTATTTTCACTTGAAGTTAGGGGGCTAGATGACGAGAATATAATGATCCTTATTTTATTATTTATCTATAAATAGTATTATTACATCAGTATAGTCCTTAAGCATACCCCTTATTCGTTAGGGGAGACCTAACCAGGTGGTCATGAGCCTTTCCATGATACTTCCATGGTTGTAAATCTTTTTACGACTACTTCATGACTGTAAGTCCTCCTACGAGCATGACACAGTCGTAAGTCATTCTATGACCACCCTGTAGTCATGAACTCTTCTACAATTGCCTGACTTTGACCAGATTGTCTACGACAACCTATTACGTTGCGAGTCTGTCTGACAAAGCAGTTAATCTGCATAGTTGTCTTCTGGAATAGCTGCACATAACTTTGTCCCTGCCCCTGACAATAATCGCCTAACTGCGAATAAGCACACGTCGCTAACAATAACTTTCACGATGGTTACTTATTTGAAATGTTAAGGCACCTCTTAACATGAAGTAACCGCCACCACTTCATATGCTATAAAGTGCTGATGTCACGGAGGGAAGGAAAAAAGGAAAGAGAGGAGATAAGCGCAAGACATTCCGTATTACTCTTTCCCTTGATTGTAATCATTACATTCAGTACAGCCATACAGGAGTAGACTTATTATTATCTTCAGAGAAGGCCTAAACATGTATAAGATTCCTGTGTTTTTCTCTATGTGATCCGTGGTTAGGAGATCCCCCGAACCAAATAATCATACGTAAGATCGATACTAAAACATCGACAAATGGGAATGGTTTCTTGGATTTGGGGACGAGGGCTTCGGCTTGGCTATGGCATGGCTTGACGTGCCTCCTCTTGGTGTCTCTTCCTGACCCCACTGCAAGGATCACCTCTGCCGTGAGCTCGATGTAAGGTATCATCTTCCTCTCCCTTTCCTCCTCTCTATCTTCCAGTGGCCATTTGTGTTTGATTTTGCATTGATTTGGAAATAGCAGATACGCAAGACTCTATGTGGTCATTGCTGAAGTTAACGATCCTCATCAAACAAATTTAACTTGCCTAAATTTGCAATTTGCAAGACTAGATGTCAAGCCAACAACATGCTCTGCTACTTCAGCTTCATCTGTCCATTGCCTTGAGTGAACTCTAATATATTGTTATGCTAATTTGCACAAAACCTAAAAAACAAATCTGTTACACATTCCAGGAAAAGAAAGGTTTAGGAAAATTGTAAATTGGTGATTAAATTAAACATCAATATATTGTAACAAATAACATCTAGCGCATGCTATCATAATATGCCAGTAATCTCTCTTTTATTTTGGTTAAGGAGAGACTGTTCAATTCTTCCAGGAAAGATTATTTTTGAATTGAGCTAATAGGGGAAGTTGTTGCCTAACTAAGGGTATCTGTCATATGCCTAAGATAACTGTGAACCTTTCGCTTAATCATATAACCTTTACTCCATGCAGGTAGCACTGTGTTGTCTTGTGTTGCTAGAATATCAGGTGTACACCATTCAACGCCATTGACACTTGTGCCCTTGGGGCCGTTCCTAACGGTGGTTGTTTTAATTTTGGCAGCATGCTAGCAAGGAGTGACACAAGTGAATGCTGCAGCGGCGCGCCATGGGTGGAGGTTGGATACGAAGTCGTGATAAACCGAAACAGTGAAGGTTACACGTGCAATCCAGTTGAGGTATTCATGCTATAATCTACCTTAATATTTAATTGTTCTTTCTTCAATTTTTTGCTTTTTGCCATTTCTTTCTTGATCCATGTGTTGGAAATTTGATTTTCTCATGAGGCATAAGAAGATTGCAAGAAAGGTCGTAATGTTATTGCTAAAAAGTTGTTCCAACCCCATTGGTGTGCCTTGTGTGTGCAATTTTTTAGGATGGTAATTACACTAATCAACACTCTAAGTCGACCAGGTCGTTTGTGCATGATGCTTCCCTTGTGGTCGTTCGTATTTCTTGATCGGGGGTGCCTCAAACATGTTTATCTCTTTGCACACAAGGAGATCAACACTTGACCCATGTCCCGCTCATAGTCGCACCTCCTGCACTCAATGGCCTCCTTAGTGGTGGGAGCTGTGCTTGGGTAGCACGGTGATGTTGCTGCATACAGATGCCAGTGATTGACATGCTGTGTTAGGTAGTATTCTCATTTGAATTTAGACAAGCATGGGTAAACCTGTTTACCATTTGTCATTTAGGAAATGAAAGCAAAATGGTGTTACATGTTGTTATGTACATGAATAGCTACACACTTGGTCTTGGATTCAATACAGGATTGATGGGGAAGGACAGATTTAGCGTGAAAGTTTCAGATTCTCTCAAATTTAGTGGGGAAGTTTCAAATTCTCCCAATACTTATTTTGTTAACTTGTAACATCCAGTTCGTTATATTTGTAGACCTATTTGCAGTGTAGGATTTGCTACTGTAGTATGCATAATGTGAACAGCAAGCTATGCTATAACTGAAACTACTTGATGAGTTACAGATGCATATACTTTGACATGCTTTTTACATCCCGTATACAAGGAAACTCAAATTATCTTGGTTTCACAGCATAAAATTTATGTTATAATTTATTTGAGATCCATTGCAATGCATATGTGATTGGGGTAATGATTGATAATATATATTATCCTCTTCTGGGATCATGTTGCAACGAACGAACACCTTACTAGTTTAGCTAAATCAACAACTACAATACACACTATGGCAAACATTGTGTTCAATATACAAGGACAAGCGTGGAAAACAACCACAACAATGGCAACACAGGGAACATGCATAAATAGTACAGCTACAATCGGAGATATTACTGTATCATAATACAAGTCTGGTATGTATACCTAGAAAGCATATTATTTAAGTAATATTATTTAAGCTCATATTAGATAGACATAGTACTACTATCTCTATTAGTGATAAATATAATCTAATTTTATTAAATATTATTTAAATAATATATTTCATAGATATACGTGTGAAATTTACATTACAGGACAGACTGAAGAGCTAACAGTAGGTATACACGCAGAAAAAGAGCTAGCTGTGTACCGTAACTCCACTTAAAGCTTCATTTCAGTACGAATCTTTGAATACGCTCAGTTGCATTGCTGTGGGCTGTACAGCTTTGCCTTTGATGATTTGTACTCGGTCGATGAGCGTAGCGCGGGTCAAGGCATGAAAAACCAAAAATCAAGGACTCCTACAATCGCGTAAAAAAAAAAATCACATCTCCGACACGGCTCGTCGGCCGCTGCCCGAGGACACGCGTCCACCTGCAGCGAATCAGAGCCGCCCGTACACAGGATCTGACGGATGAGACCGTTTGGACCGCGCCGGAAGCATCATCCGTGAGATCTCTCCTCTCTTCTGCTCAGTGCCTGTCCCGTGCAGCAGATTTTCTTAGATCTCCCGTCGGGCCCACCTGCCGGTCTGGCCTGATCGTGCGCAGAAGATCGAGCGCTCCAGCGTAGGCGCTGCCACGTGGGGCCCACTCTGTAATCGCTCCGTGCACCCGGTTCGTGTCCTAGCAACACTTACCAAGCTCGCGTCCAAATGGGTCCAAGCATGCAGACCCGCTCATTCCAGCTTTACCTTCTAACTTTTAATTTTTTAATTTTATTCTTTTGATTTTTTGGTTTTTGTATTTTATTTTTCTGTTATTTTTTATATTATCTGTAATGGTATAATTTTTATTTTAATTATGCTGAAAACTAATAACAGCTATAATAAAAAACCGTATAATATTTAAAAAATCACATTTATACTTAAGAAGCCCAAATGAGCACAGCGTTCTCGTAGAATTTATTTCATTCCCAAACCTGTCTATATATCTAGATGATTTAGACCTTAAAACCATGCCTCAATCGACGTCGCGCAAGTACGCGATGGTCTTACCGGTTGGACCACAATCAATTGGCATGATAAATCAATTGCTCTCCGTATGTAGGGCACTGTACACTGCAAAAAAAAGATGTCGATTTTTTTAAATACCCTATTATTTTATTAACATAATAAAAAAACATCCTTTTAAAAATACAAGAATAATACTCTGCTGTTAATTTATTTACCCACATACTTCTGTCGCTAAATAAATTGGTGACAAACTGTCGTGGCAACGATTGATTTGGCCACAGGAAGGCAGCAAAGCTCAGGCTCGCATCTAACAGTGGATTCAGGGATTCAATGTGTCTTCTTCAAGGCACGTGACGTGCGAGCGATGGCGAGAACAGAGTTGGGGTTTGGCAAGATGTGCATGATGGCTTGCACGAAGTGGCATCTGCACTACTACTGCATTTGCATTGCAGCACATCATCTGGCAAATCTGTCTCTCATTCCGCTCGTTTCGACTTCAGCTTCTGACTTCTGGCTTATTTTTTTATTATTCATAGATTTCGTCTTTTCTGAACTTATTTTTCAAGATGTGCATGATGTGCATAATTTGAGCTTTTTGCCGGTTCTTTTTTTCCTGTATTCGTTTGAGTTGTCCGTGATGAGTTAGCATATTTTTTCTATTTTTAAATTTTTTAAATTTAATTACGTCAAATAAGTCACCTTCAGTTACAGTAAAATTTCAATCGCTACAGTGCAATTTCAGTCATAAACCACAGCTTTTCAGCCTAACCGAGCGGGACCATAAATATAAATTAAGTCTGCATGTTCATTCATGCGGACATTTTTTATGGAGTGGTATTGTGCGTGGGAAACTGAGAATACAATGCACTTCGGTTGATCAGCTGGATTCTCGCTCATGAATCAGTCGTGGGCCATGAAGCATCCCTCCTCTGATCTCTGAATATATGCTTCTTTTTGGTAACATGAATATAAATATATAATGTGGAAGCACAATTAAGGGTGAACAATAATTTAGTTTAAAACTACAAGTCTCCTCTCTCCTAGGAAGTGCTTGTTGTAGGTCAATAAGCTCGGTACTCACCATCGGAAAGTGGTAGATTTCTTTGTAAAACAATGTATGTATCCTTCTTCGTTATGCAACCACATGCGTTTCTCCTGTGTGTTCTCGAAAAAACTGCAGCCGTACTTTTTTGGAAGAGTACAGAGGCACTGCTCACAGCGCATAAGTTATGAGCCGTCAGTAGGGGGAAAAAATCAAAACTTGAAAGAATAATGTGCCAACTTTTTTGGGGGGTCTAGGAGGCAACTAATGACGCATGCAAAGGAAAACCCTCCCTTTAGACCTTTCTACTGATATTGTTCCTCAAAAGGGCACTGATGGCACATGTCAAGCCTGCATCGAAGCGGAATAATGAACGGCCAGAGAAACAAAAAAGTTAGATAAAAGTCAATCCAGGGGCAAGATGCACCATCAAACCATGCTTTAAGATCTCACTATTTGACCTAAGCAACGCTTTTTAAAGATTTTCAATTGACCCTCTTTTGACCCAACTGATTGTGGATCTATAACAATTATATATCCACAGTGATTATGCCCCCCTTCTCTCTCTCCCTCATGTTGCTTGCATATCACCCTATATCTTGTGGCTTTATTAGAAAGGAGTGCTACAATGGAGTTGAACATGGTAGACATGGCCTACCAACTCAATTAAAATGCTACAATGGAGTTGAACATGGTAGACATGGCCTACCAACTCAATTAAAAGGGATAACAAAGGGATGGGTTTGAACTTATGAGTGGCCCTGCCAAGATTTGAGCCACCCCACAGGAGGGCCAGCCACAGATTACACCAAGATTGGTGGTACAGATCCTTCAAACAAAAAGGCATCGCCAAAATATGGCCAGATTAGCTGGAGAATAATCATCTTCTCCGATCACCAAGGCAGGCCATTTCCATCAGAAACCCCCCACGAAAGATTCCTCGGTAGTGAGAAAGAGGCACACCGAGAGAAAGAAAATCAAAGGTGATATCTAGCGGTACAAAATGAAATAGTAGCAGCTATAATTATTCTCAGGAGCAGGGTCTCTAGTTGAATTGACCGGCGGTACCCTCAAGAAAATTCGCAAGAAGATGAACTGCATGTGTCACACACCTTGATGATCGATGGAAATTATTCCCACTTTTCTTGTATGTAACTCAGCATATGGCCTATTTTTTTTTTGCTGAAACTTATGTTTTTTATCTGTAGCTTATGGTTTTTAGGCTGTTTGTACGAGAAATTACATAGTAATAGAAACTTACGTATAATTTTTGCCGATATAAATGAAGTCGGTACAGTATGTACTAGAATTAACTAGTAGATCCTATCTTGAAAAGATACTCTGTTTAAAAACTAGTTACTGTATAAATGCCCAAAAACAGCTTTTAGAAGCTGAAAAGAACAGATCCATAGTTTTTTTTAAAGGAAAACGGCCCTGATTTATATTAATTTGAAAGCACGTTACATTGTCCCATTATATTGAAGTCCAGCAAAAGAAGGAAAATTACAAAAAGGTCTGACTAGACTGAACCGAAAAGTGCATACGAGAACTTCGCCACACTCAAAGAAATCATGCCGGGGATGAGGTAGTTGGGCGGGGCGACCAGGCGAAGACAAAGTCGCCGGAGGTAGAGATGACGCTGGGCGTTTGGATGGGAAGCGTAGCTCAAGACGAGACCGCCGATTGACCGTCCTCAATGAGCACCGACTAAAGAGCTGATGCTGTTGTGTGCCTCCACATTAGGACTTGCTCGTGATAGAGGTAAGATTTGGAGGAGTCTCTGGTGCAAATGATATTGGAGTAAGTTGATCCAAAGATGCCAAGATTAAAAAAATGGCCATAGTGTGGCCGGATGTGGGGAGGAGTGGATCTTGAGGGACTTGTGATGCAAATCAAGGTAAAAGAAGAGAGGGGAAGCCATAATGGTCGAAAAAAAGCGGCAAGTCGGGAAGTTTGGTGACAAGTTCCAAGGCCACAACGGGAAGCTTATTTGAAGGTCAATCCGCGCTAACAATGTACACGGCCATTGCCATGTGAAGGATGACGGACGACACCATGGGACATGAGGGGCATGTCCGTAAGAGTGGGGGAATATCCCACTACAACTTTTCAGTTGGGCTCAAATTGATACAAGGAATAGGGCCTAGGTTTAAAACTAATTCAGATTTATTTTATAGATTACACCGTGCTCAGGTAGAGTTTTGAGGTGAGACTAGAACCAATGGAAATAGGACGTCAAAAGCTTTCTGTTAAGTCTAAGATCACCTCATTGGACTCCTTATGCATTTTCTATACTTGTTTGAAGTCAGTGTTGTCTCCAGAGGTTGAACTGGATTCTAGAACATACCTAGCTTTCATTTTTAGTTGTCCTGGCCTTAAAGCGACGTGGTGACCTCTAATGTTCATCCCAAGCACATTTGTTACTCCATGTGCCTCTCCTTGGTCTTTACCCATGTTCCTAAGCACAATCACATCACAAATATCAGGCAGCAATCCATTTTTCAAAAGCTGAATTATACATCCCTATGAACGAGCTCACTTGATAATTTTACTTGCGTGTGCGTGCCCTCGTCATAGTTCCTTGCCTATCATCTTGTAAATGAGTGTTATGTGTATCCAAGAAAGTGATGTCCTCATCAAGAAGGGCTGTTAAGGCTAGAGAAGAAAGAGGTTTTTGGTGTGAGGAGGTTGGGGAATGGCGGAGTTCGAGACAGAACGGAGTGAAAAATAACTTAGGATAGTTGGCCCATTTATTGAATAAAAAGCTATGGTGTGTGTGGATCACTAGGAGGTAGAGGTGGCCAAATGGGTTATGCAAACCGAGCTGGTCCGAAGCACGGCACTGTTGACCTAGCACGGCACAAATAGTGTTGGTCCAAGCAGGTACAAGCACGACCCATTAGGCATGACATGAACATGCATGATAGCGGCCTATTTAGCCCATTAGGTATAGTCTGGTACGAAACACAGCCCATTAGGCATGACACAAATAGGCACGATAGCAGCCTATTAGGCACGTTTAGCCCATTAGGGCCGACTCGTCAGGCACGAGCAGCCCATTTATTTTGTATATTTTAAATTCTACATGTTTTTTACAATTATTGTATTTTTTAAAAATTTTGGACCGAAGTGAATTAGTCAAGCCTCCTTGGCACATCAGACTAAATAGGCCTAGGCTAGTATGGCACGGTCTGTGAGCTCAATGGACCATGTCTAAGCCTATGAACCGGTATGGTAAAAACTGTTCGGTCAGACAGACTAAGCGAGCTATATCTAAATAGGTCCCTACCGTACCATTCATTTGGCCACTACTGCTAGGAGGTTGACTTAAATTTAAGATCATATGAAATCCACATTTTAGAGACCTGGCCGTGTGGAATTTTTTGTACGGATAATCTATTTTTTATTCGAAATTACATAAATATACCAGCGGAATTTTTTTTACAAAAATAGGCTTTAGTCGCCCAATGGTTGGGCGACTGGAGCCTTTCGCCCAACCCAGCAGCGATAACTGGAAAATCTCTCAACCGTCGGGCGATTAATTGCAGTCGCCCCACCATTAGGCGACTTTCCTCCAGTCGCCCTCCCATTGGGTGACTTTCATGCAGTCGCCCAATGGTTGGGCGACTGCACTCAGGCCTTCGCCAAAAATAGTAAAAATTGATGGAGCTGTTCTTCATATATCCAAAAGTCTTCAAAAAAAATTTGAGCAATTTCAGCCACGGGATCAAAAGTTATAGCAGTTTCAATTGAGGCCGAAACGAATTCGAGTCCGTTTCCGACACACCTTCAGTAAAACAGGCATAACTTTTGCATACGGTGTCCGTTTTCGACGTTCTTGTACTCGTTGGAAAGATAACGACGAGCCCGGTCCAAAAAAACAACCCGCTTGCGCTAGTCGCCCTCCAAGACCCCAAAAATCGGCCATCTTTGGATCTAAATCTGTGTCGCAAGATTTTAGTTTCTGTTTTTGCCTTTTCTCTTGGTCTTACCTTTGGAATTTGGATTTTGCTTCAACTGAAAAGTTGTAGATCTCATTGAAACCTTTCAAATGAGTATATATAAGCCATATAAAACTTTGCTATTTTAGCTTTTGAGACTAGTTGTCTATATTGCATCGGTATATAAAACTTGTGATAGAGAGTATTACAGACGATTTGTATGTAGAACCATCTGTGATAATCTCCATCGATCCTCCTCAACCCAATCCTAGCCCAGAGACACGAATTCTCAGTAACATCAAAATATCACTTACCATCGTATGTACCGATCGTTCTACGGTCAATCGTTCTTAAAAAAATTTCCAAAATTTTTTACACACTTACAACATATAATGAACATAAACTTTTGTTGCAACTCCAGCAAATTTTTTACAAGTTTAAAAGTACAAAATTTAAAAAATTTAAAACATTCACGGGGACCTGAGTGCAGTCGCCCAACCATTGGGCGACTGCATGAAAGTCGCCCAACGGTGGAGCGACTGCAATTAATCGCCCAACGGTTGGGAGATTTTCCAGTTGTCGCTATTGGGTTGGGCGAAAGGCTCCAATCGCCCAACTATTGGACGACTGGAGCTTATTTTTGTAAAAAAAGATTTCTCGTGGGTATATTTCTGTAATTTTGAATAAAAAATAGATTATTCGTACAAAATTCTCTGGCCGTGTGAGCTCACACATGACGATGAGCTGGTAGCGTATGGAAGTACTTACAAATCTACGATCAACAACACGACAGGAAACGGTCTTTTCATTTCTGCACCTGTGGCTCTCCTTGACAAGACATATTACCTATCAAATCAATTGAGCTAGCCGTCAAAATCCAGGAGGGGACAGATTAAATGCTCCGCTGGTTACCCACCACTGCGTTGCTCAGATTTGCTCGAGCCCTCACAGACGGGAGGGGGAAGTTTCAGCGAGAAAGAAGACAACGAAATACAGATCCCTGGAATGGGGGTGGTTGTGCTTACCTTGTGACAGATTGTTAATGTCGTGCGGCTAAGGTGGCAAAACCCTAGAAGATCTGAGAAAGATCCCGCATGGCCCCCACCCCACTTACACCCTCTCCTGCTTGCCAACAGTGCGCATACAGTGTATTTGTGGATTTATTCTTGTCACTAGCCGGTATGTTTCTTTATGTTATGATTTATGTCTTTTCGTTTAAAATTTTAAATTTTAACTATTTACGAGAAAGAATACGAAAAAAATATCTATGTATGATTTTGACTAATATAGATAAAATCAGGACTGTATCTACTATAATCAATTTATAGACTCTATATTAAAAAATACTTTGTTTAAAAACTAATTACTATAAAAATTCAAAGCAAAGATCCAAAAGAGTCTAGTCTATAACCACCAACCAAGCTAGGTTATCTGTGGGAAATCATGTCAGCCTCAGTTCTGGGCGTACAGGGATTAGCTTCTGACTTATTTTTCACTATTCATAAATTTCGTTTTTTTCTGAACTTTTATCCTATTTTTGAGCTTTTTTCACGGTTCTTTTTTCCCATGTTCGTTTGCGTTGTCCGTGATAAGCTAGCATATTTTTTCTATTTTTAAATTTTTTAAATTTAATTACGCCAAATAATCAACCTTCAGCTACAATGAAATTTCAGCTGCTACAGTGCCATTTCAGCTATAAGCCACGGCTTTTCAGCCCAACCGAGCGGGGCCATACCAGCTTCTAGAAAGATAAGTTACCGTGCTAAAGTTCCGATACTCCTAATTTTGTTACCTCATACAACCTTTTTTTTTTATTAAAAAAAACAACCTTTGCAACAAGGCGAGAGTCACATGATTGCTTATATAGAGAGCTCCTGAACCTAATGGGAGAGGATCCCCATCACACTCACTGCTCTGCAATTGCCCCGTTGTCTATAGAACATGAATTTCATCTCAAACAATATAACTTTTTATAGAGCTCCAACGAGTTTAACCAAAGACTACATGTCAGTCAAAATAAAAAACTACTCACCAAGGCGAACGCAAGGGTACTACCAATGTTTCCAACCGTGCGGGCATGGCTACATGAAGCCGCGGGCGGCGCACGTGCGAGTCCTCGCTCCTCCACGGCGAAGCGAAGGACCCGAATCCCACGCACGCCGGCGCTTGACCAGTCGTCTCACCGCATGGGTTTCACGAGCAGCGCACGGCCTCCCCCCATTCAAGCCGCGTACGGGAGCATCGGCCGTGCGATCCTCCGGACCCTGACCCGACGAGCTCGGCGAACCCCGCATTGAAGCGCCGAAACGAGGAGGCCGGTTAGTACTCTCCCCGAATCCTGCGGTTTGTCTCGGCGGTGGTAGCAGCAGGCAGCGTCCCTCGTCCACCGCTGCACGAGACGCAATTACGCCGCGCAAATGCGAGGATCATGACCCGTACGGAGGAGGGGAGACAAGGGCACGGAGAGCGGACGCTGGCGCGTCAAAATCGCCGGATCCATCCGTGTGGCCCGGCGAAATATGGTACTGCTTCTTCTTTTTTTTTTTTGACTTTTCAACGTTTATTTTGGCTTCCAACCATAACTATTTATAAAACTAATAAATTGTGGCTAAAAATTATAGATCATGTTACAAAAGAACAGGCCTATTATCTTGACCATGATACGGGGTATTTCGGCTTGGGTTGCAAGCAGTAAGCATAAAAAACCAGTCACATATGTCTGCTTGGCAGCCTTTCTATTTATTTTGGTCCTATTGGTGGTGACATTTTGCTGAATCATGGTGGCGAATGGCGAACAATGGAGCTGAGTGTTGTATCTGCATGTTGATTTAGGGTCCGTTTATATTGATTTTTGATTTGTCTTATGAATAGTAACAACTTATAGAGAAACTTGTAGAGAGAGACATTGGTGTGCGATTTTGTCCAATATAAATTAAGTCACTATAATGTATACTGCAATTAACTAGTAGACCCTAACTTAAAAAGATACTTTATTTGAAGTCTAGGTATAAAAAAACTATTTATTATATAAAAATAGCTTTTAGAGTCCATGTAAACCGGGCCTTAACAGCGGTGCTGACTGCAAAGGTGGCTATAGAAGTGTGAAGTGTGCAATCCTGCAATATATCAAAATGACTAGCCACGCAGGCGTGGCGCCACGCCACGCCAGCCACCGTGTGAACCGAAGCAAAAGAGACGACAATTCGCAGGGAGCTTCCAAAAAAAAATCGAGGACCCGTACGTGTTTTCGGAAAAACAAAAGGATTTTTTTGCAAAAAACCGAGGACCTGCAAGGACCTGTAAGTAAGTAAATAAGGACCTATACGTAATTTTGGAAACTCGCGGGTCGCCATCCAAATTTTTTTTGGGAAAAAACTGGGCGCAGGGGCCTTTTTGCGAGGAAAAAGGACCTTTACGTAATTTCGAAAAAACTGGAGGGATTTGCCTCCCCCAGCCGTACCAAAAACCGGGGGGGCACGCGGCGCGCGGACGGAGCGAGGGGGCGACGTGGCTGCGGTGCGCTGCGAGGAATCCCCCCGACTTTGTTTCGTTTGCGATTAGAAATTTAAAAAAGAAAAGAAAAAGGAGAGTCTTATAAAAAAAAATCAGTCCCTCAGTATGCAAATAAGGATTGTTTTCGAAGATTGACGGTCAAACTTTGCCCACTAGTGCACATGTGTCAGATGATTTGTCTTGTCATGTAAAAGTTCTCATTGCCCAGTGTTTGTATTTCTCCTCTATATTAATGGAATACGGTAGAGGGTAGAGCTCCTGTCATTGTTTCAAAAAAATTATAAAGTTTCATAATATTACTTTTTAAACGAAGTGATATATATTAATAATAAATACTATAGGAACGAAGGGAATAGTATTTATTATTAATATATATCACTTCATTTTAGATAATTTTATAAAGTTTCATAATATTACTTTTTAAATGAAGTCTAACACGTATAACTAGAAAGTATATTAGTTAAATAATATTTAATAGAATTAGACCACAATTGCTTCTATTTATAGATATAGTACTACACTTTCTATTAGAGATAAATATAATCTTATTTTATTATATATTACTTAAATAATATATCTTCTAGATATACATGTGGGGCTTATATTACGAGACGGAGAAAGTAGATATATGTGAAATATGTACAATGATGGCCATACCGAAGTCTAAAAGGATTGTATTACCTCCGTGCTTTTTTATGTGCCATTCTAAAATCCGTGTTGTTACACTTTCACTAATATGTTTAAAATTATCTAAGGTGCTACTCATTTCATCTTATTTTTTACTGTTTGGCATTGTAGCTGGTTTATTTTGTATTGTACTTGCTCGTAGCTTTTTTGGCGTAATTAAATTTAAAAAATAAAAAATAAAAAACAGGTTAGCCCATCACGGACAATGCAAAGAAATACGAGAAAAAAGAAAAGCCAAAAAAGACGAAAATAAGAAGTTAGAAGTCAAAAGCTGAAGCCCAAACGAGAAGGGTGGCCACATAAAAACTATATTAATACATTTATCATTAAAAATATTTTTATAATATTTTAATTTTATCATTATTAATAAGCTAAGGTTACAAAAAAGAAAGTTCAAAATCGTGTCTCAATGACCGCAAAATAAAAAGATGCCACTAAAAAACCAAGGGAGTACCTAGCTGGCCTGGCTAATTGTTCAACGTACGAACAAATGAGCTCGCCTAGCTAATTAATAGCAGCCAGAGGTTCACAAAGGACATCGCCTTGAATCCTCCTATCACCGTCACCGAGCTCTTTGAGATGGCAGACCGCTACACAACTGCTGTTGTGTAGGACCGGAAGTGGCAACAAAGGGGGGGGGTGAATGGTGCCTTTTAAAAAACGCCCCCAAAGTATTCACTAAGATCTCATCTCTCCGATAGCTATAAAAGCTATGAAGAATATGATTCAAGCTCTCTGGAAAGCGCAAATAGATTGACAAAAGAGGTGAAGCAATCTCAGCCAAAAAGCTACTAAGTAAGAAGGTTCATGTTCACTGGAAACCGAAGTCAATTTTTGCCAAACACTGAGAGTGCACAAAACAAGAACACACTGCAGAGAGACTGAGATTTGGCACCCAATAATGGAGAAGCTGCCCTGGCCGAAAGATAAAACAAACGAATTGAAACCCCTGCTGACAACAGAGAGCACTAGAACCTGA
This sequence comes from Dendrocalamus latiflorus, assembly GCA_017311315.1. Lineage (NCBI taxonomy): Eukaryota > Viridiplantae > Streptophyta > Magnoliopsida > Poales > Poaceae > Dendrocalamus > Dendrocalamus latiflorus. The sequence continues at coordinate 22,361,746 of CM029637.1, forward strand.
AAACAGAGAAAGAAAATTCAGAGCGTAGAGAAAGGCAGCAACTGGCCGGCAAAAAAGCAACATAAAGAAGTCTGGAGCTGCAGCCGAAAGCAAAGGGAGAAAAGAGAGCTACATACAACAGAAAAACAAGGTTTGATTTTCTAAAGAAATGCAGCAGGCCGAACACAGTGAGAGCTGACGGCAAGCAAAAATAAAAAACTGAAAACAGTGAAAATACTGCACACTGAGAGCAGCCTTCAATTACATCTCTGCATTTTAGTTTTTAGATGGCTGGCCGAAAGCAGACCAAGCAGGAAATTTCACCAACAAACTGCAACACTAAAAAGTGAAAACAGCAAAACCAAAAGGAAACCAGCGGGAGAGGGATTAAGTGCTGTCGGCACTGAAAACTGACAATGTTACACTGATCTGAACCGAAAAGGAGAGGGATCCAGAGAATAGAGATGACTGCAGTCCAGCCGAGCACCTGAGAAATTGATTGGCTGCCGAAACAGGAGAAATTGAAAATGAATGCAGCACATAAACTTGACTGAACAGGCCGAAAGGCATAAAGGCTCTTGACTACAGATTGAACCGAACAGAAAGAAATGCACACTGCAGTAAAAAGACTGCTGGCCGAAAAGGAGGACACAGTAATTACTGTGCAGCAGAACCAAAAGACAGAAATGAAGATTAAATGCTACTCTTCTCAGGTTAAATTATTAGCACTACAAAATAAATACCAAATTGACTTCTGGGAAAGGAAAATCCATATCAAAAGATCACTGAAATGAAATCTGAGCACAAACCTAAAGACCAAATCAAGAAAGAGACTAAAATCCAAATTTCCTGAGATTCCTCCATCTTCTGCTCATGATACTTTGAAAACAGCAGGGATATGATCTTAGAGGAGAGAACCACACCTCAATCTCAGCTTTGCATCTAGAAAAGCAAAGGGGCAAGAGTCCCCTGACATCAAACCCTAGATGGAGGAAAACAGAGGAAGCTTGCAAAAATGCAATCAAGAGAAATCCATTGATTTAAAGAAAGCTCTCAGGGATAAATTAGCCAAATGGCTTTGATGCAAATCCCTCAGTCCAGAGCAAACTTATTTTGCAGCTTCTCAACTCAAAACATTTCCTTCAACCAAAAAGAAAAGCTAAAGAACTGAGAAAGGAACTGAAGCACAAGCACTGAAGAGCAAAGCTGAAAATCAAATCATCTCAAACACGACGTTTCTCATATTGCTTAGAGATGAATGTTTACATGAGGATTACAACCATCTCACAACGTCCCCATACGCAATTGAATATGAGGAATAACACACCACTGTTCTCACTACATGCTTACACACCCGAGGACACACTCCCTCAGCTCAAGCACACAGAGAGCACCACACGGAGCTCACACTGCTTCTATGCTGCTTCCACCACTCCACACAAGTAGGCAGAAGCTCACCCTCAAAGAAGAAATTCAAGAAGAGTCAGCCCTCTTCCACTCCATGCCTCACACCCAAATGAGGCAAAAGTCAAACACTCATAGGAATGGAGAGAAACCAGCCTCTCCACTCCAAACTTGAGCCAATTCTCCAAATTGCTCTCAAGCACCTTTCCGGAAGCTCCCCGCAACCGGTACTCTGACTGTCTGGACCTCGACTCCTCTATGAGTCTAGTCCCGGTCCGCTCCGCCGCACACGACCGCACCCGGCATCCTGACCGTCTGGACCTCAGCTCCTCCCTGAGCCTAGTACCAACCCACCTCATCGCCGCCCGTCGTGTCCTCCACCGGTTGCTCCAGCTCCGGTTCCTCGTCTCCCGACTTGCAAACACCTCAACAGCCTCGATCATCTTCAATGTCTCCGACCGTCTAGACCTTGATACCTCCTGTGCCTAGTCTCGGTCCTCCCACGCCTCACCATGACCTAGCTCCGAAGTCCTGTAGTCACACAGGCAAGCAAACCGTCACATAGCACCGCACGAAACTAAAGGATTGCGCGTAGGCTACGAAAGCAGAAAACAAAATGTTTCTACCGTGCACACAAGGACATCATGCTTAAGGAGGGATCATGGATCGTTACCACTAGACGCGCAGCGCAGCGAAAAAAGAGTTGGAGAAACCGATCCAACCACGCGCGTCGAGGTAGTAGTGGAATTAGCCGATCGTCCCGAACAGATCGTCTCCTCCACGCGATCAACCACACCACAAGCAGATCCAATCTGTAGGTTGTTGATGCCGATCAACACCGCAACGAGCAGCGCCTCCACCGGTATTCACACGCCCGGGGCTCGAACGCCGATCGCGAGTGTACTAGCACTCGTGAGCGGCTAGGGTTTGGCTCGGGAGGTGACGACTAGGGTTATGCTAGAGGTTTTTTAGAAGCCTGTACCCCTCAGCCCCTCGCCACCATATATATAGACCTCCTCACTTGGGCCTTGTAGACCGAGGCCCAATAGGAGTCTATTCGGATCTCTATCCGAATTGATCCCACATCCGAATCATATTCGAATTAGTGTTTCAACCCGTTAAGTGTGCGACCCTGTAGGTTCACGTATACTTGGTCGCGACCCGGAAACGCCTTTCCGGTCAGCCTGTTAATAGCAGCCTCTAGTAAGACATATTAACCCCAAAGTATACGTAAAGATCATATCGGCTGAACCTGTAATGTTCTCATGTACGAATCCCTTTGCCTCACGATATAGATTGAGCTCAAGGCGAGACTTGTGTCATCCTCTTAATAGCTTAATCACTCTCTCGATTCTGTGATGGATTATAAACTTGTGATTGACTCCTCAATCACCTTGGCATGGCCATGCACTTTCATAATCCATTACATCGAGGGGGCCAGATATATCTCTCCCATAAGGAGGGGCAAATTCTATCTTGATCATTCACATCCCACTACATGTTTCATGGTAAACCCGAAGACTACTTTTATGACTACCCAGTTACGGAGTAGTGTTTAGTAGTCCCAAAATAAGCTACTACGCATGTTGGGAACCATGATGATCTCAAGTCTAAGGATTCTACATAAACACTATTTGAGACCAACTGATGACACATGGAATCTCTGCAGTGTCTCATGGCGGGTCTATCCAACATATGTTCACTAACACATGTCCATATTATTGATTTGGTATCACCATACCATGATCCATGAGACATGATCATCAATCAATACATATGCTGATCTTTGAATCATATTTGTTCCTCATATGATATATGATCAGGGATCATTTAGAAATAGCAACATTTTAGCATTAAGAGTCTCATGAATAAGTCACATACTCATTGATCAATAATGATAATGTCTATTTCAAGAAACAAAGTAATGTATCATAAACATAGCATGTGATATATACAACATCTCCATGTTGCCTCTAGGGCATATCACTAACAGAAACAGCATAATCATCATTAGCATTAACAAAACATACTCATACATGAAAAAGTCCGAACAACCGATCAGAAGGAAAACAAGCGTCCTAAGCACTCCCGACCACAATCGACCAAGTCTAACCGAACCGGACCACGCCATGCACCGACTTGGCGCGAACCGACCAAACCAAACTCAAACTATCTAGAACACGAGTCAATTACTCATCATAAACATGGGAACACCTCCACATGGTCTCTCATGCTGAAGCGGTCGAATGGACTAAGTCTATTGAACAGGTCAACTTAGGTTCCAAAGAGCAGGGTGAAAGTAGTGGGAGGAAGGAGAAGGCCATGAAATCGAAGAACAAGACTACTGGTCAGAAGCCTCACGCTAGAAATTCAAAAGAAGTCTTGGCCGTGGGTGATAAAAAGCCACGTAACTGCAAGCAATACTTCGACTAGGGCAAAGGCAAAGCACCCGCGTAGAAGGACAACAAACCTAGATAGTGCCCTTCCAGGATTATTGTTCTGGCAAGGGCCTGTTTCCAATAATCGAGGAGGTGGGACAGTCAAGAGGTCGAAAGCATTCGGACGAGGACGAGGACATGCCTTTCCAGGACCCAAAGAACACTATTGAGCACATATACAAAGGATCATCTGCGTACGAATCAAAGCAACAGTATAAAGCTGTCGAGTGAGAGGTAAACTCTATCAACCCTGCCCATGTCCATAATTTACCTAAGTGGTCGGTGGTCACTATTTCTTTCAAGAAGGGTGACTGTCCGATCCTTTCAACTCAAGCTGGCCGGTTTTCGATCGTGGTTGAGCCTACCATCAACAACCATCGATTGAATCGCATGTTGATTGATAGTGGTAGTTCTTTAAATATTTTATTTGTTAGTGCTCTAGACGAGATGCAAGTTCCTCCTACCAGAATAAAGCATGTACAATATTCATTTTATGGAATCGTACCCAGTTCTCTGGCCAAGCCCATTGGCCAAGTTTCTCTACCTGTTATGTTCGGTTCTCCGAGCAACTTCAGGACAGAGAAAGTCTCCTTTGATGTGGTCAGCTTCGCCATTCTCGGACGACCAATGCTGGCACGTTTTCTGATAGTTGCTCATTATGCATATCAATGTCTCAAGTTGCCAGGTCCCAAGGGAGTCATCACAGTTCACTGTGACAAGAAGATGGCACTGACATGCGGTTGCAAGTCTCTCAAGATGGCCGGTCAGCTACCAACTCGAGAAGCTACCAAGGCGCAGCCTTCGAGCAAGCACTCGAAGCCTAAAGCCACATCGGAACTAAACAAATATGTCAAGGAAGTTCCTCTGGACCCAGCAGAGCCTTCGAAGACAGTCTGCATCAGGTTTACTTCCGACCCCGCATAGGAAGACGCCCTCGTCACCTTCCTCCGGGCAAACGCAGATGCGTTCACGTGGCAGCCATCCGACATGCTTGGGGTCCCCAGGGAGGTGATCGAGCACAAGCTAGTGCTAGATCCTGATGAGAAGCCCATAAAATAGAAATTACAGAGATTTGCACTAGATCGACGAGAAGCTATCAGATTAGAATTGGACAAGTTATTAAAGGCAGGCTTTATAAGAGAGGTTGATCACTCAGAGTGGTTCGCTAACCCAGTATTGGTTAAGGAGTCTAATGGTAAGTGGCGTATATGTATATACTATACTGACTTGAATAAAACTTGTCTAAAAGTTGATTCTTCACTTCCTCGTATTGATCAGTTGGTTGATTCTACTGCTAGTTGTGAAATGTTAAGTTTTCTATATGCATACTTTGGTTATCACCAGATAAGTATGTCTTCAGAAGATGATGAGAAGACCGCATTTATCACATTGTTTGGAGTATTTTGCTATGTCAAGATGCCATTCGGCTTGAAAAATATCGTTCTAACTTTTCAGCATTTGATGCAATTGACCTTTATACATCAAATAGGCCAAAACTTGGAAGCCTACGTTGATGATGATGTTGTAGAAAGTGTTAAATGACTTAATCATATTTTAGACATCCAGAAGACCTTCGACAATCTTAGAAAGAATCACTTGAAGCTCAACCTCGAGAAGTGTGTGTTTGGAGTCTCCTTAGGAAAATTACTCAGATTCGTCATTTCGGCAAAGAGGTATCGAAGCAAATCCTAAGAAGATCAAAGCCGTCGAATAGATATGCCTTCCGACCATGAAGAAAGAAGTCCGGAAACTCACCAGGTGTATGGTAGGTCTAAGTCATTTCATCGCACGTCTGGGAGAGAAAGATCTTCCTTTCTTTAAGCTTTTGAGGAAACACGGGGGTTTCGTGTGGTCGATAGAGGCCAATGACGCTTTCAAGGATGTCAAGAGATATCTTATGAGTTCTCCTGTCCTGGTTTCTTCAAACTCAGGTGAGACACTCTTAGTGTATCTGTCTGCCACGCCATAGGCAGTAAGTACTGTACTGGTCGCAGAGCGCGAGGGCGTCTAATGACCAGTATACCATATAAGTGAGGTTTTACACAATCCTAAGGAGTGCTACCCTCAAGTTTAAAAACTTATTTATGCCCTCCTCATGTCTTCGAGGAAGTTGAGGTATTATTTTCAGGCACACAAAATTTTTGTGTCATTTGAGTTTCTCTTAAGAGAGGTCCTTCAGAACAGGGAATCGATAGGGCGCATGGCAAAATGGTCGGTAGAACTTGGGGAGTTTGATCTCCATTTTGTGTCCTGAACGGACATTAAATCCTAGATCTTTGTAGATTTTTTCACCGAATGGACAAACCCTGAACTTGTTCAGGAACCCCAATAGTTTGATTCCCATAATTAGTGCACGATGTACTTTGATGGGTCGCTTACACTAAGTGGGTTGAGGGCTGGGTGGTCCTAGAATCTCCCGGGGGAGAGACCTTAAAGTATGCCATTCAATTACTCTTTCCGGCCACTAATAACGTGGTTGAGTATGAAGGCTTGTTGGCTGGCATGCGAGCCGCTAAAGCGCTTAGGATTCATCGACTACTCATGAGAGGAGACTCTCAACTAGCTGTGAATCAGGTTGGCAAGGAGTATCAATGCTCGAGTTCGACCATGTCTCGTTACTTATCAGAAGTCCAGAAGCTCGAGAAGCATTTTTTAGTTTTGAGTTACAGTATATCCTTTAGAAGGATAACTTTCTCGTAGACTAGTTGGCTTGAATAGCTTTTTCCCGCTCACAAGTACCACCAGAAGTCTTCTTGGAGCAACTCCAACGACTGTCCTTGGTCGAAGCACTCGAGATAACTCTTAATGAGACATCATCTCTAGATTACGAAGAGACGTGGATGGCTTCTATCTACGACTACCTTCAAAAGGGTTCAATACCCGATGATGATCTCGAAGCAGATCGTCTATCCCACAAGGCCAAAATGTATACTTTGGTCGAGGGTGTACTCTATAAACGGAGTATGCAAGGGGTTCTCATGCGATGCATATCACAGAAAGAGGGGTTACAACTCCTTAACAACATTCATAGAGACATCTGTGGAGCGCATGCTTCTTACAGAACGCTAGTTGGTAAAGCCTTTCGACAAAGTTTCTACTGACCAATAGCCCTCAATGATGCCAAGGATCTGGTTAAGAAATGTATACAATGCTAGTTCCATAGCCGGCAAATATACCAACTAGTTCAGGCCCTCCAAATAATTCCTCTATCTTGGCCTTTTGCAACCTGGGGTCTCGATATCTTGGGGTCGTTTCTAAGAGCGTTGGGGGGCTTTGAGTTCTTCTTCGTGGCTATTGACATGTTTACAAAATGAATTGAAGCCAAACCTATGACTGGGATAACAACGAAGGCCACAAGAAGGTTCATGATGAGAAGCGTAATTATTCGATTTGGAGTCCCAAGTTGGATAATTACAGACAACGGTAAGTAATTTTTGAGCACAAAATTTCAAGAATTTTGGGACAAATTAGGTACCAAACTATGTTTTGCATCGGTCGCCCATCTTCAGAGCAATGGGGCAGTCGAGTGCGCGAATGGCTAAATAATGTAAGGAATTAAAATTTGAGTCTTCGGCCAGCTTGTAAAATGCTCGGGGGCTTGGGTACAAGAATTACCTTCAGTATTATGGGTAATTCATATGACTCCTAGTCAGGCGACAGGAGAAACTCCATTTTTCCTAGTGTTTTATGCCGAAGCCATGTTTCCTCTAGAACTAAAGATCTGGTCGACGAGCATCAAGAACTTCAATGACTCCAACCAAGAGCAGCTTCCAGCGGATGACATCAAGCTGCTCGATGAGAAGAGGAATCAAACCTTAATCCGATCAGAAGTCTATCAGTAAGCCTAGTGTAAGTACTACAATTGTAAACTCTAGCCTCGTAGCCTTGCTGTAGGCGACTTGGTATTGAGGAAAATCCAACCCAGTCTAATCAGAACAAGTTTTCTCTCAAGTGGGAAGGTTCTTACACCGTGTTCGAAGTCATGCGCCCAGGCTCTGTATGACTTGCTGTGGAAGGTGACCAAATACTCTCATTACGCAAATTCTATGTATAAACATTTCTATCTATTCAATAAAGTTTTTAGTTTTTTCAAATCTTTTTTGTTGTGTGTTCAATAGAGCTTTTTTTATGTTTATGCGATCACTTCTAGCACATCTAATTCGTTTAACTGGTCGGAGAAATGGGACACCACTAATCAAAGTCTCTCCACTCTACATGTGGTTCTGTCCATTAGAAGGAGCTTCATAGCGTCGACTCGTTCCTAACTCTTGCTATTAGCATACATTGATTGAGTTGTTTAGGAAAACGGTGAACTAATATACAGGAATGAAATCCAAATGTTTTATCCTTGTATCGTTTATCTTTGATTTCATTCACCTGGTCGAATGGAAGCAACATCACCTAGTCAAAGCCTTTCCCTTCTGCACGTGGTCCTGTCCACTAGAAGGAACTTCCTAGCATCGATTTGTTCTTCCTCATTGCTGCCAGTACATGTGATCGGATTCGACAATGATGATCAGATGGACCACTCGGCTCTCTGCATACTTCACTCTGTACTATTTTCTTTCTTTATCCATATAAACTAAGTAAATAGCCGGAGGTTAGGATAGAGTTATCATTATAACTTTACTTCTTAGTCGAAAATTCGTTCTCTTTAATTTTCTTTTTTCATCTTATGGGTACTAATTGCTCTATGAGATGAATTGCAGGAAAAGAAAGAAGTTTTTTATCTCCCAAAGGTAGGTCTTTCATTTAGTAAATCTATACAAATTACTATTTACAAAATCATTCTAAAGGAGAGCCAAGTTGCATTTCTTCGATAATCTTTCATTCGGTTGGCTCTAGTTCATCGACCAGGCGGGCCGCTTCTTCCAAAGAGTAGTTGAAGTCGTGCTTGATCGTATGCCTTGAGTTTTCCCAATACATAGCTTACAGCACCCCTGACCGTATCCTGAATCGACTCCGCTTGGTCAGACTTCATATTCAACAGGTGCTTCTTCAAAGCTTTGACTTGTAGTTCGATCATACTCACGTGGTAATAATGGTGTCCTCAGAAGGACTCAACTTCTCCACACTAAACCCACCGAATAGATCATTGAGAAGTGCACCATTGTCTTGAAGGATTGCCTTCATTGACTTGATCTCCTCTTGGCTATGAGTCACAGCTTCAGAAAGATGCTTCATTTTGACCATAGCCTCTGCAAAAGAGTCGAAGATGGTCAAGATGATACTCATCAAGAGACTTGTTTGAAGAAATGCTCGAAGGTAAAGTTTTTTCGTACCTGATAGTTGAGTATCGAGCAACCTTATTCTCGCGTCTTTCTCTTTATTGATACGAGTATGTTCTATGCTCACTTTGGCCTTCTCTTCGATCTCAGTGTGAAACTTTCTCGATTCAGTCTCTTTTTCAGCTAAGGGAAAAAAAGATTAAAGGAAGGCAAAAAAGATATATAAATGAACAATCTTAGGTTTCAAAATTTACTGTTTATTTTCTCCAGTAAACACTTGACTGCACAGTCAGCCTTCGCAAGGTTTATTGATAAGTCAGCATTTTCCATCTTTAACCTCTGTGAATTGGCTTTCTCGTTGTCGAGCACAACAGCCGAAAATTCTGTATTGACTTTAGACCTAGAAGTGTTAAAAGAGGACATGAAAGGCTGGACAAATAGTCAAAATAGAGTTCGACTATATAAACCAGTAACTTACAATGCCGCTGTCTTCTTAGAGAGATCGATATTCTCTTATCGAGAAAGTGTAAGTTGTCTGTGGTACTCAGTCACAGTAGCCATGTCTTCTAGCGCTCTCTAAACAAAGAAAGATAGTGAGAAACAAGTGTGAATGTTCAAGTGCTCGATACTTATATTCATGCTCCTACATGCAAATGTAGCAAGAACCAATCGAGAATCTTCAAGCTGATTAAATTGTTTGACCCTTTTTCACCGCACCTTTTCAAGACGCTCATCATATTCCTTTGTTAGGAAGGTCTTTAGGGTATGGGACTTGGATCGGAGCTCGATTAGAAGAAGATCCCCACTACAAATGCAGGGTTGAAAAATGCAGAGAAGAAATTAGGTTGTTCTTCTTCTTCTCTACCCATACCTTCTCAAAAACGAAGAGGAGCATCCTCAATGACTTCCCCTTTGGCATGGTGATCAAAAGGATTTCCAACCCCTCGATCAGGTACTTCGACCCTTTCCTCTGCAATTTGTATTTCTTTTGCTATGATCGCTTCTGTGGTAGTCTTTGCAGCTTTGGTAGCAACCTCTATTACTACAGTGGTCATTCCTTCGACCACCTTCTCCACCGTGTCTTCAATCACTGGCAGAGCCATAGGGGGCTTCTCGGTAGAAGCTTCCTTATGCAGTGGAGAGGTCGAGCTATAATTGTGAAAAGTGAGTCAGCATTCAAGGAGACATAAAAGTAAAATGTAATATTTATACTTGTATTTTCATACCTTGACGTCATAACCTTGAGTGTGAATTTTGAAGAAACCATTCCAGAGAGTGGTTTCTTCGACTTCTTCTCTTCAACCACGTTTGGTTGTGGAGAAATGAGGACTTCTTCAGCCACGTCTGGTCGAAAGTCCTGTGCACCCTCAACCACATCTGATTGAAGGTCTGGAGCAAGAGTTGCTACTCCTTCTCCCACTTGCCCCTCCTGATGGTCGGTGCAAGTTTCGACCATCGGGGCGACCTGCTTTTCAATCACAGGATCTGCTGTCACGCCAATCTCCTTCATAAAAGATGTGTAATTCTTCCAATTTTTCTTTTCGAGTTGCTTGATATAGCCTCAAGATGCACTTACTGAATGAGTTTCAGTACAATAATAGAAGGTATCCTTATCTTAGGAGTCAATTGCTCTAGTACGGCCACCTCTAAGTCGACATCTCTTGGATGGAGGTGTCTTGGCTTTCTCTACTTCTCCGACCACCATCAATTCGACCTATTGGTCGTCTTGATGGTAGTTCATGCCTACACTCTGCGAAAGAGAAAAATGCTACTTAGTCATTACCTACGACTATGTAAGCTTGAAGACAAAATCAGTTCTTCGATTACCTATAAATGCTCTTATTTCTCTTTGGCGGATACATCTACCAGAATATGAGGGGCCCTCCACCTCAAGCGATGGAGCCTTCTCGCAGATAGCCTTGATGTGGGAGTTAATTTTCCCCAAATCAAGGTCTGTTCATACAAACATGATAACCGATAAACATTACTTGAAGAATGTAATGTAATTACTAATACAAGTATAAATATCACTTACTACTCTCGTAGTCCTTAGATGGATCCAAGATTCCCGAGTACATCCACATAAGATGTGCTCGACGCTTTAGGGGACTGATTTGGCATGAGACCCTTGTCCCTCAACTCTTTGATCACTGATATGTAAGGGGCTATTTGTGTAAGATCTTTGGGGCTGAGTTCCAAAGACTATTCTTCTCTGCAGCCTTCCCTACAAAAGAAAGGTTATCGTCGCTGATCGTCTCCCAATAGAACCACCTCTTCTTCCATCCCGGCTATGACGACTTAGTAAACATCTAGATGTACAGCTCCGTCTTGCCATCATAGTGCTTCATACCACAACACCCGATGATCCCAGTTTGCTGGCTCATTTCGTAGTAATACCAAAAGAGCTCCAGATCTGGTGAGATACCTAGATATGACTCACACAGATACATGAAGACGCTGAGCATCGTGATTGAATTGGGAACCAAGTTCGCCAATTCAACCCTGAAATACTCGAGAACACCCATGAGAAAGGGATGAGCAGGGAGACGAAGAACACACTCACAATAAGCTTGGAACACTAGAATTTCTCTGATCTGCCCCGACGGCCGATGTTGCCCAGCGGCTTAAATCATACACGAAGACGCTAAGCATCGTGATTGAATTGGGAACCAAGTTCACCAATTCGACCCCGAAACACTCGAGTACGCCAATGAGAAAGGGATGAGCAGGGAGACGAAGACCACACTTATAGTAAACCTGGAACACTGGAATTTCTCTAATCTGCCCCGACAGCCAATGTTGCCCAGCGTCTTAAATCCATCAGACGTATCACCGTGGTGGGATCTTCTCGGCAACATCCAGTGCCTTCAATTTGGCATTGTCCATCTCCAACACGGCCCAGGTAGATGAAATTTTTGTCATTCTCTTGGGTGATTGAACAGATTTTTGTGAAATTGGGAGAAGAGGAAGAATTGGTCGGCAGTGGAAAGCTCGAGCAGATTGGAACAGATGGGGAAGTAGGAGACTACAAAGTACCCCCCCGGAAGGTTTTTATAACCTTTCATGTTGGTTACCCGTCTCAGGAACCGAACGGTTTTCTTGGAAACCGATTCGACGGACAGATCGGTTGAAATCGATTGTAATTCCTCTGTCTGATGTGTAGCTGTCTTCACAACTCAAGAAAAATTACCTTATTGACCAAGCCTATTCCTAGTCGATAAAGGTCGACAAGGCTTTGCGTTTGATCATTTTTCATTTACGATCTCTCTTTCACAAGTAAGTTACTTTCACTTGAAGTTAGAGGGCTAGATAACGAGGATATAATAATTCTCTAATTATTACATCATTATATTATCCAAATATACTCTTTATCGATAAGGGAGAGATTCCACAGGATAGTCGTAAAGTCTTACTACAACTACTCCTTGGTCGTAAGTCTTTCTACGACCATATATTTGTAAGTTTTATTACGACTACTCCTTGGCCATAAGTCTTTCTATGACTACATAGTTGAAAATCTTACTACGATTGCACCTTGGTCATAAGTATTTCTACAACCGCATAGTCGTAAGTTTTATTATGACTACTCCTTCGTCGTAAGTCTTTCTACGACCACATAGTCGTAAGTCTTATTATGACTGCAACCTTGGTCGTAAGTTTTTCTATGACCATGTACTCGTAAGATATCCTACGACCACCTCCTGGCCATAGACTTTCCTGCAAATAGCCGATCCCCAACTGTCTTATCTAGGACTTCATAGAGTCGCTTGACAAGACAGTTAGAACATGCACTTATCTGTAATAACCGCACACGATTTCTCTCTGATAACAACCGCTGCATGGCGAACAACCTTTTTATCTCTCTAACAACAACTTCCGATAGACGATTATCATCTGAACCATTGGAACATTTTTTAGCGCAAGACAACGACCACCGCTTCGTCGACTACATAAAGGTTGGCATCGGAGAGGGGGATGGAGGCTGATCCAAGCGAGACATAGTGCAAGGCATTTCACATTACACACTTTGTAATCTTCTTCTTTGAGTAATAGTAACATAGGACGTAGGGTTATTATTCTCCCATGAGAAGACCCGAACCTGTATAAAAATACCTGTGTCTTCTTTCTGCATTAGCAAATCTTAGTTTTGAGAGTTTTCCCTGAATCCAAACAAATCATACGTAAGATCGGTATTAAAACACCAACACACATATACATCCATGTCAACATCTGCATCATGCTGAAAGCATCTTTCTCCTTTCAAAATGATAGGGCCTACATGTCATACTCCAAACTCATCTTCTTCTAATGCCTCTGCATCTCGATATTCCTCTAATTCTGCCTCTCGATAGATGAGTACCACTACCAATTATTCTAACATGTAAGTGAGCAACCAATCATCCAATTCAATCACCAACCCCATCATAATCTCGTTCAGTTTGTTTGTTCGCTTGGTTGGATTGTGTGTGTGTGTGTGTGTGTGTGTGTTCGAGCTCAAGCATTCATGGTGCAATCAATGAAGAGGAGCTATTGCTGCACTATCTCCGCCACAAGGCCATCTCCTGCCTCCTCCCTGCTGACATCATCCCCATCGTCGACCTCACCATAGTCGCTTGAGCTCCATCCTGACCACTGAACTCTCCACACTGTCCCTGGCAAGATAATCTCAAAATCGTCCACGTCACATCGGGCTCCACCTCCTTTTCCTTCACATCCTCAAATTAATTTGAGTTTCGTTTCCACAGTTGCTCGTATTCAAAGTTTTTCTTCTTCGATACTATCGAGCTTCTCCACCATGGTTTGTCACAACCAATTAGACTTCATCCAGTTACTTTCTACATGACCATTACCTCCTCCTCCCGTAGCTTTTGGCACACTAAATTTGACCCTCATCCATTGTAGCGTCATCATCTCCATGACCCGACCGCCACAGACGTTTGTCTCCATTGCCAGTCCAGCACAGCGCGTCTCTCCCCAAACCATCGCTACCATAAGGTTCCTCAAGTCATGGGCATTCTATTTTGTCTTCTCACTTGTGCCTTTCCACAACCTATTGTTGGCACTGTGGCTAGCCCACCGCATCCAGCAGCTCTCTCTCACTCTGTGGTTCTCAATTGCCAAGGAAGGAACAAGGGGCAGGGCTGACATATGCTTTCCATGTAAGCAAAAATCAGTTATGTGGTCGTCAATGTGGTGAAAACCACTTATAAAACCATGCTAGGGATGAAAAGTGAATGATTTTTGACATTTTACCGGTGAAAAAGTAAATGGTTTCAAATTTAGAGATTGAAATTTGGACTCTATCAATAATTAAGTTTGAAAATTGGCTTTTTTCCAAAAAAAAATGAAAGGATCTTTTGCTCATCAGCCTTGTTTGCAAGGCAAGGTAAGTAGTGGCACTTGCCTCCCATATCATGCACCATAATCCTTGCTTTCTTTCCCCCTCCCCCCAAAAGTACATTGTATCACGTGGCTATGGAGGTGTTTATATTGGCTATGGCTGATGACTTTTGGCTAAAAAATAAATAGGAGTGGTTTTTAGAAGGAGGGGTGAGTAGTAGGAAAAGTGAGGGAGATATACGTGTGCGAGACAGGAGCGAGAGAAGTGGGAGGCATGATGCACCCGTGACCCATGTCTTATCTTCAGAATGAGACGAGAGCGAGAGAAGTAGAGAAGCCACTTCAAAAAGTCAGGTGTCATATTGGCTAGAGGGCCCTATTTTCGGCTTCTGCTTTTGGTTTTTCTACAGTAAGTAGTTTTTAAACGAAGTGTCTTTTCAAGGCAGGGTCTACAAATCGATTATAGTAAATACTGTAGTGACTTTATATATATGATCAAAATCGTACGTATCTATCCTTTTATAATATTTTTTACGTACAGTCAAAAACTATAACCTGCATCTCAAAAGAATGGTCCCAGAATCTCATTGGCACTCTCGGCCTAGTTCTATTTGCGCACATGGGCTGTAACCCTGAAATGCAACCAAACCTTCCTACTGACACACGGCAGAGAACAAACGAAGTATTCAACCAAAAGGTTTCTACAGACACAAAATCCAATTTAATAGTATCACCAAAGTTGAAGAGGAGTTTGTGCAAAAAAGTTGTTCCTGGCAATCGGCATGCATACCTCACATAGAAAAAAGAAAGAAAAGGCTATGGCCATTGGTACCCGTACCACTGCTACTGATAGGTCTCTTTGATTAAAAATAAAAATATGTTTCTTTGGGAGGTGAGAGACGGTAGCAAGCAATGACCACATGCTGGAATCTAAGGGGCAGCATCATGCTGTCATGCCTGTCAGTGTTCCCACTTTCTGTTCATGTCTGGGGTGCCCTGTTACTGGCATGTGGGCCCAGTGACGTTCCGTCGCTAGTATAGCACATGCTGCCGGAGTCGCTGTGCAAGGATCCTGGCGAATTTCTATGAATCTGGTAAGAACATCGGCGTGTGACAGCAACAAATTAAGATGTCTCTGCACTGACATGTCGACGGACAGTTTGTTTGCAAGCAATGGCATTTCCTTGATTGATAAGGTAGGATTGTGTGTCTAGTCTGCATCTTTTTGTTCAGAAATCAAACATGTTGAAGTCGACAAAAGTGTTACCGTCGAAGTTACAGGAAGGCACATGAGAACCACGCAGCAAGGCACTGATGAGGAAAAGATAAACACACATGATGCCAGATTATTGCTGAGCATAAACTACCAAAAACAATCCAATCAATTGCTGATTGGGGAATCAGCTCTTTACAATAAATATCATATTATTCCATGATTCAAGTAACCTCCATTAGAAATAAAAGAGAAGAAAAGGCCAAAGGAAAGCAACAAATATTGCACACAGCAGCTTACTTTTCGTACCGCTAGCTGCAAGGCAACAGCAAACAAAACATCATAGGATCTGCTGAGTGCTCTCTCATGTTGGCTGGGCCTCAATGTGACTTGGTGATATTTGGGAACAGCCCATGAATATGCTCATGCATGAAATCGTGCCTTGTGAGAATCCCAACAATGGGAGGTCTCTGCATTGAAACAAGAAGAGACCATTTGTTATCCATGTGTATTTGTTTATAAATATAACAAATTTTGCTACACCATGAACTTCATATCATGTGAAAAAAGGAATGTGCAAGACAAGATTTAAGGGTTTGGGTATGGATATGGAGGTAGAGGGGTCTTACCCCTGGAGTTTTTGGCACAACCAGTAGGTGTCTTAATCCTAGTGCCCTGAAAAGGACTGCAGCCTTTGCAAGTGACATTGTTTCAACCACTGTGTAGGGTGAGGTATTTGTAATCGGATGGAGATCAACATACATCTCCATTTCCTCATCGGTGAAATCCAGGTCCTCAATGTTCAGGCCTTTCCCGGAACCAGGCTTGGCAAAGTCGAAGGCACCAAATCTTTGCAGCACAAAGCTACCACTTGTTTTCACATTCTCTTTCATGAAAGTCTTGCCTTTTAGCAGAACCAACAGATGGGACCTAAGCACCAGCCCAACCAGCTCTGGAGCTTCTGATATAGGTGGCACATCAACCACTGGAAATCCGTTGTGGCCCGTGATCCTTAACGCGTGAACAATGTTCCCCACCTTCTCAACACCTGAGAAGGAGATCAGTGGCCCAGACACAACATCACCAGCAACCAAGTGCCTCATGTATGGTTCAGCATGAGCCTCCATGAATGGCAAACCTTTCATCACTACAATCTGATCATAGACCCCTTTGTTGAAGCTATCAGCTATGGTCTTTGATATCAGAAGAACCAGCATGACCAAAGGGAGCATATGGAGGTCATTGGTGAGCTCCAGAAGGATCACGCAGACTGAGACAGTCATTCTCATTGTTCCACCAAGGAAAGATGCCGCACCAAGCAGTGCAAAGAGGCCAGGATCAAGGTCAGATATGGGACCAAGAAGTGTCCCCACTATGCGCCCATATGCAGCCCCGGCAAGTATAACAGGGATAAAGAGACCAGATGGGACAGCAATGCCATACGTCACAATGCCAAGGCAGTAAATAGCAGTGAAGAAGACGAAAAGAGCGGACATGTGGAACTCTTTCTCAGTGCCACTGCTGAACAGATTGCGGATGGCATCATCATTTGTGTTGAAGAAGAGTGATGCGAGACCATTGTAATGACCCGGTGGGCACTGGAAGTTCTTAAAATTTCCAGAGCGGCCAATGGTGGGGCACTCCTCCACAGCATCAGTAGGGCACGGAGTGCACGGAGAAAGCCAAGGGAGCCCATAGGAGCACGCTGACGTGATAATTGATATTGTGATGGTGAGAAGGATCTTGAATGGAGCACCTCTCCTGCAGGCAAGCACGACAATTTAAATTAGATTTCATTTTGAAATAAAAGATAAAAATGGCCAAAGTAAATCAATGTATATGATTGGTCCATACTCGTTGATAATACTGTACACTCGGAGAATCTTATCCAAGAGAAAGTTGAAAAGGCCTCCAAAGACACCACCAATTATTCCAAGGACTATTATTGCAACGAGATCTTGGGCAGTGTATGTTGGGATGTTTGAGCTAAGATCAAACATAATCAACCCTCCTTGCCCAAAGAGACCACATTTTCCACTACGACAGAACTCGATCAGGGCCCTCAACACAACAGCGACAACAGCAGTTGTAAAGAATGTTCTCCACAGAAGAGCACTTCGCCACCTGAATTTAATCAAATACAGAACCGTATCATTGTGGGAAAAGCACAGCAGCAGTAAATTGCACATGTTCACATAATCACATTACCCACCTAGGGATGTAAAACAGATATGGGTCATCCATATTATTCGATTGATGTCCGATAGGCTACGAATATGGTTTAGAATCCCATTAGATTAATAGTTTCTCCCCCATTCCATAGACAGGATACGAATACGGTTTAGAATCCCAACAGATTAATATTTAATACTTTCTCCCCCATTCAAATTCGTAACAAAAAAATGTATGTATGTATGTATGTATGTATGCGTGCGTGCGTGCGTGTGTGTGTATATATATATATATATGGTTTAGGCTTTCCATCTGCAATATTGTTTTATCCGAAATTTTTGTATCCGTGATTAAATTCAAATCAATAAACCAATATACATGTTTTGTTGTTGTATATCTAATTATTTGGACATTTTTCTTAATTGAGTGTGACTGGATGTTTCATTAGGTTAAGTAAATTGCAATGATTAATTGTGATGATCCAGCCATTATGCAGATATATGAATCCAAGCAAATTAAGTATACATTTGATTTAAATCTGCATTCAACTCTAAAATATGGATGCAAATATGGTTTGAACAGTATTCGATTCATTTTCACCCCTGTACGGCTGTACCCACCTACTACATTTGTGATGAGATCTGTCCATTTTTAACCAGTTGTCATATTGGCATACTTACTGATATAACCTAAACTATGATTGTGGCCTGTAACATTTCCATGTTAGCTTTAGATTGTGGAAGTTATATACCCACTGTCCACCGACAATAGATATTGTGTTT
The DNA here is from genome assembly GCA_017311315.1 of Dendrocalamus latiflorus. Lineage (NCBI taxonomy): Eukaryota > Viridiplantae > Streptophyta > Magnoliopsida > Poales > Poaceae > Dendrocalamus > Dendrocalamus latiflorus. The sequence continues at coordinate 22,380,302 of CM029637.1, forward strand.
CTTTCTTCAACAATATTTGCATTTTGAGAGTGGTAAGTGATAACACAGTTATCATAAATCAAAGTGCACCTGACAAGATTATCATCTGCACTAAGATATGAACAGCTTGAGAAGGGAAAGAGTAACTACCATGATGCTGCTTCCTCGAGAGCAAACAGTACACCACCAACGGGCGCACGGAATGCTGCTGCCACTCCAGCTGCTGACCCACATGTAATCAAATCCCGCCTATCCCTATCGTTCTTAAAATATCTCAGCCAATTACATGTAAGATGGTATTTGCGTGATCCCCCCTGACCAAGCAAGTTGGCAATGCATGCTCCTGTATGTACCATGGGACCTTCCTTTCCAAGTACGAATCCAGCCGAAACTCCAAGTATTGAACCAAATATCTGCAAAGCAATCAAAGAAAGTTTTCAGAACAACGTAAGTCTTCTCTGACCTACAATTACCAAAAACTAATTGTCTTTGTTGAATGATATGCGAGATACAAACAAGCTCATTATCACTGTTCCCCTAGGCGGCCGCCTAGCCCGCCTAGGCACTAGGTGGCGCCCTCTCGCCTTGCCTGCCTTGCCGATTTGGCTTGCCTAGGCGCTAGGCGCCGGTCTGCCGCCCGACTAGTGCGTAGCGCCTAGGTGAACACTCCTCGTTATACATCATTATTCTGAAGTAATCAACCATATGCGCTATAAGCTAATCTAACAGAAAATTTCTGCTAAGTTCCAAAAAAAGGATAAACTGTCAAAGTACTGGGTTACCTTTGGCACCACAAATCTAAATAAATATTAACAGTGACACTCTTTGACATTTGCTGCAATTGCTGACCAAAAACAAAAAAGAAAAATGAAATAAGGATGACTGTCCTAAACTCCTAATGTAACAGATGTATTTTGAGGGAATGGGATACGGCCATAGGAGAAAGGGTCCTGCTGACCCAAATTAAAGAGTTTGGCACCTGGCCAAACTCAATTAGATTAGTCCCTTGTTTGCCAAGTCAGTTTATCAGTCATATAAGTTTTTTACTGTTAGCCGAGTTATTTAGTTTCCGTATTTGATAGGAGTTTGGTTATTGTATGAAGGATTGTAATGAGCAGTTTGAGGCAAATCACCGTGGCTGGAAAGAGGCCAGATGTCGGGGTTAAGCCTCCATCTCCTACCCATCCTTACAATCTCAAACCCCTCTGCCGAAATTTTGAACCTAAACCTCCAAACTAAAAATTACTAGGCAGAAAGTGCATCTTTAGATTTCAAAAAGTAGTTCTTTGCGATAATACCTAGCAGCACTGAACAAGTTTCAGGAGGTTCTTTGACAAGTACCACGAACATTTCAGAACACAGCATGCAAATGATGGAAATAATCTAAGTAATCCAGGTTAAGCTAGCATAGAAAATTAATATAATGTAAATATACTAAAAAAGTAAGAAATCCTACAGAGGATTCTGTATATGTATGTTATTCTGAGTAAATCCTTACCTTCACAAAGAGTGTACTGGGAGCTAATATAGAATAAGCATCAACTCCATTAAGATATGCTTTAACTTCTGGGATACCGGACCCAGCAGCAGCAGGTGCTATGTAAGCACATATTGCTGCAGCGGTGGCCGCCAGGACTAGATTGCAACCTCCATATGCCAAAAATGCTGTGAAGTACCTGCATCGGAAGCAGCACACCATTATTCCATTGGTGTAAACCAAAAAACTGTACGGAGAATCAGCAGGAGGTATTATACAAATTATGGTAACATGGCAAAAGCACCAGAGTGAAGCTTCACCTCTGCTTGAGCATAAGATCACTTGTGAGCAACAATTTGAATCCAGCAATATTTTCAACTGCAAGGTTGTTGAAGAAGCCAACAAGTCCAGTCAACAGTCCAATAAGAAGAACTAACGCCCATTTCAGAACAATATACTGAAATATCTGCTTCTTCTTTCTCGACCGCCAGTCTTGCTTGAAAAGGTCATTCTCCACAATTCTGAAACACATGGTACATAATTTCAAGAGTGCTACTAATGAAATGGGCTTGCTGAAGTGTAAAGTGTGCACTTTGTAGGCTCTGATATTAGCTCCTCTTCAGGATTCAATAAATGACTAGCTTAGAAATTGAATGCAGGAACCTTTGCAGTTGTCATCTTCTCAATTACTTTGCATCTTACTTTTGCATGTTGTAGTCCAAACCATCTAAAATTAATAAAAACTTAAATCTTTACTACAAAATATAAGCACATTCCTGCTTGTTTGTGCTCTTCCATTTGCACTTAGAAAAGGGATTGTCATGTTGCCCAGTGCAGAGCCCAAATATTCCCTCTCTTCTTTTTCAATAGCTTTGTGCAGTCGATTCCATATTTAATACTTTATAGCAAGTGTTCATTAAAACATATAAGATCATCAAAGGAAGATTCTGGCATTGGACTACAAAAAATCATAACATTTATCGATTAGCCTCCCCCAACCTGTCAATCTCCATTCAGCACTTACCAGCGGTACAAAAACAAAATTCAAACTTTTACATTGTGCTCGATGCAAGTATCTGATTTATTTACAAACCTCAACAAAAAAGGCGAATCAAGGATCACGCATCCCCCCCCCCCCCCCCCTTTCTAACTATATCATGAAGGATCACGTTTTCGTCTTCCAAACGTAGCGCAAGATCCTAACTTTGTTGCGCCCAACTCAAACAATGAACTAATCACTTGTCAAGAATCAAGATCGCCGTAACGAAATAATAAAGATCAAAACTTATCCTCAAATCCACTCAAGAGCTCTCAAGAAACCGAGGAGATTGTCGGAAAAGAGAAAAGAGAGGGTTTGGTGGTGCGTACTCGTAGTCGAGGCTCTCGATGGGGCAGACGTTGGCGCCGACGATGGCGATCTGGGAGGTGGTGTTCATGGTGCGCTTCCGCAGCAGCGGCTCCCGCGGGCCGCCGGCGCCGTCATCGTCGTACCGCAGCAGCGCCTCCGAGGACCCGTTCCGCCCCGCCGCCGCGCCGCGCCACGCGCCACCGACGCTACCGTCCATGCTCTCTATATCGTAGTTGAAGCTGCCGTCCGGCTCCGGCGGCGAGTGGTGGTGGGAACGCGGCGAGTGGTGGCCGTCCATTTTGTCGTCCGCGTGGGTGGCGACGCTGCCTCCTCTGCCTGCAGGCCCTGCACTTTATGAGGCGTAGGAGAAACACAAATGGTAAGGAAAAAAAAAAGGAAATGGGAAATTAAATCACGTCGAATCGCATCGGCAATTCCTCAAAAAAAATATAGGCCGCTCGTTTTGGCTTCAGATTCTGACTTCTGTTTATTTTTCACTATTTATAAATTTTGTCTTTTTCTGAATTTTTGATTTTTTTAACTTTTTTGCTAGTTATTTTTTCCGTATTCGTTTATGTTGTTCATGATGAGCTAGCATATTTTTTTTCTATTTTTAAATTTTTTATATTTAATTACTTTAAATAAACCACATTTAGCTACAGTGAAATTTCAGCCATAAACCACAGTTTTTCAGCCCAACCGAGTGGGGCAGAGCAAAGATGGTGTAATCTAGTGAAAAAACCTACAAGAGACAACAAATTTGTTGTGTATTACTGCGAAACTAAACTAATCTTCTGCTACTTTCAATTGGCAAGCAATTCTCATACCGCCAAAACAAAAAAAAATATTTGTAGACTACAAAATCGTAACAGGGAGCAATATATATTTATTATATAAAATAAAAAAACTTTAACTATACAAGTGCAACACAGAATGCTGGCAGAGAGCGGAATGTTATTAGCACCAATAGGTGCCTCCTCATCCCACCTTTAGTAAACTGCACACAATCCTACCAATTTATTTCTATTTGTAGTAGACACTAGATTTACGATGCGCCGTAGATTTTAAGGTCTTCCGTTATAAATCCACAGCCTCAATATACACATAGACCTAAAATAATCCCAAGAATCCAAATAAAAATAAAATTTTCTCTTAGAATTAAGGCTATTTGCCACACGCAAAAACCAAAAAGGAAAATACAACTCAATCGAACGTATTTATTTTTTAAAGAGCATAAAACAGACATATACTTAATACATATCATACTCATATGATCTTTTACACACGTTTGGAATTTAGGAGCTACTCATTTGGGTTTTTTTAGCTTATGGTTTATTTTTTACTGTTTAACACTATAGTTGATTTATTTTGTACTATAGTTATCGTTGGCTTTTGTGACATAATTAAATTTAAAAAAATAAAAAAATAGATTAACCTATCATAGACATGCAAAAGAGTAGAAAAAACAAAAGGCTAAAAAATAATAAAAAAGATAAAATTAAAAAACTAGAAGTTAGAAACGAAAAATATAAGGAAGGGGCAAAAGAGGACATATAAGCGCCTCGGCTTCGGCCTACTTGTCACAGCAACCAGCGTGGAAAATTTTCCCTTCTTTTAGCTTGCGAAGCTCGCAATGAAGGAAGAGGATAGCGTCCGAGCTTTAGTGAACCAACATTATTTCGGGAGCATGCTTCGTCGTCTTTTAAAAGTGATTTATTAGAATAGTATTTTTAAAGTAGTTTATCAGCATTCAATTTATTTATATAAATACTTATGCTAAAACAAAAATTATCTATCGCAGTTATAAATCATAAACTGTAGCCGAAAAAAGCCCACCTTCAGTTCAGTGGCCTGCTTGTCCCTGTCACTCGACCTACCCTCCATCGATCCCATTTATCAGGTTTCTCTTGAAAAAATTCACTGCTAACAGCTCGGTCTAAACTGATCGACTGGAAAAAAAATTCACTGCTGACAGCTCGGTCTAAACTAGATCATTATTACCTTCCATTTTATCGAGTGAACAGGACAAAAAGCACCACGGAAACAAAAGAGGAATGATGACATCTCAAAAAGAAAAAGAGAAGGAATAACGGGGAAGGCTGGAGATGTTGCGTGCTTGATCATGGTGGGGCAAGCAGAGTCAAAGACTCCAGAGCTCCACCAACCTAGAGAGATTAGGTCATGTTTCTCTATTAGTTTTTTAGCTTCTATCTTACTTTTTTAATTTTGTTTTTTCTAGTATTTTGGCTTTCTTTTGGGGTTTTTTTTGTTTTTTCGTATTCCGTTACATTGTCCGTGATGGACTAATATGCTTGTTCTATTTTTTAAATTTAATTACGCTAAAAGCCACCAGCAGTTACAGTGCCAAACAACAAAAATAAGCTAGAAGCCACAAAAAGCTCAAATAAGCATGCCTTAATTTCATCTTTTTCTAGTTTTTTAGGCTTTTTGCCTTTTCTTTTTTTCTTGTATTCCTTTGTATTGTCCGCAATGAGCTAACCTGTTTTTTATTTTTTAAAATTTAATTACGTCAAAAAAGTTACCAACAATTACAGTATAAAATAGGCTAGCTAAAGTGTCAAACAGTGAAAAATAAATCATAAGCCACAAAAAAAAAGCCCAAATAAGCAAAGGTGCGTTCTTTTCAGGCTGATGATTTTTTACCCTAGTGAGATTGTTTGTACAAACAAACCGAATACCAATAAGTTAATAAGACATTTTGAAAAAAACTATTCCAATAAAACGCTTCAAGATAATACCAAGAAGTCATCTTATTTATTTATTCAAAAAAAATTATAAGTCATAAGCTGAAAACGGCGTTGCCATTGTCAGGCTAGACCTAGATCGGATCAGACAGGAGCTTTCATCGGCAAATTAATTAGATTGTGGAGCCTATAAGCCAGGAAAGGCGGTAGATGTTCTTGTGCCTGAAGGTGCCACGACTCAGCAGGCCTCTGATTGGGCAACTTTGGGGTTCACATTCCGACGAATTGCGATTCTGCACTGTCATATGGTAATGATTCCTGGACAGAATTCTTGATGGATCTACCTATTCTCTGTAGGACGTTGAAAGAGCAGAAATTTGCTCTTACAAGGCGAAAATTCATCTTGGTTGGATTCAAACCCTTATCGAGCAAGCAAAAAGGTCGCCCACACAAAAAAGCATCACGGCTCCCACGTGGTCAGTTTCTGGAGCATGAATGGAAGAGCTAGTACTCCTAGCGAGCAGTAGTAAAATGCAAGTCAAATTTGCAACCACTCTACCGGTCGAGTTCTACCTTATCCATGTTCTATGCCCGAAACTAAAATAAGAAGTCAATATAAATACCTAATTTTTTAGACGATTTTTTTCTTCTCTTGCTCCGAGTATAAGGTAGAAGATTACAGACGTATCATGAATTTCACTCCTCTTACTCTTGTTTCGTATACGTATTTCTCACTTATTTTTTCTATTACTTATCATCTTTTTATGAAATCACTTCTTTCAATTACTACTATACATTTTCAGTTAAAAACATCTACGGCCAATATAAACACCAAGTACACCGGGATTTCTAAAATAAGTAGCAACTGGATTAACCGGTTTCGGACTAAATTCTAGCCGATGCGCGCGACTTTGCCCCCCAACCCAATTTTTCTGCTCCATATGTTTCCCCGTCACAGTCTCACATCACATGGAAGCCATGAAGGGCTAACCCATAGTAGGACTTGTACATTAGATAGATTGATGCCAAATGGGAACTGGGGGCCACTGTGTGTTTGCCAATAGGCCATAGACACTGGCTTTACGTCCCACTTTAAACAGTTTCAATTTCTATACTTTTTAATTTTAACTTTTTTTTGTATTTTTGTATTTTTTGTTTGTTTGCATTGTCCTAAAAGATATAGTAGTATTTTTTTTTAATTTTTTTACTTAGAAAAAACTAACCTCTACTACAAACCAAAATACACATTAAAAAATCAAAAGGCACGGCTTTAAGCTGTTTGGAGCAAGCCGTTATGCTTAGACCAGTTAATAATGATTTTAGTGAAAGGGAACCATGGTGAATACGAGGACCTAGATTCTTTTATTTAAAAAAAACTATGAAGACCTGATTCATAGGTAGAATTCACAAGACTTACTTTTGAACAATCACGCGCGAAGGTTCTACCGACGTAAAACAGAGCGACGACGAAAAGAAAGGATTGCAAAACAAACAAACGACAAGGCCAAGAAGATACCGCCCAAGAACTCAAGATTGCGCATACCTAACGATCTCGGTTCGACGGGCGGGCTGATCCGGCCAAGAACATCGAGATGATCAGCAGCCACCTCCCGATCTTCTCCTCGACCGCTCGGCCCCTTCCCCTTCTCCGATCGACCCCCTGCTCCTCTCGTGGCCGAGGCAGAGATGGAACAAGGGGAGGAGGAAGAGACCCACAAGGCACCTGGGTACGCTTCCCCGAAGGAAGTGGAGAGAAGTCAAGAGAAGAGGACGGGACAAAGCCAGAGAGGAGACGAGGGCGAGATCGAGATGGGAGAGCTACTGCGTCGGGTTAAATGGATGCCTTCCCTTCCGTGCACTCGAGGCCATCTGGGGCCGTCTCGTCCTAAACGTGGGTGTGGATCACGTTGTGCAGCAGCTAATAATTCGTTTTTCTCTTTCGCATCTTTATGCGTTTGGGCCATCGTGCCTTGTGGGATTTACACATTGGCCACTGACGCTAGCTGAAAACTGTCTGCACCGGCTTGATGCCCCTGTCTACGAGTAGAGATGGCAATAGGTACCCGATACCCGAATACCTGACGGGTTTTACCCGATAAAGAGACGGGTATGGAAAATTTTATGTACCCATGGGTACGTTATTGGGCGAAATCCTCTACCCGCCGGGTAGACAGGTGCGGGTGTGGGTATATACTACCCATACCCGCTTACCCGCGGGTAATGAATACCTGCATTAGACAACTAGACATCCCACTCAAATGTTAATTTTATTATCTACTTGTTGTTGATTGTTTATTTGTTTGTCATATGTTGATATGGTCATGTCAAGTATGTTTATGTGATGTACTAATTTTGATCATTAGACGTTTTTGTGCTTGGCATGTATGATTAATGAATGTCTAAATTGATGATATTCTTATGTGTTGAACCGGGTATGCTTGCGGGTACGGGTTACCCGTCGGGTAGTAATACCCGCGCGGGTACGGGTATGGGTAAATTTTCCTACCCGCGTGCGGATACGGGTAACCCGACGGATAAATTTACACCTAGCGGGTACGGGTATGGAATGGCAATACCCGATGGGTATTTACCCGTTGCCATCTCTATCTACGAGCGTGTAGCTTTCTCTGGAATGTGGCTTCCCTGGTCCTTCTTTTTCAGCTCTTGATTTTTATTTTTAGTTTTTTTATAGTAACTAGCTTTTAAATACAGTATCTTTTTAAAATAAGATCTATTAATTAATTGTAGTACATATTGTACCAACTTCATTTATATCGGCAAAAACCACACATGAGTTTCTATTACTCTGTAATCTCTCGTACGAATAGTCCAAAAGTCACAAACCATAACCAAAAGACATAAGCCTCAACAAAAAAAAAAAACAGGCCCTCTATCTTTCCTAGTTTTAAGCCGAAACTTCCACGAGACCTTAACCGGTTAACCTTACTCTTTTTTGTCTCTTTGCAAGACATCAGCACCACATAGATCACGAGTCATAGGGACATTCCTAGTAATAGACGTTGCACAATAATAGTTGGGTTCTTTTTCACTTTTAATCAGTTTATGCGTATACAAACTATATTAACTAGCTTTTAAATGGTGTATTTTTTAAGGTGGGATCAACATCAAGATTATAGTAAAAAGTGTACTAAGTTCAGTTGTACCGGTTAAAATCGTATACGACTATTTTTCTATACGTACTACCTCTCGCGAACAGTCAAAATTCAAATATTTAAGTTATAAGCTACAAGTTATAAACCTAAAAGAACCCACCAGTCAGTGTGCCTATACGACCAGTTCATATCTGGTCAAACCAAACAACATGCTTACGTATTCTCCTTTTGCCTCATGATATCCGATTGAACTTCAGGTGAGAAACGTGTCATCCTTGGACTGTTCAATCTTTTTCAATCTAATGATGAGTAACTTCATATGGTTGACTCTTTAACCACTCATAGTATGACCATGCACTTTCTTTATTTGGCCACATTGAAGGGCCCAGAGATATCTCTTCTGTTATGTAGGAGGGACAAATTCTATATCTAACCAGTCATTTTCCTCCGCTTGTTTCATAGCATACCCGAAATCTATCTTTATGATTATAAAGTTATGAAATAACGTATGGTGACCCCTAAGCGCACTATTACACATGTAGAAAACTATGTTGATATTAGGTATAAGGATTGTACATCATCATTACTTAAGACCAACTAATGATATATATAAAATATAACAATCTCAACGGTGTCTCAAGATAGGTCAATCTAACACCATATTCTCTATCACGTGTCCACATTAGTGATTTGATATCTCCATACTATAGCCGATGAAATGTGGTCATCAATCAATACATATGTTGGTCTATAAGTCATTAGTATCCCGATCAGGAATATGTCACAATGATATCATACAACAAATAAAGAGATTCACCAATAAGTAACATACTTGCTAATATTTATAAATGATAATTGTAACATCCCAAAATTTTAAAATTTTAAAATGTGAAGATTTTGAATTATTTTGCAATATGTTTTATTTGAAATTGGAGTTATGATGTTTTTCTGAGAAATTTGGTGAAGGTTTCAGAAGTTAAAAAGGATCAAGAAGAAGCAAACATATTTATTTAATAGAAAATCAAGATTTAAAATGTGAATCTGAAAAGATGATCCAGTATAAGAAGAGAGAAACCGGAGTTAAAAATATAAAATCTCATTTTGAAAATAATAATATAGGCAAAAAGGAAATATATACTTGTGTATAAAAATGAAGGTGCAAATGAATAAATAGGTAAATAAGAAAGAATACATATATATGTATATATGTGAGTAAAATAAATATATATGTGTATACATAAACTGTGCAAGAAAGAGTTTAGCAATAGGAGATAATAATAATAGAAGCTCTCATTCAATATCTAAAAATTTAAAGCTTAATTTCTAAATATCATGCAAAAATCAATAATCATAAATATGAAACAAAATTTAAAATTCAGAATCCCAATTCTCAGATTTTTCTCTCCTTTTCTCTCTATGCCATGAGGGCCCCACTCCTATCCTTCTTCCCTTTTTCCTTCCTCTCTCCCATTTCCTTTCCCTGCCGACTGGGCCCTCTCTCCCGTGCGCCCCCCTTCTCTTTCTTCCCCCTTCTCCTTCGGTCCTTCCCTCCCCCGTGCGCCCGCGTCACCTCTCTGCTCGCGCTCAGCTCTTTTCCGCCCCGTGGCCTCCATGCAACCGCGCCGCCCACCGATTTCTCCTCTGCCGCCCCCGGTTTTCCTGCGCGCGCTGCCTCGTCCCATCGCCGCCCACGCGCCGCGCGAATCCCGCTCACCCGTCGCTGCCCGCCCGTCACCCTCTGCCCTGCGCACGCCCCGCACGCGCATCGCTTGGCCACGCCCGTGAGCCACCACCGAGCCTTCCTCTGCGGCCATAAGTGGCTTGGCCCTCCCTCAGTCCGTGCACAACCCATTGCCGCCCCCTTGCTCCATCTTCCTCCCCATCCCAGGTCGAGCGCTCCCACGCCCGTGCGCCGGCCGCAGCGGCCTCCTCGCCGTCCCAGCTTTCCGGCGACTCCCCCACTGCCCCAAGTGTGTCATAGTGTGACTCAGCTCCCCAGATACTCCCCCTCCCGTTGAATTGCAAAGCCATGGTCGGAGCTCGCCACACGACCGATTTCCACCGAAACCGGCCGCCGCCGCCAATCCCACCACCGCCGCCCCCTCGGTTAATCTCTTTTCAATTCATTGCCGGTGGAGCATACTCTCACCACCATGAACCTCCCTAAACCGCTGCCAGAGCTCCCCCTCCACCCCAGCTCGCCGGCGCCGTGCGCAAGCCTGCGCCGCCCATGGCCTCCGTCGCGGGCTCACCTCGGCACCTCCCCGGCCAAACCGCCGCCATGGGTGAGTTCCTCCTGACCCCCTTATACTCATGCGCCGTCCAATTTTGTTTACCTCCCACCACGCCGCCGTCGCACCATGGCTACCCGCCTCCGGCCGCCGAGCCTGGCCGCCGGCCTACCTCGTCGCCGTCCTGAGCAGCGCCGCCTCCTTCACCGTCTTCCTCACCTTCCTCTCAACGCGTTTTGCAGGTTCCCAACAGCTCCCCGACCGCCCCTCGCCGGCGCCACCGTCGGCCATGGCTGCCCGAGCCGCCTCCTCTGTTTTGCTCTGTTCTGAGTTCACCTTCGGTAATAGGTTTGCTAATTAAATCCCCCACTCTTTTCACAACAGAGCGAATGCCCAGTTGGTCGCCGGCGCCTGCTGCTTAACGCGCTCAACGCGAGGACCTGGGTTCGATTCCCCCTTCCAACACTATTCATTTCCATTTTTATTCCTATTAATTTTTAATCCATTTCAATTAAGAAAAATCAAGGAAAATTAGAGAAAAATTTGGAAGAGCTAATGAAATTTAATTAGGATATGAAATAAGATTATTTAAGCTTTAATAGTGGATTAAATGTCATGTATGAGTAACTAATGTAGTTTGGAACATTTAATTACAATCTAGATTTTAATTAAAGGCATTAGTGAAAGATGGATTTGGTTATATGTCCAAATTTAATAAAGCTTCCAATAAAAATACATTCAAGATTAAGATTAAAGAAATAAATTGAATACTATGTTTACCTATAAAAGCAAGGATTAATATTAAAGATTACCTTTAATTATAATTAAATATATGCCATAACCTTTAACATACAGTCATAAAATAAATCTTAGTGATAGATTTAATTAAATGACAAATCAAGCAGCTCCATAAAATTTATTAAACGTTATGTCCTAACCGTTTGGAACGAAATACATATTTAAAATTTGAAAGACATGATTTAAAGTATAAACCCCGCCATTAGCCGTCATCGATAAATAAGTCTCAACGGCAACTTTAGTAAAAGTGGTAGTAAATAAGGATATACAAAAAAAAATTACTATTAAACATCAATGAGATAAATAAATACTTCCGTACTTCCATGAATTATTGAAATAATCATTTAGTGAATAATTCAAATACTTATTAAATAGAATCCTATAAAATACCATACCCTAAGTTACGAGGAATACATACCGTAAAGATAAATCTAATGCACTAAACTCTTGCACTAGTCTATAGGTCTAATCTGGCTCATGGAACTTCCTTGATAAATGTAAACCAATTAAAAGAAAGTCATCAAGAAAAAGGTCAAGTCTCGCTTGTCCCCAATCGGCCATGTTTGGCCACTTCTTTTCCAAAGTAAATAATCTCTGTAGATACTTTCTCACTTATGATCCCTTATTATCCTAAAATTTTCCCTCACGGTAAAGCTATTCAGATAACTTGTTCTCTCACTCAAATCCAGCTATCGCTGTGTTTGCAACACATTAAACCGAATCACCCTTCTATTCTCAAATCGTAATAAATGTATAAATTAAATTAAATCGGCCATCTGAATTATTCGGATTTATTTGGATCTTTTCAGTTATTTGCCTTTATTTGTCTTCAGTTATTTAGCACGTAATTAGATATCGAAGTCCTGAAGGTCCAGCGGATCAGGCGTGATCAAGAGCGAAGCGAAGATAAAGACCAGAAGCCCAAGAGAAAGCTTTGAGTGAGCTCAAGACCGCGGTAAACCGCGCCAGGCGAGTCAATACTTTGATCATGTTGAACCTATGTTTTCTGCAAATTACTTTTGTTTAAATTATCAAATTGCATGCTGTTACGTTATATGCAAATACATGTTAATTTAAGATTCTAGTTATATCCCATTGTGTACTTGGTTAATATTATCCCTCCTTTGAAATCCTTGAACATGTGAACATTGTCGCCCTAGCACAAATTATAATAGTAACCTTTCGAAAATAAGTCCGTAATTATATGCCATGCGTAGTATTGTTTAGATACTCATGGGCGCGAGAGCGCCCAAGCATCACTTTTAATCCTGAGAAGAATTTGGTTGGGGCAGTCATGGTGGTAATGACTGGTAAATGTTGGATATGATTATTTTATGTTTCCAAAAACCCCAACATGCTTAAATATCTGGGCGGATGGTTCGGGGGTATGGTGCAGTGGTGCACGAGAGTGTGGTTTGTGGTAGAACCGCCCAGATACCACTAAGGACTAAATCTTGTCATGTCAACCCGTGTAAAACAGTACAACCACAAGTCTGTAAAATACAACTTGGCTTAGTAGATTTACCGGACCCTGAAAGTCATCCTTCCAGGAGGAGGTGTGGGAGAGTGCAAGCGGCAGTCTGTGTGACGGTTTGAATGGGACACCAGTGGAAGGTGAAGTTTTGCTGTGGCGGGCTAGCAAGGGTGGGGAACCAGCTGCTAGACGTTCAGAAGGAGAACCTCCCGCACAACGTATGGGACCCACCGCAAGTGGGAGCGACCCATAGGGTGAAATGATGGAAGGGGCGAGGTACTTTGAAAAGTTACTATGATGGTCTGCTCAACCACATGACTAAGGAATCGTGTGGGGCAACGAGTTGATTGTCTCTTGTGGTGAAAGTGTACAAACTCTGCAGAGTCAAAACTATTCGAATAGCCGTGCCCACGGTCAAGGGTAGACATGGGAACTTAACTGGATATAGTTCTGTTTTAAAAACATTGGAAACTGGGAATGGAAACTTGAAGGGCGAAGGACTGCCCTGGTTTGGAATTGTCCTGGGTGTCGTCCCAGTGGTAAGTTAAGCGGCTATAACGCTGAAGAAATTGCTATATGGTGCAGATGTCATGTAACGGTGGATGGAATCTGAATCGATATTAATAATGCATTTCCTTGTACATTATGATTCGTTCCAAAACTGCTAAGTCATAGGGCTTTTTAATTAATTGTATTCAAAAGCACTCTACGCAAAATAAAATGGCCCGAGCCTCTCCTTTGTTAAGCCATGCATACTATTTATTTGCATTCTGTGTATTGGCTCGCGGAGCACGGGGTCGGAGTGCTCACGCTCGCTTTTGCGGCAAATTCAGAAGCAGGAATCGGATCACTACGCTTCAATAATACTTTTGGATCACGATGGCAAAGAAGATGAAGATGTCGAGAACTAGGTCGCGAACCTCCAGTTGGCTGCCTGTGGGCACGTCCTGAAGGTCCCACCTGTGTGCTTCGTTCTTCCGCTGCTGCAATTTATTGATTTCGGCCTAATCGGCCCATGAGTAAGTCTACTATTATATTTATGTTTTCGCATGATATGTACTTTGATATTCAGAACTGTAACTGTGTGCACTATCTACTGATCCAGGGAATAGTTCAGTTAAACACAGTAGATTCCGGATGGTATAATCTGGGCTCCTACAATAATTTACGCAAGGAACATTATTGTAGGGGTGGCCCCCACCTAAGCCCAGCCGGCCTGGTAGAAGGCTGTAAAGCCCAATATGGGGCATATGTAATGACATAAATACCCTTGAGGGGGTTACTCAGGTGTAAGGGCAAGGTTGTAAAAACACTCCCCATGTGGATATATATATACGATACAGACCATGGGGGAAACCCTAAGCATTGCTCACCTAACTCTCCACTACCATACACCTCTCTCTTTTTGGTCTGTAGCCACAACAAACATAATAACATATTATTTAAAAGATTATAAATATAGTAGTGATACAATCACCTCTATAATTGTCTCTAGGACGTAGCACTAGCAATGTCACAAAACACCCCACTCACACACATAATAATAAGCCAAGTAGCCAACACAAGACCCCGAGCAAACATTAAAGCTGGGAGCTGAACTCACGACCTCCTTTCGAATCCATACGTTCTGCAAAATGTGTGTAGATTATAGAAGATTGACTTAAGTCAGTCAATCAAATGTATTGACAAGTTTGATGTAAGGGATGATATCCAATTTATTGGTTTAAATGGGGTCATGTTTAAACTAATTTCCGATTTAAAGTATCCAACACTAACCTACATGTATAAGGTATTAGCTTTTGGTGTCGGCTCTAGTATAGCTAGACTAGAGGGGGTTAAACCTAGGTATAGACACATCCGTCAACTAGGATTAATAAACTAAGACAGATGGAACAATCCACCACGGAAGGCTCCAGAGAAACATAGAGATTCGGATGCATGCGTGTGTACAAGAACATTTTCACATTAGATGCATCAAGCGTTGAGAATGAGATAACTTAGGAGCCGCTCGGATGGGTTGAAATAAGCTGGCTTATGACTAAAATTGTGCTGTAGCTAGTTGAAATTACACTGTAGTTGATGGTGACTTATTTGGCGTAACTAAATTAAAAAAATAAAAAAACATATTAGCCCATCACAAACAATGCAAACAAATACGAGAAAAAAGGAACCGGTAAAAAAACTCAAAAAAGCCAGAAAATGATGAAATTTAGGGATAGTAAAAAATAAGCCAGAAGCTCAACCAGAAATGAGCGGGGCCTTAGCACTCTGCTGTCTACTGATGCAAATAAAAGATTCTTACGGGTGTTTTCGCCAAAAAGAGATCCCTAAACTTCCCCACGAGAGCAACTCGTACCGTCCAGTCGCGCGGGATCCATGCGGCCCACCACATGCATCGGATCTCGATTGGACGGGTCCGAGTGCACCCTCCGTCCACGTCCAAGCAGCGGGACGTGTCTGTCTTGGCAGCAACTTGGCATTTGATTTTTCTTCTCCTCTCCTCTCCTCTCTCTCTCTTTTTTTTTATATGCTTCTTATCTGTTTATTACAATCTATTTTTTTCCCTATTGGTTGGCTGGGTCAATCGGTGAGAGCTCCTTTGCTTGCCGACCACCCGAGGCATCATCCTACGTGCATCATGTGATCCCGATGGTTTGCATGTATCACGGGACGCCTCCATGCTAAATGAAGATTTCGTTTTGTTAAATATATTTTTTAAAATAAAGTTTATAAGTTAATTATAATAGACACTGTATTGAATTCAGATATATTGACCAAAACCGTATACGATCTTTTCTCTTTTCGTAATGTTTTTATAAACAGACAGAATTCAAAAGCCAAAAACCAAAGTTACGGTTTTTAAAAATCCATCTTTAATAGAGGATGGTTTCGAAAGCATAAATAAATAAATAATGTAACTAAGGAATCTACCAGTACGATTTTTTTGCCTGCGTTACCAGGCAATCTAAACAAATGCACCAATAATAGGCGGTGCATTTGACTGGGATATAGTAGATCAATATATAAAAATTGAGGTACAAAACATGTACCTATAAGGCTAGTTGCGTTATACTACAATAGAGTTAAAATGAGTGCTGATGTGAGGATAATAACAAAGTTACTGTAGAAGTTATTTTAAATAGAGTGATTTTTTTCATATGAGTATAATCTTTCTTGTAAACCATAAAAAACCAAAAGCAACAACTAAAATCTAAAAGTCATGATACTTTTAAACGGAGTCTAAAAGACAAGCTGCCGCTATATATGTACTGCGTGCGAACTGGCAAGGTTAAATTACACTACATGGCTATCCCGTCGACAGATTGAAAAGGTTGCAACATATGTAGAGCCTTATTATGTTTTCATATGAACATCTCTGTTTGCTGGGCCTATGTCATGTCCTAGCTAATTCAGACAGATGGATGATTCTGGTGCGCTGTTGAATGTGCCTTCCTTTGAGAAATCCATCCATATGTAGTACCTGTTTTTTTTGTTGAGACTTATAACTTTTAGCTGTAACTTGTAGCTTCTAGGTTATTTGTGTGAGATATTATAGAGTAATAGAAACTCACGTGCGGTTTTTATCGATATAAATGAAGTTGGTACATTATGTACTATAATTAATTAGTAGACTCCATCTTGAAAAGGCACTCCGTTTAAAAGTTAGTTACTGTAGAAAAGCCAACAGCTGAAAAAGAACAGTCTGATTATCCCAAGCATAGGCCTCTACTTTTCAGCTAAGCTGTTTTTCAATTTTTCTATAATAACTAGCTTTTAAACGGAGTGTCTTTTTAAGACAAAGTCTATAAGTTGATTGTAATACACACTATAGCGACTTTATTTATATCAGCCAAAACCGTACACGAGTTTTTATTACTCTATACTCTATCTCACAAACAGTTCAAAAATCATAAACCATAATTCAAAGCTATAAACCGAAAAAAAGAACATACTCATGTAGGATATTTTGGGGGCCTGAGACGAGGCAAAAACAAAGGCCCTTCACTCAAACACAGCACATAATACAATCTTTTACCATTTCAACGTGAAGTCAGTGTCAATAGATCGCAACAAATTTATGACATCTACTATCTAGAAAGTACATAAAAAACTACTGATTGCTCACAATCCATTAGCCCATTGATTAGTACTATTAATAACTATGAGAAAAGTATAATATGCTACCAGGGTCAAAACACTACTAGAGAAGATAGGATCACTTCGATTTTGATAAATTAGATAAAGATTGAAGCAATAACAAGAAGAATCCATAAGAACTTATACCAGATAATATGTGCAAAAGGTTTTGAAAACAGAAAAAGCACATCATCTTGAGAAAATCAATACAAAGGTACAACTTAGATAATCAAATCAGGTAAAGGAGATCTTACAATGAATAAATCAAAGTTACAAGAAAGATTATTTCATTTTGGATAGTAAAGAAAAATATTATTTCATTTTGGATAGTGTTAGACCATGTGATGGTTGTGCATTTTTTTTATGATGAATAATTGACAATTAGTTTTATTAGAATTTACATTGGTGAAAGTTCTGGTCGATGCACTTCTGTACTTGAGTTTTCAGGATGGCAAAACGATCACTTCTGCCTTCAACCACCGATGATAGTCTATCGGCCTTGTGATGGCTGGTCCCAAGTCAAGCTTCGACAACAACATTTCGACCATAGTATTTCGACCACGTCTGACTTTGACCACGGTAGACTTTGACCACGTCAGACTTCAACCATGTCCGACTTCGATCATGGCCGACTTCGACCACGTCAGACTTCGACCACGTTTGACTTCAATCGCGTCAGACTTTGACCACGTCCGTTTTCAAACACGGCAGTCCGACCATGATATTTCGACCTTGTCATTTTCGATCATGACATTTCGATCATGGAACATCGACTATGGCACAATGACCATACTTGGTCAAAGATGGTAAGTTACAGTGAACCGATCGTAGCTACAGTACTTTTCGATGGTCGTAGTTACAGTGCTTTTGTCGATAGTCGTAACTATAGTGCCTTGTCTAAGGTTGTAGCTACAGTAACCGGTCGATAATTATAGACTTTACAGGTCGATACTCGATACTCATAGACTTTACGATCTATTGTCGTTATCTTAGGCTTTTTTAATCGGTTGTCGTAGACCTCGCGATCGGTAGTCGAAGGCTTTGTGATCGGTTACCATAGGCTTTACGATCAGTACTCGTAGACTTTATGGTCAGTTCGAGTGCTTCAATTCTTGCTATCTTCGAGTACTTTGAGTATTCGTGTTAGATCAGCGGTATGACTGGCTAATGCATGGTGGTCGGTGGTCTTTATATAGTACCAAGTAGGTGCTTAGTGGTTGGTGCTTCGGTACTCGTGGATGATAGTCTGTGCGGTACTCGTTCATTAATGGTGCAACAAATGGTTGGAGATCAGTAGTCGTAGACTTGGTGATCTGGTATTTTAGTCATAGCGATCGATACTCGTTAGTTGGCTCTCGATGGTTTTGTAGTCGGTAGCGATGCTTGTTATTCCCGAATGTTCTGAGCGATAATATTTCCTGAGTACTTGTGTTCGAGTACTCTATGAGCTAGCGATCGGTCTTGCATAGCGATTGTAACCAATCATAATGAGTGATCTGAAGTTGGTGATTTCTGGAGAGCGTGGAAATTGTGGTTGTGGATGATGGGTTGCAACATGATCAAAGGATTTGGGACTTGCTGTCAATCCGGATGATCTCAGCTAGCTCGAACGAAGAAACACCGGGGTCCTGAGACTGCACCTGGGCTTCCGGAATCTCCGACACTAGCGCAAACACATAACATAAGTAAGTCCGGCTTGCAACTAATCAAGCGAGGAAAATAAACTAATTAAAAAGGAGTAAAATGCATAAATCTCCAAATGGGAATTTTAAGAATTTATCTGGGATGAAGCTGTGGAAGTGGAGGCCAAAAATGGGTGTAGGATATTATTTGGAGTAAAGTGGTGAAATTTGGGAATTTTTGGAATTTTCTGTGATTTTCTAGAATTTATTTGGATTTTCTGAGATTTTAGAAATTGGAAAAGTCACTGAAAATTCAATGAATAGTAGAAGGCCGGCCCGAGGCTACAGTGCAGCCCGGCACTGTGCGGCCCGCGCGGCCCGCAAGCGCGCGCGCTCGGGCGACGGGGCAGGCCGGGGAGACGGCCCACACCAACGCGCGCCCGCGCGACTCGGATGCGCGACGCGTGGCTCGGGTGGACGGCCGGATGAGGCGGGGTGAAGCGGTACGGTGGGAAGATCCGACGGAGGCGAGGGGTGGTGTTTATGATCATCGGACGGCCGAGGAGACGCGACATCCGACGAACGAGGTTAGACGGCATGGATGGGAGGAGACGGCCGGGATGGAGTCACGTCGTCGTCGTCTTCCTCCCGCTGCGCGCTCGCAACAGAGAGGCGGAGATGGCGGCGCCTCCGCTCTCCGGCGACGGTAAAGGCTCCCGATGGCAAAGGAGGGCACCACTGGGTAGGGTTTGGGTTGGGGAATCCATTTTGGGCATTTGGGAAGTGCAGGAGGCAACTGCGGTGGCCGGAGGCAGAAGGGGGAAAACGGGTGCCACGACGGCGGGGAAGGTCACCGGGGCGAAACGAGTCAAATCGGTGGGAGCTACACAACCAGGGGAGGGTGAGGCTCACAATGGCGGCGGAGATGGGAGCTGGGGAGCTGCGGGGAAGTCTGGCCACGGGAGGGGTGTCTTAGCCGGCGGTGAGCTTCGGTGATAGCGCTCCACGGGCGATCACCTGTCCAAACAAGTGCACCACAGTGATTAGGGTGTAGCGGAGGAGACTTGGGCAAAAGCAATCGAAGAATGGGGGCGAGGAGGGGAAGATTAGCTCACAGGTGCCACCGGCGCAGGGGAGAGGAATGGCGGTGCTCCGGGCGATGCGACGTCGATTGGCGGCTCAGGGAGAAGCTCGGGAGTAGTGGGAGGTGAATGGAAATGGTAGAGTGACTCGGGAAGCAAAGGAGAAGGAGGGAGCCGAGGAATGGGGTTTTATACCCGGCGGAGGGGAGAGGAGCCTTAGGGGAGAAGGCAACGGGCGGGGCTCCGGGGTCAACAGGAGGGGACGGGGGCTGGTAAGCGTCTCCTCCTGCAGTGGGGTGACGTCGGCTCTGCACAGGGTTAATGGCGACGCGACGGCACGGGAGCAGGTGAGCTCGGGTATGGGCGGGGCGCGTCCGCGCGCGGGAGAGGGAGGAGGCGGCCTTTAGCAGGTGGGACCGGAGCAGAGGTGGGGCGACGCGTGGCGCGAGGGCGTCCACCGTTTCGGACTGAGGCGGTCGGGACGGCGCGGGCGCGGGGAGAAGGCGGGGAGGAAGGGAGGCGCCAGCGGGGAAAGCGGGAAGGGAGGCGGCGCCAAAGGAGGAGGGGAGGCGCCTGGCCAAAAGAAGAAGGCGGCAACAGGGAGACTTTCCCAAAAGGGAAAGAAATTCACTCAAAATCCAGCAAAAAGCACAGAAATTTTTTGTTTGAAATTTTAGGGGCTTTTAAGAGTAGAAAAGCCACATCGAGAAACCGAATATTTATATTAGCTTTTAGTTTCTTTAAGCAAAAATTAGAAGTAAAAGTCCATACGAACATGGCCAAACACTAAGGAGGGCAATGTGCAAACATACTTGCTGGATAGGGTATACATGCGATCATGAATACCCGTAGTCTAGTTCAATGGCCCACATTGCACTTGGTGACACGTGTTGCTGTTGGTCTATCGTCCCCTCAAACGGGAGAGTGGGCGTAGTAATCTTGGTGGCATGTGTTGGTCTACCGTCTCCTCAAGTAGATGAGTGCAGTGGCGGAGAGAGGGGAGGGCCGGGGGGGGGGGGCCTGGCACCCCCCAACGACGATGCAGCCCCCCATGGCCCACTGGATGCAGCCATGCAGGTAATAGCATATTAGCATGCAGCCGGCAGTCCAATAGCAATTAGCGCTGAGTCTTGAGTGACGCTTCGTATTTTACTCGCATGCAGGCAGCCCAATCAGGCCGAGAAGGAGGCGAAGCGTCAAGCTTCGTATTTTACTCGCATGCAGGTAGTCCAATCAGACCGAGAAGGAGGCACAGCGTCAAGCGACGAGCCGACGACTACGGCGCTGCGCATGCTCGGCTGCTCGCCAACGACGGCAGCAACGAACTGCCCGTTGCATGGCAGGGACAACGACGGCGACGGGGTCCAAACCAAGCTCCTCAGCCTTCTCAGCGAGGTCCATTCTATTTCTACTCTATTGCATCCCAGCATTAGCTAACCCATGGCGTTTAGTTCTTGCCAAGTGCGCACTAGTAATAGTTAACTGCAAATTAATCGAAACTGTTCACGTAATTAATTCGTTCTTGGTGGGAGGCTGCAGCTGGAGAGCAGGCGTCTTCCATGGAGTAAGCTAGCTTGCTCTTGAGAAGCATTCAGGACCAGAGCTTCATATCTGTGTTAATTATCCCATATAGACAGATTTAAATCAGCTAGCTTGAATCATATAGACGGCTTATTTTAAGCTCTTTATATGTTTATTTGTGTTCTTAGCTATCACTAACTAGCAATCTCATATTATTGATAGGTTCTCAGTGGAATAAAAAAGCATTTCCCATTTGTTAATTGGTATATGCAACATCTATTTGATATTGAAAACACTTCAAACTTTGTAGCTAGAGTAGCATATAGAAGGTTGTGCCGACATTGACAAGGTAATTTTTAATTTGGTACAATTTCAAGATGTAACATACTCTGGTATTAATGTTTAACTGGGTATTAGTTTGGAAGACGCTAGAAACATTAGATTTAGAGAGAGAGAGGGAGTAGTTTTCTTATGCACTATAAGTGGCAACTTCCTGCGAAACATATTACTCTGACATGTGACTATTAGATTGATAAATCCGGTATGATTTATTGGTTCTACTCTACTTGTTGTCCATATTACCCCCCATATCCAATTCCTGGCTTCGCCCCTGGATGAGTGGATGTAGTAATGTGTGGCAGAGGGGGTCGTGCTTGCACGATCTTGATCAATCTCTTCCAAGCGTTTGGCCTTTTCCCTTGAAATTTTTACATCTCTTGTCTGTTCTTTTTTATTGCGGTTTTTGACTGCGGGCTTATGTTTTTTGAATGTTCATGAGAGAGTGTACGGAATAACAAAATAAAAGAAACTCGCGTGTGATTTTGGCCGATATAAATGAAGTCACTACAGTGCGTACTACAATTAACTTGTAGACTTCATTTGAAAGCTAGTTACTGTAGAAAAATTGAAAATTAGTTTTTAAAAGATATAGAGATGATGCCCTCTTGATCAGAGTGGCAAATATTGGTTGACGATTAGTCTTTCTAAGTGGTACATTGCGTTTCGTTTTGACGTGATCATGGGTTGCCTGTCGCTGCCGTTCAGTCAAAACTCGAAAGTAACAGGATCGCACCAGGTCGCATCCGATCTGGACCCTGGAGCTGACTGACCGGGGCCGGATGATGTGCTGGGCTACTGGGCCGCAGCCCAAGCTTCTCTTCCCTTTTCGGGCCTAGGCCCGTGAATTCGTACTCTTTTCTCGAGAAAACGGCTTAAGTTCGCCTGTGTTAGATTCCACTTGTAAAAGGGAACGCCCTTCCGCCGCACCTTCAACCGACGGAGCCCCGCCGCCGGCTCCTTCTCCGGCCACCGTCGCCGGATTCCGAGCCCGACTGTAGGCTACTCCTCCCGGTACGCTCGTTCACCTCCATCAACCCTCTCTCTCAACATCTCTAGAATTCATGGGATTTAGAGTGTCTGTCCCCCAACCTCCTCCTTTCCCTTCCAGATTCTTGCTTCTTGCAGCTGCCGCCGCCGCTGGTCGGATGCCAAGATGATGCCCGCGGAATCCACGTCTCTACTCGAGTGCTACGGCGGCGACCCTCTCGAGCAGCACCTGTCCTACCTGGAGGGGACCAGCAGCGGGGAGGAGGACGGCTCCCCCGACGGGACGAGGCTCTCGTTGGAGACGGCGGCGTCGGCGGACGACGACTCCGCACCCTACGTCGGGCAGAGGTTCCCGACGCACGACGACGCGTACGAATTCTACAGCGGGTTCGCCAAGCGGTGCGGGTTCTCGATCCGGCGGCACCGGACGGAGGGGAAGGACGGCGTGGGCAAGGGGTTCACCAGGCGGTACTTCGTGTGCCACCGCGCCGGGAACACGCCGGCGAAGCCCTTCGGCGACGGCGCCAAGCCGCAGAGGAACAGGAAGTCCTCCCGCTGCGGGTGCCAGGCGTACATGCGCATCGGCAAGAACGCGGACATGGGGGCCCTGCCGGAGTGGCGCGTCACGGGTTTCTCCAACCACCACAACCATGAGCTCCTGGGACTGGACCAAGTGCGGTTCCTCCCGGCGTACCGCGTCATCTCCGGCTCGGATAAAGACCGGATCTTGATGTTTGCAAAGTCTGGGATCTCTGTGCAGCAGATGATTAGGATAATGGAGCTGGAGAGGAGTGTGGAGCCGGGGAATCTGCCGTTCACCGAGAAGGATGTGAGGAACCTCATACAGTCCTTTAGGAAGTTCGACCAGGAGGAGGCGGAGGGTGCTGATCTGCTTAAAATGTGCAAGAATGTTAAGAATCCCAACTTCAAGTATGACTTCACCAAAGACGCGAGCAACCGCCTTGAAAATATTGCCTGGTCGTACGCATCGTCGGTTCAGTCTTACGAGATATTTGGTGATGCTGTTATATTTGACACCACTCATCGGTTAACTGCTCTGGACATGCCACTTGGGATTTGGATTGGAATGAACAATTATGGGATGCCTTGCTTCTTTGGTTGTGCGCTTCTAAGGGAGGAGAATCAACAGTCCTTAGCATGGGCGTTGCAGGTAACCATTCAGGGTGAAAACTCAACAGTCCCTTTGCAACCGTTCTCTTAGCGAGTCTTTCTTGTTGACAGGTATTTCTCAAATTCATGAACAGAAAAGCTCCTCAGACAATATTGACTGATCAAAATATGTATCTCAAGGAAGCAATTGAAAAGGAGCTTCCCAACACAAAGCATGCCCTCTGCATATGGCTCATTGCATCCAGGTTTCCATCTTGGTTTAATGCGGTTCTCGGCGAACGTTATAATGACTGGAAAAATGAATTCTATAGGCTGTATAACATGGAAAGCACAATGGACTTTGACCGTGGGTGGAGTGACATGGTGAACTGCTATGGACTACATGGAAATAGGCATATTGTTAGTCTGTTCGCGACACGAAATCTCTGGGCATTGCCATATTTGGGAGGGCATTTTTCCGCAGGGCTTACTGCGTCTCCAGTAGTTTCAAAGTCAATGAATGTCTTCATTCAGCGGTTCTTGAATGCTCAGACACGCCTAGCCCATTTCGTCGAGCAGGTGAGCATCTCATCTCATGTTTGCCAAATACAAAGCCTTTTTTCTGTTTGATGCTGAATTGCTTATTAGATCTCTTTTTTTTTTTTGACAAATTTATGATTCCCCTTTACTACTGCTCCAGTCCAGTTTGTCCATACTTTGCATGCCAACTGCTTGGTTGGGCTTGGTCGTCCTCACTTTGTATAAATTAAAAGGAGTAATTTGTTATATTGCTTATGTTTTTTGATAGGTTGCATTAGTTGCTGACTACAAAGACCAAGCTGGGGAGCAACAGATGATGCAACAAAATTTGCAAAACGTAAATCTCAAGACAGCAGCTCCAATGGAAGGCCATGCTGCTGTAGTTCTCACCCCCTATGCGTTCTCTAAGCTACAGGATGAGCTTGTTGCGGCTGCCCACTATGCATCATTCCACTTGGAAGGGCATGTTTTTCTTGTCCGTCACCATACCAAGACGGACGGCGGGTGCAGTGTCACATGGAACCAAAGGGAGGAGCTAATTTCTTGCAGCTGCCAAATGTTTGAATTATCAGGGATCCTCTGCCGGCATGCCCTTCGTGTGCTCTCGACACTCAACTACTTTCAGATCCCGGACCATTACCTTCCTGCCCGATGGCGTAGAACCCAGCCGCCACCTCCCAAGTCCTTGAACGGTGCTCCTAATCATGGAGAAGCATCCGGGAGAGTGAAAGCATTGCAGTCCATGGTGTCAACTCTGGTGAACGAAGCAGCCAAATCGAACGAGCGGATGGATCTCGCGACGCAGGAGGTCTCCATCCTCCTGTCCCGGATAAGGCAGCAACCTGTTTTCGTGAATGTTTCAGGTGACAGTGTTCATAGGCAACAGTAACTACACCATTTCATTCTCCGGAAAAAGTAAATAGCAAGTGGAGAGCTGTGAGACCAGTGTAATGCGGTTTCTTTTCCATCGTTCTCTAGATGTTCATTTTGGTAGCTTTCCAAGGTTAATAACCATTTCGCACTGACCTGTCCGTTCTTTAGCATTACCTGTTAACCTTACGGGTTGTGTAAAGAAACCACACCGTACTGATTTCAGGCGTCTGTGCTGGAAAATCTGCATAAGATTACAAGGTGCATTTGCAAACTTGCTGTCCACGTATGTTTTGATTGTGTGATCATCTCAGTTGTGGCATGGTGTGGTATCGATCCTGGAGAAGTGATTATGAGGAGATATCCATTAAATATCATGTGAAGATACCCCGTGCAAGCCGTCTTAGCTCAGCCGGTAGAGCGCATGGCTTTTAACCATGTGGTCGTGGGTTCGATTCCCACAGACGGCGTTTTACTTTTTGCCATACAAAATTTACGGCAGATTCTGCTATTCTGCAGTGGTGGTCTGGGCGCTTATATGACATTAAATTATGAGAAAATTAATTATATGTCATTGAATAACTCTCTCATTTATAATATGTCATCGAATAACTCCCTTATGATCACCGAAGTTGAGGAAGGTGTCTGATCCCGTTGGTTGGGGAACTGCTGGTGGAGCCCGTTGTGTTCTAGCTATGGTGCTGCCATCCCTTGCTACGCAACTGTCGGATCCGGCCTTCTCCTCCCCTATCTCCGATGACAGTGGCCAAGCTGCCTTCTCCGGCTCTGACATGTGCTACCTTGTACATACGCGCTCGCCAGTCGTCAGTTCACTGCCACCGCTCATCGGTAAAGGTGTAGTACCATGGGTGGGGTAGGGAGAGAGAGGAGAGTTAGGGAGAATGAGGGAGAGAGGTAGGGGTACTTTTGCCATTTTGAAAAAAAAAACTAATAAGGTTAACTTATGGGCTTGGATGGCAAGGTGACGATGATGGTATATTGTGAAGAAAAATTAGAATGTGATGATATATTGTGAAAGAAGTAGTTATTTGATGACATCATAAAAGAATGAGTTATTCGATGGTATATAATCAATTTTCTCTTAAATTATCAACTCATTTTGCAGGAGCATCTGGGCCAAAGTGACCGAATACAGAGGCTCCCAGAAATAAGCCTTGCAAAGTTGTGGATGAACTGAATTCCTTGTAGCATGCTCGTTCTGTAGTACTTATTATTTTCTCTTTTTTTTTTCTTCTCATCGATCAAACCGATGTTTTTTTTAGAATATTGCCGGTTTCACATGCTTCTAAATTGGTCGGAAGCGTACATCATTAAAACATTCATAAGGGGAAAAAAATCATCACGAAGTTCTCAGGGAAAAAATTGTTTGAACTCTTTCTCTAAGGCTTGTTTGAACTTCTCTCGAACGCTCTCAAATGCTACAAGTATTGGTGGCTGCGTTTAGAGAATCTTAGCCGTGAGTTCTATTTTGTTCTTGCCAGATAAGGGCATAAGGCTACGGAACAAGAAAAGATGAGATGCACGAGTAGTGCTGGATTTTTGGAGGTAAACTCATGGTTTCGCTCCAATCGACGTATCTTCTGTATCCAACATTTCTTTTCCCCTTCTCTGACGAAACACCCCTTTCTACCGCTGAGTTTGCTCGAACGGTTTCTTTCGAGTTCATGAGTCATGACATGCAATGCCATTCACAGTGACAAGAACAAGTCTGGCCATGTCTTATCTATTCGTGGTACTGAATGTCGCCATTGTTTTCGCGTGGAGGCTAAGAAGCCGAGCTCGATGCGGATTTCACAATGGCGGTGCCGCGAGCCGCCCCATCGGAACCGGATTCTCTGAAGTCGCGTACGGCAACTTCAGAGTGCAGTCGAATCTGAGCCGTTCTTTTCCGATCGAACGGCTCAGATTCGACTGCACTTTGAAGTCGCTGTATGCGACTTCAGAGGATCTTATTTGTCCTTTTTAGCTATCCGACGGTACAGATTTTTTTCTTTTTATTTCCCCCTTCAATTCTCTACGAATAAGTTGCAATTAGCCATGAAAAAAGAACCATAATCCCTGTACACAAAGCTAGTCATCAACAATTCAACATAAAAGGGCGCAAACTATAGTAGAGTATGCTCATGTATTCAGTGTGCAATCCTGTGCGTATACACAAGTATTTCTTCCCAATGCGATACAAGCTCAACAATCCTGGCATAACAAACAGCAACTAACAAACTACTCTCTTGCTTAATTTATAGGACGTATTTATATTTATATATATATATATATATATATATATATATATATATATATATATATATATGGCATATTTTATATTATAGTATAAAATTAATATGATATTTATTTTATGTTTTTAATAAATATATAGTTTTATTTACTATTTTTTACATACATGATTATAATACTTAGAGATAATTTAGCTATTTTTATTATTTTCTTTGTTTTTATACCAAGAGAAAAAATCTTATAAACTTAGCAGAGGGAGTATTAAGCTAAACATCACCCGCGGCCACCGCCAAGCCGGCGGCGCACCGGGGGCTGGACTTGAACCCGACGGCCGAGAACGACTTCTTGAGCGGCCCGACGCTGACGGTCACGACCCCGCCGCCCACCTCGACGCCGGTGACGGGCACCCAGACGAACAGCACGCGCACGCGCACGCCCTCGAGCCCCGTGACCCTCCCAGGCGCCACCGCGCCGGTGATCTTGATGCTGTAGAAGACGTGGTAGCCGCCGGCCTCGACCTCGCAGCCGTCGTCGAGGAAGAGCTCGAAGGAGCCGTCGTCGTGGAGGAGGTACCGCCGGGCTGTGTCCGGGAGGAGCGCGTGCGGGAGGCCGAACCGGTCCATGAGCTCCGGCACCGTGGGTGGGTCGTAGGGCGCGGCCGAGGCGGAGCTGGCGATGCTCAGAACGAGGAGGGTGGAGGTTGCGGCCGCCATGTTGACAATTAGGGGTGCTCCCAGTCGTCGTCGGTTTTGGGCGTTGGTAATTGGATGGATGGGAAAAAGCCAACTGAGCTCTGTTTAGTTGGGTTGAGTGCTTCCACAGACTACACAGTAGAGGGTGGAACAAGTTTGATGAATCTTGGGATATTCTTTTTAGGTTGAGAGGTTGAGAGTGAAGGGTGATAATTGTCTCTTTTTTTCGGTTTTTAAAAACAGCTTTTTAATTTTTTATAGTAATTAATTTTTAAACAAAATATCTTTTTAAGATAGAATTTATAATCTAATTGTAGTGTACACTATAGCGATGATGAACTGATGTTATTCCGATCTTTCAATGAGAAGGATAATTCCAAATGGACGATGATCAACTCTCACGATCCAGGTTACAAATGCAGCACGTATTAATCAAGCAATCGCTGAACTAATCACCAACTTGTTGCCAACCGTGCTAAAGACCCGATTGACTTGATCACAAGGATCAATTCCTGAAAGCAATCAAAAACAAGCAAGAATAAAGTAACAAACAATCTAAATTGCAAATATATGATAGAGTTTAAAAGATGGAATTCCGCAGAGATTCTTTACGGTTTACGGTTGGTCTAGTCGACACAAGCAAAACATAAGAGTTTTCACAATGGAGAAACTAAGCAAACGAAATCCAAGAAGATTAGAGGGGTGCGACCACGTTAAATAGGGGAGGGGAGCTGCACATAGCTAGGAGATGGCGAGGTGGTACTACTTATAATACTGTTCACACATGAACAGTATCACATAAATAGTAACCACCATATGGGCCAAGCCTGGTACTATTACAAGGTCCAAATTAACCCAAACGGGTGACGCAACACCTCTTTTGATGATTGCAGTGCTCATAGAAGGAATTTAAAGGTGGGGCTAGATCCGTTGAAAAGAGGACGAGATGATCTTTTCAATCAAGTACTTGTGGAGCTCAAACGAACTCCGTATGTAAAAGTTATGCACGTTTGAAGTCGGTGTTGTCTTTGGAGTGATGCAGTACCTTCTTTTAATGATTTCGACATGCTCAGAATGAATTTGAAGGTGAGGCTGGATATGTTGGAAAGACGATGAGATAAGCTTTCCATCAAATACTCATGGATCTCAAACGGACTCCGTATGTGAAAGCTATACACATTTGAAGTCGGTGTTGTCTCTAGAGATGAATTGGATTCCAAAATATGTCTAACTTGAACTCTTGCTTGGCTTATACAAAAAGTGACGTGGTGCTGCACAAATATACATTTTCATCATTAAGTTGCATCATAGAGTTCATATAATATAAAGGCACTCTTAAAAATGAATTCACTTAATAATTTAAGTGAAGTGTATGAGTTCTTGTAATTAGAATAATAAGCATATCAAATATGGATGTATTTATAGGGGATATGTCCTCATCAAGCGACTTCATTTATATGGCCAAAATTGCACGTAAGTTTCTGTTGCTCTATACTCTCTCATTAATAACCCAAAAGGTATAAGCCGTGGCCAAAAGGTAAGGTTTCTAATTTGGTAATTAAGTTGATTAAACTCCTTTCCTCTTCAGTTGATAACATTTTTCTTTAGATAGTTGTTTACAAATAAATATGCATCTGCAAATATAATAATAAAATTACCACATCCTATCTCTTGAAATACTGGCAATTAGTTAAATATCATTCCCTGTATGATTTGTTGAGTTTGGTTATACTCATACTTACTATTTGTTGAGTTCGGTTATACTCATACTTACTAAATTATCAAAAGAAGAAACTTGTAAAGATAACGAAGAGTCTTTCGAGGAAGACTTTGATGATTCCTTTAGAGAAGATGATTACTGGTTTTAGATCTTGTCCTCGCTCAAACACACCTGTGGATTTTCTTTTGTGATGTAATTTAAAATTTAGGCTTAGACGCTCTACTGTGTGAAACTTGGTTGTTATTCCATAATCCTATAATAAGTTTGGTTTTTATAGAATAAGGTTGTATTGGTCTGACGTATACTCGACTACAGTACTCCGTAACTGAACATTTTGGACAGTTGTGCGGAAATCTAATAGCCTCAAAAATGGAAACGTTACATAATCGGGTCGCGAGTTGGTATATCATTAATATTATAAAAGAACGAGTTGGTGGTTGTACGTCTATTCTCCTCCAATCGCTCTATTCCCTCAACTTTTCACTATTCTCTACTTTCCAACCAATCAGAGCAACTCTCTTCTATAACACAATTCTCTATACATTCAATGAGTTCTGTTGTAACGCACGGGTATGTAACTAGTTTTAATTAACTAGGACTCTATGGAAGCAGACTTCATGTGTTTGGTTGCAAGTTGAGATAGATTTTCCAAGTTTAGAAGTCGACCTAGTCAAATAAGCCATTTTCACTTGGACGTGTAGACACAAAGAAATCGCAATAGGCTCAAAATAAATCTGTGATGGCATGTTTGGACTATTTCAGCCTTCTTGATGAAGCAAATTCTTCTACAGGGGGTCTAACAAAATCGTTGTTGTATAATTATGGCCGTATTGCCGACAAACAAAGCTCTCTAACTCGTAAACAAGTCTAAACAATAATTAAAAGTAAACAAAAACACAATACATGGTTTTTGCTTTATCACTTTATTGATCTTCCTACACATAAATTTGTGTAGGCAATGAGAGTCCTTTGCCCTTTTATATAGGTGGAAGAGATTCTTTATGATTTAATAAATAATATAGAATTAAACTAACTAATACATCTTGTGGACCAACAGCTCTCTCATTAAAACCGTTGATACACAACAATGGCCATCTTTTCCTAGGCATTTAAAGAAATGTCCCGATATAAAACCGTCGAACGAGACTAATCGCCACTGGTATCAGATGGGTGACCCTAAACTCCTTTCCATAATACATATCCCCTCTAAGAGCAAGTATTATAAGAGGCTGTAAGCTGGCTGTATGCTGAGGTGGAGGAGAGAGAGGAGGAGAGAGAAGAGAGGTGAGCTGTAAGCTTACAGCCAGCTGAAGCACAAGAACCAAGAAACTTTGTGAGAGGAAGGGGTAGATCATACAGCCTTCACAGGGGCGGAGCCAGGATCCAGACAAAGGGGGGGCCGACCCGCCAAGGCGCCGGCGTCATGGGCCCTGGGCGCCGTGTGTCGGCAAAATAGTATTAAATTTTGCCGGCCCTGGGCCCTAAAAGCTAAATAACCAGTGTAGCTCTCAATGAGAAACCAGTTATAATACTAAAAAGGACAGGAACAATAGTAAAATTTAAATAGTATTTCAAGACAAAAGGAAACAGAGAAGAGAAAAGATACTAGGTGGTAAGCCAAGAGAAAATAGTAAAATCGAGAGGCTACTTCGGCAGCAATCATGAGATCATACACTGAAGTTACAGACTTACAATTATATATAAAAATAACATGGCAAGCAAGGAAGAAGACAACCAGAAACAAGCCTGACTGCTAGTTCCCATATTTCTCGACAAAGGATGGGACTAGGCTAAGCAGAGCCGAAGTCCCAGAGTTATAACAAGTTATCTCGAGTACTAGATAACTAAAGCTGATCTTGGACAATTTCGAACCTATTCATCAAGAAAACATATTACTAATCATTGAATTTGCAGAAATTAGAAAGAGCTCCTAACTCAGTGTTGCAGAAATTTAAATAGTATTTCAAGACAAAAGGAAACAGAGAGGCCTTACATATTGCTTGACGGTCAGTTTGGGCTTCTAGCCAGTGCTGCTCAAACTGAATGTTGTAAAGCGCTTCATCTAACTTTGCAATTTGTTCGAACAAAGGTGCAAAACGCTTTGGATCTTTCTGCTCAGGCTCAGCCGGCCCCCGCCCGCTCGGCGCTCGCGCTCGCGCTCTGCCTCTGCTCACCTTTGCCGGCTTGCTGCTTGCCTCTGTACGGCGAGATGGGAGACGAGTAGTAGTAGTAGTCGATTCGCATTCAGCATTCACCGATTCATCATTCACAGAATAAATGTAAAATGTGAGTATGTGACTCTTCGACTTCGTTTTCTTTTTGCATGGATCTGGACGTCTGGTGGACCATTGGGCATTAGGATTAGGGGGTCTGGTGGACCATTGGGGGGGGGGGGGCCAGGCCCCTGCCCGCCCCCCTTCTCTCCGCCCCTGAGCCTTCAGCTGGCTGTAACTACTATATGAGTAGGCTGATAAGTGGGCTGTAAGTATCCATACAGCCAGCTGAAGGCTGCATTATAAGACTTGCTCTAAGAAAGTGTATTGCACTGTAGAGTGCCATAGAAACCGTCTTTCGCTTGCTTTTCTTCGTCCTTTTTCATTCAGCTTAGAACATTCCTATTGATTTTTTGCTAATAGTTTATTATTTTTAGTTTTTGAAAATAAATAGTTGATAAAAAGAAGTAACGTAAGCAGGACATGAGCGATATAAAAAAAAAGAAACAGATATATAAACATAATAAAAACGAAAAAAAAGTGTGATACGTAGTACATTTATGATCTATATTTTATCTTCCGAACAAAGGTGGTAGAGAAGTCTTTTTGTTTTTTTAAACAGATACAATTATACAGGTTCCTCGTACCTTGTGCGAGTCCCCCCCTCTTGAGGGACGCGTATCCCCTGCCTTCAAAGGCACTGCCTTTGAGTCACTGACGCGTGGGCCCCACGGCTCGTGGGGCCCACGCGTCAGTGACCCAAAGGCAGTGCCTTTGAAGGCAGGGGATCTCAATCCCCTCTTGAGATCCTTCTCCGTTCTCCCCAAACACTGCACTGCTTCTTCCTTCAGCGCAACCCCATCCATGGAGCCCGCGCCGCTCTCCTCGCTGCAGGAGGAGGGGGAACCCAACGAATGGACGTTGTCGTCCTCCTCCCCCTCCGCCTTCTCCGCCGCCGCCGTGCCGCCTCGTCCCGCGACACAGTAAGCCATCACCCCCCGGTCTCTACCAACCCCCCATTCCCGGCTCAAAACCCTAACTCGCGTGCCGTGCTGTCGGTGCCTTGCAGCCACTCTCTCCACAAGTACGCGCCGCTGGACTGGTCGGCCTACTTCGACGAGGAGCGGCGCGTCGCCATCCCCGACACCGAATGCGTACTTGCGTTCGAGAATAGAGATTTTTCCGAATAATTCTGGCGTGATATGATCTGAATATGGACTTTTTTTGTGGGGCTTTGCGTATAGGTTTTCAATGTGTACACGGCCGGATCGGAGGGGCCCGTCGTGTTCTGCCTGCACGGAGGCGGCTACTCGGGGTACGTCTGTGTGCCACGGTTTATGTATCAAATTTTGCTGGTGAATTGCGTACATGTTCATGGCATTTTAGTTCAGGACTTGCTTCAGTTGCTTGAATCTCATAGCGTGGGCCACTGAATGATCCATTGGATTGGTTGTAACTATCTGGCTTTGCATTGTAATGATGTCGGTGAGGATGGGGCATAAAAACCTGCAAACAACGATTAATTGCTGTGATATTCAAAATCATGTGAGCAATTAATTTGTGCTAAAGGGCTGTGCTGGAACGCTTGTGTTGTAAAATGTAGATGTGCATGTGTGTCTTGCTGAATGTCTAAACACCAAAGCAACCTTCTCGGAGCTTCGTTTCCTAGGTGTTATGGAAAATGTACCAATCCCAACTTCTGTTGCATTTGTGCAATGTTTTGGCGAATTTCAATTTCAACTAATGATTAACCAAAAAGAGATAAGTATAAAGTACCAAATGTAGAAAGGCCAGAGTGAAATTGTTTTTATTCTGAAAAATATTGACATTTATTCTTGATTTTTTTGGTAGGGCACAATGTATGAAGGCAGCATTTGCTTTTTAAATCGTGTAAAACCTGCTCTAAGTGACTTGACTTCTTATGAAATGTTGCCATAGAAACTTTCTTATTTAACACGTGTGTGGTCAGTGCTTACATTGCTGTCGTTATTCCTCAACCTGCCTTAGGCTTTCATTTGCGCTAGCAGCAAGTCGAATAAAGGAAAAGGCTCATGTTGTTTCCATGGATCTACGGGGGCATGGTAAATCTACAACATGCGATGATCTGGATTTGTCCATCGAAGTATGTCCTTCAGTGTTTCCAGAACTTACTAGTTTTGATTGTTAGTTACAATTTTCATGCTTAAGAGTTGCTTTGTGACTTCTTGACCTTTGTCTTAGATTTTGTTATTTGCAACTGCAGACTCTTACCAATGATGTCATAGCTGTTATACGTACAATGTATGGAGATTCACCACCAGCAATTATACTTGTTGGGCATAGGTAACCCAGCGTCATGGATTTTTCTTATGGTTTTCTTTTGTGTGTGCGCCCCTTATGAAGTAAGGCACAACAATTGACTGAAAGTTCTAGTTCATAACAGATGTGGTTTCCAGAGGATAATGTTAGCATGAAAAAATCCCTTTTATGGTGCACGTAACCATAAACATAAGTAAATTATCTGAATAATCCCTGGAAAGTTAATTTCCATGGCTTTATACAACTGTCAAAATGTCATGCTATTAATCACCTAACTAATAAGAAATTTATCTTTCCAGTTTCACCTCTGCTGTTACTTGACTGCTTTATACAATGCCTCTTCTTCTTTTTTCCCAGATTCAGCAAGCATGTTCATTTTGATTTGTGTTATTGGTAGCCTGTATTGATCAAAAGTTAATTATGTAATTCTTGAACTTCTTTTAGCATGGGTGGTTCGGTGGCTGTACATGTGGCTGCAAGAAAAGCAATTCGTAATCTTCATGGTCTTGTTGTTGTCGATGTAGTTGAGGTTAGTAGTAGTTTTTCCTTATGTTGGAGCTTTATGGCCGTACTTGTACAATCTAGCTTGTTGCTGATTCTGATCATCTCTTTTTTTTTTTAAACAGGGAACGGCAATGGCTTCATTGGTTCATATGCAGAAGATCTTAGCAAATCGAGCACAGCACTTCCCGACCGTTGAAAAAGCAGTATGTTGATTTAGACCTATATTACTTGTTACCATGTCGAATCAGCTTTTAATATGTTCGTTGCCCTCAGTATCTAATGTCCGTTGTTTAGCTCATTGAGCATTCCTGGTCAATTAAGATATGGATTATAGAGGCATGGATTTGATCATTTGATGTTGTACACAACATGGCCACAAGACATAACAGTAAGAGATATAAGAAAACAGCAATTAGGAACTACTTCCAATCTTGAATAAGTGCCGTACTTATAAAAGCCAAGTGATTATAGCCATGCTTACTAATGCTCCACTAAACCCTGTTTAAATAATATTCTTCACCTTTTTTGTTTAATCAAACTTAACTTACTCAGATTGAATGGAGTGTCAAAGGTGGGCCGTTAAGGAATATTGAGTCCGCTCGTGTTTCCATTCCATCTACCTTGAAATATGACGAATCAAGGAAATGGTAAGCAATATCTTGCATAGCACATGCTTGTATCTTGCAGCCTAATGTTGATAGAAAAGAAATTGTGCATACTTAATACTAACCATCATTTGGAAAACTAAATATACTGTTGTACCCTGTTTCAGCTATACATACCGTACTCTTCTTGAGGAAACAGAAAAATACTGGAAAGGATGGTATGCTTTCAACCTGATGATGTCCTTTATGCTATATTTCTATCCCTTTTACTAAAACCATGTTTGTTTTCACATGCCCTTCTATGATTATTATAAGTATGTTATTAGTATTGTTCTGTTTGATTTATCTGGTCTATACAGTATACAAGAAGGTGGTATATATTTTAATCCAATAAGAATCCCACTCTTTAATTCTTACCTAGCAATATTGTTGCTACTGTATTATACTCTTATTAATGTCTGGAAGTGTGAGCTATCTTCAATCAATTGTAAGAAAGAAAATAGCCTTTCTGAGTTATCGTAACTGCCAAACATAGTAGCAGCAAACACAGATGAACTAGGGCAGACTTCGTGAGCTATAAATATTTCGAGGAATAATGTTTGTATTTGGCAATACTGTTGAGTGTTGAGTTATTTGCTTGTCTCTTCTGTTATTGGTTGATATTGAAATATGTAAATGTTTCTGTTTTAGGTATGAAGGTCTTTCAGACAAGTTCTTATCTTGTCCAGTACAAAAGATCCTATTATTAGCTGGCACCGATAGATTAGACAGGTTTGTTACATCCTTCCAGTCTGAGAAACTCTATATTTTCTCATCCATCACCATTGTGCTTTTAGCTGACACTAATATCATCCATCACTTAGTGTAAATCCTTCCTGGTTGATTTTTTTTCACGGCCTGTCAGTTGAACCAGCATGCATGGAGTATCTCCTTGGGTTTTGTAAGGCCTGGCAATAATGCATTTTTAGGAGTTTTAGTTTATTTGTTGTTAGTTCATATTCCACTAGTGATCAGGCTATCAATATTAAGGCTGACAAGAAACTGAATTCCTTGCTAGCCTTTTTTGCTAGCACTTGTTATTTGAACTTCAAATCAGATTATACCGATCCATTATCAAACTTATATTTAAGCCACACCTCTTGATAAAATTGTTACTTTGACGAGCATGCATATTCTTATTGCCCTATTAATTAGTAGTGTTTTGAAAGCCATTATGCAGGACAAATTGTGTAATATATTGGTTAATATATTTTGCAGAGTTTTAACGATTGGTCAAATGCAAGGGAAGTTTCAAATGGTGGTGGTTCGACACACTGGACATGCCATACAGGTTAGCTTCTAATGTACTTTTTTAATCAAATTATTCGAATGATATTAAGTGCCTTTTTTTTATCATTTAGCATTCTTCCAAGGCTAGGATGGTTTCCATCTTTCCTCAAGCTTCATTCTCAGTGGCTCAGATGTGCTGCTTAGCATAATGTCTCTAGGGCTCCTTGAAAATGTTGTAGAATTTTCTGACATGTAGAGGCAATACAGGAATTAGCAACCAAAGGTTCATTTATTGAGTGCTGTCCATTATGTTTTAGTTGGTGAACTTTTTCTTTATGAAGCATGATTATTATCAAGATTTATAACTGATGAATTACAATTCTTTACCAATTTTGACATTATTGAAAACTTAATTTCAGGAAGATGTACCTGAAGAATTTGCATCACACATACTGAATTTCATATCTCGCAACAAAATAGGGCCTAACGGTGTCGAGGTCAGTAATTAACCTTGGCCTTTCACTTTGCTAATATTTGCTTTGCACAAGTCCATTCCCCCCTCTCATTTTGCTTCTCAACCTAGTGCTTGGTACTTTGCTTTTCTCAGATACCTGTCCTCACTAAAACATGGCAGCATTAGGCAGAATGTCGAAGGGGCAGTAATGTTGACAGTTTTTAGGAAAAATATTTCTCCTATTGGTGCCGGTTTGTTATATTTTCCATGAAAGAGAAAAGTTGCGCTAAAAAGGTTCTAGATGAAGCTGTAGGCATGAGCAATCGTTGGTTTTACCATTCGGTTGCCACTTGCCACTCATCCATTTGTCTGGCATGAATGATTTTTATGACGCAGCTTTGCGACTTAGACGAGCACCTTTCGTGCCAGGTTGTTACGTTTGTGAATAAAGTTGAGTGCTTTCTAATGTTTGCATGAGTGTTCTCCCGATGCCTATTCTCTCGATTATGGCATCGCTCTAAACAGGTTCAGCTCCTATTTTTTTTTGCTTCGGTTTATTTAAATTAGAAGTCATTTAGAATACACCAGTTTCTAATTCTGGCTTATTTTGGTTTTTTTAATCTTTTCTTTTTTTATCATATTTCTTTGTATTATTCATAATGATATGATAATTTTTTATTTTTTCGTTATTTTTTAATTGAATAAATCAGAAAAAACTAACAGCTGTTACGTAGCAATTTTAGCCAACAACCAAAACTATAAGCTATAAGCTTGAGCTCTTTGGAGCGCCTCCATATACTGTCAAGCAGACATCACTTGGTTTACTGCCCCAATCAAGTAGTACATTGAAGGCACGGGCTTCGATTTTTTTCCCAGCGAAGAAAATGGTTATTTGCATGTTGTTTGACGTAAGGTTGTGGTGGTGATGGTTCGGCTGAAGGCCTCATGGCTTATGGCTGAAAACAATGTAGCTGGCTGAAAAAAGCACTGTAGCTGACAGAGGCTTATTTACCATAATTAAATTTAAAAAAAATTTAAAAATAGAAAAAACATATTAGCCCATCACGTATAATGTAAACAAATACGAGGAAAAAAAGAACTGGTAAAAAAACTTAAAAAAAGTCAAAAGTTCAGGAAAAGACGAAATTTATAAATAGTGCAAAAATAAGCTGAAGTCAGAAGCTGAAGTCATATTGATCAGGGCCATAATATTGTGAACTGATTAGGGAGACTTAACGTATACGGTAATACTAAGTGACGATAAGGGGGTTGAAAAAAGGAGGTCAAAATTTAAATAATTGAATTGTCCTTGAGATTCATGCCCTCCCCAAAGTCCCAAACCCTAATATCTACCCCTCCCCGTCCCCTTTACCCAGCTGCTGCTGCAGTGCTGCACATATGTGTCGTTAGAGCAACCCACAGTGCATGATAGCCTCAAGCGGTGGTTTGAAGGGCGTGTTCCACGTCACCTATGACACTACGCAAAATCTTCTTACATAAATACACAATGTATTGTGGCTTAAATGGGTCCATAGTGATATTTGTATTTCAGCCCTATAATTTTTCCCATTTCAGGCCCTTATTATTTTGATTCATACTTCTATCCAAAATTTTACATTGAGAGCCCTAGAAGCATAACAGATATCACACCCACTACTTATAGCCCAATAGCCAACGTACTCCCCTCCCATCTCAAATGAATCTCTATATCCTCTCCCTACTCTCCACAATCAGCCTCACCCCTCTCACCCGTTAATGTTCGGCCGCTGTAGTTTGTTACTAGCAATCTTCACCGAAGTTATTGCCAAATTTTCACAGTAAATAATTTTTTTACAGTACCTATCTTTTAAATGGAGTGTCTTTTTAAAACGGGATCTTCCAGTCGATTGTAGTATATACTACAGCGACTTTATTTATACCAGTCAAAAATATAGTTTTAAGATAGAGTCTACTAGTCGATTGTATATCTCTGCAAGCTGTCCATTGTACCTAGTTTTTATGCCGTTGTTGTTTCCTTTTTCGAACCGGATCCAATCCATCTACACTAGTCTAATTGTCGTCACCGTTATGGATCTAGTGCTACTCTCTCCTGGTCCTAGGACGACGGGTGGGTTCTGTTGTATAGTAACTAGTTTTTTAAATGATACGTTTTTTAAGACGGGTTTAACAGAAAAGTTGTAGTAAAAAGTGTACTGAATTTAGCTGTACTAGACAAAATTGTATGCGACTATTTTCCTCTACATACTGTCTCATAAATAGCTAGAATTCAAAAATTTAAGCTATAAACCACAACCTAAAAGAATCCACCCAATGTCCCGTCTCTTCATGGATTTACCCTCTCCTTCTCTCTCTCCAAACCATCACAGCCTGTGGCAAGGGGCGGACCCAAAATTTTATAATATCTAGAGGATTATTTCTGTATTATTGTATTTTTGAAAGCTTAGCCCATAACAAACATCCACTTGTGCCTTGTTATGGCTTAGAATCTCGACGTACACACAGCAGGCGAGCGAATAGTATCGCAAGCACTACACCAACCACGAATAGTACCATGCAGGGACTGTAGCAATGTGTGAACAATACCCACGGGCACTGTAGCAATGCGTGAACAGTATCTGTTGGTACTGTAGCATGCAAAATTGGTGGTTTGCCGGTATATCGTGGATTAGGAATATAATAATTAGTTTTCTTATTATTTGAGCTTATTTTCTTTTAGATTATTTTCATGTATTAGAGATAAGTTTTCTATTATTAGCGATTAATTTCCTCAATATAGGGATATGTTTCTTAGAGGTTAGGTTTAGCCATCCTTATAAAAGGAATAGCATTGTACCTATTATAATTAATCAAAGAAATAAACAAAAGTTCCCTAGTTTTCATCTTTTCTTCAGAACCTTGGTGGTGGCATGGTTGGCCAATCAAGGGCAAGTGCCGTACTCTCGATCCTTGGACTCGTACCGCAACAATTGGTATCAGAGCAATCGATCCTTTTCCACGACTTCTGCTTATCATGAAGCGCACCACTGCTGTTCTATATTGGCTACCCTCGTCGCCGGCAACTTCCTCGACATCGAGAAATATTAAGACCCTTGCGCCTTCGCCATCAATCGTCATCAACACACTGTTGATCTCCCACACGAGGCATCGCAATTACTCGCCAGATTGAGTCTACCAAGGGCTGCAACTATGGCCACCGCCACAGCACGAGGACAAGCTGTCGCCGAAGGGGGAAAGTTGTCACGCGTGGATTACTGTTCACGGGTACTGTTCACATGCATGAACAGTACCCGCAGTACTGTAGTAGCTATGTATGGTATGATTAGATGAATTAGAATAGAGATAAGAATAGTTATTTTTTTATTAGATGAGTTTACTTTCTTATTATATGGGTTTATTATCTTATAGATATATTTCATTTATTTGAGATAGGTTTTCTTACAGATAGAGATTATTTCTTGGAGGTCAAGTTGAGTTATCCCTATAAAAGGGCTATCATGTATCTATTATCAATCAAGTAATGAATAATGAAGAAGTTTTCTCAAGTACCTGATTTCTAGCTCTGGTCTCTCCCCTAGACGGGCTAATCTAGATTTATTCCTTCCCCCAATCGGTGCCCTCTTTCGTTTAGCACCGTTCTACCTCAAGTCGTCGTCGTCCGACCTCCCTCCAACGGATGTTTATCCCGTTATGAATTAAGGTTCATGACAATCAATACTATAGCAACTATGTATGGCATGATTAGATGAATTAGAATAGAGATAATAATAATTAGTTTTCTTATTAGATGGGTTTACCATCTTATAGATATATTCCATTTATTAGAGATATGTTTCCTTATTGGAGGTCAAGTCGAGTTATCCCTATAAAAGGGCTAGCATATATCTATTCAATTAAACAATGAATAATGAATAAGTACTCTCAAGTCCCTAATTCCTAGTTCTTGTCTCTACCCTAGTCTGACTACTCTAGATCTGCACCGTTCTACCTCAAGTCATTGCCGTCCGACCTCCCTCCGATGGATGTTTATCTAGTTGTGAACTAAGGATCATGACAATTGGTATCAGAACCACTCATCATGGCTTCCGATGCTGAATTATCACCCTTAGACATGTTGATGGCTAGCAACGAGAAAATAGGGTTCTTACTTGACAATATGATGGCCAACTTGGAGAAGGCCATAGAGTTGGTGAACAAGCTAAAAGAGTAGGAAGAGGTGTTGCGTGTCATTGCAGTAGTTGCGCTGCCACCACCTTCCTCAACGTCGGCGTTGGCAATGGCCACATCACTAATGACGACTCCGCTTTAGGTTTTACCTTTGGTGCCTTTGCCAAGGAGGAATATCGTTGTTGTCCAACGGCAGTCATCTCCACGTGACCGGCCGACACCGTGCCTCCGCAAGTGTGGAGCACAACGGCTAACAGGTGGGGCCGAGGCTTCACGGATCTTCTTCCATGTGACACGTCATCATTGTGCCCTCTCGTCGACATGGAGTTATGAAGGACTTCAACCATAGCCACCACCTGACAGCTCGAGGACGAGCTATTTCGCTGCGAGGGTTGTAATGTTATGGCCTAGAATCTTGTCGCACACGCATCAAGCGAGCGAACAATATCGCAAGCACTGTAGCAACTGCGAACAGAACCACGCAGGGAATGTAGCAATGCGAGAACAGTACTTGCGGGTACTGTAGCTTGCAAAATTGGGTGGTTTGCCGGTATTTCGTGTATTAGGAATATAATAATTAATTTTCTTATTATTTGTACTTATTTGCTTTTAGATTATTTCTATGTATTAGAGATAAGTTTCCTATTATTAGTGATTAGTTTCCTCAATATAGAGATATATTTTTTAGAGGTCAAGTTTAGCCATCCCTATAAAAGGGATAGTATTGTACATATTATCGTTAAACAAAGAACTAGCAAAAGTTTTCTAGTCTTCCTCTTTTCTTCAACATGCCTCAGAGTCTTGGTGGTGGCATAGCTGGCCAATCAAGGGCGAGTGTCCTACCCTCGGTTCTCAGACCCGTACCACAACAATTGGTATCAGAGCACTCGATCCCTTCTTATGACTTCTGCTTATCATGAAGCGCACCATTGCTGTTCTACATTGGCTGCCCTCGTCGCCGGCAAGTTCCTCGACATCGAGCAATACTAAGGCCCTGATGCCTTCACCATCAATCGTTATCCACACACTGTTGATCTCCCACACGAGGTATCACAATTACTCGTCAAATTGGGCCAAGGGCTGCAACTATGGCCGCCGCCACAACTCGAGGATGAGTTGTCGCCGAAGGGGGGGGGGGGAGAAGTTGTCACATGTGGATTACTGGTCACGCGCGTGAATAGTACCCGAGGTACTGTAGCAGCTATGTATGGTATGATTAGATGAATTAGAATAGAGTTAATAATAGTTAGTTTCCTTATTAGATAAGTTTACTATCTTATAGATATATTCCATTTATTAGAGATAGGTTTCCTTAAAAGAGAAGTATAATCATTGATAGTGTTTTTCAAGAACTTGGCAGTCGGTTTGACAAAGTTAATATGGAGTTACTTGTTTGCATGTCTATGTTGAATCCTCTCAACTCATTTGAAGCCTTTGATAAAGAGAAAGTACTAAGCCTTGCCAAATTTTATCCTAATGAGTTTTTAAGTACAAATTTGATGAGACTTCCTTTTTAACTTGATAACTTCAGTGATGACATGCAAAGAGA
This sequence comes from Dendrocalamus latiflorus, assembly GCA_017311315.1. Classification (NCBI taxonomy): domain Eukaryota; kingdom Viridiplantae; phylum Streptophyta; class Magnoliopsida; order Poales; family Poaceae; genus Dendrocalamus; species Dendrocalamus latiflorus. The sequence continues at coordinate 22,423,356 of CM029637.1, forward strand.
TAATATGTTTAAGCACCTCAAGAATTTTGGTGGGCTTTCTATTAAGCTTGTTGTAACAAAAAAGCATGGAATTTACAAGGTGTACTTAAATTAGTATTGCTCTTACCAGTGGTAACGGCGAGTGTTGAAAGAGTGTTTTCTGCAATGAACTTTGTGAAGAACAAGTTGAGAATTAGTATGGGCGATCAATTTTTAAATGATTGTTTAGTTACATTTATTGAGCGAGATATTTTTTTGAAGGTTAGTGAAGATAATGTAATCAGGCATTTCCAAGGGATGGAAACACGTAAAGTATAATTCTAATTTTCATTACATATTGTATAATTTTCTTTCTATTCATGTAGGGCGTTATTTGAACTATTTGTATTATACTTTTGGCAAATTTCAAACTTATATATTGAGGATATAGTGTTACAAAACTATTGTACAATACTATATAATTGTGCATGTGAATTGTGCACCCCACTGCATTTTTTTTAGCCCCGCCACTACCTGTGGCCCCCTACAAGTCACGCTGTCACTCTTTCGTGCCACCGCCTTCACTTCCTTCCTCTCCTTCACGATGGATGGAATCTGATGTAGACCAGCGAGGCTACCGTCCTGCATGGAGCATTGCGGATGCCCTTACCTCCCCGTTGACCAGTTGGTGCTACTCGCCTCCTCACCACCTCCCACACTTCTCTTCGTCGTCCACAACATTGCCACTGCCAACTTGCGGACAAGGACACTAAAATCTGTGGTTGGGTGCCACCACAGGATTTCACAATTCGGTTGTAACCTACTGAGGTACCAGTATATATAACATAAGCAGTAGGTCCTAAATTTCTGAATTTCTTTCCCTGAACCCGACAATCTTGTGATCAGAAACATGCAGCACTTATCTCAGAGAGAGAGAGAGAGAGAAATATGCAGCACTTAAGCTAGATAATTTTGGCTTATTTTGAGTAGCTTATGGCTGAAAAGCACTGTAGCTGGCTGAAAAAACATTGTAGCTGACAGAGGCTTATTTAGCATAATTAAATTTAAAAAAATTAAAAAATATAAAAAATACGTTAGCCCATTACGTATAATACAAACAAATACGGGAAAAAAGAACCGGCAAAAAAGCTCAACAAAAAGACAAAAGTTCAGAAAAAGACGAAATTTATGAATAATGAAAAATAAGCCGGAAGCTAAAAGCTGAAGCCGAAATGATCACCACATCATGTCATGGTTTATAGTTCACAACTTTGAAGAAGATTTCAGCTGCAAATCAATTGAAAAATTGGTAATAGTTCATTATCTGGATATCTAATGCCATACTTATGCAGACTCCTTAAAATAAAAGAAACATCTCTTGAAACTACCAATGGAGACATCACTCACAGGATATAGGCTCATTAGAAGAGGTCAAGCTATATAAGCTTTTCCACAATGTACAAAAGTTAATAAGCAAAACATGCTTCATATTTCCTACTCTGTAGAAACTATTTTACAGGACTTTTCTTCACGCCAACATATGTGAAGAAAAGAAGAAAAAAATCAGAGTAAAGGAGAATCTTGTCCCGATTTTAATCTGTTCTATGTTTACAAAACCCCCGAGATAACATCACAACTGCAGCCGCAAGGCTGGTAAATATGCAGGCCAGGGAAGCAACAAGGGAATCCCCATCAGCTTGTCCTTGAACAAAAAGCTAGAAATTAAGTCAAATCATAAGGCTGAGTCCTCATAGGATAATGGCATGACTCGCTTGCATCTCAATATGCTCTTGGTCTCCTATGGCGAAGGTATCAGCAACTGGGAAATACACCAGAATCACAATACCAACCATGGCAGCAAACATCAGCACCAGAAAAGAGAGAAACACGAGAGATTCATGGACTATTTCACCCGGCCATGGAAGAACCGAGAACCCAAGAAGCGTAGCTCGGGGAAGTAATATTACGGTGGCAGATATTAGCATATATATCCTCCGTCGAAGCCCCTTGTTGATCACCAAAGACAGCATCTGACCTCCAACAAACATTACATAAATGGTTAAGATGATGTAGAATGCCCCAAGAAATATGCTGCTCAGCAATGGGTATGTGCATGCGACATCGCCATCGTGGACTGCAGAGGCTGAATACCAGTACTTTGCAGCCTTTGATGCCTGGCCATCATCTGAAGCAACATGAGGACCGACAAAAACAACACAAGCTTCCCAGACGAGCGAAGGTGAGCAGAGAATAAACACCGCACGTATTGTCTTCCGGTTCCATTTCCGGTTTAAGGTACCAAGCTCCTGCTTCTGCAAAGCTGCACTAAGAAGGAAAGCGAGCAACAAGAACAATCCTGGCTCTGCAAACCCCAGATTTGAGATGATATAGAATTTGCATACGTTCACTTGCCATGTCCGGTCAGAAACGAGCCTCCCCTCCCCATTCACGAAAGTGAGCCGGAGTACTTCTCCAATACCCCACCAGAATGCAACCAGTATTAATGTTATGCGAGTCAGCCACGGCCCGTTGAAGTAGCTAAGCCGCTGGTAGCCTCTCCTTTTGATCCACAGCTGAAAGTACACCGAGCGGCACAGGCAGATCAGCCCCAGGATGGAGACTACGGAGATGAGAGCAATGGTCACCACACCAATGATATTGGTGAAAAATGCGATCATCAACAGAGAGGCAGCTCTCACATCCTACAAACCAAACAAAACATTAAGATAGGAAACCTGCAAGGAGAGAGGAGCAAGAGAAATTATCAACAGGTGGAAGAAGATATATGCAGGTAGGTCAACAACAATGGGGTTATTTATATGCAATAACAGATGCAGGACTTGACTTGGCAATGGTAGACTCCAACCGCTTAATAGTTGAAGCTTCCGATCTATTTCGTGCTCATCTTTCACATGGTTCTATCCACCGAACCTTGGACATGTTCAGCGTTACTTGCCCTATTTCTCTTCTCCCCAATACATATTGAATTGCTTAATAAAATTCGTCACTCGTAAGAGAGAACATATCCAAAGTTTCCTCTGCAATCTACAAGCGGAATTCTCTCCAGATTTACTATTATTTCGTTATGACTAGGTGATCATCGCCCACTGTCTAATCATCATGTGCAACTCCAACACGACAGAGGGCTAAGCAGTCGTGACATAGACTCGCACACGCGAATTTCTCGAAAATAACGCAGAGACAAATGACCAATTCAGAGAATTGGTCTGCAATACAATCCCAAAACACCCTGAAGCTACCAGACGCAAAGAAGCAAAAGTCTCCAAGATTACCTCACACTCTTTAACAGATTTCTAATGCGCATAATCTATCGCTTGCCACCCTGCATTTCTCAGAAGAATAGAGCAATCAATCACACAGCTCGCGACGAGCGCACCCGGGTTCCTACGCCCCCAAACATCGGAGAGGCGAACGGACTGCAATCTACCGAAAATTCCAGGACAAACCAACCAATATCAGCATCACGAGAGACGGCGATCTCCCCCCCCCCCCCCCCCCCTCCCCCCGGGAAACAAAGCGAACCGGCGGAGACAGATAGATTGGCCGCTCTACGCGATCGTGAGCCATGGAGGACTCCGTACGGTTCTTGAAATAGCGCTAGAAAAAGGGAAGAAAACAAAAGAAATCGGTATATCGGGAGGGACAAAAGATTTTTCTTTTCTCACCTTGGTGCGGAGATGAGCGCCGGCGCCGGCTACGAGGGAAGACGAGGAGAATTGCCGGAGGGGGTGATGCAGCACGATCTCTCCATTATTCCTCTACCCTTTTTGTCCTTGCGAGAATCAGAATTGGAATTGGAACGGGAGAGGAGAGAGAGGAGGGAGGTGGTTGGAGAGGACGATTGCTTACAGCTGTATTTTTTTTTAATCTTTTCTCCTTTTATTTTGAGAGAACGCTGTATCTTTTTTAATCTCTTTTTTTTCGTTTTCGTTTTTGAATTAGAGATAGCCTTTTGCCAGGTCTCCTCGTGTTGCATTATACTCCCCTTGAAAAAGTAAGAAGCCTTTGTTTTGTCTCTCTTCCTTGAAGACAGTATCATCTGGCATCCGCTACAAGTTTATAGCTTTGTTTCTTGTCACATTTATTCTAAGCTCGATTGTCGTGTATTCAAAGTTTCCAACCTGGATGGGCTAAGGTCACGATGTACTTCAGTACTTGTGAAGGGAAAAAAATGTCTGTATGATACATACGATGTTTTTTTTAATTTTTGATGATACAGGAGAGCTTTATTAATTACTCATGAGAGCCGTAGCCCTTTCAGGGTCTAATAAAGGCTCTCTTCTACGCTGCTATGATTTTTTTTGGTTTTTGAATGAAATAATAGTGTAACAAATTTATTAAACATTTAATTAAAAATAAAGGAAAAAATAGGAAAAACAAAAACACGGTTAGAAACATGGCTAAATTCGGAAGCTCGTGCCAAAAACATAATGCATTGCCCTGATTACATAGCAAATTGAGCAGCTGCCTCCAAGCTTGGCAATGCCTCGCCTATCTACTTGAATTGTTCACAAATTTAGCATTGTAGTTATTTTTTTAAAATTTATGCCTTGCCTGCATACTCGAACTGATCATAAATTTGGCAACATAGCTATTTTTTTTTTCAAATTTGACCTCTGAACACCTATTTTTACAAAAATAGCTTCGTCCCTAAACTCAAAAGGTGTAGCAGGCGACGCCTGTTACCTACTGTGCCTAGGGAGCGCGGCAGGAGTGGGCGAGTGTGCTAGCAGGCGTGAACTTGGCAGGCGAGGGCGAACGCGACAACCTGGCGGGGCCATGACACTACTAAGCTCCCTAGGCTTAGCAACATCATGCAGTCAGTTTAGTTTTTTGTAATTATCTGAATACCCGTGCAAACTAATTAAATACCTGTGCTTTGATACACATTAAAAAGTCATATTATATGTACATTGTTCTATTCGTAGTAGGGTAGAAATTTTTTAGGAAAGTGGAAAGGGGTTCAGAGGGACAGATGTACCACCATCATCAATTTCTTGTTTTAAGTAGTAGAGATATATTATTATAAAAAATTATTGTAATGGACCATGTGTAGCTCGACATAACACTTCGCAATGAAGGTGCAAATTATATGGTGCGTACGGTTTGGTTAGGTGCGTATGTTTGCTTCACTACTCATACGATACAAATGGCAACATGTGTGAACCATCAATCCCAATTACAGGTAAGATACATACACGCCTTTTGGAAGTCATGCTTGCATTTATTCATCGTACATATTTGGGTCTATCGATGTCTTTTCTTTCTCTCTTTTGCGGCTTTAGCCCTTATGACCCGTATTCAGTACTTGGCTTCTACAATTTGTGTAGGTTTGTCTTAGTCAAAAATAACCTGACATTCAAGGGGGCACCAGGGACCATCGGCGCCTTACTCTTGTCATCCACCATCTTGGACTTTTTGTTGTCATCCGGGGTGTAAGATTTTCAGCGTGTGAATCTCTTCGTCCCCATCAGGTAGTTGAGCATGTATTTCTGTTTGATGAATGCTCTCTCATATATCTACGGGCCATTGATCTATTGGGACAAGTAGCAATACTCTATGGTCTATCGTCATGCACGAAGTAGGTTAGAGATGTGTGAAATGAACCATGCAATGTGAATTGTCAATACGTGACATTCATTTACAAGAACTTTGCCGCATGTGTAGTGCGCCCGTGCGATAGTGGCTGGGTGTGTGAACTGATTGATATATGCTGGATTGTTACAGTCGTACTATGTCCACAAAAACTCCAGCAGCACAAGTGCATCTTTATAAGAATTATTAGGATAGGATCTATTTTTTTGGCCATCTACTTCCGCTTGCGAAGCATCTCTCTGTAGTTTGATATCCCTAACAGTGGTGCAGTGACGTCCTTTATCTGTACTCTCTTCTCCCTCTCCTCTTCCCCTATTTTGGAGATCAGCTTGAGTGGAGTCTTGTATTCGGTCATGGAGGTTGGGTGGACTTTAGCGGTGATCATTGTGCACTGTTCGAGAGTAAAGCTGATATATATTGCCATTTCACTGTAGGAAAGCTAGTGTGTGATGTTTGTTCAATGAGAAAAGTTGTTGCGTAATGACTATTTGGTCAGAAAAGTTGATACGTGTTATCAACTTGCTGAGAAAAGCTGGTACATATTGTGAAATCACTGGAGAAAGCTAGTGCATGCTATGAATTCAATGAGAAAAGCTGGTACGTGTTGTTGAATCACTCGGGAAAGCTATTGCGTGTATTCAAATCATTGAGAAAAGTAGTTGTGTAGTAAGATCATTGAGAGAACCTTGGCGTTACAGAATTGCACTACACTCATTAACACATTCCATAGCATACTAGTCCAACGGGGACAAAGCATTAATGAATACATAGTTAAGTTCGACACTTAGGGCGCAAACGCAGGTTAAGTGGAATAGAATTTCAACATGCTTGGACTGAAGAGCTGAGATCGGATATAGTACCGGGTCAAGGGTTGTCTACTGCCCACTTTCTCTAGTAGTGAAGTTGGTCTTGAGGGAATGTTAGCATGTCTGAGGAGCATTGTATGTCACACAAGTCATATGCAGCGGTGGCTGAGTGGGAACCAGTGCATCAGATAATTGACTGGGCCCAATCTCTTAAGCGTTGAACATCTGCTGCACCCAATCCTCCGCGTAATTGCTGGCATCCTGTGGAGAGAAACACATTTTGTTAGGCTGATAGAAGGTAGAATTGCAGTGCGAACTTCGGTTTTGAATAGACAAACATATGTTGTGTGCTTCGAGGAGAATGAACCAGCCACCCACTCTTAGAGCTTTTTCCTCGAGACCTGCACATCTGTAATGTTTGGTTAGTTGAAGGAAGATGAAGCATGGGTCGGCAATGAAACTTGTAATTGTAAGCACTGGTGTCATATATTGCGCGGACAATGAACCTCTAGAGTACTCTACTTCGCGGTAGCCGGATGCCATGTTAGTTCGCACCATACTAGTGGACCGTGTAGTTGTTGTATATCTGATCGTACCACTCGTTACGCTGTCGGAAGCACGGCCGGTCCATGGGTGCATACATGCCGTATTGCACCTCATAGTCTCGGATAGGTGAATTGACATTGCTGCCTAGGGTGTCGTGTGTGTCGAGCCATCTCTGTGACGAGGAGAAACGCGATGTGCTCCCTCACCCCCTCCTCCTAGCGAGGTAGGTCCGGGCTTGGGCTACCTCCGTGACGTGGACAGAAGTAGAGTAGTGTCGGTGTGAATGGCCTGCACAATGACAACATGTATGAAGAACAATGAAAAAAGGTATCATACTAATTGTATCAAAATATGAAATCCTCAAACCTGAGCAGTATGCTGCACAAACTGTGAACGACCGAGGCTAGGGTGGTACATTGATGAGCTAGGACGTGCGGACAAATCTGCAGACGAATGATGCTGCGGCTCATCACCCCCCATGATAAACACATCGCTAGGACGACCATAGTTGATGGCCCCTAGTGCGTGTTTGGCGTCTTTGTACATGTTGCGGACACACCCCCATAGGCATTCGATCATGCTCAAGCATCCAGGGCGCATAGCGGCTCCATCCTTGGACACGTTGTGGCATAGTTTGTCAGATTGCAACGACGAACAAAATAGGTTAGTCATGTATGCATAAATAGTACAATACAACTATGAACATTAAATCTTTTACCATTTTGTCATGTCGTGTTGACGTGTGTGGCTTGTGTCGAGGGCTACGCAGGGAGCTACGTTAGTCTACAACAGGTTCGTGCCATGTATCACTCCAAGCACGCGGGGTATGTGTCTGGGTTGTATGGCCGTCACTCCTGTTCGACCTCTATCCTCGCCGACTCCTCCCAGGCCATGGTCCATGTTGCCTGTGTCATCCTCTAGTTGTCACTCTTCGGTCCCTTCTTCATTTGCTTGTGAAACATGATGGTACACAACTGTTATTTCAGTGGGGAAATAAAGAAGACATGAATTGTACGTGACTTAGAAGTTGAAGCAACAGATTGTATGAAATGAGGTAACAAATAAATTTATGTACAAGTGACATAGTTGGGTAGTGGTTGACCCAGTGCTAGTGGCACTTGCTGGAGAAGGCTGAATTGTTTCATGACTTGTTGGGAGGCATGGGGCTCCACCATATGGAAGAAGACAAGATAGTAAGTCGTAAGCCAGTAGTCCCTATCTTGCTCACATTCTTTGACAATCCGAAAGACATTGTCTCAAAGACGAACTCTATGATCCACACCATCCACACAATGCTATCTTCGTGCAAGGTATCGAACGTGTTGTAGAAATTTGGGTACACTTGGCATGGTCTCTCCCTAGACCATTCTAGCTCGCTAGCAGTCTAACGAGTACTCATGGTGGGTCCATCCACCGGGTTGTCACCATAGACGTTACCGTAGAACCGCGCCTCCTGTAGTACAGGTGCACCTGCACCCAAAAGTATGCCCAATCAATAGGGAATGCTCCCACAACCACAACTGCAACAAAGATATGGTAGATGGAGAGGTTTGGCTGACTAGTGGCAAGCTATGGGTCGTCACAAATCCCTATAGTTCACGCACAGTACAGTTGAGCCCCATCTGTACAGCGGGACCTCATTGAGCCCAGCGTTGATCAGGGACTCAGAGATGTGGATGTAGGTAGGGTACATCCAATCTCCTTATGTCATCAAAAATAGGACCCACCCGAATAAAAAGAGCAAATAAACAATTAGGTAGGACCTCACAATCTCTACAGGCATGTCTGCGAGGCATTGCCTTTGCCACCACAGCCATGAATGTAGCACTCCATAATCTTGTTCGGAATGGAATGATCAAACCGATGCATTAGATGTACCTTCCAATTGACTGATCTGGGGGTGGAACAACAGGATGACCCCATAGTGGCAGGTCGGTAGAGTGCCGACAGAAGTGGCAAGTCAAAATGCGAACGACTACCTAATGTGCATCATCCTTGCTATAGGCAGCAACCTAGCCCATTGCAGAGTTGGAACATACCGATCGTCAAGAGGTCAATCCTCACAAGCTCCCCAGAGAACAAGGGGGCGATATGTCACCGCTCGACCACGTCCGACAATGATGCTTCCCATCCCAAATGGGTCCAATAATATACCACGTTTGTGACCGTCACCAGCAGCCATTCCCTGCAATACAGAAAATAATATGTTGGTTCGAACAATGCTAAATACGACCTACCATAATTGAGAATAATCGTGCACACGTACATAGCTGAGCTACCAATTATGTCTACTGCCATGTGCTTATATGCATACATATAGGTACGCGTGTATGTGCATACATATGTACACAGATACTACAAATAACAGTGCACACTTCTGCAATCCTATCATAATTTCATACAATTTTTTAGTCACACCAGAGCAATAAATATATACGCACAGACTTACATACATATTTCTTAAATTGTGCATGCACCAGGAACAATAAAAATAATGACACGTATTTCCTCAACTATTTACCAAAAAGGTCAATATGCCTAAATACATACATACATGTACACACATATATGCACACATATGTACACACATATACTATAACTAACAATCCATACCAGACTATCATTTTCTACAGCTTTCCATAACGCACGAAAGCAATAAATATATATGTGCGGACTTACATACATATTTCAGCTATTTTTTAGGTATTTACAATAAATAATCATTCTTGCCACTAATATGTCCTAAATATGGCTAATTACAAAACACATCCATCAACTAAATATGGTTACCAAGCACATTTCATAGTTCTAAATGATCGTTACGCTAATAAAACACTAATAACATATTAATCGTATTGCTCGTATGCAAATGTAGCATATCTTTTCTTGAAGATTTGCTCCCGCTTTACAATCCTTCCAACTACGGAAAATTGTAAATCACAGCTAAACCACCTCTAAAAAATATTACAAACTCGTCTTTCAATCTCTCTTTTTCTCCTCCCTTGCTGCTCTCTCGCTCGGCAGTAAATAAATCGAGCATGGTTCAGATAAGAGGGCAGACCGTGAGGCCTCCCATTTTATGCGTTCAAGAAGGCATTCACGACGACATTCCCATGCGGGCATGACGACCGTGGAATCATAGGGCGAATAAAACGGAATCATACATCACATCATCGTAGTCGACCACACGGGAATCTCCCTCTCCCTGCTCCAACAACCAATTCAACTCCCTGCCCCGCGTGCGCGACACCACCTGCCAAGCTGCCAGCACTCGGCAGCATGCTAACGAGCTAGGTAGGCACCTACCGAGCAGTGGCAGCTCGACAGCGTCGTGGGCCGGCCCTGCTGCCATGCTGTGCCCTAGTCTATCAAGCTCGCGCTTGTTGCCACGTCCGTCCACTTCCGCTGAGCTCTATATGCGCGGTAGATGACATATGTCAACTACCATGCCTTCCGAATTTGAGGACAGAGCTATTTTGCAAAAACGGCTATCCAATGACCATTTTTTTTTAAAAAAGCTACAGAACCAAATTTGTGAACTAACTCAGACTCCCGAGGAGAATACTTGTCATTGAACAATCTGGCACGATGTTTTGCCAAAAACCGAGGAGTAGCTCTAGCGCAGCTGGAGGTGTACCTTGAAAAGTTCTATGTGTGTGAATATCTAATATTGTTCATGTAAAAAAAGATGAGTTTTCAACTGGATACGATACAACAGCTGATACCTATAGTTGTCTTCCTATTATGTACGGACAACACCACGTGCTTCTAATTTTGAGGATCTTTGCATAGTAATCGTTATAGTGCCTAGCGTTTGAGAGCACGGAGGAAAATATCCTACCAATCATTGCCTTCTTGTTCGAAGATGCTAAAGTCTCTAGCGGGTACATGTGAGTGGGTTTATCGCAGAAGCATACTTTCGTAATGGTATACTTTCATAATTATTCATAACATACTGGAGTACAACCCAATCTGGCCAAAAGAAATAACCCCCAAAACAACGAAGAACCTTGTCGTCATGAACTTTTGACCGGAATTAGGAGTAAATGTATATAGTGAGGGTAGGTCACACATCAGAACTGACTGGGAGCTCTCGACTTGGTTCAGAAAAACCTTAAGGGAACCTCGTTTGGAATTTCAGATTTTTTTTCTAATTTTCTTGTAAAATTCTTGCATCCTAAACAGGCAGTAAAGGGAGCTTCTAATGATGCCATGTCGTCAAATCGAATGATGAACGAGTGACTGGATTAATAATTGGGTGTTGATAAATATCATCAAAATGTTTTCTTTCTAACTATCATCCAAATTTATGACCGTTGGATTAGAGATTCAACGGCCACGAATTCTCTCCCTCCAAAAAAAACTCCCCCCCCTCAAAAAAAGGGGGCCGTTGGATCTCTAATCTAACGGTCCCAAATTTAGATGATTATTAGAAAAAAAACATCTGGGTAATACCTAGACACACTCTTAATAGTTACAGTAGTGGGCTAATGTGGAATAAGGGCTAGTAAAATTGATTAGGGCAGATTAAAACTCCCATGAAATCCTTTTCACCTCAGACATACATTCTTTTTCTTTTGAAATCGACATACATACATTCTTCCTTGCTTGCATAACCTAACTAGCCAAACATGCCAGTACATCACCATTATCAAGCATCAGCTATCTGAGCCTGCCAAGTATAGCACATGAAGTAAGCTTTGTTGCATTGGCAGTCTTGAAAAACACTGTAGGTATATGAAGGCCTACGCTTGATTGCTTCGATATTTCAAGGGTATCGGTCACTTGGCCTTAATGGCTGTAGACCTGTACTATAACTATGGGGCTCTTCGGTTCATCTTGACCAAGCATTAGCAAAACTTCGGCAAGAAAATAAACTGAGGAGCTAATGAAAAAGGAGTTTTACAAAAAAATTGGCATCCATAAGCTTGGAACCAAATCGTTTTGCTGCAAGCAAGCTTGAAACGGGATCCCCTGCCTCTGTGTGTAGTAAAAACAGACGAGCACAGTGTTGTGGCTCTTCCCTCTTCGACTGTCCGGACATGGTGAGTCTGCGATGCCTCCGTTCCGATGGCGCACGGAAAGAAAGTTCCAGCACCAAGGAAACCGTGTCTTTCTACAATGGCAGAGTAAACAATGCACGATGAAAATCAAGCCATAATATCAGTAGTGTTTTTGTTCTTTCCATCATCAAATTATCAGCTTTAGCCTAATACAGGTAGATGGCACGAATCAGAACTGCAAGCAAGACACGACGACAAGAGAACGCATAAAACCACACGCGCGCGCGCGCAGAGAGATGGGGGGCGAAGTTGCCGCCAAGCCAAGCCTAGCACTAGCAGGCGTCCCACAAGGACCCGTGCGACCAGCAGTGCGCGACCTCCATCTCGCCGGCGCCCGTGGCCCACGCCGGCGGGTCCAGGAGCATGGCCTCCGCCATCTCGGCCCACAGCCTGGGCGAGTCCACGTCGAACTCCTCGTCGCTCCCGCCCAGCTCGACCCGGCCCGGCAGGGCTCGGTCCGAGTCCGGCCCGGCCCCGAACTCGGGGTGCCGGGCCACCAGCACCGGCTCGCACCGCACCCGGTCCGCCGCCTCCGTCGCCGCGGCGCGGATGTCGCTCGGGTGCGAGCTCACCGGCCGGGGCAGCAGGTCCACCGACCCCGGGAAGTTGAGCTGCGCGTCGCGGCCCCGCAGCCGCAGCGCCGCCACGTCGTGCGCCACCGCCGCCATCTCCGCCGACTCGAAGCTGCCGAGCCAGATGCGGGTCTTGGTGCCCGGCTGCCGGATTTCGGACACCCACTTGCCCCATTTCCTCCTCCTCACGCCCCTGTACTGGCAGCTACTCATTGTCATTGGAGACCGGTCCTTGGCCAATTGATCCATTACTTCTTGCAAATTAGCCAAGAACTCTGTGTGTATGTCACAATGTAAAAGAGTAAGTAAAGGGTGTGTGATGGATGCAATGCAGAATTGGCTGTGAATCTTGGAGTGCTTTATATAGGCAATGGATGATGGAGCACTGTGCCACAAGATGCCACTTCATTTGCTAGCTGCTACTATGTTAAGCTGATCATTTGGTTCATGATTGGCGCAATAACAATGCCGCCCTGGCGATAATGTGTGGGCGTGCCGCTGCTAGGGGCACTTCATGGTGGTTGGTTCATGCATTCCTGGAGAGCCACATACTGTTGCAAGAACAGCAAAGGACACTCAAGGTTAGCAGTGCGCTAGCACGTAGGCTAGCCTTGTCAAGCAGAATAATGAAGCATGTACGCTGGAACTGGCAACTGCATGAAGATAGATCAGAAATATCACACACCTAACCAGTTGTTGGAATGTATTGTTCAGAGCTAGAATGTGCAGAGATAAGAGAGTATGTGCGAGAGGCCAAAATTTAACAAGAGCCAGTTTATTTTTTCCTTTTTGGAAGCTTTTTTCACAAAAGGAGCTCGCGCAAACTGCATACAACTACAAGTGTCACGAATGCATATCTCTGAGGCTCAGTCTGTTTGGGACGTAGGATTCGGAAGGAATTCTAGAGGATACACATGAGTTTTTTAATTTCGACAAAAGGGTAAATTTATCCGTGAGCTATTTTCTGCATAATTTCTACGGAATTCATGTGTTCAGATAGGGCTTGAATCCTTCCTACAACGAGGCCAACTCGTCAACTACAGCTGCTGAAACTCGGAACCAGTTCGTGCGAATAGCACCGTTCTTTTTCTTATCTCGCGGCCGGGTTTGGTCACAAGCCGCTCTCTTCTCCAAATTACCTTGTACATGTGTGCAGGGAAGTTAGCTTGGCTGGTCCAATGTCGTATGGGGTCTACGAAGAAACAGGCTGGAGCTGGGCTATTTCTGACTCCTGAGAGAGACACATGAGAGCTAGAGGGGAAGCTAGCTGGTGATCAACATTGTCATTGAGATCTCACTCAATTTCTGAAGCACAGGTACGGTTGGAGCAGCACATAAAAGCTCAGCTAGCAAGGATGATAGGATCTGAAGGAGGAGGCTCGAGCCCAAACTGAGGAAGGGGGCGTGTATCCGTGTGGGCCCCCAATTGGAGGGCGACACGTGTCCGGTTCTGGCCCTACGGGAGATCCCTGGGCCGTACCCCCAATCATGGTACAGTACTGCCGCCTCTGTGTAAGTCTCTGCTGCTCGCTAAAAGCCTTAAACTATCTCAGATGTGAAGTTTTTTGGGGAGTGGTTTGTGTGTTACACAAGATCAGAGTAAAAATTTTGAGCATTATTCAGCTGAAGCACATTGCCATTGTGGCTTCGTTGAGCTGTAAATTACACAACCGTTGTAGAAACTAAGCAGGATGAAGTGAACATATCACCAAAATATCAAAGCCTGAACGATCTCCTCATGATCTGTACGTCAACAGCGTTGATGATCAGAGAGATGAATACGACGGATCCCGGCCATGCGCGATTGTCGCGAATGAATTGGCGTCATCTCTGCATGCATGAGCATGACTATAAACATAAGATAATCATTGTGTAGCCAATGGTGTAGCTAAGCTAGGACCTTAATAGCGTTTTGTGGGGGGGAAAATGCAAACTAAAAGAGAAAGATCCTGCGCGCATATGCATGCTAGCTGCTTGTTCAGGGAGGAACAGTGCAGTGCAGCAGCACCTAGCATCATGCTTGAAACCTTGCAATACAGAGTGTATCATCCTTACACACAGTGGCGGAACCAGGATTTGGCTACGTCCCGGGCTGAACTCTAACCATCTAAAATTAACGCTAATTTATACCCATACCACGATATAACAAAAGTATATCATAATTGGCTAATTGTATTACTGATATGAAACTTGAGTTCAATACTAAACAAACAAACATAAAGCATAATACGAAGAACATGGCATAATCTCAAAGTACAAAAATGTAACATAATAGAGATACAATTTGAGTACCTAAATTACGATGAATTGCTCTCTATCCTATCCTGTCATTTCTTCATTGATAGTTGGACATGAACCAGAACCTGTAAAGACAACATATGAAAGTAAATCAAACATGTGTATGAATAAATATGAACAACACGAAGTTTATATTTATCTGGTGTTTCGTTGGATTGTGTTTCTGTTGAAAAATACGATGACAATGTCTTCGCCCTCTTCATTTTGTATTGACTGTCACAGTGAAATCACATTTTAATACAAGAACAGCTACTGACTGGACAATGGACATCAGGACATTTCAATAATTCAATTCAACATTAACACAATCCTGCTAAAGTGCTAATCATGCGTCACATTTTAATAAAAAGAACAGCTACTGACTGGACATCTAGACATTTCAATTCAACATTATTACATTAACACAATCTTGCTAAACTGCTAAAGTGCCAATCCTGACATTTCAATTCAATAGAAACACATTTTAGTATTTCACAAATCACCTCAGGATTTCAATTCATATCTAGCAATATTAGGCTCTATACTTGTCTATAGCAAAGTAGCAAACTATACCTCAGGATTTCACATTTCAATTTCAATTCATATCATCTAGCAATATTAAGCTCCATAGCAAACTGTACCTCAGGTCTCACTGTCTCAGGATATTCCCAAATGACCAAATACCAAATCGGCAAATCCCAAATCAAATCCCAAAATCCCAAATGACCGATGCAGCGCCGAGACGGGTCGGGAGGCCGGGCAGCGCCGAGACGTGTCGGGAGGCGGGGCGGCGCTGGGAGGCGGGCGGGCGACGCAGGGAGACGGGGCGGGGCGGGCGGCGCCGGGAGGCGGGGAGGCGTTGGATCGGCGTAGTCGTGCAGCGCAGATCTGAGACGGCGGAGGGCCGGAGGCGACGAGGCGGAGGCCGGTTCCGAGGCGGAGGCGACGAGGCGGAGGCCGGTTGCGAGGCGGAGGCGACGAGCGCTTGCGGTGCGGCGGCGAGTGGCGAGTGGCGAGCGAGGGTTAGGGCTGAGCGAGCGGCGCCGCAGCCCGCAGGCAGCGTGAAGGCGCGTGAAGACCGTGGGGCGTGGGCCGCGCGGAGACGGGGGAACGGGTGGGCTGCGTGAAGACCGCGCGTAGATGGGGGAACGGGTGGGCTGCGTGAAGAATGGCCACCGTGGGCCGCCTGGGCTGAATTGCTGAAATATACATGGGCTACCTGGGCTGAATACTAATAATAATACCCCGGGCTAACCTGGGCTATACACTACAAATTTTCTCACGCCCCAGGCTGAAGCCCACCTTGCCGGGGGCCAAATCCGCCCCTGCTTACACATATCAATACATGTTCAACCACGCAGCAGTATAGAGTTTCATGCATGCACCGATCATCTCACCCAATGACGGACGATGAACCACATGATAGCACAGACGCGGTCGCTCCGCCGAGCCTCGAGACCCGTGGACCGCCGATGCATATGTCTGCCGAAAGAGAGCCACACACGGGCGGCAGCCGCGCTTGTGGCTGGAGCACGAACTGCGTCACGCCTAGGGCCGGCCTCGCGACCTCGGTCGTCGATTGATCCATCGGATTTGACTCAGAGCTGTGTAGCCTGATGGCGCCACGGGCCATGTCATATATACTCGGTCTTCTTTGATTTTGTAGAGACTTTTCGATCTATCAATTATTTCTCTTGTTTTTTTACGGTGCCACTCACAATTACATTATGAGAACAGAGATTAGTGACCTATTTATAAACTTCACTTCTAAATATTATCAAGTGACCCATCTATTTCCAGTACACCGTGAGTGTTATAAAGTGACCCATTTATTTCCAGTACACCATAAGACTCTTAAACTATATCACCAACTATGATCATATAGGCCAGTTTTAGCTCCTAGCACATTTGTGTGAGTCATACGTCATGATCAGATTGTTTATGAAATCAATTCCAATCTGATCATATGGGTCAACAGCCTGCAGAGACGATCCTGCAAAAACAAACCTAGCTATGTCGTCCTGTGCTGCACCCAGGTTAAACATATATATGTATATTAAATTCTAGTAGATTTTATCTCAATAAATATGTATACCATATTCCATCACAGCCATCCTCGGCACTTCGAGTATTAATTCTTCAAGTTAAATTTCACTTCAAATTATTTTATATCACTTATATCAATAATATAAATAATTTTACATTGAGTTAAACAGACAATAACCACAATAAATATTAAAAGCCACATAAAAATCTTAACAAAACAGGTGCGACTGATCGAGGCAGGCTAGCCACGATGTAGGCCACGCATATGGACGCGTCCCGCCGTAAATGCTCTTAACAAAACAGATACGACTAATCGAGGCAGGCCAGCCACGATGTAGGCCATGCATATGGACGCGTCCCGCCGTACGTGCTGCAAGCTAACCTCCAAACGCATCGATCAAGCGTGCATGCACCCAACTAAATCGATCGATTTGGCATGTGTACCCGGCCGCGGGCGCGCGCAGCGCAGAGGCGCAGCTGCAGTGCAGGTGAGGTGAACGTCGCACGGAAAAGTAGTAGTTGAGAGGTTGAGCGAGCGAGCGAATGAATTGAGGGGTACGTGGGCCGCGTGCGTACGTCCGTGCGCGCGTACGGGCCCTCCGTGCAATCAGTGGCGTACTCCACATGAGCTGTTCGTTCAATCATTGGCGACGTGACGGACGGACGACGTCGGACCGTCAAAGGAAAGGACCGGGGGCGCCTCACCTTTCGATTCCTCCGTCCGCTACGCCTTTTTGCTTTGCTATTTGGGTCATGTTCCTATGGACGCGCACGGATCGATCGGCTGCAGTCGCGCTGGCACCACTGTTACGAAGTACCGTGCGCATAGTACTGGGATGCTGGCACAGTCGTCGCGAAGTACTGTGACTACAGTGCCTTCATCAGCTTGAGTTTTTAGCGGATTTGGCATTCACTACTACAGAAAGTCTCATAGTAGACGCCTGATGAACACTATTACAGACGGTTGTAATTTGGAGGCCGTCTGTGGTATTTGTGGCGGGAAAAAGGAGTATCACAGACAGTCGGTCTATATTAATGCACTGTGTGAATGCAGCTGGTTGGTGTTGTATATGAATGCAGTTGTTTGGTGGTTGATATGAATGCAGCTGTGGTTATTGGTGTTGTCTTAATAACTACAGTCGCAAAGGCTTATCACAGACGGTTCTGAACTTAGAACCGTCTGTGATATCAATATCACAGACGGTTCTAAGTTTAAAATCGTCTGTGATAGTATAACTATCACAGACGGTTATAAACTTAGAACAGACCGTCTGTGATATTCATCACAGACGGTTCTAAGTTTAGAACCGTCTGTAATAACCTCCCTATATATACCCTCTGGCTAGGGTTTTCCGTGCGCGCTGCGCAGTTATTCGATGTAGATCTAATTAAATCCCGAGCTTGTCGTCGCCTCCGCCTCCCCGAGCCCTCACCGGCCGCCTCCCCGAGCCCGTCGCCGCCGCCGTCCCCGAGCCCGTCGCCGGCCGCCTCCCCCAAGCCCCTCGTCGAGCCCATCGCTGGCCGCCTCCCTCGAGCCCCTCATCGCCTCCCCCAAGCCCCTCATCGAGCCCGTCGTCGTCCGCCTCCCCCGAGCCCCTCGTCGAGCCCGTCGCCGTCCGCCTCCCCCGAGCCCGTCGCCGGCCCCCAAGTATTTTCTTTACTGCCTGCTTGCAAGGATCCTGACCCTGACACCGGCATTCCTTTCAGTATATCTTGTTTACTTTGGATTAATTTCTTATGCTGTCCTTCACTTTCCCTCCAATAGCTTATGAGTGAAAGATTATAAGGCGTGGAACACTATTCTACATGGTTGATGGTTCTTCCTAATTAATATACTATGTAGGATCGGGGTTGAATACTCCCACAGGATCGTAGGCTTGTAAGATGCTATGATATGGATAAAAATCCTGACAGCCTTGCTCATGCATAATCCATTCTTGCAACATTCAATTTGGTTTACTTTTCTGATTTGAGACACGGTTCATCGTAGATTAATTTCTTGTCTCATGCTTTATCATGGTGAACTGTTTGCTTTGCTGTGCGATTAATAGGCAGATTGACCTAGTAATATAATTGTCATATATAAAGATCTCTTTCTATTTCAGCTCTTTTCCTAGAGGTATATCTTTTTTATTGTATTATGGCTTGGTTTAGGTTAATTGTCACCATGGAATTATGAAAATTTGGATACGGTGTGTTGTCTATCATTTATAGAATTCAAGAATTTACAATAAAGAAGAAAAAGGCACAATCTGAAAGACTACTACAATTCATGTATAAAACTGCATTAACATGACAATAGGGAGCAACTGCATCCTACTTGCTTTGCTGTTTTTTGAGATTATTTTGTTATTCTGTTTGAGAAATAAACCCCCACCCAGTTTCTTTGCAATGTCAAAATCCTCAGCAGTTGTAAGTTTCCCAAAAGGAAAAGTACATATTACCCCCTCTACTTTCTAAAAGAACAAAAATTCAATTTTCACTCTCTACTTTTAAACTAGAGAAACAACCCCTTATACTTTCAAGACCAGTGCAAATATCATCCTATTATGACATTTGGTTTGCTATTTGGTACATATTACATTGGTACATTGTTTACTGCAGTAGCTTAGTTTAATTTGCTATTTGGTACATACTACATTGGTACATTGTTTACTGCAGTTGCTTAGTTTACATTGGTACATATTACATTGCTTGTTGTATTAGTATATAGTATAGGCACATAACCCCTCTCTCTGTCCACATCACCCCTCCCTTCTCCCCTTTCCCTCTACTCATCTCCTCTCTTCCTAACATTGAGCATCATGTTTCACTTTTCTTGCTTCCTCATCTTATCCTAATAGACCCACAAATTGAGCAACATGTCATCTGCGTATTCTTCAACACCATCGCCGGAGGCGTCCGCTCCAACATCAAGACGCCAAGGAAGAGGGCTATCGAAGAAGCCTGAGGGCCGATTGACCATCACAGCGGTGGATGCATCTGGGGTTCCTCTCCTTCCTCACAAAGCAGTAAACGCATTCCGAAGCATGGTCGGAATAGTTGCACGAGAACGAATTGAGATCACATACAATTCGTGGAAGAACGTGCTTGACACTCGGAAACGTGAGCTGTGGACCGAAATTTTAGCATCGTTCGAGATCTCAGAAGAACACCTATACGCTGTGCAACGACAAACCTACCTAGCGGCGTGCAAAGCATGGAAGAACTTCAAGAGCACGCTTGTCAGGAAATACGTGGAGACGGACGAAACGCCTTTTCATAAATACCCATTCCTGGAACCACAATGGGAAGAGTTCAAGGCGATGAAAACGACCGAAGATTTCGAAAGTACAAGTGTGGTGCACAAGGCCCTCCAGGCAAAAAACACACACCCCCACAGACTTGGCACAGCTGGGTATGCGGGTAAAATCCCGCAGTGGAGGAAGGAGGATGACCTGGCAACTGCACAGGACATCGCCCCGCCGTTTTCTAATATTCCAGATGAGCGCGCTCGAAATTGGATTAGAGCAAGGTCATCTACAATGACATCGGGAGACGTCTCCTTTCGAAACCCTGTAGACCAGCAAGTGTCCCAGCGCCTGGTAAGATATCGATCGAACTACGTAGCTTGTAATTACTCCACAATTTCGTACGAATTGAAATGACATGTCGTGCTCTTGCAGGAAGAGCTGATTTTGAATCTACCCTTGGATCATTCCAGGGAACAAGGGAAAATGATATGCTCTCCATGGCCCTGGGAAACAAGGAGCACCCGGGTCGTACGAGAGGCCTTGGGTTTTACGCTCCTTGGAAACATGGTTTCCAAGATGACTCCGGAATGTATCGGCGTAGGAAGAGAAATAAAGCCGAGCATGACGCACAGCTACGAGAAGAGATCAAGGAATCTCTTAGAGAGGAGCTAATGGGTGAGCTGCCTTATGTAATCAAAGATGAGGTGCGGAAACAAACAGAAAGTCAGCAGCCCGCTACCGCCGCTCCTGTGCTTCGCAAAAGTTAATGTGGATGGTGTGCATGTCAATTTTGAGGTGGTCCCGCTACCGAAGCCCACAACGACGAGATCGCGACTCTAGGATAGGCCATTGGAACATTCATCTAGTGGCAAAAGCGACATCTCCCTGGAGGCTTCTTCACCGGTGGCAGGACCAGAGCAACATGCACTGGTGCCATCTCTATTACAAGACCAGTCGGTTCCACCACCGGTAACTGCACCGGTGCCATCTCCATTACAAGACCAATCGGTTCCACCACCAGAAACTGCACCGGTGCTATCTCCACGGGTGCTATTCTCGCCGGAGCAACTTGCACCGCTGCTACCTTCAAAGTCGACTACCGTGAAGTCGATCTATAGCCGAGGCAGCAAGGCCAGCAAGGGCAAAGCAAAGAAGACCAATGATGATATACCGTACGTACCTACCTTTGGCCCGCAAATTCGTGCTTGGCGAGCCGTTGCTCGAGCAAAAAGCCCTCAAACCCCTAGCATATAGTTGCATACAATTGCACACGTGGTATATGCAGCAGTCCAATAAGCTAGAGGGAGAATGGACCTCAAGTATCACTGTCAAATTCACGTCGGATGATTTCCACCACAGTTTTCAAGAGTGTATGTTCGTGGTCGCCTTTGAGGATTTATTCGATCTGTTCACGCTCAATGCTCTCGACGTCTCAATCATTTGATGCTGGACGCTGT
The DNA here is from genome assembly GCA_017311315.1 of Dendrocalamus latiflorus. Classification (NCBI taxonomy): domain Eukaryota; kingdom Viridiplantae; phylum Streptophyta; class Magnoliopsida; order Poales; family Poaceae; genus Dendrocalamus; species Dendrocalamus latiflorus. Next base: position 22,444,930 of record CM029637.1, read on the forward strand.
AAGTGTGTACAATCTCAGTCTCCGTTCATGTCAAACCGATAAATGTCATATCTAATTTATTGCTTTCGTCTGTATATATATAGACACATGCTGACTAAAGCTAGATTATCCAACTCATCGGCTGGTTTCTTGGACCCACACTTGGTCGCCAAGGATACCATCGACCAGGATACATCCCTCGTCGAGAGGTACATTGCAGCAGGACTGATGGGTTGCCTCAAAAAGGACTATGTACTTATGCCCTTCCATCAGAACTTTCATTGGATTTTAATAATAATTGTACCAAAATGGAACAAGGTATATTACCTTGATTCCCTAAGTAAGAATAAAATGGACTTCACAGTTGTCAGCCAAGTAATCGATAAGTAAGTACATATTCTCCATACATACCTATATTGTACTCTTTCTTTCCTTCCGAATGACTAAGGTTAACTTTTTTGAATCACATAGGGCGTTCGCGATGTACATTGAAATGGGAGATGACCCGAAGCGCGGGGCCAAAGGCCTGCTGACACATGCTCGAGATTTTAAGGTATTCGCTATTTCACATTAATTAATCCTATGCAACAGTTGGTAGTAATGCCTCTTGAACTAACACATTCTATTTTTTGCAGTGCCACCAGCAGCCGCCGGGCAACACATGTGGATACTACATTTGCCATCATATGGAACTACTCCTCGATTCCTCGAGGATCACCAATTCCAAGGTTTGTCAATGTTTCCATAATTACTTCATACTTATCACGTTACATATATACGCACATTGATATTCCTATCGACAGGCTGCGTACATCCCGTCAACTCCATTGAAACAGCCTGATCTTGGACGGATTCGAGCAGAGTTGGCGTACTTTTTGCTGACTCAAGTCATAAAGCCAGAAGGCCGGTTCCACTGCGCACCATAGATACATAATCAACGAACTTGTGAGGCAGCACAAGCTATACTTGTGTATTTGTTATTGGATATTTTATTTTAATTCAATTAATTGATTTGCGAAATGGATGCTTTATGTTTGTGAAATGAAGTGCGTTGTCAATTGAATGTTTCATGTCTGTGAAATGAATTGATATGTGAAATGTATCTGAAATGAAATGAGATGTGTGAATTGTATGTTTTATGTCTGTGATTGTCTGCTTGTTTCAGAGGGCATGGCTAGCATTTCCTGAGGCTAGCCGATAAACAGAAATAGATTTAGATTTAGAAGAAAGGAATATCACAGACGGTTTTTCATTAACAACCGTCTGTGATTATCAGATATCACAGACGGTTGTTTACTAAAAACCGTCTGTGATTATCACATATCACAGACGGTTTTTACTTAAAAACCGTCTGTGATATCTGGTAATTACAGACGGTTCGAAAACTGTCTGTGATAACCTTCGATTATCACTGACCCATAAATTCAGACGGTTCAGAAAACCGTCTGTGATGACGTTTCTGAACCGTCTGTAATGTGGTTTTCTGTAGTAGTGATTGTTACAAATCAAAGCTTGTTCTAGTACTATTTTGTATCGTATTTACAAAAATAACAGTATAGAAGAAGTATTGACAAAAATATTATTTTTGCTGACGGCGGGCCGGGCGGCAACGCCCGCGAGACGATGCGTGGCACTGTCGCCCAGCCCGCAAGCGGCAGGTAATTAAGCCGGCTATATCTCCCTAATTTTTCCCCTGGTTTAGTATTTGTTTTAATCTTTAAATATATCAAATAATCTCAAAAATTACAAAAATTTATGTACAGTCTTCCGACATAACATTCCTCATAGTGTAATTTTTAAGGAATTTTATCCGTGGCGAATGTTGTTCACAAATTCATAAAATTTTGATATTTGTATGAGTTTTTACCTATAGCAAATGAGCTCTAAAAATTACAAAATTTTATGTGAAGTCTTCCGATGCAGTAATAGTTATTATATAATTTTTTTTGGGAATTTTATACAATCCGAATTAGGCATGTTTAACTTGACATGAATTTAACCAAACAATCTTAGTACATATTTGTAGTACAAATAGTAAAAATGTACGAAGCACTATTGGCTGTTCACGCCTATTGCCAGCCCCCCCAGGTGGCAGGTAATTAGGCCGGCTAATTAGCCGACCTAATTACCTGTCTAATTTTTTTCATTTAGTATTGGTTCGAATTTTTAAATATATAAAATGAGCTCACAAAATTATGAAAATTTATTTACAGTCTCTCGACACAACATTCCTCGTAGTGTAATTTTTAGGGAATTTTATCCATTGTGAATGTTGCGCAAAAATTTATATAATTTTGATATTTTTATGAGTTTTTACATATAGCAAATGAGCTTCAAAAATTACGAAATTTTATGTGAAGCCTTTTGATGTAGTAATAGTTGTTATGTAATTTTGTTGGTAATTTTATGTGATCCGAATTAGCCACGTTTGTTCAGATTAACTTAACCATATATTTAACGATCGTAACGCTTGTTTTGAAATGCCATGTGTCTGGCAATCGTGGTATATATTATTGCGGCTATCCTGGTTTGCACAATTATCACTCTCTCTGTATGTGCCCCTCTTGCGCGCTCTCTCGTTCGCAATAATATCATTATTTGAGTGTCGTCCCCCTCGCCCGCTCCCTCGTTTACACATTTGTCATTCTTACGATGCCGCCCCCCTCACCCGAAGCGCTGGTAGTGATAATTATTTCTTTCGCTCGGGCATAAATATGCTCCTCTGGCGAATGCGTAGCTCATTACATCGAGAAAGCAGTGTCCCAGTCGCTCATCGCAGGTCATTGTCGCGGTCGTTGCTCATTAGTTCGAGAAGGCAGTGTGTAGCTCAAAATTCTTAGTGCTGATTTCTTCTCTGCAAAGACAAGTAATTTTTGATCGTATTCTTTTGACATTATTCCCATAATCATAGTCAATTAGTGTTATTTAGTTAGTCGTGATTAATGTAGTTTGTATTACGAAGTAAGTATGTCGTAGTAATTTAGACATAGTTTGTAGTATTATTGTGTACATACAGTAACCCATAAGTAATGAGTTAGTGCTAAGGACGACGGTAGTGAATGGCTCGTCTTTTTTTCGGATGAGTAATTAAATTATTGGTAAGTAGTGAAGTATTCACGCACGCATGTAATCACCGACTTGTAGTATGCTGCTGTCATTATGAATATTCACAGTAATATTTCGTCTGTCCCATTTATTGCAAGGTACTATCAAAACTAATAGTGCGTACCTAAATATTTGAAGAAGGCAGTGCGTAAGTCATTGAGGATGCGGCAGTGCTGATTAGTTCCCCCCCGAAGACAGGTAGTTTTTTATAACTTGCTTTCGACGTTATTCGGGTAGTGCGCACATGAGCCACCCAGCGGGGGCACCATGCTCACCCGCCAGGTCATCGTGACCCAGCAAGTCCGATCGGCCATCGCAATCTACTGAATAACTGATTGTGATATTAATATCATAGATGGTTCCATTATGTAACCGTCTATCATGTTGTACATTATCATAGATGGTTCTATAATAAAACCATCTGTGATGTTGATCCTTACCACAGACGTTTCTATTATGGAACTGTCTATGATATTAACATTATCACAGATGATTGTATGATGGAACCGTCTATGATACATATATCACAGACAGTTTGTGCCATCAAACCGCCTGTGATAGTTCCTTCTATACACAACATATCAGGTTTTTTGGCTAGCCTCATGAAATGCTTGCCATGCCCTCTGAAAACAAGCAAGCAGATATAATCATTTCTAAATTCCTCATCCACGACATTCTCAACTTTGATAATCCTTCTTTTTCCATGAAGAACTACACGGTGTTTCTTATTTGTCGGGTTGGTTACACAAAAAACTTGAACAACTTGCCTCACGAGTATGAATGATTCTTCTTTGTATGCTACACATTCAAGGTCGACAGTAGCGACGCCATACTTATCGATCTTTACACCTTGTGAAAGTTGGACCCAATGGCACCGAAAGAGAGGGATCTTGAAAATTACCTAGTGAAGCTCCCAAATGTCCTCTACAAGCCCGTAGTAGGAGCTTGTGGTAGTGGTATTGAACTGCTCATGAAATGCATCTATGCGAATATCTGAATTCTGGACTGTGCTCTTTCTATCATGATCTGTTGTATAAAATGTAAACCATTAACGTCATATCCTTACCATATCACAATTATAAATTTTGGCCCTCTTGCCAACCATTGCAGTGTTTCACTTGATGACCTTCCAGTGAATCGCACCCTTAACCATTCGTTGAACCGATGGTTCTACTGTCTCGTGATCCAATCCTCCGACCGGCTTGGATTCTCTTGGCGTAGCATGCCCTTGTGCTCTTTAATATACAGGGACACTCTAGTCATGTGTTGCAAGATCATGAAATGGGCTTGAGTGTACGATCTAGATCAAGAGTTATTGCTTTCCTTCCGATGGTCTTGATACCCTCTAGCCTCCCCTCATGGCGAGATAGAGGCACACCTATCGGTTCGACCTGAGCCATGTAATCAATGCAGAACTCAATGACCTGTTCGGTTGTATAACCTTCGATGATGCTGCCCTCCGGTCGAGATCAATTGCGTACATAGCACTTGAGAATTTTCATGTACCTCTCGAACGGGTACATATGACGTAGAAATATAGGGCTGCATATTTTTATCTCTTTCACAAGGTGGATAATGAGATGGACCATAATATTGAAAAATGATGGAGGGAAATCCATCTCAAGATGACATAGAGCCGTCATCTCCTCGGTCTGCAGAGCATCTAGTCCATCAGGATTGATGACCTTCTGAGCAACTATGTTAAAGAAATAACACAGCCTCATGATTGTTACTCGAACCTTGTTCAGCAAAATACTTCTAATCGCTACAGGAAGCAATTGTGTCATTAGCACTTGACAGTCATGAGACTTCATACCAATTATTTTCAAATCTTCCATGGAAACAAGTTTCTTCATACTAGTAGAGTGACCGAACGAAACTTTCACACTATGCAAGCACTGACATAGTTCAGTTCTCTCAGACTTAGGTAGAGTGTAGAAAGCTAGGAGAAGGTACGTGCGTTCTATATCGGTCTCTATCAGTACTAACTCATTCCTGATGTTCATAACAACCAAGTCACGCCGTGCGTTTGACACTATCCTTTGTTTTGTCATGAATGTTCAGTAAGAGACCAATCAAGCTATTATATATATTCTTCTCTACGTGTATGACATCAATATAATTATAAACTTCTAAGTGCTCGCAATAAGATAAGTCCCAAAAAGCTAACCTCTTCTCCCACATGTTCTTCTGACGGGTCCTCAACTTTCGTCCCTTTCTAAGCACAACATTGGTATCCTTGACCATATCATAGATCGCTTTCTCACTAAAAGGTCTTGGTGCTGAGCCATCCACTTTATTTTCATCAAATTATTTCTTCATCTTGCGGTATGGGTGATACCTTAAAAGGAACCTACGGTGACGTACGTACATAGTTTTGTACGAGTTGTTCAACTACACACTCTCGGTATAATCTAAGTAGTGTGGGCAAGGTTTGGCTCCTTTCGTACTCAATCCCGATAGGTTACCAAGGGCAGAAACATTATTGATGGTGTAGAACAACATGGCGTGCAGAGTGAAGTTCTTTTGTTTGTTCGCATCCCATACCTATGCCTCTTTGTTCCACAGTGTCACAAGATCTTCCATCAATGGTGCTAGGTACACATCAATATCATTCTCATGTTACTTCGGCCTTTGGATAAATAGTGACATCAAAATGTACTCCTGCTTCATACACAGCCAAAGAGAAACGTTGTACATGTATACATTCACGGGCCAGGTGCTATGTCGGCTGCTCATGTTACCGAAAGGATTCATTCCATCTGTACTCAACCCAAACCTTATATTCCTCGGTTCCACATTGAAATATGCAAACATCATATCAATGTTCCTCTACTAGGCAGAATCAGCAACATATCTTATCATTCTATCTTTCTTACGCTCCTCCAAGTGCCAACATAGCATTCTTATATCCTTTCGGTTCACAAATAAATGCTTCAAATAGAAAATTATAGGCAAATGTCACAACATCTTAGTAGGAGGTCCTTACTTCACCTCGATACTCTCGCTGCCATTTGAGTCATTCTAATGCTTGTATTGGGATACTTTGCACACTGGATAAATATGTAATTTTGCATACTCTTTATGGCAGAGGATACAATCATTCAGACATGTATGTATTTTTTTCTACTTCTATTTTCAATGGACAAAGAACCTTCTTGGCTTGGTAGGTGGTTCTTGGTAACACATTTCTCTTTGTAAGGATGTTTGCTAAGAGACCTAACAACGTCGTGAAACTCTTGCCGGACCAATCTTTGCTTGCCTTCAATTTTAGCAGTTCAATAACAGATGACAACCTTATGTATTGCAGCTTGCAGCTTGGGAATAAAGGTTTCTCTCAGTCCTCCATCAAGCCCTTGAATTTATGAAACTCTCTCTCACTATAGTTCCCTTCTGCATCGTATATCATCTGATCTAGATTGTCATCATACGACCCATCTTCATCGAAACCACAATCTACAATTGGTATATCGTTGTCTCACTCGATGATGTTATAAGTATCTTCATGTATAAAATTCTTCTCTTCACTGTGACTGGTCCAACATGTATACCCCTTTTTGAAACCCCTTCGAATCAAGTGAGTTTCGATCTGCGATGAGTTGATAAACATTTTCATATTGTCACAATCAATGCATGGATAGTACATATATTTCATTCCCTTCTTCAACATATCCTGCTCAGCTTCTCTTCTAAAAGCATGCACGCCATTAATGTACTCTTCTCTCACATGGTTCTTAACGTACATCCAGCTTCGGTCCATCTACGCTACGCATGTAACAAATTAATGCCAAATTAGATTATTAATGCTACTATAGCTAGCCAGCCTAATATTTACACATAATTAACATTCACCTTATAATAAATTGTCCATATCTAAATTAAGTAGTTAGCTACGTACAATTCATGAAGTAATGTATATATCAAGCAAGAATATATTGAAGTAAACAAGGAGTAGTGACCCATTCTTAAATTGGAGTAAACTACCAATTAAGCTAGATCTAAATCTAGCTATCACCTCTCTTTATTACAAAGCATATAATTGGAATTAAATACTAATCTCTAACCAATAAGAACAAATAGATCTATAAGCTAGATCTGCAAGCGATATGCTTTCACGAAACTCCCCAAAGCTAGCTGCCTCCTTCAATGCAGCGCAATGAAGATAAATCTGCTAGGACCCAACAGGCTAGGCATTCAATAACGTGGTGTATCCTAGACACGTCCAACTGCAAACCGTCTGTGGTCTTGCACTATATAAATGGTTCTCATTAATAACCGTCTATGATAATTCATAGACGGTTCTTAACAAGAACCATTTGTGATAACGGGAGATTTCACAGACGGTTCATATTAATAACCATTTGTGAATAAATATCACAGACGGTTCTAAAGTAGAACTATCTATGATAAATACAATTCTAAAATCTAAATTCATTCTCATATACATAAATGCAAATTCAGTAATGACTCACAAGTAAATATGTATTATGTAGTTTCTTTTTATCGGTTAGTAATGCTGTCATGTCGTTATACTGAGACTGTTTATATATATATATATATATTATATATATATATATATATATATATATATATATATATATATATATATATATATATATATATATATATATATATATATATATATAAAAGAGAGTAAATACAAATTCAACTATTTGATTTTACATATATATGGCGCCCAAACAGCATGGCCAGTCGTTTCTTACAAAAGATAACAAAAAAGTAGAAACCTAATTGCAATCTCCAACTTTAAAACTTCGTAGGCAACGTGGTCGACGTCGGACGGTTTGGGATCATCAGTGAATGAAGCCCAAAATGCGTCCACCCACTGAAGCACTCATTCAAGTGTCTCCCAAACACCCTCCGACTGAACAAAAGTCGAATTGAGCCCATATACACTCTTTCCTTTCTTGAGGGGTCTCAGCAAGGTTAGCTCGCCGTAAGTGAGAGACCAACGATGTGGCGGAGGAGGATGTCAAGACGGCGGAAGGTGGTCTTCAACTGCTTTGGCAAATCCTTGAACATAGAAGGGAGGACACTGTTGGCATAGTGTTCTTCCGCAGCATCCGCCAGCGTGCGGCCGGTGAGGTGCTTGTCCAGGATAGCTAGCTTGGCCATCAATACCAGCGACAAGGAAGAATATGGAACCATTTATTTGTGCTTGAGAGACAAGGAAGACAAGGAAAATAGCCGACTGGCAAGGTGCTTGTACATAATTAATCTTTGGTGGTGGACAATCATTTTTATACAACAAGAAATACATCTAGTTTGTGAGGCGAAGAGACACATTTGGGAGCCGAAATGATAGAAGGCGTGCATCGGGATATCACAGACGGTTCTAACCACATGTTGTCTGTGATACACAACTACCACAGACGATTTATATTAATGACCGTCTATGAACTATCACATATGGTTCTAATGAAATACTGTCTGTTATGTCTGCAATTATCACAGACGGTTCATATTAATAACCATCTATGAAATATCACAGACGGTTATTAACAATAACCGTCTGTGATAGTAAGGTATCACAAATGGTACATGGGTCACGCTTATAAAACTATCTGTGATAATTATAACACAGATAGTTCGAGGAATCGTCTGTGATGAGGCATCCAATATAGCCTTTTTTGTAGTAGTGTTAGCAAACACTAATTCTTCTTACCAACACCAATATGACACACAGAGATAAGTCAAAACCTTATCCATTTTAGCATTGACAACCTTTTGATTAGTTAGAGATTCCGCTGCTCTACTATACAGCTCTACTTCAAGGGTTCTTTAGCATCAACAACAAGAATTTCAAATCTAGGTAAGGAAACATAGTCCCAAACTTTGAAGGCATGGAAGAACTCGTTGAAGTAACAACATTCGCTCCAAACTGTAACAGAGATGAGAGAGATCACCTCTTGTGTTGCTGGCGGGTCCTTGCTGCCCGAGAGCGCACTCTGGCTCCACAGCGGTGTTCATAGTGAGGCTCTGCAGTGAATTAGTGGCGGCGACGACAGAGAAGAGCCTAGGGTCTCTTCGATGGTGGGGCGGGGGGAGATGTAGCGCCTAGGGTTTTGCCATCGATGGCGATGGCGGCATCATGATCAGGTTCGAGGGTAGGATACATGGGATCACCGATGGCAGGGGCAAAGGAGAGAGGATGGGCTTGGTTAGCGACAGACCTCTCGACGAAGCCGTCAGGGAGCAAGTTGGCCTCCGAGAGGAACATCATCGGCAAGCCTTTCATTGGAGCTTTTTCTGTGCTGTCGGATCCAAAGAGGGGGTAGGGGCAAAGAAGATGTAGCACCTAGGGTTTTGCCATCGATGGCGATGGCGGTGTCATGATCGAGTTTGAGGGTGGGATGCAGGGGATCGTCCGCAGCGGGGGCAAACGAGAGAGGAGGGTCCTGGTTGGCTACAGAGCTCTCGATGAAGCCGTTGGGGGGCGAGTTAGCCTCCGAGAGGTGCGTCGCCGACAAGCCTTTCATTGGAGCATTTTCTATGCCACTAGATCCAGCGAGGGAGAGGAGGCGGCGGCTAGGTTGATGGGGGGAAGTTCACGATGAAATCGGGAGGGGAGGGGAGGCGGTAAGAGGATCCTCTTGTCGGTACTTTTATTTTGAGAGAGGAAGAGGCTGATGAACCATCACCAACTGGAGGGAATGGTGAACTACCACCACCAACTCCTTTTAAGTAGTGTGTATGTATGTGTGTATGTGTGTGTGTGTGTGTGTGTGTGTGTGTGTGTGTGTGTGTGTGTGTGTGTGTGTGTGTGTGTGTGTGTGTGTGTGTGTGTGTGTGTGTATATGTAGGAGAAATGCCTTCTACTCTTGAGTGTATTTACTCCCATCTCTGATATACCATCTAAATGAATTTGAAATACTCCTTTATCTTTTAGGTACACCCATATACTAATTATAAGATACTCTAATGTAGTATATATGGTTTTAGCGCATTTTGCAAATACCTTCATGTTTGCACTAAAAAGAAGCATGTCTAAAAATGTACATACCACATCTGAAAAAACGTACATATCACATAGATGATCTTATATACTCATATACTACACATACATACCCTCCGTTGCGCAAGATACGGCATAGAGAGTAACTACTCCTAGAGTAGAAAAGAGGCTTTCTATGTATTTATGTGTGTGTATACACACTTGTAGCTGCGGCAATGCTTCCATTGAACATAAATGCAGATACCTGAATAATTGATATATTCTTTGTTCATGGTTAACGTTTCTCGCATTACTGTCATATCAATTTCTTGTCATATCTTCCTTTGGGTCAATGAACTGGGGGGCCTTTTTTATACCGGTTTCCACTTCTTGTTGATGCCAGTACTGGTGTTACAATGTATGAAAGCGGTAAGATCTAATTGATCCTTTTTGACTCTGAAAATCCTTGGTTGTGGGCATATGAACAGTGGCTTCCATAGTTATTTTTAGAGTAAAGTCCATTACCGGTCCTTAAACTTTTTATGCTGTGTCATCCCGGTCCATAAACTTTTAAAGTGTGTCATCCCGGTCCTTAAACTTTCAAAGTGTGACAATTTCTTTTGAAAATCTTATAGACCGGAATGACACAGCATAAAAAGTTCACTGCTACAACTACATAGGATATTGCCACACTTTGAAAGTTTAAGGACCGGAATGACACACTTTAAAAGTTTATGGACCGGGATGACACAGCATAAAAAGTTTAAGGACCGGTAATGGACTTTACTCTTATTTTTAAGATGAAGTACTTCCTGTTCGGATAGTTTAGTGAAAACTAGCTACTACTAAACGGTGAAATGAATATAGATACTAATATGTGCCTTGAATGTGCAGGAGATATTGTGAAGTACCTGTTCAGACAGTATGGACGGAAAGAGTCCTCCTTATGGACTCCTTGAGAGGTATCCAGCTTTGCTTATTTTGAAAAGCTTATGTGTTTTACCTCACATAGGTCACAGAGCTAATATACTTGTCTATGATATATTGATGTTAGAATCGTTAAAACTACAGTTCCAAACTAATGCTAGACAACTTCCTGTCATCCTATGCTATTCTCAAGCCATCTCCACATTTTTGCAGTACAATTTTCACAGGATGGGTTCCTACTCTTCTTCGAGCTGGAAGAGGAATGACATTGTGGAACAAAGCTGGTGTGGTTTCTGCAGAGAAGTTGGAACTCCTCTCGTTTGAGAACGATACTGTAAGAGCTACTCCTCTCCTTGCTTTCCTTATATAGGAGTTGGCTCTATTTTCTTTCTGATATGTGGGTGATTCAGTATGCAAGGATTGTCCGTGAGGCTCTCTGTGAATTGGAGCTTCCTTACGTTCTCCAGAACGTGGGAGAGGGATCCTCAAAGATGCATTTGCTTCAAAGTATACCAGGTTCCAAACAGGTAAAGCGAGCCACATGATGTATTTCGAAACATGAATTGTTTAGAAGTTATAACAGCAACTAAATTATTTTGACGATAAGCTCTGATACTCACACATGTCGCCTCACATTCTTTTATTGGAATGCAGTTTCTGTGCCCAGCAGGCAAATTGTTTTAAGCATTGCACTTTTAGCACCCTCCATTCAAGATAACTTGTAATACTTCATACTGTCTCGGTGTTTCAGGTACCATATCTGATCGAACCTAATACCGGGTTCAAATCGGGGGGACCATAAGAAGATACTGCCCTATTCAATACTCGATTAGTACCTAGTATCTCTCTGAAGCTCAGCAAATCTGAGGGACCATGTGAGAGTTTGTAGCATAATGTTATGATAAACTATTGTCAAGTGTGTGGAGCTGAAATTTGAATTTTGCAAAGTTTGAATTTTATTTGGTTTGTTGTCAGACAAACCAGTCTGACCGTTAGCTAATTACCGGTCTAATCGCTGGCTAGTTGCCAGCCAGACTGTCGGTTGTTGCCGGTCAGACCAGCGGGCGGTATGACCAGAGATTTGTTGGCGGTTGTATTATTTCAGAGAGAGGTGTTTGCACTGTGTTCAATCGGTTTGATCGGTCTCTAGTTGGTGGTCGGATCGGCCTTGAAGTATATTTTTTAGATTTTAGGAATTTGGTTTTGGGATGTTTTGATATATATTTGGTCAGTGTATTAATGTTGTGTGAATCATGTTTTAGCTAACATAGATCAAGTTATGAAGAACTTGTGTCTGGAGACGATTTATTTGTTTTTGGATATGCAGAAAAACTTGGAGTCAAACATGGTCAATGATGAGAATCGTGGCTATGCTCAGGAGGAGCTGAGAATTAGAACAGTCAAGGATGCTAGTAAGATAGTTGAGCTCAAGCATAGCATAATAAAGGTGGGAAATATTGAAAGTAAGGTCCGAGTGAGACGTGGTCCAGTCGATCCGAACGGAAGAGACTTGCTGACGCGTGACAGATCATTGGTGCACCTACACGCGGCAAGCATGGAGATTGCTTACAAGAAAAATTAAAGACCGAATCAAGTAAGGGTATTTTGGTAAGTTTGCCAAATACTAGAAACTGCGTTGAATCAAAACCGCGATGCTTGGAAAAGCAGTTTAGGTCAAGGAGATACTAAGAAGATCAAGTAGATCAAAGGCTACAGACTTAGCGGATTCGAGCTCATGTGCTTTGAAAAGCGTGCATGAGTTGAATGTGTGAGTAAAATCCATGTTGTGTGGGGTTAATGGGCTTTCTTCCAATGTGCTACTGGATAGTATCAATTAGGGTTAGATATGAGCTGGTTGTCTTATCTATTTAATAGGTTGGGGATGGAACCTTGCAAACCAACCATCTTGCCAACCAATCATTCCAACCTTGTGTTCTAGAGTTAGCGTTAGAAGAGTGAGTGATGTGGTATGCTCTCTTGTCCTTTAAGTAGAGCGGCTCTAAAACCTTCATTCTTAAGAAGCAATATATCAACTTTGATCATCACTTATGGTGTTTTTTTTATTTGATTGATTTGCTATTGACCTTATTAGTTTCGATCTCTTCCCTCTCCTTCTTGATCTTGTTGTGTACTAAGGATGTATAAGTGATAGAGATGACTATTGGAGATTAACTCCCATCCATCTAGGCACTAAGTCTTGTATGATTTTGAAGTTGCCTGGTTTTGTGTGGATTTGAACTCATCTTAAGATTTCTTAATCTCAGGGTTTTTGCTTTGAATCTTTGGTAGAATTTGCTTGCTGTGACATGTAGGAACACATCTAGAGCAATCTTGGTCATCATCTACTCACGAGCAAGTCTTATTTTGAATTTTTGGTTTTTCCTCGATTTTGGTGTAACTTTACTTATTCTTCAGAAAAGTTAAAACTTTAATAAGGATTCAAGTGATCCTTGAATAGAATAGGTTCTTGGGACTCCAAGCAAGGTATGTACAAAATTTAATCTTATTTGGTTATGGATTTGGGGAGTTGCACTGAAAGAGATTTGGACATATTTTCTATTATGATAATAGGAGGGCCGTCAGACCGTTTCCTTAGCCCAGTCATATCGGTTGCCGGTCAGACTACTCGGTTGCCGCTGGTCAGACCACTAGAGCGCCGTCAGTCAGACCACAAGAGAGTTGCCAGTTAGAACTACAGTTGTGTCACCGGTTAGACAACAACCTGGTGGCCGATTAGACCGCTCTAGTGTAGAGCCTAGTTCTTTGGTTTTTGAGATTGTTGCTTGGCTTTTAGCTTCCAATTATGATCTTCATAGTTCTGTAGCTACTGGAGTAAAGAATTTAAGAATACTTGAGGAAAAATTTGTGTGGCTCCGCTCATCCCTTTCTATTGCCATTGCCAAAGAACGGGATACGAGCTTAGAGTCGTTGATATTCGTTTAAGCTCTGGTTTTTGATTTGCCATTGAGTCGGGTTGACATGTACGCAGGTGAAGGTCCCGGGTCGGAGCCGTCCACGCGTCATCCCCGAGGCTAACCAGGCAAGTGCATTGTAAAGCGGTGAATTCGGGTAGTGAGTTCTGTTAAATGAATGATGATGCATTGCTTACCATGTTGGGGTAAGTTACTATTTCCAGATGATGCATTGCTTACCATGTTGGGGTAATTTACTATTTCCGGAGATGCATTGCTTACCATGTTGGGATAACTTTACCATTTCCGGGTGCATGATGAGAAATGATAAATGATGAACATTGAGACATGGCATGTTGATATGCATAAATGGAGAACTTGCATTGCATGCATGTCATGAAAAGAGATAGTGTTGGTCCACGTTGAGTGGACGCTCCATAGGAGTGGAGTTTGTGGTCCCCGTATGAGAACGACGGGCTACTATGGTTCCCGTATGAAAAAGGACGGGCTTGTGATCCCCGCATGGAAACATGCGGGCCTGGGTGAGTATCAACGGGTGCTCGCTCTGCTATACCGGTATAGGCTAAAGAGACAAGAGAGAAGTGCATGTGCATATGCATGATGAATGGTTCATCGGAACTTGAAGTGGTTAAAGGGAAAAGTGGTTAATGAAACTGGAATGATTATGGTCTAATGAATGAACCTGTTATTTGCTGTTTTGCTTTGTACTTGCTAAGTCGGTGGACTTACCCTTGCTTCGTTGTTGTTTTTAGGTGACCGTTGAGGGCGTCATGCACGTGCGGGAGTAGCACATGTATAATTGGCACAAACCAGCAACACTCTTTGTACTACCTTTCAGTGTATCTTAGCCTTACTAGTATGCTAGAGTAATCGTTAAAAATGATATGTTGTATCTGAACGCAGCAATATAAATAAATCTAGTATTGGCTTAAATTCTTCTAGTGTTGATGAAATGGTATGAGTATGCAGTGGTGGTAACATTCTGGCCCAGAGGGTGGGCGGGGTGTTACAGTTTATTCTTGAGAACGGTCAGAACTTTGAAAAAGATTTAAGTGATCTTTGGATGGAAAAGATTTGGACTTGAAGTGATTTTCTGTTATGAGAACAGAGGAGTGGCCAGACTGTTTCTTGGCCTGATCATACCGGTCGTCGGTTAGAATGCTCGATTGTTGCCAGTTAGATCGCAAGAGTGCGGCCGATCAGACTGCAGTTGCATCGCCGGTCAGACTGCAATCTGGTGGCCTATTAGATCATTCTGGTGCAGATCCTAATTCTTTTATTTTTGAGATTGTTGTTTTACTTTTGATTTTTCGTTCTAATCTTTAGAGCTCTGTAGCTACTAGACCAAAAAAATTAAGAATACTTGGAAGAAAATTTGTACACATTCTCGGCTAGATTCTTTATATGTTTGTACTGATGCGGTCTTAGCTAAGTCAGTAGTGGCTGGCGGCTCTTGCTTGGTAGAATCTTCGTGCTGACTGTGCACTATCTACAGTAGAAAAAGTAGTGCATCTGTCGGTTATACAAGATGTGACGCATGAGATGGCAGTGGTTCCATGAATCACGCCATGGTTTGTACCTTCGATTGTTATATATTCCTTTTGTGTTCTTTACGTGACACTACACTAATCTCCAGCTAAAGCAATATTGTTTGTACTAGGAACACTACAAAATGGGATCGTGATCATCTTCCTTGGCGAGGCATGCGACGCGCCCGTGAATCCTTGTCATCATTAAAAAAGTTAAAGAAAAGTGCAGTCCTAAGTCTTACTCTAAAAATTTTAACTTTTGTTTTTTTCTTAGCTTTTAGTTTATTTAAATTAGAAACTATTTGAAATATATTGGTTTATAATTTTGGTTTATTTAAATTTGTTACTTTTTCAACTTTTTGTTTTTTATTTCTTTGTATTGTCCGTGTCGATATAATGTTTTTTATTTTTCTATTATTCTTAAAAAATTAATAATCGCTATAGTATAATTTCTATTAAAATTTAAAAACTATAGTCTTAAATTTAAATCAAAAGCCATATATACACGAGGGAACAGTTCAACGTTATGGTGTTGCGCAGTTCGATACAAAATTAATGCACTAGCTGATCAGTTTGCTTAGTTTATGCTACACTTCAGGCCTTGAGCTGCGTGAAGGAGGTGACTATCACTGGGTCGTCTTCCCCATATTCTCACTACCTTTTCCCTCTCACAAGCCTCTTCTCCGCTCCAAGCATCAAATCTCTCTCTCTCTCTCTCTCTCTCTCTCTCCTGCTTCGTTCTTGGCAGGATCAAGAGTCATGAGCAGCGAATTGTAAGTCTCTTTCTACCCTTGCATTTACAGCTAGTGAGTCTCTATCTTCCGTTTTTTCTTTCTTTGTTTGGTTCGATGTACTGAAAATGTTATTCTTATTTGTTTGCCCTGAGTTTAGTGACTACCTGTTCAAGCTCCTCTTGATCGGCGACTCCTCGGTCGGCAAGTCCTGCTTCCTCCTCCGTTTTGCTGTGAGTTGGCAATGTGGATTGATGACACGATGGCACCGTAATTTGAAGATTAGATCATATGGTTGCGTTTTTTTTATTCCTTTGTGTTTTATTCAGGACGATTCGTATGTCGATAGCTACATTAGCACGATTGGCGTTGACTTCGTGAGTATTGCAATGCTGCATTCTTGATGTTTGTCTCGCTAGTTTTTCATCCTGCATTTTGATTGTTCTCTTCTCCACTGATCCCTGTCTTTCCTGGTTCACCCTTGTGCAGAAAATCCGCACAATCGAGATGGACGGGAAGACCATAAAATTGCAGATTGTAAGTGGTTTCTTGATCTTGTTTTTTTTTTAAAAAAAGTGGTTTATTGGTCATTTTCACAAGTTATGCTTCTAAAAAGTTTGTCTTGTCATGGAATATGTTACCAATCAACAACATTTGGCTATCGGAATGTCTAATTGGGAAAACCTAGAAACCTTCCATGTTAGCCTCTTAATAGTTCGGTTGGGAATACATGGAGGCATGGATTCATTTTGGCTTTGGATAATTTTTCCAGTACTAATAGGCTTCTGGTATTTGCTACATAATCGTTGCATGGTAGGAATACGTTGTGCGTAGCAGAAACTTGCAATACTGCAATGTGATCTGATATTAGTACCTGGTGCATGTCAAACAGTGGGACACAGCAGGACAGGAGCGATTCAGAACCATCACAAGCAGCTACTACCGAGGGGCTCATGGGATAATCGTAAGTCTCTCGGCCTGTGAAGAAAACTTTCTGCCATTTTTATGCACGTTTCAGTCCAACATTCTTGGTTGCTTGAGTTGTCTCCAGATCGTTTACGACATTACGGACATGGAGAGCTTCAACAATGTCAAGCAATGGTTGAGCGAGATCGACAAATACGCCAACGACAGCGTATGCAAGCTTCTCGTTGGTAACAAGTGCGATCTGGCTGAGGGCAGGGTCGTCGAGACTGCAGTAGCACAGGTCACGTTTCCAATTACCCTATTACATTCTGGATGATTTACAAATTAGCGCATCGTGTTCATGCTGTATACTTTGTTGCTAAATGGGCAATGCAAATCAGTGCAGGCTTATGCTGATGAGATAGGTATTCCTTTCCTAGAAACAAGTGCTAAAGAGTCCATCAATGTCGAGGAGGCCTTCTTGGCAATGTCTGCAGCAATCAAGAAGAGGTTGGACAAAAAAATTTCAAAACTTCAGATTCTTTGAAACGACTTATGCTGATGAAATTTCTGTGTCTAATCTGCAGCAAAGCTGGTAGCCAAGCATCCCTGGAGAGGAAGGCCTCCAATCTATCCCAGATGAAAGGCCAGCCAATTCAGCAGCAGCAGCAACATCAGAAGAGCAGCTGCTGTTCAACATGACGACGCAACTATCTATTTCAGGAATCAGGATGAACATGACATATCTGCTAAATGTGTACCTCTGCCTTCGTGTCTTTTTGAACACTTTGGTAGTTGCAAATTGTATCAGTAAGCAATTTCAGATGTTCGTATGGATCTTTCGGTGTTGCAACATCTGTTGATATATATTGAGTTGGAAATTTCCCGATTTTGTTGATTCTCTAATCAACATTGCATTCAGAAAGTTATACCATATTTGTAATACCACATCAAAATACATGCTAATGGGAAACAATAGAGATAAAGAAGGTTTTGCGACCTTTTAGGGTGTCGATTTAGTGTCGCTCGCAGAGGTTCCCAAACCATCCCAAGACGGTCAGCACCGTCTAGAGAGCCGTATAATTAGCGCTCTCAGAGGTTCCCGGACCGCCTAGGGACAGTCGGCACCGTCTTGCGTTTCGGGTGTTCATCATCCGGCAATTTCTACCTTACCTTTACCGACTTGCCGCTGCAGTAAAAGAAACCCCACAGCCAGCACAACCTTGGACCAAAATGCCCCTGAGCAGTCAGTTATATGAGGAAGGAATGGGAGGGCGATTCGGTCATTTCGCAAATGCAAAGGGCAGCCCCATATAAAGCTATTTTCATTCCCCAACCGTGAGGTTAATGCCTCATTCCACCATCCTTTCCCCAACTGAGAGCTAGCCAAGTCCATGCAGAACTAGATAAATAAAACAAGCCTCTCAAGCCTTTCCATTCCTCTTCTCTTCATCTTCTCCACTAAACTAGCCCCTCATAGCCACATTTATTGCGGCCAGCAACAGGTAAGCACAAGGTGAGCTCCCAATCAATAGAGCACCTCACGTGCATCCCTACACACCAGCAAGAACCCAGCTTGGGGAAAAAGGGGCGCAAGCCGGGAGGAGGCCGCACCGAAGGGCACCAGCGCCGCACCTACGCTCTCGTAGAGGCCGGCGGCCTGGGGGGGGGGGGCGGTGAGCCGAAGGGGGGAGGAGCGGCATAGGGGAGGCAGCGGAGGCGAGCAAGGGGGGCCGGCCGGCGGTGAGCCGAGGTAGACGGGTCGAACTCGCCGCGCGCAGTCGCGCCACTCGGCGCAGGGCATGGAGGCGCTGCGCGATAGAGAGGGAGGGGAGAAGGTAGAGGCGGGGGCGGCGGAGCCGCCGGCGTCGCCGAGCTGGCCGCACGCCGCCGCGCCACCGGAGGGCCACCTGCAGGCGGAGACCCGCACGCGTGAGTGTGGGGAGAGAGAGGGGGGCCAGGTGAGGTAGAGAAAGAGGAGAAGACGGCCGGCGGTGGCCCCATGGTCGGCGGCGAGTGAGGAGGCCGGCGCGCCCTTGCGCCATCGCGCCGCCTAGAGCCGGCCGCTCGGCCGAGTGCACGAGGGAGAAGGAGAGAGGGGAGAGGGAGGAGAAGGCAGGGGGAGCGGCGGAGGAGCCGCCGGCGACAGGCTCGTCGGTGAGGAGAGGCCATTTCGGCCGGATTGGGCATGGGGAGAGTGAGAGAGAGAGATATGGGTGAGGGGAAAAAGGAGAAGGGGGCAGTGGGAAAAGGAGCCGGTCGGGTAGGTGAGGAAAGAAAGAAGGAAAAAAGGGGAAAGAAAGAGAAGAGAAAAAAAGAGAGAAAGAGGAGAAAAGAGGAGAAAAAGAAAGAAAAAAGTAATGGGTTCGGCACCTGCGCGACAGGTCCCTCAAAACCCGTACGTTTACGCCAAAGATCGGGGTTTAGCACATAGAGTTGTTGTTCTCCAATTAAACCCTGGATTTTTGATCTGCCGTTGAGTCGGGTTGACGTGTGCGCAGGTGGAGGTCCCGGGTCGGAGCTGTCCCCACGCCATCCCCGAGGCTAACCAGGCAAGTGCATGGTAGAGCGGTAGACCGTGGGTTTTATGTAAAATGCGATGGTTCCATGCTATGATTATGCTTATATGAAATTGCAATGTTTTCATGACATATTGATGTTAACTAATGATGCAATGGTATAGAGCGGGGTGAGCAGCGATGCCACCCTTCTCATGATGATACTAATGACAATGGGTACATGCATTCACATCATGATGCTTATTTAAGGATGACCATGATAATGACAATGACATATGCATTTTCATTATGTGCACTCAAGAGTGAGGGCGGTGAGAAAGTCCCTAGCTACGAGTGAAGCCAGCGGACTAATCCGGAGTGTTCTTGAGTAAGACCTACTTCAGTAGGCCTCCACGGGAGTGGAGAGACCCCCGTGCCGATATGGGCGGGCCTAAGATTTTGGGTGAACATCGACGGGTGTTCACTCGGCAATACCGGTATATGCAATGAGATGAGCAAATGAGCATGTAGAGTAGTGCTGCATTGCACTAATGGTATGACAATGAAGGAACAGGTAATGAAAATATGAACCGGGTGATGCATGTGGGGAATGTTATGGTTAGGTAAATTGATGCCATGTTTAGGAAGTGTCTATCGTTCTATTATGTACTTGCTGAGTCGGTGGACTCACCCTTGCTTTGTTGATGTTTTTAGGTGACCGTTGAGGACGACATGTACGGGCGGGAGTAGCACATGAATAACTCCACGTACTTGCAGCACTTCACATTTTAGCTTTTGTTAGTCTGTTTAACTTCTCTAGTAAGCTAGAATGCCCGTTTAAAATGGCATGGTGTAAGAGGTCGTTGCTTCATGAATAAAGTAGAGTTTGTTTAAAATGTTCAGCAATGGTTTTAATAAAATTGTTAATATTATGCAATGATGGTAGCACTCTAGGCTCAGAGGATGGGCGGAGTGTTACAATATTAAAAAGATATATGTAAGTTACTAACCGTCCAATCTGAAAGATGGTGAATTTACATATGCAACCATGCACAGATGCAAATGCTGTTTTTCTTTTCACAATATGTAGTGGCAGACAAGCTTATCAAGGTCCTTTCAAGGTAGCCTTGTTGAACTCAAATCAGAACTGACGAGATAGCTTGATTGGTCGGTAGTTTGGGCTAGAAGTAGTAGTTACTCTCCATTGTTAGCTGGAACGGAAATTGTGGTATCATAGCGTTGCTGCCGGTATTCAGAATCCCATTCTGCTCAATTATCTACAGATACAAGATGAAGACAATAAGAAATGTGTTGACCTCTCTAAACAAAAGAAACATGTTCGGTTAAGGTGACTTCAAAAGATGAGAAAAATACTCTCTTCTCTCTCTCTCTCTCGATTGCAGAACAGCAGAAATGTTGCAATACATGGGCTGCCTGCACGCGTAACCACCAACTAGAATACCAGCAAGGCTTTTTTACCCCACACCCAATCGCCACCATGGGTACCATATATGCAAAACTATGCTTTACAAGCAAGAGTAGGTCTGTAATTGTATGGATAAAAAGATAGGCAATGTTTTGTAGTCAACTCCTCGGGTCGGTTCCTAAATGCTAATGCTAATCTTGAACTCACTCCTAAAATCAAAACATAAGCTTATCCTTCGAATAGTGTAGTTTTTTTAATAAAAAAATGGATCTGGATTAGAGGATCAAAGTACCCTTTCTTGAAGTATATCATTAGCAGCCTTCAGCATGCCTTCCTGCAAAACAGACACACATAAAACTACTGGTGAAGGGGATTGCTATGCTCATCTCTTGTGCATGTAAGCTCTAAAGTTCATTAGAGGAATAAAACGAAAAAATGTGGAGCCAACCTTTTTCTTGAGCATCTCAATCTCCCTAGACATGATCTGCATCTGCTCAGCAGAAAAGGGCAACATATTAAAAGTTCCCATTTTTGACTAGTTTTTTATCTTTACAGAGAAGAACATAAAGCTGACCATTGTGGAGCGAATGTTATGCACCCAGATTTCAAGATTACTCTCAAGGGCTCGCAGTTCATCAAGATTCATGTGGTTTATATCTTTCTCTCCATACATGTACCTGCATGGATGTGCTTACCTTTATCAGTCTTGTGCTCAATGTTAGAGTACAATATATGGTAGGATAGAGTCCATTGGGATTACAATCCCTTGTACCATCTTGTCCCCCAAGTCTTGTACCTCTATATATACCGCCCGAGAGGCTTAATGCAATACATCCAATTCCACCCAACTATATCTTCCTTCATGGTATCAGAGGCCTAGGTTTAGATCCTAACCCTAGCTGCCGCTCGCTTCCGCACCGCGCGCCCCCGGGGAGATCTATCTCCGCCGGGGGCAGCGCCACCGTTTAGGCGGCGGATCCTATTGATCCGGCCGCCATCGTCGCCATTGTCGTCGTCAAGCAGCAGCAGATCGGGCCTACCTCGTCCTCGTCGCGATCCGGCCTCCGCCGCCCCCATCCTCGCGCGCGCACGCGTCCCTCCACACGCGCTCCGGCCTCCGCTCCATTCCGGCCGCCGCGCCGCTGATACGGCCTCCGCCGCCCCCGGTCTCCAACAAGATCCCGGCGCTCCTCCGCTCGGCCCGCTCCTCCGCCGGGTTACTACTCGCCCGCCGCCGCCTGGACCTCCCGCCGTCGGATCTCCGCACGCGCCCCTCCGCCCCGCCGGATCTCCGCACGCGCCCCTCCGCCCCACCGGATCCGCCGCGCTGCCGCCGGGGGTGGTGCCGGACCGCGCCACCGACGGGAGGCCGCCTGCCCCGCCGCTGCTCGGCCCCGAACCGTGCCCCGCCATCCGCGCTGCCGCCTGGAGAAGTCCGCCCAGGTCCGCCGCTCGCCTGGGAGCCCGCCTCCTCGACCGCCTCTGTTGCTCGTCTGCCTGAAGCAGCCCGGGTCGCCTCCCTTCTTTCTCTCGGACCGCCTCCCCTCTCTCGTAAGTCTGCTGCCAGATGCAAATCTGAGATTTTTTGAGTCAAAAAGAGAGAGAGAGAGAGAGAGAGAGAGAGAGAGAGAGAGGAGACAAGAGGGTAGAGGATTAGGCTAGGTGTACCTGGTGAGTTGCACATGGAGGATCCCACTGCTGCTGTTGTATCTTTTTTCTTCCTGATCACTGATCGGGGTTGAGTCGCCCACCGCCCGTCGACCTCGCACGTATCTACTCTGACATCGGCATCGACTACACTGGCCTCTACCTCTTCGACTGTGCGGCCAGGCCGGGCACGCGATGTCGAGGGGACGCCTTCGCGCGTCGCGTCTCGGTCATCCCGTCCGCACATCTTCATCGCCGGTTCATCCTCGCCACCACAAATCGGGACGCCTCCACCGACTTCTTCCATCGTCGTCTCGCCTTGCGCGTACTCGGTCTGATCAGCCGATTGTGCGCGATCCACCGGGCTCCCATGACGTCCATCGTCGAGTACTACGCGCATCTTCTCCAAGCAACAGGGCTGCTGTTGTGTCGCCTCCTCCGGCCGCAGCACCACCGCACGTGTGTCCCCTCGCCGTTGCATCTACATCGCCGTCCCCTGTGCATCGACGATTGTGCTGCGCAACCTCTTGTGCGCCATCTGTCTGCACATGGTCTTCGTCATACTGATCGGGCCTTCATCGCCGACATCGAGCGCTACCGCCGCCGCCGTTCCTTGCGTCAGGACTACTCGCCTTCGCGCCAGAGCGTCTGCCTGGACTGCTCGCCTTCGGGTAGTAGCATCCGCTCCCGCACTGCTTCTTCTTCTTCCAGCACAACCACGCCTGGTTGGGGCCCTCTCCCTTGTACGTCCGGTATTGGCAACACCGGTGCGTGCTTTCGTCCCCGACGCGTTGCCGGGTCCGGCAAACCTGGCACACGCCTCGGCTCTAGCGGCTTGAGTGCATCGACTTCGGCATCGACCCTCCCGTTCCCGTCTCGTCTGCCTCGATTGCATCGCCGTTTTTCGCCTACATCCTCGACGGCCCTGACTGCGTCGACCTCGGCATCGCCCCCCTTCCACGACGACTGCCTCGACGCGTCTCCGTCATCACCATGGCGCCTCTTTTGCGCCTGCGGCTTCATGCGTGACCGTCTCGACATCGGTAACCCGACCACGACTACGTCGACCACGGTCATCTCCAGCACGGCATCCTCGACCATGACTACTCCGCCCTCGCGCTCGGCTATCTCGACATCGGCACAAAGGGCTACCGCCTTGCTTGAGCTACTCGTCGGTTCTTGCTCCAGTCACAGCATACGCGCCGCATCGACGGTTATGACTGCGGGGGGATGTTAGCTCTTCGGCTTCTTCTCCAGTCTCACCGTCTGCGACACTCCTGTTGTGACTGCGGGGGGATGTTAGAGTACAATATATGGTAGGATAGAGTCCATTGGGATTACAATCCCTTGTACCATCTTGGCCCCCAAGTCTTGTACCTCTATATATACCGCCCGAGAGGCTTAATGCAATACATCCAATTCCACCCAACTATATCTTCCTTCACTCAACCTTGTACTTCTTCTATCCTAAACCAAAAGTCTCCTGCATTATCTTTTGAAACTTTTTTCATGGATCCTTCGCGGTTTAGGCCTTATTTTGATGGCCAGGTTGGCCCGGGATCCCGGCCTATCTATGTGGAATTTAGTTCACGTGGATGGGATCCATATTATTAAGTCGTTTAGCTTTTCCTTTTCTTATTTTCATTAACAGCCCTTTAGAGACTAATAAGGGAGGTGCTTCTATATTTTTCTTAATAGTAATTTGTATAATTTTTAAAATATAATGAATTGTAAATAGATGTTACTTACCTCTTCATTTACTTTGAGATTAGTACTATTTTTGTTAGAGAGGAAAGCACAGAAACACTGCTCAACTAATAATTGGAAGCCAATATAACTATGCAGTCGCATTCCCCCACCGGACTCATTTTTTTAAGGAAAAAGAATAGTAAGATCATGTAAGAAACAACTTTTTAGCCATAATTTCTTCCAAATTAGAATAGCATCCAGGGTAATTTACTCATTATTCTAGTATAAACTAAACAAGTTACACCAGTTGCTCAGACAGAACTCATTAAGTTGTTTCACTGTATACATGTAATGCGGTTGATTACCTTAAGCCCTTTTGAAGTAAGTCAATCTCTTGCCTTAACAGTAATACCTCTTGTTGTATTGCCTGCAATAACAAAAGAATGTCAGCACTCAATACTAGAAGTAACTTTGCACACTGCCATTCTGTCCAGGATAATGTAATTTAAAATTGATGTGCATAGAAAGAATTATGTGTTCTGAAGTTTTGTGAGTCACGGATGAACAAATTCACAAGTAGTGTGCTGGACCAAAGCTCTCTCATTAATTGACATTATAAAATCATAAAAAAATACTGTATTTCCTATGCAAAGCTTTAATGCTATTTGAAATCGCTAGATAAATCATGTGATCTATGCTGACCTGAGGTTTGTTCTGCTCGCTGCTTTCACCTTGTGCTTCCGTATTGCTACTCTTGTACCTCTCAATCAAGCCTTGCATGTTCCTAATATCTCCCAGACATAAAACGTATCAGAAAATTTAAAACAATTGGAAAAAATGATATTATCTAGAGTTACTTTTGGATCACTAAACAAGAGAGATACAGACCCATTGGTGGCTAACTCATAAATCTTGCCATGAGGAGAGAACACTATGACACCGATATCAGCATCACACAAAACAGATAACTCCTTGGCCTTCTTGAGCAGGCCCATCCGCCGCTTGCAGAAGGTGACCTGCCTGTGCACCGGATTTTCTATCCTTCTCATCTGAACCTTACCACGAGCCATTACTATTCTTTGGTATTTCTTCTTGTTTGTGCACACAACCTCCCACTAGTTTGGACTAGCTTCTGAGGTTGTTGCAACTAGACCTTGGGTCTTCCTCTTGCACTTGAGGCTAATGGTGACTGTCATGGAGATGAGCATTTTATTGTGGCTCCTGAGGACAAGGAATAATTGGTAGGCCAGTCCTTGCACATTGCAAAGGGCTATATATAGGGCCAGAATTATATGAATAATCTTACATATGGTCACGCGTACAGAATACTGATGTTTCTGAGTTTCCTGCATAGACTTTTTTTTAGGAAAATTTCCTGCATAGCCTTGGTTCTTATTCTCGAGCTCTCAAGTTGTTAATACTCTGTAATGCCCTTGTTACATATAAGCATTCTTCTTTGAAAAGCAAAAGAAAGATAGGCATCTTTCACTGAGCACCTGAACCAAAGAATTACTTTTGACTAGCACCAGCTAGAGTCTGACACTGATATGAACCCTGCTTGTCGGGACGAAGCCAAAGTCACTATCCAAGGGGGCCAAATGGAAACGGGTACGAAGCAGATATGGATAAGAATTGGATTGCATTTCGACCCTGTCGTAGTTCTCAATCATTTAGTGGCACCGGGTGTGTGGCTATACCATCTACGATAGTGGGAACGAAGGGAGGACCTCGGACAGTAACACAATTTCTTCTACGCACAGAAACATGTAAATTTGCAGAAAATTTATGTCCTTCAGATTTTGGATATCATGTTAGAAACTTCCATTTTTTATGTTTTCCCCAAGTGCTTTTTCTGAAAAAACACATATACATGTTATTTAGATTTTACATTTCTTTTCATGGGTCCTCTCCTGATGCTCTTCTTTTAGAATGCGCTCTTGATGCTCTTGTAGTTCATAGAACTTAACATTTCTTTTGATAAATTCTCTCTTGACACTCTTGTAATTTATAGATTTAAATACACCCTTTATTTTTTAATTATTTTGTTATTTTATTTATGTCAAGCAAATATCATTGTTGCAATTCACAAAGTAGCTTAGATAGCAACCTTGTAAAAGGGCATAAGTTAGATCGAAGTGTATAGAATTCTTTTTATTAAAAAATTCATGTTGCTCGTACTGCCCCATCCTAGATAATCAAGTGGTTCCTGATCATAATGAATATTTAGTGAGGAATATGTCTCATGTAAAGTCATGTACACTTTACATTGTTAAGAATTTGTTCTAGTTTGAAAGGTCAGACTAAAATTTTAAACTCTAGTACTCTACCATATCCTTTCTTCTAAGCTCATCTTCTCCATGCCTCTATCTGACAAACAAATGATAGAAAATACGAATGCCACACTATATATTCCATAATTCCTTCACAATATTTTTTTAAAAAAGAAAAGGTGTAGTGCACACTTCTTAGCTGTTAAGTACCACTATATATTCTACAATTCTAATGTCATAAAACCTAGTATTTTATTTTCATGCATCCACCTTTTATAAAAAATCCAACACCAACCAAAAGAGTCTGATACTGCCGCACTGCTATTTGCGCCACCCGTTCTTATTTGCAAGTTTCACTTGGAACTATCAAAGAAGAAATGTTTGTCCAATAAAAAAGGTACCCGGTGATTAGCAAATCTCAATTTACTATTTGGTTGTACAGTTTTGTTCAGTTGAGGAGAGTTGCATTAGTTCACTCAATAGAGCCAAAACCTGTCATGTCTGCATTCCGGAATTGGTAAGTACTAAAAGAATAATGCAATAACTAGTATGCAACTACAAATGCATCAAGCCATTAACTACTCACCGGGATCACCCCCTTTTGTTATAATAGGAAGCTTGCAGTAGGCACACGCATAATCAATTTGTGCATGCACAATTGACACAAAATCTTATTTGACAAAACTTAAGAAAACTAGGTCATACGGGGCCATGATTGCAGTTTACCAGGACCACCCCTTTAATGAACCCTTTAAAAAGGCTTTAGATCCAGATTCCAAACCAGTTGTCTTCAAGTATTGTGGAAGCCAAGGTGATCAGTCACATTACAGAGGCACAGCAATGCAATATATTGTCATCTCAATCATTCATCAAATCCTGGAGTCCAATGTAACCTTAGAATCAGAATCAACAACTTTGGCTAGGAACACAAGACATGCATTTGAGCATTTCAACATGCAGTTATCTTCCTTTATCATCAAACTTTTGTGTTGATTGGTTTTATCGCCTTTTGTTTTGATTAGCTATCGTGACTGTCGAGAATAAGTATTGCTTGGGAACTTATGTGTACATGTTTGGGTTAGCAAGGAATGTGTCCTTTTGAGTATAGACAAGTTGTAACCATAGGAGACCAAAAAAAAATCAGAAATAGATAGGTTGAATAAATATGCAACACTTATTTGTGATTTGTGATTTTTTTTTATGACATGCAAGTTCTTGATAGAATACTTATTTTGACAGTGAATTCTTGATAGAATGTTCAATAATATACTTCGTTAAATTTGGGTAACACAGTCAGAAGTGATGTACTGAAATTGACCAAATTGAGACCAAAATTGACAAGCAGATAATACATGAGGTAACACAACGGTGACTCTGCCCATTCTTCAGAATAACTCTTTAAGTAATGCTCTGATGATGGATAAGGGAGAAATGGAAAGCAGCACCAAAAACAAAAGAAATAGAGAATAATTACTCCTAGGACAAAGGAACAAATGCAAAGCTAATGTTTTAACTTTGTTTCTCTTTTTTTGAGTAGCAAATGCTCTTTAGGTAATACTATCCACTGAAGAAGCATAAACCTATGTTGCTCGATATCAGGTAAAAACAAAGTACCAACCAACCGGTATCTTTTATATTGAAGTTCTGAGGAACAAGATACAACCAGGCTCACCACACGATACAACAATGGTTTAAATTTCAATAAATAGGATACAAAAAGAATAGTCAAATTTCTCCTGTGCTTTTGTGAGAGTTTGTAACATTGTACAATAGCCTGCTTCACAAGTTCACATTCTATTACTTATTTACTTTTAATACGTATATTTGCCTAACCTATTCTCACTGCTTATTTATTACTACAGATTTAGACTAAACAGAAGCGCACAGTTGCTATACAATTTTCAGTTCTTTTAGCAGAAAGTCCACTCAACATTACCAGTATCATTCTGGACCTCCTAAGTCCTAACACTAGTTTCTCAGCCTTCTTATTAGTGTTTGATAGGATTTTTAACTCTTGCCTCCCTAAATCAGTTGAGCAAATTGATTAATGTTGTCCGACTTTCAGCAAAAGCTGGCAGAATATACAGGTTACATTTTCTTTTGTCTCTCAAGTAACAGCATTTCTTACATGAAAGAAGAGAAGAAATACAGCTAAAAAATGATACCGTGAAGAAGAGAAAGAAATCTTGGTTGGTTGTTCTCGGAAAAAAAGTGCTTATATGAAGGAAAAACAATCTCAAATCTATGCCAGGTACCTAATGTGACTCCTCACTAAGAAATCTGGAAATTTGCAGTACACAGGTGGTCAACTAAGGGATTTTTCCATCCTTAGTGTAGCAACCAGGATCAAGTACAAAGAGAATTTTTTTAGAAATAATCCATATTTTATTCGAAATAACAAAAATATACCCTCGTGAAATTTTTTTACATAAATGGGCTCCAGTCACCGAACCGTCGGGCGATTGGAACCAATAGTCCAACAGCCGCGCGACACGCAAGTAATCCATTGGCCATTGGGTGAAATAATTGCAGTCGCTGAACCGCCGGGCGACCGTCTCCAGTCGTCCATCGGTTAGACGGCTGCAGTTCCAGTCGCCGAAGGGTTGGGCAACTGAAAGCGCATATAAAAGCACCGCGCGGTTGAGCGGGCGCTCGGCCGCTCGGAGAACAAACAGAGGGGAAAGAAGAGGAGAGGAGAGGAGAGGAGAGGAGAGGAGAGGAGAGGAAGGAGATGTTTCGCGACTTTTGTGAGGTAAATATTTTCGTATGTTGTAGTTCACTTTTTTGTATATGAAATAGATAGTTTATTTAGTGTTAGTATCCATAGAAAATTGTAGATATAGAAAATAATAGTACAACTTTGGTATAGAAAATTTAGTCAATGTAGTTATAGAAAATTAGCAGCCATAGTAACTTGTAATTGTAAAAAATTTAGTGAACATACTTATAAAAAATTAGCATCCTTAGCAAATTAGCATGCGTACAAATTATAGATGTAGAAAATTTAGTCAATGTTATGTAGAAAATAAGCCTTCGTAGAAATTTGTAGTTATTCAAAATTCAATCAATATTTTTGTAAGAATTTAATAATTAGCTTTGTAGAAAACAATAATACGTAACATTTATGATTAATTATAAATGAATGTAATGTCGTTAGTATATTGAAAAATCATATATACCGTTATAACTGATATATTGGCATTTAAATCGACGTCATGTAAATTGTCGGAACCCATTAGAAATTATTTTTAGTAGGAGAGAGCTCGAGTAGCGACACAAGAGCAGCGTCAGTGCATGGTCTGTTGATAGGGAGTTAATGCTACAAGGTAGTGTAGTTGCTTACGATAGGCGAACGGTCCTTGAAATGTAAATTACAGTACATTAGTACTTCCGTAATGTGCGATGCGATTTGACTAGTTGCAAAATTGAAAATATATGCAAACAGATATCAGTAATGTTGATACCCACTACACTGAAAGTGCATTATGGTGTTGGCACCGTTCGTGAAGATCCGAATAGTGTTGACTTGAGCGGTTTTGCGCAAGCCACTCTGGTACACCTGGACGGCAAGAATGATCGAATCGCAGATGTGATGCACTAGATCACCCACAATTTTTCCTTAGACCCGGAGGTGTGTAGCGTCATCACACAAGGGCTTTGGAGCCAGTCTCCCACAGACATCAGGTGGGAGTTAGGAACATTGATGCGCACTGTTGTATGGAAGGGGTTTGTGTAAGGGTGCCGGTGCCGTGGATACGAGTGCGTGATGCTTATGCAACCATGCCCAGTAGAAGTTGTGCAAGGTCACACGGACGGCCATCATCCAGGAGGCGCGAGCAGCTTGGGCGCCTCGCATGTTGGTAAAGAGAAAGAAGTTGCTCGTGACGAGGCCGATGCGGTACATGGAGGAGAGGAAAAACAGTCATGGCATGGTGAGGCTGCAAGACAAGCCGATGAAGGGGAACATACGGAGTGCATGGTGCATCAAATGGAGAGTGATGACCGGATGGCTTGGGCGGAAGCTGTATAGGTGGACAACGAGTACAGTTCGGATGAGGACGAAGCTCTCATCCCATAGGAATGGAATTGGTTTGATGTTGAGGGTGTTGCCGCACATGACAGGCACGAATCACCGTGCGAGTATCATGGCACAGAGGTTCGAATGCATTCAGTGTTTGTTAATAAGGCATCATTGCAGAATTCCATCAAGCTGTGGGCCCTGTCCATGCAGTGGACTTTTTGGGTCATAAAATCTAGCTAGGAGCAGTACACCGTGAAGTACGAGTAGGCCGGTTGTTCTTGGAGGGTTCACGCATGTAGACTGAAGTATGAGACTCACTGGATTGTGTCGAAGGTGGAGCCGCACTCCTACATTCTTAGTAGTGTTTTGCCGAGACATCGTTACCTAACGTTCGCCTTTATAGCCAATTTGATGTATGGAGAGATGATGGAAAAGGACATGGAGGCCACAGACATCATGGTGGCTATCGAGAAGAAATTCAAGTAGAAGATTAGCTACGCGAAGGCATTGGAAAAACGGTTCGGATCTTTCGAGTTAGCATACGACAACCTTCCTCATATACTTCAAGTGTTGCAAGATAGGAACCCAGGCACGTATATCACTGTGAAGTACAAGTCATCTTCAAGGCTGCCAGGTTTTGCAGTGTTGTAGAGGGCCTTCTTAGCTTTCGGTGCGTGCATCGAGGCATTCAGCCATATGCTTTCTGTGATCTCAGTTGTCGGGACCTTTTTGACTGGCAAATACAAGAGCTAGATCTTTACGGCCATTGGCGTTGATGGCAACAATCAAATTATGCCCCTGGTCATTGCATTCGTGGAAAGTGAGAATTGCGACAGCTGGTTGTGGTTCCTTAGACATGTGAGAGTTGGAGTTGTCGACGCTCATCCTGGGGTGTGCGTAATCTATGATCGCCACGCCGGGATAGTGAAGACCATAAGAAAACTTTAGGAAGACCCCAAGGAGCCCTTCCCCTGGCTGGATATGAGGAACAGATGGTGCATTTGTCACCTAGGGGCGAACTTCTTCAAGTAGTTCCCGAAGCAACTGTTGATGAAGCTGTCCAAGAGGCTGGCTATGCAGAGCTAGCAAAGAAAATTTGATGCTTTGTGGGCGTTGTTGGATGAGCACAACAGGAAGCACGTTGATGAGAGGAACAAGGGGCCGGCCATGCCTGGGGTGGCACAACCTGAATGCCTCACAGCATTGGATGAGCCTAACGTAGCTGATCCGAGGAGGAGCTTACAGAATATCAAGTGCTTCTCACAGTGGATCGAGGGAGAACCATTGGAGAAGTGGCCCTGCTGCACGACATCAATGGCGTGAGGTATGGCATAATGACGACTAACCTTGTTGAGGTGTACAACTGGGTTCTCAGGGGCCTTTGTTCTCAGCACTTCGTCGCCATCGTGGAAGTTGTTCTGCACAGCACAATCGGCTATTTCAGGGAGAGGCATGCAAATGTCGCACTTCATGTAGCCAACCCACGAACATCATACTCATCGAAAATTATGGCATACATGGAGACGAAGGCGCAGAAGAGCCAATTGCACACGGTGCACATCATAGGCAATAGGGAGCATCGTTTCAACGTGGTACTTTGGGATAGAGCCGGATTTGGGACGGGTCGTGCCCTTGTTACCCACGAGGCATGCCTTGGAGATCATGTAAATGAACCTAGCTACTCGTGCAACAAGTCAATGCTGTTACACAAGCCATGCTCTCATGTCCTCACTGCATGTGGGATTGTGGGCATGTGTCCTTCGAATTTCATGTCTAAGTACTTCAAAGAGAGGGTGATGCATGCGTGGTATGGCGAGCTCAAGGGGTTCAGGGTTGTGGGGAACTTCACCACCTTGGATATTGCAGGGAGGACCTGGATTCCAGATGTTGATATGCTAAATGATGATAAGGGTCAGCAACAGAGCCGACATATTATAAATGATATAGATGAAGCGCAAGCCAGAGCATGTAGTGCACGCTGTGAGCGATGCGGTCTGGAGGGGCACACAGCTAGACGATGCAATGCATCTGCTGATCAGTAGACAGACCAGCATGGTTTCTACAACTAGTTGTTGGAGACTATAAATAATAGTCCATTGTAATCTGTACTTTGTTAGTTGGCACTTTTGATGTGTGTAATGTCATACTAACTGTATCGTACATTGTATGTATCATTTGTACAATTGTTGTGGTATTTCCCCCTTTTTAGTAATGTATGAGGTATTTTGCTAGTAACTATTGTTTCCTTTGTTTATTTACAAGTTCTATTTATTGTTACTTTACATTCGATATTTTTTGTTTTGTATAAATGCTAACTTGAATTCATTTTGCAGGTATGGCTCATGAGCTTCATAGATCGGACCGGCCTTATGGTCTGTTGGACGAGCACGTCGACCGCTGCATCGTGCTTCCTGTCATGTCCCGCCTCTAGGGAGCGTAGAGGAGTCGGCTGACTTGGGGGTTGTCCGCACACACACACACCTCGAGTGGCCTGGAGGCTAGACCCACGCTAAAAAGCCATGTTTGCACTACGGCAGCGTTGTATTCTTACCATAAGTAGGTTACGTACTGACCTTTTTTTGCTTTGCAGGCTAAGCGATGCCGAGCTACTTCCTCTCACCCGAATGGTGCAGGCCACCGGTAAGGATGGACTGGCCTTGCCTGCGGGCGGGGATAACGGCGTGGAGCGATCACGACGCTTCCTGTTCGACCGCTCTCTGTTGACAGCTTTGGTGGACCGCTGGTAACCAGAGATGCACATTTTCCACTTCCCACTTGGAGAGATGGCTCCTACTCTACAGGATGTCTCCCTGATGCTCAGCCTTCCTATCGCAGGAGCTGCTGCCTTCCTATCGGAGGCCTCGGTTGGGTGGCGCACGGACTACTGGACAGGTTCTAGGGAGTCCTTTTGCTTGGAGCTGCGGAGTACTACGTCTTCCCACCAGGTCAGACACACGGGCTGTCATTGAGGTGTCTCACAGTTCCAAACGTGGTTGGCCATCGTTGTAGTGGAAAGCACATATGCAATTAGGGTTAGCGCAACAGCATATTGGATCGTACGAACTTCCTATATTGATGACCTCCTCGTTGCCCCTCTCACGCTGCATCTGCTGACGAAGGTCATCGTTGTGCTCTTTTAAGCTTTCAATCCATGCCTCCAAGTCAATGATTCGCTCCCATAATATATCCATGTACCGTTCATGGGGAGGATCAATCCATCGCACGAAGTCGCATTTGGCCATCTGCTTGAAAGGAACGTTAACATCGAAACTCTATAGCAGTACTATAAAATAGATGATTGCCTAATTATACCCTGGAGTGTGAGCATCAGAAGAAATGTCGCCCGCCATCCAAATGGCCTTCCACCACCTGCATGATCACGTCCTCCATGTGCCTGCATTTCGGCCACACTGGCTGAGTATGCCTATTTGGCAACAAGCGGTAGTTAACGCTGAAACCCCCCTCCTTTCGAGTGGAAGGTCCCCCCTTGCTGATCCATGTTCTACTGGCCCCTCGGCGTCTGTCATGATATCTTACTCTAGGACGGCGAAGATATTTGTTCCTACTATCAATGGCTTGGGCGTGTATTTTATAGCCCGTGGGGTGTCGCGGCATGCTTTATGACATGAGGCAGCTTTGCGCAGCGACAAGACCATATGGGCCAACTTTGCATAGTGGGAAGATTAGACGACCCAGCTTTGCATAGTGACTACACCAGATGAGACAGCTTTGCGCAGTGACAAGAACACACGGGCCAGCTTTGTGCAGCGACATGATCACATGGGCAACTCTGCCCCGCGACAAGATCACACGGGCCAGCTTAGCGCAGTGAGAAGACCAAAGGATGTAGCTTTGCGCAACGACAAGACCACACGAGACAGCTTTACGTATTGACAAGACCACATGGGCCAACTCTGCGCAGCGACATGACCATATGGGCTAGCTTTGCACCACGACAAGACCACACAGCCAGCTTTGCGCAGTGAGAAGATTAGATGGTCCAGCTTTATGCAGTGACTACACCAGACGAGACCACATGGACTAGCTTTGCGCAGCGACATGACCACATGGGGCAGCTCTGCCCCACGACAAGACTACACGGGCCAGCTTTGCACAGTGTGAAGACCAAAGAGTGTAACTTTGCGCAGTGACAAGACCACATGGGACAACTTTACGTAAAGACAAGACCACACGAGCTAGTTTTGCGCAGCGACAAGACCAAAGGGTGCAGCTTTGCACAGTGTAAAGACTTGACTGGCCAGCTTTACGTACCGACAAGACCAGACTAGGTAGATTTAAACAGTGAGAAACCACACGGGCAGCTTTGCGCAGTGACTACACTAGGCGGGACAGCTTTATACAGCGAGAATACTATATGGGGCAGCTTCATACAGCGAGAAGGCCACACGAGGCCCTATAGAAGGAGGTGGAAGAGATTTTGGAGAAAACACTACACAAGCAAACACAACACTACACCAGAGTTTGCTTCACCACACCGGGATGGACAAGAGGCAGAAGAAGCAATGGAATAAGATGATAAAGCAATGGAAGGAGACCTGCGACCTAGCAAGGTCTGCTGCCGCCCGCAACGAAAAATCAAGGGCTGCTGTGGCCCAGGCCGAACAAGCTGAGCGCGCTACAAGGTCAGCTCCCCGCAATGATGTCACCCGTAGCAACAACCCCATCCCGAATATTCCTACCGAGCGTTCACCACAACACCTGCCCAAGGGAGAGACGCCGCCCCAATGTTGGTGTCAGGACCCGTGCAAGTTCTTTAAGTCTAAGCACCGCCTTAGCCTGGGTATGCGTTAATGGGGTTGCGCAAACTACTCCAGTGACTATCCCGACCGCCGTCGGAACACCTCCCGCTATTGGCAGTTGGTAAGGACCAGTTACACTATGTTCCCTACTTTTTCTCCTTTGAAGTACACACAAACAACCTCTCCCGTGTACCCACAGTCCCTGGAACCCTATGTGGCTACCGAAAATGGATCGATCTTGAGATCCACCCAGAGGACCAGTGGACTCTCGACTTCGAGGAGTGGAATGTCAAAAGATCCTGCGGGATCCGGGAGGAGGAGCGCCGCAAAGACAAGCAAAACAAGCGTATACATCGGGAGATGAAATCTCATCTCGAGGCATGCACGCATAGGGACCGCGAGGCTCGCGAGAGAGCATTAGAAAAAGAGGGAAATGACGAACAAGGCAAAAGAGGCCATCGAGGAGTTCAATACCGAGCTCACAAGGAAGGGAAAATGGCCCCGGTCCACGCAGTAGATTGGGCCGTCTCGCACTAACTACTCCCCTAAACGTCGAATTTAGTTCCATTCCAAAAAGGCGCATATGTATTGTAGGAGTAGTTTGGTTTGTTGCTTTGTACGTGATGCTCTTTGTTATGCATCTAATCAAACTCTACGCACCGTGTTACTCCTAACTGTACTATAAAGTCTATTTTAATTCGGACAAGCATATTTCCTCATCTTTTCGTATTCAACTATTCCCGTAGCAAGTCATCCAACAACATAAACAAACCATTCTCCTCCATGTACGAATTTCCGGTTACATCACAATATCACTTACCTTCGTACCTACCGATCATTGTTATTTCAATCATTCTTAAAAAAAATTCATGAAATTTTTTGCACTACAACAACATACAACGATCGCAAACTCTTATTGCGAATCTAACAGATTATCTACTATTTATAATCTACGAAAATCATAAATGGATTAACCAACACTACCTCTAGGAATGGCTTGTTTGCAGTCGCTGCACAACCGAGCGGCTACAATTGTAGTCGCCCAGCCGCTAGGCGACAGGCTACAATCACCGAAACGTTAGGCGACTGGAGCCTATTTCTGTAAAAAAATGTTTACGCGGGTATATTACTGTTATTTCGGAAAAAAATGGATTATTTATACATAAAATTCGGTACAAAGATATGCTTGTTCTCTAGATCAAACTTCCATGCCTGTAGATGCTGAAAGAGAACAATTGGAGGAAAACAGAAGTCCTCTAGAAAGAATAAATTAACATAGAGCAGGTTTTCTTTTGGGATAGCTATCCTTGTTCAAAAATAAACAAACAACCAAGATGATAGTGTGCTTTAGTGCATCTGAACCTCACTTTGATACAGCAGGGTATTGAAAGTTCTTGCTTGAACATGATACTTTGTCCAAAAAATGAATGCGACAGCTATAAGCCTATAAAACTACATAACAATTAAGAAAATCAACACAGGGGACACTTTAAGTCCCAAAGTAAGATTTCTAACACCTCCGAGATGCTAAAGGTGCCACAAGCATTGGCCATTACATAGCTTTCGGTTTTTATATATGGACTAATAACACTGCTCCTTCAATATCTCCAGTAGGTGGTGACATCCACGATTAAAGCTAAGCATAAGATTCCCTTAATCTGCAAGCCTGGCATTTACTAGCAACAAGTTCCAATAACTTCAGAGATGGCTTTGTCAGGCAGTACTTGCACAGTTACTTTTATGATAAGATCAAGTGTCTAGTAGATCCTGTTCTCTTTTTTTTTCACTTCTAGAATTTGAAGGAAAGCTAAATATCAACTTTGTCAGAACTCGGAACACAACTGAAATAAGATCTCACCTTTCACCGGCCAGTGAAATGCAGATCTAACCACTTAAAGGGATTAACTCCTAAAAGTCCACGTACTAATCCAAGCCAAATATTTGGTCCATTCTCTAGAATCAGTTTTTACAATTCGGGATGTAGAATCTAAGAATGGTATATAGCAGTTTTGGTTCACATTTTTAACAGCGATCCTGTCCTGAATTGGGGACAATGACTAGGTTCTCATCCATCTGTAATCATCTAGGAGCTGAGAGCCTGAGATTTGAAACAAGTAGCTGCGTCAATTCCATTGGCTCCAAGTGGAGTCTTCTGTCGCTCCAATTTAAGTTTTGGGTGAATTAGGGTCGGTGAAGCAAATCAAAGATTTACTCATCAAGCTGAATTCACAAATCCATGTCCAACGTAAGGACCTAATATAAAATTTTTTGACACTAGTTGTTTTGGTTTTGAGGTGTAGCTGAATTATCCTCAACAGTTTTTGTGAGTATAATTTATTGCCCGTCGCTAACTCGCTATCAGACAGTAAGGAACCAGAAGCCGCAATCAAACAAATAGAAGGGGCAATGAGGAAAATCATACGGAAAAATAGTAAGGAGCAGCAAAAAGAATACAAGACCATCTTCGCTAACCTATAGCTTATGCATTTCTTGTTTGGAAAATGCAATTGCAATTTGGCTCCCTGACGAATCATTTCCTGAAGGACTGAAAATTAGGACCTGAGGGATTTTCACAAAACACACCAAAAGGATATGCAATTCTTTATTTAAGAAAAGCATAAGAATGATGGGTGGGAAGAGGTCCTTGCCTTCCTATGCTCTTCCTGTGTGATCTGTATCCTAACTCCCTTGTTAGTATGCCCCTCTGATGGTAGTTGTCAGTAGAACAGTCCAGACCAAAAATATTGTCAAACATCAAACATGCTATGGCTAGCCCACCTAATGGAGTAATGGTAGTCTGCATAAAATGCAAGCTACCTGTTCCATTTCTTTTTCCACTTATATCCCCCCAGCCACCGGCATATTGGTCATCAACAGCATGAACAGTCCACATGTTACTATGTCAACGACTATAGGTACACGTGGGAGCAAAAGATGGAAATATGCAAGCCCCATGTTTTCATGAATAGCGCTTGCATTCATCATGAGGCCAATAAGTCAATATATTACAAGTACAAGCATGACATATATGCAGATAATCCCTTATACAACAGGGTAAATACACATGTAATAATACATCTAACAGGCCCCCCTAAACTTATGGTAGATCAACAACATGAAGTTTGGAGAGATAGAAACTATGTTGGGCTTTGGTCTGTGCCTTTGTAAAAAAGTCTGGCAATTGAAGTTCTGAAGGCACATATTGAAGAGCAACAACTTGGTCCTGCACCTGTGTCCACATATAGGAAGTATCAACATCAATGTGCTTTGTAAACTCATGCTTTACCAGATCTTTAGCAATACTAATAGCACCTGTACTGTCAGATAAAAGGAGAGTTGGTGCAATAACAGAAACATCAAAATCCTCAAATAACCACCGTAACCAAGTAACCTCCACAGTCAACAAAGCCATAGCTCACAACTCAGCGTCAGCACTCGAACGAGAAACTGGTGTCTGCTTTTTAGTCTTTCAAGCAATGAGAGAACTATCAAGAAAAACACAATAGACAGATAGGGACCGGCGATTAGAGTAATCACTAGCTCAAGTGGTATCAGAACATGTTTGGAGCTGTAAAGAGCTAGAGCGAGGGAAAAAGAGATGACGGGAGATAGTTCCATGAAGATATCCTAAAACTTGAAGAAAATGATTATAGTGGAGCTGAGTAGGAGCAGAAGCAAACTGACTCAGGATATGCACAGGGTACGAAATATCAGGCCAAGTGACACCATGGTAAACAAGATTCCCAACAAGATTATAATAGCGAGTAGGATCAGTAAGATGCTCACCATCCATGGGCAAAGATGAACATTAAACTCCATGAGAGTCTCAGTTGTACGCTCATTAGTAAGAGAAGTACGATCAAGAAGATCTTATATATACTTTTCTTGGGACACATAGAAGCCCTCAGGAGTAGAAATAACCTCAATCCTAAGAAAGTAGTGAAGAGAACATAGATCAGACATAAGAAACTGCTTACTAAGACGCTCCTTGACAAAAGTGATATACTAAGAATCTTTTCCAGAAATGATCATATCATCAACATATAAAAGAAGAAGCGTCCTACCATGAGGCAAAGTGTGAATAAATAGAGTAGGATCATGAGCACTATAGAGAAACCAGCTGTAGTGACAACAAAAGAGAAACGATCAAACCATGCATGAGTTTGCTTAAGGTCGTAAAGAGATCAGCGAAAGCGACAAACCATACCCTTAGGAACAAAATACCCTGATTGTGGCTGCATATAAACCTCCTCACGCAGTTCATCATTGAGAAAGACATTCTTGATATCAAGCTAAGAGATGGATCATGCCTAAATAGACACCATAGCATGAAGAGTGCGAACAATGGTCATGTGAGTTACAGGTGCAAAAGTCTCATCATAATCACGACCATGCTCCTGCTGAAAACCACGCGCCACAAGACAAGTCTTGTAGCACTCAAGAGAATCATCAGAGCAGGTATTAATCTTATAGACCCACTTGCACGTGATAGGAGTAACAAACGCAGGAAGAGGGACAAGATCCACATGCTAGTACACTCATGGGCAGCGATCTCCTCTACCATCGCATGCTGCCACTCCTAATGAACAACACATCACGATAAGAAGTCAATTTGGCAAGGGCAGCGGCAATAAAACCAAAATGCTCAGAAGGCCGAATAGACTGGTGATCACGAAGAGCATATCGAGAAAGAGAGGCCAAAGAAAATGACCTATCAGAAGAAGATGGCATATCAGAAGAATTCTCAACTCGCAGACAATGAGTGTAGTAGAGAGGATAAGAAGAAACAAGCCTAAGAGGAACATCTAGAGAGGGTGTCGATGGCGAAGGAGATGCCGACAATGAAGGAGGCACCGACGGTGAAGGAGGCATCGAAGAGGCCAAAAGCTGTAGTGGAGGTGTAGTGACTATAGGGGTGGCAGAAAAAGTCAGAAAAGAAAGTGGCTCGACAAGAGGTGCTGGAGTGGTGGAAGGAGAAGGATGAGGGTAGAAAGGATGAAACACATCAAAAGTGACGTCCCGAGAAATCCGCATCCGTCGGCCAACAGGATCCCAACAACGATATCCCTTATGCTTAGTGCTATAGCCCAGAAAAAACACTCCATGGACTGAGCGGTCAGCTTGGTGCACTTGCAAGGTGCAAGAAGGACATAGCACACACATCCAAAGAGGCAAAGACTAGAATAATCAGGAGTCTTGCCACAGAGACACTCAATTGGGATCCCACCCTGAAGAGTAGAAAAAGGCTGAATATTGATAAGGAAAGTGGCAGTAGA
Organism: Dendrocalamus latiflorus; assembly: GCA_017311315.1. NCBI lineage: Eukaryota > Viridiplantae > Streptophyta > Magnoliopsida > Poales > Poaceae > Dendrocalamus > Dendrocalamus latiflorus. The sequence continues at coordinate 22,485,582 of CM029637.1, forward strand.
AATAGTCTCAGCCCAGAAGTGTGGTGGATAGCAGAAGCAAACACAACAGCATGGGATGTCTCAAGAAGATGACGATGCTTTCTTTCAACCACACCATTCTAGCCATGAGCACCAGGGCAAGAAAACTAAGAGAGAGTGCACTGCTCGGCAAGAAAACCACGAAGGACTCTCGACAAGTACTCCCTAGCAGAATCAGCACGAAAAACATGAATAAGAGTCAAACTAAGTACGGATCATGGTGGCAAAATTCTTGTAGATGGATAGAATCTCACTACGAGATGACATAAAGTATATTCATGTGTGTCGAGCAAAATCAACAATAAAAAATGTATAATATCGGTGACCTCCTTTCAAAATGAACAAGATCAAAAGGACGCTGAGGCACCGACTCATTGGAAGGATAGGAAAGTTGAACTTATTTGCCAAGCTTACAACCTGACAATTTAGAGAAGCATTACTAGACATAGACTCTAAAAGACTACAATAAACTAATGAAGACAGGCGCGACCCACAAAGATGACCTAATCGATGATGCCACTGAGCAAAAGACGCGGTGGAGGATGTAGCAAATGAGGAGGTGGTGGTGGAGGTGATAGGACTGACAGGTGCAGTGGAAGGAAAATGAAGTCAGTCAAGCTCCTAGAGCAGTTGTGAGTCATGGCGACGAGGGCCAGTACCAACCAAAATCTCCGTGTGATGATCCTGAACACAACAAGACTCAGAATCGAGAATAACACAACAACCATAACCAGTGAACTGACCAACAGATATGAGTTGCGTAGTTAGTTTTGGAACATGAGAAATAGCAGGAACATGAAAGGATGAATTTGAAATAGTGCTTTGTCCTACGATAGAAAGAGATACCATCTGTTGTTTGAACAATGATAGGAGCAGCTAAAGGAGTAATAGAAGTGAGACTAGTGAAATCAGATGTTATATGAAAGGAAGCATTAGAGTCAAGAATCCAAGGTGATATACCTGAGGAAGGAGAAGTAGAAGGTGATCTCTCACTAGAAGGCTGTGCAGCAGAACCAACAGAATCGAACGGTGCAAAAGCAGCCATGTGAGCAGCAGTGTGAGAAGCTCCTGAGTGTTAGAAGCACCAGAGCTCCTCTGAAAGGAGGAACCTCTAGTGCCCTTTGGAGGATAACTACCTCAACAGAAATCCTTCTTCCTGTAGCAGAACTGCTCCACATGTTCATCCTTATTGCAATAAGTGCAATAGAGTCCTCTACCAACAGCAACTGTCACTGGTATAGGCGCAACTAGTGAAGGAGTAGCTGGAGGCACAGCGGGTGTAGAAGCTGGAGGAGTTGCCAAAACTGAAGGAAACAATGATGACGATAACAAACCCACACCACGAAGGTGAATCTCCTTAGTACGAACAGCTGCAAGAGCCCCCAACAGAGTCACACGAGAATGGCGAGCTAGCAACTGAGCACGAGTTTGCTCATACTTAGCCCAGAGATGTGTCAAAAAGTCGTAGATGCAGTGAAGAGTGTTAACGCTGACAACATTGACAAGTGTGGTAAACATCTAGTCCCAAAGAGTTAATGTGATACCACACTGCGGATAGCTGGGTATAGAACTCATCCACAGTGGCATCTCCCTGCTACAACGATTGCTCCTGATGTACGATAGCAAGGTACAAGGAATCACCAAATAGATCATAGTAGTTGCGCAGATGCGCCCACAATTGATTAATATATGTACAAATACAAGTATAGTATATATATGTAGATAACCTTTTATACAATAGGATAAATACACGGATAATAATACATCTAACACATATGACTTCATCAGGATCACAAATAGCTGCATAGATACAAGGCTACTTTTTCAATATTTGAATGGCTGCTTGATTTTTCTTCTCAATATCCTTTTTCTGCTTCATTTTTCTTCTCAATTTTCCTTTTTCATTTCCCACATGAAATTCTTAAATCGCAATGATCATCATTTTATCCATACTATGTCCACACATGAACATAAACATTCAAATCAATGGCCTTATTCCTCTAATACTACCAATACAAAAGGTAGCTTCTGTGATGAGAGGGGGAAATGTCATTCCTGGAAGGTCCATTTAGACATCAGGCGGAAGAAATGGGTTTAAGGTTAGATTGCCATGAGCTCCATGAATTTCAACACCATCAAATTATACACACCAGACGAAGCTTTAAGGTTAGATTGCCCCTTTCTTCAGGACTCTGGACTAAGGATCTTGAGGAAATTACTAGGCCTTTGTTAAAAGTTTAACACATCACCTGTAAGAACCTGATATGCTAAAAGTTAGACACATCACCTGTAAGAACCTGATATGCTAATCTTTTAATGATCCTAATTTGGATGATAGATAAGTCTGACTAAACTAAATATACATGTGATTTATCCTTTGTATGCTAATCTTAACATGATCCTTAACATTTGAAGTGTAAAATGTGAGCGGAAGGTACTTACCAGCCTCAATTGCATTTCTAGCAGCGACCCTGAAATCATTGACGACCAAAGGGATCTCATTAGTCTCCAATCGCCTAGGTGTTGAGAAAGTAGCCACGTCTATGCCATTGGCTCTCACCACAGGTTTTAGTGGCTTATCGGTGCTTGAAATTGGAGCTTGCTCATTAGGTTGAAAAGCTGCGTCGCATCGGGACATCGGACATGTGTTGGTATGATGCCACAAGTAAAAAGCAGGAGTACAGAAATGGGTATGGGTTTGCCAATGCATTTTTATTTACAACAAAGATGACATAACTTATACCATGAGGCATCGGTGTATAATTCTACAGTGTTCTTACCAAGGATCAAAAACCTAGTACCGGCCTAAATCCCGACGGGGGGCTGGTACCAGTTCCCGCCGGTAACCCAAAAAACCAGGGAAAACCCAATCAAATTTCAAGTTTTGAAATTTAAATTTGAAATCGGTAACCAGAAAACTGGCTGGTTACCGCCAAAAAACCAGAGAAACCATTAAAAACCCGCTAAAAACAGGGGGAAACTCAAAAAAATTGAATTTGGGATGTTTCGAAGCATATTCAGCTCATATAATAGGTAATCTAGCACAAAAAGATCTAAACCAACTTAAGTGCATTACGCAGTCACAAAAGACTCACAAATATATATGCACTTCAGAAAAACCCGGCTGGTTTTTTATTTCCCAATACCCACGGGAAATCCGGTTACTGGCGGCCAGTAACCACCGGTTTTCTGAACCCTGGTTCCTACAAAATATTGAGCCATAATTCTGAAATCCAATTTGAAGTCTTCCTGCTTGCGAATTAAACTACATTACCATTAGCTTGAAAACAAGCTTATATCTGAGGTAGTGAACGTACTATTGTTAGAGACTCTTCCTACGTACCAAATCTGGCTGAAAAATATTCCTCCTTTCGCATGAACCCCATCCACGATTGCCTTCCATGCTTCCACTTGCTCCTTTGTCCAAATGCCAGGAGTATCTTCGTAACTTGCACGCATACAGGAAACATTTCATCTTTAGAAATCACTGAACCGTGAAAGAGAAATTGAACATGACTACGTGAGGTTAAAAAAAATTGCAGACCAAGGACCTAGCATACGCACCCTTGAGCAGTGTCTGAAACTCCAGTTGCCTCAGCAATTAAAAGGCTTGATAATACAGTATGGCATGAGGCTGAGGAACATCACCATAGGATCGCTCCCTTGTCAGTGGTGCAAGAACTATCCTAAACAGAAAAGTAAAGCTCTCAAGAACAAATGGATCGTCACTTAAAGAAGAGTGGCAGGATGCTACTTGCAGCCGTAGTCACCAATAGCAGGGACACATATCTTGCCATATTTGCAGAGCAAATTCATTGGACTGCTTTTGCTATGTATAACTCCTAAATTAGGGTCTGATCCTGAAACAATTTGCTCAGGCATAACAGCTCTCGACAATATCAAACTCGCCATTGTTTTGAAAACATCAAAATTTTGGATTGAAATTTCTCTTGCACATATATAATGCATGTTAATTTTCATTGTTTGCAACATCCCCAATCAAACCTTTTAGCAATATGACCTGATCATTAAACTAACCGTTTCCATCAATTTTGTGTTGGCTCAACATGTCACACGTTGGGGCCCCAATCCCATATCGATTCTTCATAGTAGATATCGCACTTGCCAGGACAAAAGTAAGGAGAAGAAAGAGGATCGGGGAATCTAGTCGTCCTATGAACAACAGCGCAATATCCATATAATAAAAACAAATAAAGCAAAACATCAACAGGAAAACAAAGGTGACAAAAACTATCTTCTGCAGTCCATGGCCTTTTATCTTCCTTCTTTGGGAAAAGCAGTGCTACTTGCTTGGCCGCTTCGGCAGTTTGGCACCCAAATGGTTTCCCTGTTGCACAAATCGCCTAAACAGGAGACCTAAAGAATCGTTTCTCGCGGGACTAACCAGACGCCGGCTGCTGATTGGGGTTACGGAATTGGGAATTTGTGGAACCAATCAACCACAGTAAAGAAAGGCAGGGAAAGATATGAGAGAAGAAAAGGCCGACCTGTGGAAAAGATGAAATATTCCCATCTTGTAGGGGGTGAAGAGAGGGATTGTGTTAGCAGCGTTGCTCATTTACCTTGACGCGACCCTTTATTATGCCCACAAACTGTGACAGTTGGATAGAAGGGTATTATTGGAGGGAGACACCCTGCACACCCTGGTGCCTTGATGTCCTTTTTTTGGCTGTCTCTCTTATAATTATTTTTGGCTTTGAACCTAGTGCTTCTACTGCATTACAATATTTGTTTTTTTCTTAATGCAAAGGCGTGCAAGTTCTATGCACGTTCTCTGAAAAAACAACTGGAGGGAGAGTGAGCTGCGCCGGTGAACCTGGCACGGTTCCTGAGGTTTGCTTGCAGGATCATTCAAGAAAAGAGACCCAAGAAGATCAGGCGAGCAGGCCACATCTTGGTGGTTCTTTCTTTGACAGACGTTGCGGGATAAACGCTCTTTGAGATCACTGATGAGCTCATGCAGAGGCAGGCGGCAGGTCACGCGGCAGAGGAAATTACGAGCTCTGCTCTCTGATCGGCGACCTCACCACCGCGGCAGCAAATCTGGGCGGCCCTAAACAGTGCAGCAGCCTAACAACAACTCTGTGCATTTGCGGCGTGCAGCACGAGGATTCTCGTGTGCGAGCGACATGCCGAGCATGGTCGCCGCGTCGGGAACGTCTGGTGGAGAACGTGGAGGAGACTCATCGGTGACAATTTCAGCCATGGATGGATCCGGAAACACCGATAGGCCCAGGGCATGTCGGCATGTCGCCAATGTCGACCCACCTATACAGTTCGTTCTGCCATCCCGAGCTTTCCCCATCCAGTTCGCCAATGCTACTGGATACAACCAGACAACGATGGAATCGGGAAAATTGCACATATACCCCATAGTTAGTAGGCAAAGTTTGCCCCACATTTAAGTGACCTTGTAATTTTGCCCCATACTTGACATGCCCCCTTATTATTTTGCCCCATTGCCTATTTAGCTCTTATTTTAATTTTGTTTTTTATTTTTTGGGCAGGAAAAATGCAGTAAAAATGAAAAACGAAATTAAAATATTTTAGGCATTTAATGGACAACTTTGTAAATATTTTTTACTGCATTTTTCCTGCCCCAAAAAATGAAAAACGAAATTAAAATAGGAGCTAAATGCAGTAAAAAATGAAAAACGAAATAAGAATGTTTTAGGCATTTAATGGACAACTTTGTAAATATTTTTTACTGCATTTTTTCTGCCCCAAAAAATGAAAAACGAAATTAAAATAGGAGCTAAATGGGCAATGGGGCAAAATAATAAGGGGGCATGTCAAGTATGGGGCAAAATTACAAGGCCACTTAAGTGTGGGGCAAATTTACAAGTGCCTACTAACTATGGGGTATATGTGCAATTTCCCCCGATGGAATCACCGAGTTAGAAAGTTGGATACTTCGAGGTGAATGTTTTGATTTCCAATTTTAAAATTTGATTCTTTAAATTGAAATTTTAACCAAAGATCCGTTGCATATTGGCTCATTTGAGACCCGATTACGTGTGGACATTTTACTTAAATGTAGACCCATTAGGGGGTTGTTTGGCCCATGAGACCTATTAACTAGTTTAGTTCCTATTACTTATGGAACCATGAAGGGGACCTCCTTTGTCTATATTAGGAGGGCGGTGGGCTCTCATTGTACATACAAGACTATAGGTAGAAAGTTCAATAAAGAGAAGGTTGGGATTAAATTTGTGTTCTTGTTTACTTTTAATTCTTGTTTGTGAGGTGAGAGCTTTGATAGTCGACAATGTGACCTTCACCATACAACACATTATCAGCACAATAACACTATAAAGCTAAAGCTTCCTGGTACGTTGCTTTGATATAGTTTTCAATTCTATTATGCGGTGATATTTTTCTTTTCATATATCAGTTTAAGTTTCTACTATTACGCATCGTTGTTGCCTCTTCCACCGGTTAGATCGGGCACACGCCTCCACGTGCGCACCGCCATGCCGAGGATGGACCGGCACACACCTCCGTGTACACGCAGCCGGCGCCACCACCGATGAGCCATTAGCGCATGCCTCCGCGTGCACGCCGCGGCTATATCATCGTCAGTCGTGAGAAACCATTTGGGAAGGTCTAGGTCAATTTGTGATGAATAATCAGTAACTGAGTTGAGTTGAATCTAAGATTTTGCAAAGGGTTTACAATTCCCTAAAAATTCATGTTGCAATTAGGTTTCAAGCGGTAGTATCGACCTAGCAATGGCGGTAGTACCGACCTGGTGGTAGTGGAGTACCAGTGGTGAGGAGCGGTACTACCATAGGTGCGATACGACTGGTCTCTAGATGGTGATGGCTATTTTCCAAAGAAGGTTATTTTCGGGTTTGGCCAAGTCCGATAGTACCGATGCAAAATTATGGTACTATGGGAAGACGGTATGACCAAACTTTGTTTGGCAGTACTACCAGTGCAATGGTACAGGCCTTGGCAAACGGTTCCCTATTAATGGCAACACCGGCCAGTGGTCGGCGATACGACGGGCTGGTATGACTGGCATTGAAGGTGTGGTCATATCGGCTGAGGCAAGTTGGTTCTAAAAACTGAAAATTATGGGAGATTTGATTATGGGATAATCTTAGAACTCCTATTATGGTTGTATTGTGTTGCATCAATAACTTGCACCCAAAATATGATTTCTTGGTTTTTGGATGTGCAGGGAAGCTAAAAGATAACTATAGTCAACGATGGGCGATCAGGACTAGACCAGGGTGGATCGAGGTCCAAAGCGGTCAAGGAGGTCATGTGGGATGATTGGGCTCAAGAAGGCCACATGTTGAAGTCAATAAATGCGTTTGAGGAAAGGTTTGAGCAACAAGTTAGATCAAGTGGTTTCATCGGTTCAAATAAGGCATAGTCCGGTGGGAGTCAAAAGCGGAAGAGACTTGCTGATGGAAGGAGAGCCATTGATCAATCTACATATGGCGTGCAAGGTGGTTTGCATGACAAGAAAAAGATGAAGTCAAGGGAAGGTGTTTGGAAGCTTCATCAGGGGCATTGTGGAAAAATGCACAAAACCGGACTTGAGGCCTACATCAAAACCGCAGCGTAGGAAGATGCAAAGGAAGTGGTTTAGGATTAGGCTAGGGTCATGTGTGTGAAGTGGATCAACCTCTCAGGTGTAAGTGGTTTATCCTTGTAAGCACTTTCAAAAGTGTGTGTGTGAGTGTAAAATGTGAAATTGTGAAGTTGACAGGTTCCCCAAGTCCGTAGTGGGTCTAGACCCACTAAGGGGGTTGGTTTGCCTATATGATGAAGGGAGGAGAGAGTTAGGGTTTGCAAGGAAATAGGATAGAGTTGTAGAATAAGCTAGTTCTTCCTCTCCTTTATGGTGTGAGAAAGAGAGGGACTTGTGGAGGGTCCTTTATAACTAGTAAGCTATAAGGAATCATTTCTCTTCATGCAATAAATCAAGTTCATACAATATTGTTCTCTTGCCTCTTTTGCTTGTGTTCTTGATCTTATCTGTGGTGATTTGGTCCTTTCCATGTTTCTATTGATCTTCTTGTGATCCATGATGTGTAAGAGGCATTAGTAGATCCTTGGAATCAATCTTTGCCCATCTAGATCACTCCTATAGCAAGAATCAAGATCTTGCCCAGTTTCTTGCTTTCTTAACCAAGATTTGTGATTTTGTAATCGTGGTCTTTCTAGTCTAAACCTTTGCTTAGATTATCTCACTAGGATATATAAGAGATGATCTAGAAGTTATCATGACTTAGATCCTTATGAGTAAAAAGTAATTTGAGTTTTAGGGTTTGGTGTGTTATTGTGACCTAGAACGTGGTTTCTTCAATTGGATGAAATCAAGTCCAAGAACCTTGTGTTTCTTGATTTAATTTGGTTTCTGACAACCATGCAAAGGTCCATACCAATTTTGATAACATTTGGACAAGGCTTGTTCAAGATTCTCAAATTTTGTTTTTGTCCCAAAGGGTTTGTGCCTTTAAACAGGGTAAACGGTCATACTGGCATCCCTGTGGCAATAGTATTGCAGGAGTGGTCATATTGGCCCCTAGTTGGTGGTAGTACCGCATAGTGATTATACCAACCAGTAGTTGGTGGTTGCTGCATCTTTTGATCCTAGATCTCTGTGAATCTTGCGTAGCAGGTGTAATCCGAACTTGATAACCCTCATAGTTATTTGAGTAAAGATTATGAATACTTAGAGAAAGAAAAAGCTTCCACAATCATTTATTCTTTAATTGTCGGTATCGGTCCAACAAGTGGTATCAGAGTCTAATTAAACTCTTCCTTATTGGGATTGTCAGTATCGGTCCAACAAGTGGTATTGGTCACAAGCGTTTATTCCAACATTGGGATATATGCTTTGGAGACGTCGTCGCACATACGATGGGCTAACCGGCTAACCATTGTCGTGCATTTAGTGCAAATGTACGTAGTGATTTGGTAGATGCATTGAAGATGTTCCATGCACCAGCATTTGCTTATGTTTCGGTGAAGCTAGCTACAAACTACTACCTACTGCATTGAAGTAGAAGTAGGCACATTCATGCTTTTGCTTTCCTCTTAATGTGTTTTAGTAGGCATTTTCAACCTTGCACACTTGTTCTTGTCTTAGAGAACAATATTTTTTTTGTTCCCTTCAAAATCTCAACTTTAAACAGATCAAATTTATGGATTGATTTGCTCATAGTGTTCATAAAACAAGTGAGTCCTAAATCCAATAGATAGGTAGCGATATTCGGCAAAAGAATAGTTATTTGATCCATTGTTGGACAGGCCATCAGCTCGCCTTCCGACTTGGAAGGCAATGCTTCTCTCCAAAGCAGGACGTTTGATAGTTGTCAACTCAGTCCACTCTTCAATGGTAACCTACCCCTTGCTCTCTACCATCCTTCGTCCTTGGGCACTCAAAGCTATTGACAAGAAGAGAATGGCTTTCCTTTTGGTCTGCGGCCAATCCTCGGTGGCCGGTAAATGCCTGCTCAATTGGGACACGGTCTGTCGTTCGTTGCTCCTTGGAGGTCTAGGTGTTCCTAACCTAAAACCAATAGGGATGGCTTTTAGACTTCGATGGGAGTGGTTAGCAAGGACTCAGCCACATCGGCTTTGGCAAGGTCTCCGAGATCCCCTAGAGAATGACATTCGGGATTTTTGCAGTGCCTCAACTGTTGTCCATCTGGGGAATGGCTCTTCTACTAGCTTCTGGTCAGACTGTTGGTTGCAGTGCTGGAGCATCTGAATGTTATTGCCTGCCTTATGGGACAGGGTGAAAATCACTTGCCATCACAGACTAAGGTTTCGGAAGCTCTGCCCAATCATAATTGGATTCATGATCTATCCCCCCCTTTGATCTTTAGGTCATTGCAGATTTCCTTCAATTGCTTAATATGCTCTGCCAACCAGGATGACGTGATCATCTGGCGGTGGACTTCGAGTGGGATCTACTCTACCAAATTAGCTTGTGCTACCCTTTTCCATGGTGCTACCATCTTCCCTTGTGCTAAATACCTATGGAAGAGCTGGGCAACGAAGAAAGTGAAGTTCTTTGTGTGGTTGGCTTCGCATCGAAGATGTTGGACCTTCTCTCGTCTGCGTAAACACAATCTTCAGGCTTGGATGTTTGTCTTCTCTGCGATCAAGAACCTGAAACAATTGGGCACTTGTTACTGCACTGTAGTGTGGCTAAGTGTGTCTGGTTCAGAATCTTCCTTTGGCTTCACTGCCCCTCCCTTTTGGATTTCACTAGCTCTTTCTCCTTGAGCGATTTCTGGACTGTGGCCAGGCAAGCTCTTCCAGAGTGTGACCGAAAAGGAGTAGATAGTTTCTTCCTTCTAATCCCCTGGATGATTTGGAAAGAGCGTAACAACATCTGGTTCCAAGATAAGTGTTTCCGGATTGACGACCTAGTCTCCGGCATCTAGTAGGAGAGTCGATTGTGGGCTCAAGCAGGCGCCTCTAGCCTAGATTCACTCCTTTCCAGTCGTTCTCCTTAGTGCTCTTTCTTTTTTTCTTCTAGCCTTCTTTCTTCCTTTCTCCTTTCTCCCTTAATCTCCTTTTTTTCTTTCCTTTTTTGCTTTGGTTTTGTTAAACGTCATCCGGATATTTTCTTTCTAATTATCATCCAGATTTATGACCATTGGATTAGAGATCCAATGGCCATGAATTCTCCTCCCTCTCCTTGAATTCTACCCTCTCCCCCTTTAAAAATAAGGGGCCCTTTGATCTCTAATCCAAATATCACAAATTTGGATGATAATTAAGAAGAAAATATCCAGATGATACCTTATATGTCTGATGCCTCTTGGGCTGTCTTTCTTGTATTTCTTGTATTTTACTCCTTCTTAATGGAATGAAATGCTTCTTGCGTTTTTGAGGGAAAAAACAGGTTCAAGAAACCATTAAATGGTTGTGCACATTAATTCTCCACACCTGCATATGTATTTCACTAGATAATAGTAATGACTACTAATGAAACCACATGAGTAGTCTTGACTTTTTTTGTTATTTCGTAATGTGATAAACTTTGTGTTTGCACGATACAGTCTCCGCAAAAGATAAGGGTGATGCGGGCACCCATGGGTACCAGATTCTCTCTCCTCTTCTATTTCACATCGTTTGGGGTCTTAGGTGGTTGAATGCATGGCAGCTAGCTCTAGAGGTTTACCTCTAGAGGTTGATTTGGCTCGGACTTGTTCTGAGATTTAAGAGAGATTTGTGATTTGTTTTTTGTGTTCACGAGCGTTCTCGGCCGGAGCTCTCGTCAGTCTTGTGCGGTGTCAACCCGACCCTCGGCTTCTACCTCGGTTCTAGCCAGGCAAAAGTGTGGCATTATATCTCCGATTGCCTTCATCCCCTTGCTCGGCATAGTGGAGTGGTTGGTTTTCTAGGACAGCGCAGTTTGCGTGCCTTGCCTTGTTCGACTTCTTCTCGGTGGTTTCAAGTATCACCGGCTTTGTGAGTATTTCAGCTATCAGCTCTTTTCGATCTGTGACCTGTTTCATATATCTGTGATTTGTCACTAGTGATTATTGAAAGAGATGCATGTGGGGTTGGCTGTTAGCTCTATGAAGAGATTAGTCTTATGCTGAAATTAAATGATTAAACTTGTGCTCTAAATCATTACTATTTCGGTCTTATTTCTGCAAATAGAAATTCTGTTTTGGCATAATACGCTATCTGTGATCACAGTTACTGTATTGTACATATCTCTATTAGCCATTTTGGCCTTCTGCATAACTCGTTTACTTGTGAATATATTCTCTGGAGCATATCAGTTAGTTGGCTAATGTTGGAGATATTTGGTGGTCATTTTGATTGTGTCCTTTGCTGGCTGAAAATCTTGTGTAGTTTCAGTTTGTTTGTTTCTATTTAGAGCTCAAGGTTTAAAAACTCATTTAACATATTTAATTAATGAAGAGTATAAGATCATAGTAGCGGGACGGCCAAGATTAAATCTTGTGTAACCCTATATTTGAGAGCTCTAATCAATAACTAAAACTTGTGCTTTTTGCTAAGTTTTATTAATTCCCTGTTCATGAAAATGTTATACATGGTTATTTCCGCAGAAAATTTTGGTTCATATGATAAATATATGTTATTGTATAAATGACATGGAAGAATTATATGTTTGTATGCAATTTATGGCATTTATATTCTGCTAGAAATGTGTTTTGATGATATTTAATTACGCTGGAATTAAATTCAAATTTATGCTTGTACCGCATATTTTACAACAATAAGCTGGTTTATGACTTTTTTATATTGTAGTTGATTTTTTTGCATCATAGCTACTAGTGACTTTTTTTACGTAATTAAATTTAAAAAATTTTAAAAATAGAAAAATAGATTAGCCTATCACAGACAATACAAACGAATACGAGAAAAAGGGCAAAAAAAGCCGAAAAACAAAATTAAAGAATAGTGAACTAGAAGTAATTAAGAAGCTGAAGCCCCGGCCTAACAATCATGCCCATTCTTTTATTGTACTAGTGCTTTGCATGACAAACAATCATCAATTAGTCGCAATGAGTTACTTTTCTTCGCACAGACCAGGAGCAAGAAGTCGCGCCCAGGTAATTCAGATCTTCTGTATTTTGCAATATGTCATTTCGAGTTCACTGGCTCACAGACCTCAAGAAATGGGCAATCCGTATAGCCAACAACAGGATTATCGGTATAAAACGTCGATCGATCATAGTTGTTAAGCGGCGCATTCAACTGGAATCTCCTCGGCAGGTCAGCATTAGCCAAGAACAAGCGACCGTACACGACCATGTCGGCGTATCCATTAGCCACAGCTTTGTTCCCTTCCTCCTTGTCATACCCACCACCAACCATGAACGTCCCCTTGAAGGCCTCCTTCATCCCGTGCAGCCTGTGTGGGATTTGCACCTTGCCATCCGCCATGATCATCTCAGGCTCCACCGCCCTGCAGTATAGGATGTCGCGTTTGTTCAGCTCTTGAGCCATGAAGACACCCAGCGCATCTGGGTCTGAGTCATGGCAGCCAAGGTAGCTGGCATAAGGGGAGAGGCGTACCCCGACCCGGTCGGATCCAACAGCGGTTCTGTAGACTGCCTCCGTACTTGTCAGCGCGGCCATTGGCACCATCTTTCATGAATTGCTGAAGGAGGAAGCCATGTGCGCCCTGAATTTCAACCCCATCGAACCCATCATGTGATACATACAGGTTAATCATGTCAGGTCCTTGTATATGCTTCAGAGGGTACTGTAAGGTCATAAGACGTCTAGTATTTGCGAACGACCAGCTCAAGAGATAATCTTAAAGAAAGGAACTTGAATTAGTTCATTTTAAGAAAGTAAAGTCGCCCATGATGATAACTGCAAGTTTATGAGTAGATGGTTTTCTTTTCCTATTTAATTACTTCATTTCCTCTTTTGGTAAAACGGAGTGAACTTATCAACTTACCAGCGTCCATAGCATTTCTTGCAGCCATTTTGAAATGATTGATGACATCAGGGATCTCTTCTGCAGTTAAGCATCTCGGGATGGGGAAGTTCATGTCGTTATCTTCATTCTTTTCCACTGGCTTATCTGTGCTTGAGATGGGTTCTTCCTCTGGCAAGTGGAAACACCAAATACTGTGATCCGTCAGAGTTGTCATTGCTTCAAAAGATCGTACTAAAAAAAATGCAGAAGCAATGAGGGACTACTGGAGTACAGAGATTACTGAAATAATAGAATTTTCAGTTCAATGTTACAGCAGAATGAGGGGTAGGTGAGGCTCCTGTGGTTGCACCAAACCTGAAAAGAAGGTTCCTTCTTCCGTACAAACAATGCTATATGGAACCATCGTATGCATGAATCAAATTTAATTTTATATGTTGCAGGTGGCAGGTAGTGTGAACTGTCAAGTGTGGTCAGCACATAGCCATGTCAGATGCTCTTCCTACATGCAAAATCTGGTAGAAGAATATCCCACCCTTCGCATGCACGGCATCAACAATCAGCTTCCAGGCCTCGACTTGTTCCTTGCTCCGTACCGTGTCCAAATGCAATACAGTCAGAAGCTTAACTTTCAATGTGGACCTTGTTAGATTTTTCGTAATCATAAAGGAATATATGTGGAAGATGAGGCTATTCTCTGTTTGATTTTGATGGGTGAACTGATCACATTAAAACAAGTTCTTTCATACCTAACATTTAGTCCCCACAAATTCAACATATATTATGAGCATGCCAAACATTGAAAATATGAGTTAAATCACGTTAAGGTTGCCATGTTGCCATTTAAAATTTGTTGTCCTTTTTCTCAAGTAATATCTTGCTTGTTCTAAAATCAACAGACTTCTAGAATATATTTACCATGAAAACAAAACAACATTCAATCAATTTTCAACTTATGCTTTGCTTGAGATAAAATTGGATAGTATTCTTAAGGAATTGCATGAATTTAATCTAGATTATACTTGCTCTCATTGTGATGATAACAAAATCCAAATGAAAGAAATGCTGAAATGATTATTCATTCCAGCACTGCAGCACGTGAAAATTGTTATAGACTCACAATTGAGATAGATGCTCTTAACAAGACTCTTGAGAAAAAAAAAAGCTAAAACTGAAAAATCCATAGCCATGACTACATTTAAGAAATTCATTGATTCTATTTCTTATGCATTTTGTGCTGAGATTAGGAGTGATTTAGATGAAATGTATAAAACCTTTAGGGTCAAGTATAAAGAGCAGTTAATTAGGGTTAAGAATTCGCCCTGTATGTCTTATGAGGCTCTAAAGCTTGATGTAGCTGTTCATAAAGAGAGGTATGCTACGGCAACCAAGTCAAATGCGTGATACAGGGTTTATATAGGTAGATCATACTTTTGTTTTTTGGCTACCTGGTCTCACAGATTTTGTATTGTTGAACATGCTACAGTGACATTTGCCATTTCCGCTATTTCAAAGCTGGGACAGTTTCGCTGTGCTATCTATCTTGTTTCTCTCTTTTGCAATGCCTTAATGAATCAGTCACAGAACTTTAGAAGTTGGAAGGTTTTATGCTGGAATGTCAGAAGTCTAAACTCCCCGAAAAAAATGGAAATCCATCCGAGATAAGATCTTGGACAACCTGATCAATTGTCTGTTTACAGGAAACCAAAAGAGAAACTTTTGAGCACTCATACATTCACAATTTTGCTCCCAAGCACCTAGATAAATTTACCTTTCTCCCCCTCTATTGGTGCTTCAGGGGGGCTTCCAATCCTTTGGAATAGCTTAGTGTTCTCTGGCACTCCTTTACTCAAAATGTACTTTGCTCAAATAGTAGAGTTCTTCTCACTCCATAATTCCAATAAATGGAATCTTGTCAATATTTATGGACCATGTGAGGAGCAAAGAATGGAAGAATTTGTCAACTGGCTTATTCAGTTGCATATTCCGGATCAACAAAATTGGATGCTATTGGGAGATTTTAACTACATTCGATCAGCTCAAAATCGCAACAAACCAGGGGGGAACGTTAATGATACACTCACTTTCAACTCCATCATGAACAACCTTGGTCTCACAGAGCTGCCGCTTAAAGGCAGGTGGTATACCTGGAGTATCATGCAAGAAGATCCTCTGTTAGACCAATTAGATTGGTTTTTTACCTCAACCAATTGGGCCTCTTCCTTCCCTCAATTTGAAGTACATGCCCTTCATAAAGATACTTCGGATCATGCACTGTGCATTGTGCACATTGATACGGTTATCCCCAAATCCAACCTCTTTCGGTTTGAATCTTACTGGGCAGAGCACCCAAGATTCAAGTAGTTGCTCTCTTCTAGAACCTACCAGTCTCTCAAACAGATAGTGCAACCAAAATCTTGGCCAAATTCAAAAATCTACACAAGGGACTTAAAAACTGGAGCAAATCCATATCTCACCTAAAGATTTTGATTCAAAATTGCAAAACGATGAATCTTTTCATGGACAAATTGGAAGAACAGAGGTGCTTATTTTTGGAGGAGAATAACTTTAGAACCATAATCAAAGCTCACTTTACAAGACTCTTATATTACCAACATAAGTACTAGAAAAAGAGATGCATTTCTAGATGGGCAAAACTAGGTGATGAAAATACTAAATATTTTCATGCTCTTGCAACTGAAAGGTATAGATGGAATTTGATTCGCTCTTTAATCTTGGACAATGGTATAACAGTGCACTCGCATTAGGATAAGGCAGTAGCCATTTGAAACTCCTTCAGGCAGAGAATGGGAACAATGACTCACCCCACAATGTTCTTTGATCTCACCAATCTCATGCAAACTTTGCATCACCTGCAAGACCTGGTGGTAGACTACTCCCAACAGAAATTGATGACATTGTTAAAAAGCTCCCAAAGGACAAAGCTCCAGGGCTGGATGGGTTCAATGGCCTTTTCATTCAAAACTGTTGAAATATCATCAGACATGACTTCTATCTTCTTTGCTAGGACTTCTTCCACAATAGGGTTAATCTTGAGACTGTAAATAGATCTTTTTTTACTCTTGTCCCAAAAAAGTTGAACCCAGAGTCTCTCAATAATTATAGGCCAATTTCTCTATTGAACTTGGTGCTAAAGCTGCTAACCAATATCCTAGCTAATAGGCTTTAGAAAGTTATTGTTAGACTGGTCCATGCTAACCAATATGGATTATCAAGACTAGAACAATTTAGGATTGTCTGACCTGGGCCTTTGAGTACATACATCAATGCAAACAGAGTAAAAAAAGGTCATAATCCTCAAACTAGATTTCGAAAAAGCCTTTGATACAATTGAGCATGAAGCGATTATGCAGTAATGAGAACAAAGGGATTCCCTCGCAAATGGATGTCATGTGTTGGACCGAAATGGCAACAGAGGGGGGGTGAATGGTGCCGTTTAAAAACGCCCCCAAGTATTTTCCCGAAAAATAAACAGTCAGTTAAAACTTGAAAAACCACTGCCAACAAGCTTTTGAGAGAGAGACTTTGATTCTTAACTTGGCAAAGATTGAATTTCTTGATTAATAGCCAACTGCAGAGGGTGAACCAAGAGACTGAAAACACAAATAAAAATCTGCAGCAAAAGCTAAACCGAAAGCAAAAAGTAAAGGAAAAAGGAAACAAGAAGACTGTCTTGCAGCAAAAGGAACCAAGGGACAGTTGTAGACCGGACACAGTCAGTACACATGCATGAAAGAGCTTGTGAACAAAATCAATCGGCTGCACCCTTTCTCAAAAAAAAAAATAGTACTTTAATCCAAATAACATAATGTCTTTAAAAGAGAACTAGCAGCAGCACAAAAATAGAGCAATAATTCTATGCTGCCAAACCGAACCAAGGAAAGCAAAACACAAGCAAAGTTTTGTAGCAAGACTCAGTAAAAATATATGCTTCGAATTGACTGCTGCGGAACATACTCAAAAATAAAAAACATGAACCGAGAGAGCTAGCTAGGAGAGGCTGCAAGCTGAAAAACACAACAGCACAAAAGACAAAAAAAGACAATCGTCTTTTAGTGCATGCGTGTAACAGGAAGGCCAAACACCAATCTAAAGAAGCTGCCGAACATACAACTAGAAAATGTGCACAAAAACTTTACGGACTAAAGAGCATGCAGTAGAACAAATTGGCACAGCAAATAATCGAAAAAATGGAAATTAGGACTGCATGCAGTATGGTTAAAATCAGCCTAGATCAGCAGTTAAATAGCCAAAAAATTCAGTTGAAAACGAAGCCATTTGGACTGCATGCAGCAAGGTTGAAAAACAGCAAAAAAAAGAAAGAAAGAAAAGAAGGCCAAATCACATGAAGACTAGAAGCATCAATCAGAAGGCAAAGTAACCAAAAAGAAAGAAATGAGGGGATGCTACTTGCTGCCATCCGAAAACAAGATTAAAGCCAAAACCAAGTACTATTCGGTCTGCCTGCCTTTGCTGGCCGAACACAACAATTGAGACTCTGAGCTGGGAACCAATTTCTGCTAAAGCCGAAACATCAAATAGCACTAGGAAATAAGAGGCAGGAAGCAAGGAATTCCATGCAACAGCAAAACACCAAATGGATCAGCTCGAGAAGGCCGCAAGAAACAAAAACAAAGCTTGCACTAAAAAGGAAACAAGACAAGGCAATGAGCTTAAACACAAGATATCATAAATGTTAGAGATATATGTATAGTTTGTTATTCCCCATTGTTATAAGGGGTTCTTTGCATATTTCCCACCTGTACTTTGTGTATATATACCGGCCCATTGGCCTCATATGAATACAAGCGCTATTCATAACATGGTATCAGAGCCAAAACTAGGGTTTTGGCTTACCTAGGGTTCTCCGCGCCGTCGCCGACCTCCCCGCGCCGCAGCCGGCCTTCCCGCGCCGCCGCCGGCCTCCCAGCGCCTCCCCGTGCCGCCGCTCGGGTCTCAGGACGTGCTTGTCTCCGCCGGATCCTCTCTCCATCGGATCCCGCCCGACTCCGCCCGAGCCTACCCGCTCGAGCCCGCCGCCGTCGGCCCCGCCGACTCCCCCCGTCCAGATCTACCCGCCGTCGACCCCGCCGACTCCCCCCGTCCGGATCTACCGACGCCGAGGCCCGAGCTGTCGCGCGCGCGAGGAGGGACGTCGCCGACTTTGCCGCCGTCGGATCCGTCTCGGGTCGCCGTCGCTCGGAGTCGCGCCGCCGCTCGGAGTTGCGCCGCCGCTCGGAGTCGCGCCGCCGCTCGGAGTTGCGCCGCCGCTCGGGAAGTCCGTCTCGCGCCGCCGCTTGGGACCCCGCCGTCGCCGACCCCGCCATCGCCGATTGGCCCGCCGACCCCGCCGTCGCCGAGCCCGCCGTCTGGCCTTTGGTTTCGGTCGGGTTCTGTGGCTGAGTCGGTCGGGTTAGATAAACCGATCGGGTATAAAAAAAAAGGCAAAAAAAAAACGTCGTTCTAACCGCCGCGCCGTCCAGCGCCGCCTGTTAGACTTCGTTGCCTTGGTCGCCGCGCCGTCCAGCGCCGCCTACCAATGGGCACCGTTTCTCTCCCTCGCTGCCCGGTGATCTTTGATGGTGTTAATTACACCGATTTCGTGTCTCACATGCGCATTCACATGCGTGGTCTTCGTCTCTGGGGCGTCCTCTCTGGCGATGTCACCTGCCCGCCTTGCCCTATTCATCCGACGGAGCCTACGCCTGTTGCATTGCCTCCGACAGCCGATAAGGCTGCTGCTGATGATGATGCTGATGATAAAGCTGCCTCTGCCTACCAGGAGGCTCTGGATTCCTACAAGGATCGTCTGACCGTCTACACTCAGTGGTACGATGACGACGCTCGGGCTGCTGCTGTCTTCATCGCCAGTGTCCAGCCTCAGTTTTCTTCTGAGGTTGTGGGACTCCCTTCGGCTTTCCAGATGTGGACTCATCTTCGTCAGCGCTACGAGCCCTCTGGTGATGCCCTGTACCTGTCCGTGGTCCGCCAGGAGCACTCTCTTCAGCAGGGTGATGCTACTGTTGACGCCTTTTACGCTCAGAGTTCTGCTGTCTGGCGTCAGTTGGACTCACTTCGCACTGCTGGCTGTCGTACCTGTCCGTGCTGCCTGGAGGTACGTGCTGATCTGCAGTTTCAGCGGGTTTACGAGTTCCTTACTCGCCTTCGTCCTGAGTTCGAGCAAAGGCGTGCCCAGCTCCTTGCACGCCACCCTCGTGTCACTCTCCTGGAGGCTCTTACCGAGATACGCGCAGAGGAGACTCGTTTGAGTGGTGCTGGTCTGATGCCACTCCCCTCTGTGCTCGCCGCTCGTCCGCCTGCTACACTGCCTCCTCCAGCGGCTACCACAGGTGGTGGTGGCCGTCCTCAGTCTGGAGGTGGCCGTCCTCACTGTTCCTACTGCGACAAGGATGGCCACACTGAGTCCCAGTGCTACAAGAAGAAGCGGCATCTTTCACGCCGTTCTTCTACTGGCACTAGTGCTTCTACGACGACGTTTGCCTCGACTTCTTCAGCAGCTTCTCTCACCGAGCAGGAGATAGCCAGACTTCGACGCCTACTTGCTGCTTCAGGTTCTCCCTCGACAGGTTCTGCAGGTTCTGCTACTGACTCTTCAGGCACTGAGAGACCACCTCCTACACAGTCAGGTACCTCCCCGTGGATTCTTGATTCTGGAGCATCTTTTCACATGACTCCTGATTCTTCCACTCTGTCTTCTATTACACCTCTTGATTCTCCTGTCAGTGTTCTTACTGCTGATGGTACACCTCTTTCTGTCTCTGGTCGAGGATCTCTTAGCAACTCATCTTTTCATGTTCCTTCTGTTGCTCATGTTCCTCGCCTTACCTTGCAGCTTCTTTCTGCTGGGCAGATTACTGACCTTGGTTATCGAGTTATTCTCGACTCTGACTCTTGTTGTGTTCAGGACTGCCACACGGGAGCTCTGGTTGGTTCTGGCCCTCGGCGCCGTGACTCACAGCGTCTCTGGGAGCTTGACTGGCTTCATCTTCCTTCCGCTGCCACCACCGCCGCCAGTCTCTCCGCTTCTGCCACTTCGTCTACCGGCTCTTTCCAGCAGTGGCATCACCGTCTTGGCCATCTGTGTGGATCTCGCCTGTCGTCCTTAGTTCGTCGTGGTCTTCTGGGGTCTGTCTCAGGAGACGTGTCTTTAGATTGTCAGGGCTGTAAGTTAGGTAAACAGATTCAGCTTCCTTATCCTCATAGTGAGACTGTGTCTCAGCGTCCTTTTGATCTTGTTCATTCAGATGTTTGGGGTCCGGCTCCCTTCGTTTCGAAAGGGGGTCATCGTTATTATATTATTTTTATAGATGATTTCTCTCGCCACACTTGGATATATTTCATGTCTTCTCGTAGTGAGGTCTTACCTATCTATAAACAATTTGCCACTATGATACACACACAGTTCTCCACTCCTATTCGTGTCTTTAGAGCTGATTCTGCTGGCGAGTACCTCTCTCGTCACCTGCGCAGCTTCCTTGCTGAGCAGGGCACTCTCGCTCAGTTCTCTTGTCCTGGTGCTCATGCTCAGAATGGTGTCGCTGAGCGCAAGCATCGTCACCTCCTTGAGACGGCTCGTGCTCTGATGATCGCCGCCTCTATTCCACCTCACTTTTGGGCCGAGGCTGTTTCCACTGCCACCTATCTCGTCAACATACAGCCCTCTTCTGCTCTTAAGGGTGCGATCCCTGTTGAGCGTCTCTGTGGTCTTCTTCCTGACTACTCTGCCCTTCGTCTGTTTGGCTGTGTTTGCTACGTTCTCCTTGCCCCTCGAGAACGCACCAAACTGACCGCTCAGTCTGTTGAGTGTGTTTTTCTGGGATATAGTGCCGAGCACAAGGGCTATCGGTGCTGGGATCCTGTTGGTCGACGGATGCGGGTTTCTCGGGATGTGACTTTCGACGAGTCTCGTCCATTCTACCCACGTCCTGCCTCTCCTTCGGCTTCCTCTGTGGAGTCTCTGTCTTTCTTGACCTTTCCAGATACACCTATATCTGTTTTGCCCTCGTCCACCTGTTCCACTGAGTCTCCACATATTCACCCTGTGGCATCTTCACCGT
Source organism: Dendrocalamus latiflorus (assembly GCA_017311315.1). Classification (NCBI taxonomy): domain Eukaryota; kingdom Viridiplantae; phylum Streptophyta; class Magnoliopsida; order Poales; family Poaceae; genus Dendrocalamus; species Dendrocalamus latiflorus. Next base: position 22,507,122 of record CM029637.1, read on the forward strand.
TGTCGCCGCCTGTGTCGTCTCCTACGACTCCGCAGGTTCCTCCCACTACAGTTCCTTCTCCCCTTATTGTCTACACTCGTCGACCTCGTATTGAGGACCTTCCAGATGAGCATTCTTCTTCTGATGTTCCATCTTCTTCTGATGCTCCATCGTCCCCTGATGGGTCATCTTCTCCTCGCTACGCTCTCCGCGATCGCCAGTCGATTCGGCCTCCTGCCCGTTTTTCCTTTGCTGGCGCAGCTACTCGTGAGCCTGTCTCCTACCGGGATGCTGTTACTCACCCTGAGTGGCAGCTTGCCATGGCCGAGGAGATTGCTGCCCTCGAGCGTACTGGTACTTGGGATCTTGTTCCTTTGCCATCTCATTCTCATCCCATCACATGTAAGTGGGTCTATAAGATTAAGACTCGCTCTGATGGCTCTCTTGAGCGCTATAAGGCGCGTCTTGTTGCTCGTGGCTTCCAGCAGGAGCATGGTGTTGACTACGACGAGACTTTTGCTCCTGTGGCCCACATGACCACTGTTCGCACTCTCCTTTCGGTGGCGTCTGCTCGCCACTGGTCTGTTTCTCAGCTTGATGTCAAGAATGTCTTTCTTAATGGCGAGTTGCGTGAGGAGGTCTACATGCATCCGCCACTTGGATATTCTGTTCCTGAGGGCATGGTTTGTCGCCTTCGCCGCTCTCTCTATGGCCTTAAACAAGCCCCTCGTGCTTGGTTTGAGCGCTTCTCCTCTGTGGTCACTGCTGCTGGTTTTTCAGCTAGTGATCATGATCCTGCACTCTTTGTCCACACTTCGTCTCGTGGTCGGACTCTTCTTCTCCTGTATGTTGATGATATGATCATTACGGGAGATGATTCTGAGTACATTGCCTTTGTCAAGGCTCGTCTTAGTGAGCAGTTCCTTATGTCGGATCTTGGTCCTCTTAGTTACTTCCTTGGGATTGAGGTTACTTCCACTCCAGATGGTTTCTTTATGTCCCAAGAGAAATATATTCAGGACCTTCTTGATCGCGCCTCTCTCACTGATCAGCGTACTGTTGAGACTCCCATGGAGCTCAATATTCACCTCCGACTCTCTGATGGCGAGCCTCTTTCTGATCCAACTCGCTATCGTCATCTTGTTGGGAGTCTTGTCTATCTTGCTGTTACTCGTCCGGATATCACTTATCCAGTTCATATTCTGAGTCAGTTTGTTTCAGCTCCCACTCAGGTCCACTACAGCCACCTTCTTCGAGTTCTGCGATACCTTCGCGGGACTATCTCTCGCCGTCTCTTCTTTCCACGTTCCAGTTCGTTACAGCTCCAGGCCTATTCGGATGCTACTTGGGCCAGCGATCCCTCTGACCGCCGGTCTATCTCTGCTTACTGTGTTTTTCTTGGTGGTTCTCTTATTGCCTGGAAGACGAAGAAACAGACTGCAGTGTCCCGTTCGAGTGCAGAGGCTGAGTTGCGAGCTATGGCTCTCTTGACAGCAGAGATTACTTGGCTACGGTGGTTACTTGAGGATTTTGGTGTTTCTGTCACTACACCGACCCCTCTCTTGTCAGACAGTACAGGTGCTATCAGTATTGCTCGTGATCCTGTGAAGCATGAGCTCACCAAGCATATTGGTGTGGATGCTTCTTTCATGAGGTCTTGTGTGCATGATCAGGTAATTACTCTTCAGTATGTGCCTTCAGAGCTTCAGATAGCGGATTTCTTCACAAAGGCCCAGACTCGAGCACAGCATAGCTTCTACCTCTCCAAACTCAGTGTTGTTGATCCACCATGAGTTTGAGGGGGGGTGTTAGAGATATATGTATAGTTTGTTATTCCCCATTGTTATAAGGGGTTCTTTGCATATTTCCCACCTGTACTTTGTGTATATATACCGGCCCATTGGCCTCATATGAATACAAGCGCTATTCATAACAATAAACACGATACGGAGACATACATGATTAGAATAGGAGTTTTACATCTCAGCTCACTTCTCTCTTACAATTCATCTAAAACTCCTCATACATGCTTGAGAATCAAGAACTCATAGCACACATGCATAGGAGACACACCCACTCTCTCAACCACTAAAGCACAAAGCAAAAAGCCCTAAAACCCCTCTCCAAAGTCCTGCCAACAACCAGGAAACACACTCCTATTTATAGCATTCCTTGATGGGTTTACATTTTGCTTTGCCCGTTTTACCCTCCATGCTTTGCCCGCTAACCCGCTTCCTTTTGCAGTCTTGCGCTTTTACCGAAACGCCCCTGCTGCAACTTCCGGGAAGCTTCCGCGTTCCTTGCCTCGCACGCCTCGCAAACACCTCGAGTCCACATCGTCTTCGACACATCCCAACCGTTCTGACCTCAGCGCCACCTGCGTCTAGTCCGATCCACCATGTCTCGCCACGACTCCGCCTCGATGTCTTGCAGCCAACACAGACAAGAAACACATAAAATAGCACCGCTCGATACATTTAAGCATAAATGCATTAATGAAATAGCCCAAACCTGACAAGTCGACATAATATGCAATCTAACCATTTTGACCAGGTTTAACCAAGTCCGACCGAGCCCGATTGCACCATGCAACGACATGGTCCGAACCAACCAAATCAAACTCGACTTTCCTAAAACGATGTCAATTACTCATCACATACATGGGATGACCTCTACACAGTCTCTCATCATGGATTTCAAATATTCTATCATCCGGTCACTCTTTAGTACTCACAAATGGGGTATCTGGAATTTATTTTTGGTGCAAAAGAGGAGTTAGGCAAGGAGACCCATTGTCGCCACTTCTATTTTTCCTTGGGGTAGATTTGCTTTAGTCAATTATAAATGAAGCAGCTAGAAGGGACCTCCTCAAACATCCAATTCCACCTCTAGGAAATACAGACTACCTAGTAATTTAGTATGTAGATGACACTCCGATTATAATGCCGGCATGCTCCAGACAATTCCTTTACCTAAGAGGACTCCTTCAATCCTTCTCTGAATCTATAGGCCTCAAAGTAAATCTAAATAAATTAGTGCTAATCTCCATCAATGTTCCATTGGACAAGGTGTCTAATCTAGCAGGAGTGTTCATATGTGAAATTGGACTATACCCTTTACTACATGGGACTTCCAGTGGGGACAACAAGGTCAAAAGTGAATGATTTCTTACCTCTAGTTGACAGGATAGAGAGACGTGTAGCCGGTATGACGAGCTTATTGTCCTATGGAGGAAGGTTAACAATTGTTAATGTAGTTCTCTCTCTTCAATCCATTAATGTAGTTCTCCCTCTTCAATCCATTTATCACATGTGCATGCTTCGGTTACCCAAGAAGGTGTTAAACCACATTGATAAAGCTAGAAGACATTGTCTTTGGAGAGGCTCCAGAGACCTACAAGAACAATGTAATTCACTAGCAGCATGGGAGAATGTATGCAAGCCTGATAATAAAGGAGGATTGGGAGTCCTTAATCTGTAGACCCTAAATGAAGGACTGCTTTTGAAACACTTACACAAGCTCTATGGGAGAGTGCAGGTTCCCTAGGTAACCCTAATCTGGAGCAAACACTACTCAAATGTGGTTCCTCATGCGGCTAACACCTGTGGTTTATTTTGGTGGAGGGACATAATGAAAAGCATCAACCAATTCAGGGGCATTGCTATGGGACAACATGGAAATGGTCAGGACATTCTGTTCTAGAAAGATTGTTGGAACGAAAATCTGCTCTCTGCAAAGTTCCCAAATTTATACCTTTTAGCTTCAAATCAAGACATCTTTATCAAAAACTACATACAGCTACATGAGCCTCGCAATGCATTTTAGTTGCATTGCCTCTTTCACAGCAAGCTTACCAAGAATATCTTCAACTCCTGCAACTTATGGATCAAATGGTGCTCAGCCAAAATACTCCGGACCAATGGACCTACATTTGGGGACACTCCAATTTCTCCTCACAAAATAGTATACTTATGAGTTCAAACAGCTTACCACCTCACTGGTATTCTCGCTCATCTAGAAGAACAGATGCTTCATGAAGCAAAAGGTCTTTGTGTGGCTACTTCTCAAAGATCGACTCAATACGAAGGCCATGCTCAGATGGAAGAACTCATCACTGATGGGAATGTACTCTATGTGCCGCGTGATGGACAATTTGCTGAGACCGTCACACACCTTTTTTCCTATGCCCCTTCTCTCTGCAATGTTGGAATGCAATTGAATTTCAATGGGACGTTGATCCGGATAATCCAACGTGAGTCCTAAATACAAAAGCAAACTTCACAGGACAACTCTTCATGGAGAAATTTATTCTTGCTGCTCGGCTCATCTAGAAAATAAGGAACGATCTTATCTTTCAACAATAGAGACACAATTTCTCGGATTGGATTTCTAGGCTCAGATTGGAAGCTTCTTTACTGCTCCTTAGAATTGGAGGCTTCTTTGCTGCTCCTTAGAATCAAGCCAGCATCTCACTCTTACCTTTCAAGTTGGATTAGCTCCATTTGATTTAGTTCTTGTGTTTTGCTTTTCTTCCCCTCCTCCCCCTCTTTTTTGTTGTTTCCTTTTTGTACATTATTATCTACTTAATATAGAAAAGTAGAAGTCTCTCCTACTATTTTCCGTCAAAAAGGTGGTGGTAATGGAGTTTGCCATGGGTATTAGTTGTGATAGAGCGAAATGATTTTCCAAGCAAGCTAGGAGAATCCCCCCTCTTCTTTGCTGCACTAGTAGGGGGCAAAAATTGTCGGCAAAAGGTGTGCCCAAAGTCTTGATCACTATGGCTCTGTCAATGCCGCCAGCTTTGTTTCCTGCAGGTAGACTACAGAGCTTCGTTAGATTTTGGATAAAAACTCACACGATCGCAATGGACACAACTCACACTTTCATGTGAAACACTAGGAAGAAGATGAACAGCACACAAAGTATTTTTGTGGCACCACTCAACTTATCTTTCTCTTGCTTTTCCTTTTATTTAAAAGCATCAACTCTCTGTTGGTTATATGCAGCCTTAAATGCCACTGCATCCTTTGGACTAGCTCCCACGTTCCCTGACCCATGACCTTCACTCTTCAGGAGATTAACTCCACTTAAACATCTGGTAGCTATCCACTAACTCCACATGATGCATGCACCAACTCATGGTCACGCACGGACACACACCTTCATACTCAAAACAAATAACATAAATAAAACTTTTGCCAAGATTAAATCTAACAATCTCCCCCCTAATCTTGACTTGCTAAACTTCACAAGATGAAGTCCGATCTCCTGACCATGCCGCCAGTGACACAACTTGCTGGCGTCTTTCACTTCTTCACCATCGGTGACACACCTTACCAACGACTTTGATGTCTTCCTTAGCTCCAATTGTCTTTCGCCGATGGCACAACTTAACAACGATAGAGACTCTCATCAGAGCATACACACATGAGAACTTGGACACAACTACAAGAACTCACACACACATGCATCACGCACTGACATACCTACGTGCACGACATGACTATGCGCACGTATGTAACACACCACCTACGTGCATGACCAAATAAATGACACATGCAACACACCTACTGTGTTAAATGACTCAAAATGCAATCGTGCACTAATACTCGTACACGAACTCAACTAAATTTCACCAAATAAAAATGAAGACTTCTTGTTGGATTTAAAGCAACGCTGGCTCGTCCTCTGCACCCACTGGAGCAAGAAGAGCCACCTCCTTCTTCGGCTTGCGGCACTCCCTTGCAAAATATCCGTAGTCCTGGCAGTTGTAGCAATGTACCTTCGCCTTGTCAAACGCGCTCTTCTTCTTGTCGAAGCCATAACTCTTCTTGGATCGGGCCTCCCACTCGCTCCTTGTCAATAGCAGGTGCTGATCCCCTGCATCTATAGCATGAGATGCCCACCGTTCTTCATGTGCCTTTAAGCGGCTGATCAACTCTTCGATTGTCATTGTCTTGAGGTCACCAAACTGCTCGATTGGGGAGACTACCGGTAGAAACTTGGCGGGAACTGCACGAAGAAATTTTCTTACCGCGTAGCTCTCCTCCATCTTGTCACCGAGCCCTCTGATTTTGTTGACAATTGTTGTCAATCGGATGGCGAAGTCGTCGATCGACTCCGACTCTGTCATGCGCAGCACTTCAAACTCGGATTTGAGAGTCTGTACCTTGGCTTCCCTCACGCGCTCGGCTCCCATGTGCATGGTCTTCAACGCCTCCCACGCGGCTTTGGCTGTCTCTTTTTCAGCCAATAGGAAGAGCATGTCTTCAGGAATACCTTGGTAGATGGCCGCCAACGCCATCTGGTCATTGCGTGTGTCAGCGTCGCCGAGCTCGATGGCGTCCCATACGCCTTGGGCCTTTATGAATACCTTCATTTTTATCGCCCACATCGCGTAGTTGCTCCTTGTGAGCATAGGATAGTGAAGCGCCACCGCGGAACTCTCCTTCGTCGGTGCGCTTGCTGATGCTGACGCCTCCGGATCGACGATCTCCATTCTTCTCGGCATTATTTTGGGCATTCACCAGGCTTTGATACCAAATGTTAGATTTTGGATAAAAACTCACACGATCGCAGTGGACACAACTCACACTTTCATGTGAAACACAAGGAAGAAGATGAACATCACACAGAGTATTTTTGTGGCACCACTCAACTTATCTTTCTCTTGCTTTTCCTCTTATTTAAAAGCATAACTCTCTGTTGGTTACATGCAGCCTTAAATGCCGCTGCGTCCTTTGGACTAGCTCCCACGTTCCCTGACCCATGACCTTCACTCTTCAGGAGATTAACTCCACTTAAACATTTGGTAGCTATCCACTAACTCCACATGATGCATGCACCAACTCATGGTCACGCATGGACACACACCTTCATACTCAAAACAAATAACATAAATAAAACTTTTGTCAAGATTAAACCTAACAAGCTTCTTGTGCTTTGAACTAGTTCACGAACTACATTTCTCCTAGCAGGAGTGTTCAACCCTCTGATGTTCCAATTGAGTATTATGCAATTTGTTTGCACCATGGAAGAGAAAAAACATGAAGCAGAAGCATGAACATGAACTCAGTGTTCTCAGTTTTGCAAACAGAGGCAGCCATGCAATTGGAATGATCTGGTGGACAGAAGCAGGCCGGCAGAGGCCGGAAACAGAGGAGATATGCTTTATTTCAAACATGTATGCTAGAAGCTCTTATCTATTTTGCTATATGTCATTCTCCCAGCTCGTGGACTTCACTTGCTCGCAATCCTCAAGAAATGGGTAATCTGTGTAGCCAACAACAGGATCATCGGTATAGAATGTTGATCGGTCATACTTGTTCAGAGGTGCATTCAATTGAAATCTCTTCGGCAGATCAGGATTAGCCAAGAACAAGCGACCGTACACAACCAAGTCAGCGTATCCATCAGACACAGCTTTGTTTCCTTCCTCCCTGTCATACCCACCGCCAACCATGAACGTTCCATTGAAAGCCTTCCTCATTCCATGCAGCCTGTGTGGAATTTGCATCTTGCCATTCACCATGACCATCTCCGGTTCCACCACATTGCAGTACAGGATTCCACGCTTATTCAGCTCTTGAGCCATGTAGACACCCAGTGCATCTGGGTCCGAGTCATGGCAGTCAAGGTAATTCGAATATGGTGAGAGGCGCATCCCAACGCGATCAGACCCAACCTCATCTACCACAGCTTCGACAACCTCGAGGGCAAAGCGACAGCGGTTCTGTAGGCTCCCCCCATACTCGTCAGTGCGGTCGTTGACGCCGTTTTTCATGAATTGCTCAAGGAGAAAGCCATTTGCGGCGTGAACTTCAACCCCATCGAACCCTGCATTTGACAGATTCGAGATGACCATGTCAGGTCCTTGTACATGTTCTAAAGGGTACTGTAAGGTACTAAGGTTAAAAAATATCCATTTGAGAAGGGCAATCAAATGATTGAGCGCCTAAAGGAGTTGTTACTTGAAATCGAATCACTTCATTATTTTCTGGGTGAGCGATTTGTCATATAACACGTGTGTTGCAGTAACATGCAACTGTAGAAAGAAGAATAAACAGCCATGATTCTAACTACAAGCATATGAATTATTTGCCTTACTTTTCTAATCATTTGTCATTCTCTCTCTCTCTCTCTCTCTCAAAAAAGTAAACTTACCAGCATCCATAGCATTTCGGGCAGCGATCCTGAATTGATTGATGACAACAGGGATCTCTTCCACAGTTAAGCGCCTTGGGGTGGAGAAATCCATGAAGAAGTTCTCTTCATTCTTCTCTACCGGCTTATCTGTGCTTGAGATGGGTCGTTCCTCTGGCAACACAGAAGAGAGTCATTTGTTGGAGTTGTCACTGCTTCAGAAGACATACTAAATTGCTCATTCCACTTTTAGCTACTAATGATCAAGAAGCAACAGGATGCTACCAAAGCACAAATATTACTGAAACAATTGAATTTGCAGTTCAGTGTTGGAGCAGAATGAGGGCTTCTGTGGCTCCAACAAACCTGAAAAGAAGGTTTCTTGTAGAATAAAGGTACGAACAATGCCCTCTAAGAGAATAAGAGACATTGAGATGGATCCATGGTATAGTTGAATTATGCAGATATATATGTTTTATGTGGCAGGTTTTGCCAACTGTAGTTGAAGAATAGCATTCTCCAATCACCAATGGATTCAAAATGACAGTTATGGTAAATAGAACGTGAAGAATCATACAAGAAAGTATTACCCATGTCAGATGCTCTTCCAACATGCCAAATCTGGCAGAAGAATATCCCACCCTTCTCATGCACTGCATCCACAACTAGCTTCCAGGCCTCTACTTGTTCCTTGGTCCATATGCCTGGAGTGTGCGGAGTTGCGCTTATACCTTGAGCATCAGATGACACACCTGTGGCTTCTGTAATCAAAAGGCCTCCCTTTGTAGCCCTTTGCGAGTAGTACAGGGTGGCATGTGGTTGCGGGAGATTGCCATATGATCTTGCTCTTGTCATTGGAGCCAACACAATTCTGTATGATGAAAGTGAACAATATATGATAAGCAAGCAAAAGAGGTTGGTATGATAGTGTTATGGCCAAGAGTGGAACGGCGGAGGTTGTACGAATGCGAAACTGATGGACATAGCTTGAAGAGGCGCCAGCCAGCAATCTGCCGTGCGCCTGGAGGGCGCACAAGACGTGGAGGAGGAAGAAGAAGGAAATATCTTTCTTCTTGATTTCTTTCAATCATGCGGCAGCCCATATATGGCTAACCCCTAACAATCCATCTCTAATAGCAAATCTTAACTAATTATGAAACCAATCTCTAATATTATATCTGTTACTAGGAAGGCGCTGCGTCCGACTGTAGCGTATCCGGGACGTCCGCCGCAACCGCCGGCGTCGCTGTGTTCGGCTGATGGCCAGCAGTCCCGTCTGCTTGCTGCTCCGCTCATAGCAACGGCCGACCATAACTGATAGCTAGTTCTTTAGTATGCAATACAGAACTAGCTCAACTTTCCATCTGGGACTTATTAGCTTTTTATTATAATCTTTAAGGATCAGTAGGTGCTACCGTGCTAGCTAGGACAATGGTGCTTGTTTGTTTGATTTTGAATGGTGAACTGCTCACAGAAAACAAGTTCTTTTTGCATCTAATATTTAGTCCCCACAGGTTATGCCTATATTAAGCATACCAAAACATTGAAATTATGAATTGAATACTTTAATCACATTAGGGAAATGCAGCAGAAAGGAAGAAGCAACTATGATTCAGTACAGATCTGGTTCATACAAGATATGCATGTATGAAGCATGATTACCATATTATACATGTCATGAATTTCTTCTGGTGCATTCCAGTGCAATTGAAAAGTAGAAGTTATGAACTTGTAAACTTCAGATCATCACAAGACTCAGAAAAATCATGCAAGAATATAAGAAAGCAACGACATATAACAAATAGGAAATGCAGCCATCCATATTTAACGAAACTCTAAGGCCACAATGGTTGCTCCTAACTGACCTGTGTGAGAGTCTGAATCTTCCCGTCTCATAAGGACTCAGAAGAGGTATAAGTTCCATCTTTGCTCTCACTCTCTTAATCCTCTGCTACTCTCTGAAATGAACCTGAGAGTGGCTTGCAATATAGTGTCCACTATCTTCTTACCCTCCAGGATGGTACTTATATATAACAAGAAAATTCTGGAAGCAAACTACCAAAAATTGACTGGTTTTACTTGTCACTCATTACATAGTTGTCAGGATTTCTCTTTTTGAGTGCCTTGAACTTTAAGGAACAAATGCCACAGTGGTCCTTGCCCCTGTAGAGGGATGCTGGTGAGGATAGTGGCACGTCAAATCATCAACAACTTTCCAGAAAAAAGTGGATCCTTAGATGCCCACTAAATGATTGATGGGATATGTAGAGTCAAGCAAACGCCTTTCTCAAAGAAAGTTAAGGAAATATAACTATAACACAAAAAATGCAACAATCTATGCCTAATTGTCAATTCTCACTTCAGACACTGATCTCATGACCATCTCAATAATGTCAACATGTTAACAGCTGGTAGGACTCCATAGATGAAGGTAGTCTCCATCGGTGTTCACGAGAGATTTCATTTTAGCTGACAATTATATGGATAGTCTTATTCTAAAACATTTGTTTGAATGAACATATAAGAAATGCTAGAAGCAAAAGGGTCTGCTTTATTTCAAACAAAAAGTCTTACAATGTAACTAGAGCAAGACTTGTCTTTATCAGCTATAGAGCTTCCAATGTTTCTGAAAAATGACCAGACATAACATCGCCACTGGGAGAGAATTCGAACTTCTAAACTCCAATGTATTATCCAGGGACAATAAAATATGTGAAGTACATATGAAGTCAAGACAAATTTGCAATTTCATTTCACGAAGTTGAAGCCACTGGATTGCAGCAAAAGAACATTTGAATTCAGGTCCTTGTCCTCTGTTCCAAGTTATGATTCCTTGTCTTGCTCAGCACTTCCTTTTTATAGGCCTGCAGCTGTTCTTTAACTTTCTTGCTCTCTTCGAAGTTTGCCTTTCTCTTCAAAGCTTTCTGAATTTCACAATGAGAGTAATGTTGCATTTAGGGAAGCGAAAAACTCCTGCAGTGTCAATTCTGATATAGGAACAGATAAATAAATTATAGTATCAACTCTAACATAGGACAAAAGGGTGGCTACCTCCTGCCGGAAGTACTGATCTAGCTTAATCTTAAGATCTGTGCATTCGCCAAAAAACGTTTTGATGGGATGACCCACATGGCACACTTTTGGAATGCTTCAATAATCTGGGCAACAAAAGTGCATCAAATCGTGTTAAAAACGGTGCAAAATACACACTTTAAATGTCAAAGCTTCAGAAAGACCAAGGGGTCAGTAGAGAGATACCTCAGCACACATAGGATGCCTGTGTAAGGTTGGGGGGGTGGTGGTGGGGGGGGGGGGGGGGGGGTGCATCTCCAGAGATCTATGAAAACAAACCTGCACGATCATTGACCATGTTGGGAAAGCACAGATCCTCTTATTAGATTCAACATACAAATGATACAATACAAAACCAGGAAGGGTGCCTAACATCTATGAATACACACCGACACACACAGGCATCAATATAGTGCCACTGCGCAACTAGCGCTGGCACCAGGTTCGTATCCGTTGAAAAAGCACAGTGAAACAACATACTGGCAAAATGCTAATAGTAGGTCTACTCTTTCAGTAAAACCACGGTTGATTCTGTTGGTTAAAACTTGACCTATGCATTGTACAGACCTGCAGTTGCATATAAAATTTCCCAGGGGAATGTGTTCGCAATATCTACCGAACCTATCATTCCCACATGGGCGCAGATCGTATGCACCCAGCGAATTTTACACGGCACTCGAGATTATCAGGATCTCATCTAGTTTCCAACAAGCCTTACAGAGAACTTGATTGTGTTTGGACTTGATGACCAGTTGTCGTCCGAGCTTGAAATTAGCAGGGAAAAGTCCAATCTGCTGCAGAAGTGTTCTAGTCCGGGGAGCCTCACATTGCTAGCCTACGATTTGGTTACTCCGGAGAAAAACCTCAGTACCTGACTAGCCCAACGAAGGTTACTCCCGAGAAAAACCTCAGTACCTGACTAGCCCAACGAAGGTTACTCCAGAGAACGCTCGTTTCTCGGCGACCGTACGGGAGGCGACGAAGGCGGCCGCGGCGGCAGGCAGGCAACGGAGAGGGGACAAGCTTTTGTTGGCAGGTTTGCAATTGAGCCCAGAGTAGAAAGTAAATTTTCATTCGAGTACCTGTCGGTGAAACCTTCGTTGGGCTAGTCAGCTAAGCCCGTAAAGCCTGGCCCATAAATGAATTAAAAGCCCGTGAATTCAAAGCCTTCCTGTCCCATTCGTCTCCACTCGGTTAATGGCTGGTGGCACCGCCATTGCGCAATCCGCATCGAGCTCGGCTTCTTAGCCCCGCGCTGCTTAGCCTCCACACGAGCTCGCCGCCTATAACTCCGCACCCATCCCACCTGTCTCCGTCGCCTCACCATCCGCTCACCAATTCAGTCGTAGGTACGAATCCAGACAATAAATTTAGAACCACCTCTGGTCACATACAGAGACCATAAAGAATGCGATGGGACTCAAGGAGAATCTCACAACCATCACATGTATTTGATACGTGTTTAGGGTTACAAGAATGACATCTCCTCTCCTATTACAAGAGGTCCTATTTATAAAGGAGGAGAGGAAAGCAAATAAAATTGCAAGTTTGCCCTCAGTGTCTAGTTTATTCCTAGAGGTATCAACGTCATTTGCCTCGCATGGATCCCGCCATGTCCGAGGGGCCCCTGGGGTCGGTGCGTAGACATCTTCTAAGCTGGTGTGCGAACCTCTCCAATGTTGGCCCTGGACCATCTCTAGGATTGGTGTGTGAACTTCGTCGGTGTTGGCCCCGAACCTCCTCCGGGACTGACGTACAAACTTCACCGGAGGTACCTTCTGATTGGTGCAACCATGCCTAGATAGTCATGAGTCTAAGGTAGCACGGAGACCCTCCCGACAAATTCCTCACCACCCCTTGAGTTCTACATCGCCTCACGTGCGTGGTCGATCGAGGCAGTGATGTCTCTTTACTCCGTGAGCTCCGCCTCCTGCACCTCGCCCCTGCTGACGTTCTTCATGCTCTTCGGCATCGGCGTCTACATCGCCTGTGAGTGCCCTCCTCTGTCTCCGGGTTACTCGCCGTTGGTGGCCTCTCCACGGCGTGCCACATCACTGGACTACATGCCCTCGACGCCTCCATCGCGGCAGCATGCCCAGTCTCTGGACTACTCGCCCCTGACGCCCTTGCAATACCCTGCGGCATCTCTAGACTACACATCGAACACACCTCTGTGCTGCCTTGCATCATCAGACTACTCCCATTGATGCCCCCACGATGCATTGCGTATCTAGGTCTGGACTACACACCGAGCATGCCACCTCCGTCACCACAGGAGACCTGCACGTTTGTTAGGTGGTTTGATCAAGTTGTCGGTAGTAAGTTCAGTAGTTGGGCATGGCCTCTAGTCGTGTGTGTCACGTGGGAATGGTTGTGTCTTTTTTATCAGTTTTTAGTTTGCAGTCGTGCGCATGGCTGGTTCATAGGATGGCACGGATCGTGTAGGTCGTGGCGTGCGCATAGGGGGCCATGTTGGGCATGATTTGTACTTGTTTGATGCTTAAATTTGTGAATAGAGTCCTTAGAAAGGCTACAGAAGTCGAGCAGCACAAAATCCTCATGTTTCCCTCAGTGTCGCATGATTATCCCCGAGTGTTTGAGTACTTGTGGTCGTAAGTCGTAACCGACTATCAACTCGCTGCGATGAGGAGTGGTCGTAAATGACTTTATGGTCGTTTCAACCACATGCGTGTTCGCTCCGACAAGCGGTATCAGAGCTGGTGTTTAGTGATCATCTGGAAGATATGTCTTCATTGTGGGCTCAGCCAGGAAGGCAGTTGATGACTCCTCGGCGGCAAGGTTGCCAGCGCTCACCTTCGCCTCCTCCGTGCCAACCACAGAACTATGATGACGGTGGCCGCACGCTCGTCGTCCAGCGTGTCGTCAAGGAGGCCTCAGGCTCCGTTGTTTACCCTATGCTCATGCGAACAAACTACAATGACTGGGCGCTGGTCATGCGAGTCAACCTCCAGGCGCAAGGTCTCTGGGAGGCCATCAAAACTGGCGACGTAGACTACCGCGACAACCAGCTTGAGCTGTCAGCAATTCTCTTTGCCATGTTGGCCGAGATGCTATCTTCTCTCGCTGTCAAGCACACGGCGACGAATGCCTAGGAGGCTGTGAAGACCATGCGCATGGGCGTCGACTGCATTCGTGAGCCAATGCCCGGCCACTACTCAAGGAGTTCAGCGATATCTCCTTCAAAGACAGTCAGCCCATTGACGATTGCTTGATGAGGATCTCTGGGCTTGCCAACAACCTCCACCTGCTCGGTGATCCCATCCAGGAGGAAGAGGTGGTCAACAAACTCCTGCAGGTGGTCCCAGATCGCTACCTCCAGGTGGCCATTTCTATAGAGACACTCCTCGACATCAGCGCCCTCTCGATCGAGGAGGTGACGGGTCAGCTTTGAGCGGTGGAGCAGTGCTACTCTAACCATGGCGTCGACGACAAGGGAACCCATCTGCTCCTCACGGAGGAGTGGCGGGCATGGGTGCAGGCACGCAATCTAGACGGATTGATGTCCAGCAGCGTCAACTCTTCCGCGCACTATGGCAGGCTACGTGGTGGGCGCGGGCCAGATTCCTCTAGCAACGGGAAGGAGACCCATTCTCGTGGTGGGCCCAACAACTCCAAGAGGGACGAGTGCAGGTACTACAAAAAATTATGGCATTGGACTCACGATTGCCACAAGAAAAGGGAGGAGGCACATCAATAGGATCGGATATGGCAACAGAGGGGGGGGTGAATGGTGCCTTTTAAAAATCGCCCCTCAAAGTATCCACAAAGACTTTTCCTCTCCGATAGCTACAGAAGCTAAGAAGAGGAAGAGTTCATGCTTACTGGAAACAGGGAAACCAAAACCCCGAAAAAGAAACAAAAGCTAAAACCAAGAAACAGAAGATCATCAGCTCAAGGGGCAGCAGACAGTGGCCGGTCTGACCGGTGGTGATGGGCCGATCAGACAGCCGCCTTACCACCGGTTGAACCGCCTTGATACCTCCGGTCAGACCGCCCAATAGGCACCGGTCAGACCGCCCATGCTACCCCGGTCAGGGGCCGGTCTGACCGCCCGAGGTCTACCGGTCTGACCACCCCAGGCCGAGCGGTCTGATCGCCATAACTTTTTCGGTCAAACCGGCCCCCGGGAGCAGAGAACAGCAGCGACGACTGAAAATGCTGAAACTCGCTGATTTCACTGAAATTAGTGAGAAGCTGATGTTCTTTTCAGACCAAAGGGGCAAGACTTAGTTCTAAACAACAGAGAGACAACAGGATTCAAAGGAATTCATCACAAGAGCAAAGAATTAAGTTTTTGAGCTGAAATCTGAAAATAGAGTAGAGAGGAGACTCATTTTCAGATTTCTCATGATTCTTCTATCCTTTGCTCAGGAAATTGTGAATCTCAATTGGAGATGTTCTCACAACAGCAATGCATAAATCTTAGGCCATCTTTTGAAGGGAAATCAAAAGAACCAACCTTGCCCTGACCTCAAACCCTAGAAATGGTGAAACAGGGGAAATGCAGCGCATGACAGAGAGAAGAGAAAAATCATTGCTTCTGCTTTAGCTCTAGGGAATGGAATTGCCAAATAGCCTTGAATATCTTCCCATCACAGAGCAACCAAGAGTCAGCTAAACAAACAAGAATTCACCTCACACACAAATAACCAAGAAAGAACTGAAAATGGCAGCCAAACACAGAAGGAGAAATAACAAGAGCAGCTCAAACCAAATCCTTCTCATATTGATAATAATGAAGAGAGATGAATGATTATAAATGGTTTTGCTCACATCTCACTATATGCTTCTCTTCCTGAGAGAAGAATACAAACACAATAGACACTCCACTACTCTTTTCACACCGACTGCATCCAGACTCAATGCTGCCCACTCCTTTTAACTCCAAGCTTCCACCCACAAGGAGAAAATCAAGAAGTGTCATACTACATCCACTCCCTCACCTCACACACCATATGAGGCAAAGGTCAAACCTAACACAAGAAATGAAGGGAACCAGCCACTCCAACCAAAACTTGAGTCAATTCCCCAAATTGCCCTCAAGCAACTTCCCGGAAGCTTCCCGCAACCGGCATCCTGACCGTCTGGACCTCGACTCCTCCCTGAGTCTAGTCCCGGTCCGTTCCGCTGTACACGACCGCACCCGGCATCCTGACCGTCTGGACCTCAGCTCCTTCCTGAGCCTAGCCCCGATCCACCTCGCCGCTGCCCGTCGTGTCCACCCGACTCCGACCGAGACCTCCGACTCCACCTGAGTCTAGTCCTGGTCTGTTCCGTCGCACACGACCGCAACCAACCTCCAACCGTCTGGACCTCCGACTCCTCCCCGAGCCTAGTCCCGGTTCGCTCGTCGTTGCCCGTCGTGTCCATCACCGGTAGCTCCAGCTCCGGTTCCTCGTCTCCCGACTCGCAACCACCTCACCAGCCTCGATCATCTTCGGCATCACCGACCGTCTGGACCTCAACACCTCCTGTGCCTAGTCCCGGTCCTCCTCGCCTCACCATGACCTAGCTCCGAAGTCCTGCAATCACACAGACAAGCAAACCATCACATAGCACCGCACAAAACAACATATCAACAATAGCATAAGTAAAGGTGCTCAAACCTAAAATACCCAAAACAAACTCAAACTCTCTAATACAACCGTCAATTACTCATCACAAACATGGGGATACCTCCACATGGTCTCTCAATCTCTCCCTTGATGAGTATATTGACAAACACAGAAAAAGCGCATAAAGTTGAGTTTGTTTGTAAATTATACATGGTCCAAGAGAAAGAAAATGATGCTAATGACCATGTTGACAAAATGAGCAAAAGAAAGAGCAAGTTTTCCTCAAAAACTCCCAAAGCTCCCAAAAAGTGGTTTTTTCTCCAATATTCTCCCCCTTTTGGCAATAGAATCATCAAGATGCAAAAGAGAGAATAAAGCATGGTGTTGGATGAAATGGCTAAATTTTATTCAATCTAAGCAATTAGAGCCATGAAGATTATCCAAAATGACTATTAAGTATTACACCAAGCCATAACACATATAAATGCTATCAAGATCATGATAAAATATGCATGATCAAGCCAAGCCACATAAATAATAATCTGAATATTAGATGAATTCGTTAGCATGTCAAGTCATTCAAGATCAAAGTCTAGCTAGAGGCATCCAAAGATGATGCAAGCCATGTCAATAATTTAAGTGGAACCAAGAAGCTAGTATTGAGTCATTTTAGATTGCTACAAGTTCAAGAATGAATCATTTATTCAAGTACTTGATTCTTTTAGAAGTTAAGCAAATTTAGCACAATGGACATATTGTGCATTGCGACCTATGCGGACTCGTCATGCTGGTGACACATGGAGGCAAGCACTATTTCCTCTTGCTCATCGATGATATAAGTCACTACATGTGGCTCATTCTCCTTCGAGGTAAGGACGAGGCCATCGGTACAATCAAGAAGTTCTAGGTCGCAGTTGAGACCAAGACTAGCCGCAAGCTGCGGGCCCTACGCACCAACCGGGGAGAGTTCACCTCGGTGGACTTCACCTAGCACTGTGCTGAGCAAGGAGTACACCGGCAGCTCACGACACTATATTCACCCTAGCAAAATAGTGTCGTTGAGCACTGGAACCAAATGGTGATGGTAATGGCGAGGTTCATCCTCAAGGAGCGAAAGGTACCCGACGAGTTCTGGGGAGAGGCCATAACCACGACTGCCTTCATCCTGATCAGCTCTCTCACAAGCAGCACGAGCAGAAAGACCCCTATAAAGCTTGGCATGGTGTGAAGCCAGTCGTGCACTTCCACCGACTATTTGGCTGTGTAGGACATGTGAAAGCCACGGGGTTGCACACCAGCAAGGTGGATGATAGGAGCACAACTGTGGTGTTCATCGGCTACGACGACCACTCCAAGGTGTACCGGATGTTCGACCCCTCATCTGGCCAAGTGCACATCTCCAGGGATGTCGTCTTCGATGACGAGAAGTTGGTATTGGGAGCAATCCGAACAAGCCAGCGGCCACAACGGCTTCACCGTGGCCTACTCTGTACCGGTGGCAAGACTTGAAGGTAGCTCGCCCGATGCCGGCATCACCAAGTCGACTGTGGCAACGGGCCAGCACTCCACTGATCCAACCTCATGCGCCGGTGCTCCGACAGGCACATTTGCATCCCCGCCATCGAACATTCCATCAGACATCGACCTCGACAACGAAGAATCCCCTCAGAGGTTTCACATGGTGCAAGACTGAGTTGACGATGCACCTCCACGCGAGCTCGATCTTGACAAATTGCACATGTTGACAATGGAGGAGCCAGCCTCTGTCACTGAGGCTTAGGCTGACCAAGGATGGTAGATGGCAATGCAGGAAGAGATGAACTCCATCGAGGAGAAC
The DNA here is from genome assembly GCA_017311315.1 of Dendrocalamus latiflorus. Lineage (NCBI taxonomy): Eukaryota > Viridiplantae > Streptophyta > Magnoliopsida > Poales > Poaceae > Dendrocalamus > Dendrocalamus latiflorus. Next base: position 22,525,728 of record CM029637.1, read on the forward strand.
TGGAAATGGGACCTCATCGATCTTCCAATCGAAAAATGCCCAATTGGTCTTAAGTGGGTGTTCAAGCTAAAATAAGGACACTCGCGGTGAGATCGTGAAGTGCAAGGTGCGTCTGGTAGCCTATGGATATGTTCAACGTGCCGACATAGACTTCGATGAGGTGTTCACACCCATGGCACGTCTTGATTCTATACGAGCCCTTGTGGTGGTGGCTGCCCATGAGGGATGGCTGGTACATCAAGCCCTTGTGCAAGATCTTGAAGTTGCCCAGTTTTGTTTGGATTTGACATTATCTTGAGATTTCTTGATTCCAGGGTTTTTGCTCTGAATATTTGGGAGAAATAGTTTGATGTGACATGTGAAAATACATCTACCCTTCTTGGCAATCCTCTACCCATGAACAAGTTATATCCCAAAATTTCGGGTTTTGCCCAGTTTTGGTACAACTTTGCTTATCTTTGGGAAAGATAGAAACTTTAACAAGGATTCATGCGATCCTTATATGGAATAGATTTTTGAGACCTTAAGTAAGCTGTGTGCAAAGTTTTATCTCATTTGGCCATGAATTTTGGGAGTTGCACCAAAAGTGGTTGGACTTGGGCTGATTTTCTGTTCTGGGAACAGAGGAGCGGTCAAATCGCTCCTTGCCTTGGTCATATTGGTTGCCAATCTGACTGCCATTTTGCCACCTATTAGACCGCCCGCTTGCTACCAGTTAGTCCACCGCTATGTTCTTGGTCAGACAGCACCTCAGTGGCCGGTCATACCGCTCATATACAGAGTCTAGCTCTTTGGTTTTTGAGTTTGTTTTTTTTCTTGGATTCTAATTCTATTTTTCATAGTTCTATAGCTACTAAAGTGAAGAGTTTGAGAATACTTAGGAAAAAATTTGTGAGGCACTATTCACCTCCCTGGTGCTATTGCGTTTCTACAAGAACATATAAGGGGCATAGACGGGATCCTTTGTTCCCACTCTTATTCAATTTAGTTGGAGATGCTCTTTCTGATATGTTAAACAAAGCAAAAGACAGTGGAAAACTGGTGGGAATAGTACCCCATTTGGTTCATGGTAGCTTAACACATCTGCAGTATGCAGATGATACAATTCTATTCTTAGCCAACACAAAAGAGAACATCATTGCAATAAAATTCCTGCTATATTGCTATGAAACAATGTTTGGATGAAAATAAACTACCAGAAAGTGAGGTTTTTGGAATGGTCTAAGTACAGAAGATCAAAGCAGAGTGGCAAAAGCTCTGAACTGTCAGATTGGAAAATTACCAATGAAATATTTAGGAATTCCTGTGAGCAATGAGAAATTGACAGTTGCTAGAGCATGTCCCTCAGAAGATGCAGAAAAGGTTAGACACATGGCAATGTAGCCAATTGTCCTCTGGAGGCAGAACAACTCTTATCAAGTCCTGTCTGAGTAGCATCCCAATGTATATCATGGGTTTTTTATCTGCTAACTGATGGGACACACCACAAAATGGATATGTTAAGGGCAAGATTTCTTGGGAAGGAGTTGGGAAGAAAAGGAAGTACCATATGGTGAAATGGGAAGACCGGAAGAGTTGTGTCGCCTAAAGATTATGGTGGTATGGGCTTCTGGGATACAAAAAGTATGAATGTGGCTCTTTTGAATAAATAGATCTTTAAGCTAGAAAGAGGTGATTCTGATCCTTGTTGTCAACTATTGAGAAGGAAATACATGGGACATAAAAGTTAAAATGACTCTGAATTAAAAGGAGTATCTCAATCCTGGAGAGCTTTACATGCAGTGAAGAGATGGTTTGCTGTTGGTAGTATCGGTTGGGTAATGGTAAGAAAATTCATTTTTGGAGAGATGTGTGGTTGACATAAAGCCCTCTGAGTGTATATTACCACAAAATTTTCCTAAGTTCCGAGCAAGCTGACAAAACAATAGATGAGGTGTACAAGGACAATGAATGGAAGTTGAGTTTCAGGAGAACTTTTGGAGGGTTGGAACTAGCAGAATGGGATTGCTTGCAGAATGCTTTGAACAATGTTACCATGAGTGACAACCCAGATAAAGTTACTTGGTCCCTGGAGAAATCTGGGAATTTCTCAACTTAATCTATATACAGGGCTTTATATTTTAGAAATGTTATTGATTCCAGGATGCTAGAGATGTGGAAATGCCAAATACCCATTAAGGCAAAGATTTTTCTGTGGCTTGTCTTTAGAGATAGAATTCAATCTGCAGAACAGTTGAAAAAAAGAAACTGGCCTGGTACTGAATTTTGTAAAATGTGTTGTTTGGTAGAAAGTACTGACCATATCATCTTTAGTTGCTGTGTGGCCCAATATGTTTGGTGTGTGATTAGAGATGCCCTGGGATGGACTGGGATCCCTGCCTCTAGGGAAGAGTTGTAGACCAATACCTCGGCAGAGGGAGGGGGCAGAAGAAACAAGCTTCCTTTGATAATTCTTGCAGCTGTGGCATGGACGCTCTGGCTCACAAGGAATGATGCAGTGTTTCAGAAACACTTCTGTTCTTCTCCGACTTATATTTCCTATCGGGTTGTGTCGTTTTTTAAACAGTGGAGAATTTTGGCAGCTCCAAAATTACAGCTCTCGCTGGAGGAGTTGGTGGGTCAACTTCAATCAACGCTGCACCAAGCTACTGAAGCTCCAAATGCTACTCATTCTAGTTAGAGATTGTGGGTCTGTATGTTTTCTGTCAGGTTGTGATGAAAGCCTGTTTGGTTAGTAGAGTTGGTTTTAGAATTGTAACCTTTCTTTTGTTAGCAAAGTCAGTTGTAAGAGTGAGTCGGTTTGGTGAGTAGAACTGGTTCCAGTTCCTGGGCCCCTGATATTGTAAGCTGGTATATACCCCCATCACCTGAACTGTTACTCTAAGTTTCATAATAAAATTGGACATCTGCCTTTGTTCTAAAAAACAAAGGTAATTATGCGACCCCTAGAAATCCTTTCACTGAGAGAAGTGAGAAATGATAAACAGTAACATGCATATATAGGCTGTGGACAAATTGCACAACATTCAAATAGAGATTCCAATCTCTCTGCTAGTCTACTTTAAATTAACCACGCAAGATGCATATAAGAATTAAGAGATAAATATTGCATAAAAGTTCAATGCAGAAATGAACTTAATTCGCATCATTCAGTTTATCACTACTACAGGCTAGGAGAAGGGCATGCATGCAGAACAAATGCTGCCGCTCACTTGCAATGCACACCCACACACACGCTCTATGTGTACTCCATATGTGACAAGAAAAACCCAGAACTTAAATTCTTGTGCTTTTCTCCTTGCACACATGTACACACGCAATTTAATCACCAATTACACACCAATATATATCCTTGGTTCTTATTACATCAAACAACAACGAATTAATAACACAACATATACACACATATCATCCAAAACACCAAAAACTATTCAAATCAGATCATATATAATGATGACTCCCCAAGAAACCGCATTTAATTTTCAGGTTCCCATGCAGCACGCATGCACTTGTTCATTTCTTCGTGATGTCGAATTTACCTCCCATAACCCCACAAGTCCATCTCGCCGCTTCGTTGGCCAGAGCTCATGGCGCTCATCTGCTGCACCGCCGCGCTTCCGCCGTTGCTGAACCCGTCCATCGCCTGCCACTGTTGATCCGCTGCACCGTTCGTCTGATCTCTTCCCTCGCCCAGCTCATCCGCAGCAACACCGTCGCTGCTGCCGACGTCCAGGCCAGGGTGCTCGACCGGCAGGCCGGAGAGGTCGTAGCCGGAGCCGGCCGCGTCGGCGGCCGGCCGGTGGTTGGTGAGGAGGTCCTGGACCTGCACGTGGTGCGAGTACGATGCTTGCGCCGCCGCCGCTGGGGGCTGCATCTGGGAGTAGTAGAAGGAGGCGTGGTGGTGGTACTGGTGCGGGTGCATGTAGTGCGACGCCAAGGCGGCCCTGGTCTGGTCGTGGCCGCCCAGCGGCAAGGAGCCGGCCAGGTGGCCGACGGTATCCGCGCCCTGGCTCGTGCTCCCCTCCCCGCCACCGCCGCCGCCGCCGCCGATTTTGAAGAAGCACTTCTTCTTGAACACGCGGCATGCCACCCATCCATCCTCCTGCATGCGCATGCACCACCACGAACACGCACACATCAACAGTCAGTGAAGTGAAACCCTAGCGCGTTGCGTGCACGTACGCATCAACGCTGGAGATATGTAGAGGGAGGAGGAGAGGGTTTACGCTGGTGCCGCCCTGGGCGTCGTCGGCGTCTTCGAGGCGGTACTCATGCATGATCCAGTCAGTCTTCTGTCCGTGTGGGGCGCGGCCGCGATAGAAGACGAGCGTCTTGCGCATGCCGATCTTGCGGTAGCTGGTGCGGATGCACTTGTCACGGCCCGTCGCCTTCCAGAAGCCGGCCGTCGTCGCGCGGTTGGTCCGCGACCCCGTCGGGTACTTGCGGTCCTTGTGGCTGAAGAAGTACCACTCGTTCTGCGGCGCCGACCCGATCCTGCACCTCTCTGCGCGCATGGCATGGAAGCATCCACGCAACAACAGTTAATGGCACCATGGCAGACGCAATAACGGCGTAATTAATTCCAAAGCTGGCTTGGCTTACCTTGCAGCTCCCATGGCTCGATCTTGTTGAGATCGACCTCCCGGATGACCTCGAGGTCGAACTTCTCGAAGCCGATCTTCTTCTTGAGGTAGTAGAGCAGCAGCTCCTCGTCGGTCGGGTGGAACCGGAAACCCGGCGGGACGCCGTTGCTGGACGAGAAGGCCGCCATTCGAAGCCGATCGACGCGCAATGCAGGCTAAGAGCTTTCTTTGACGCGGGGGAGGCCTGTAGCGCGTATATATAAGCGTGGGCTCCATGGGCAGGAGGGCGGGCCTAGTGCATATGCATCTAAAGGACTATGCGAGAAGATTCAGTACTATGTTACGATGAATTATTGTTATTTTAAAGAGTGAAAATTTATATTTATAAATTTATCAGATTTTCTAAATGTTCTGTAGACCAGACGGTCTGACCAGAGGTGGCGATTAGGCCGCCCCTTACCAGCGATCAAACCGGCCACTGTCAGTGGTCAGACTGGTTGGGACTGGCGGTTTGACTAGCTGTGATGTGTTGTGTCTGGCTGAAATGAGGAATTTGGGGGAATTGGTCATGTGATGATTTTGTTTGATTTATGTCAGTACATATTGTTCTATGATGCATGTTATAGCTAACATGGGTCAAGTTGTGAAAAACTTTGCCCGAAAATGATTTCTTGGTCATTGGATATGCAGGATCGTTTGTAGTTACCTATAGTTAATGGCGAGGATTGAGGCTATGCTTATGGAGAAACTGAGGCCCAGAACGATCAATGTTGCTGGGTGAGATGGCTGAGCTCAAGTATGGCACAAGGAAGGCGGGAAATATTGAAGGGAAGTTTAAGCAACGGGTTGCACTATGTGACTTGGTCGATCCAAGTAAGACGTGGCCCAGTAGAACCAAAACAGAAGAGACTTTTCGATGCATAGCAAGCTAGTGATACATCTACACATGGCAATCTTAATAATTGTTTGCAATGGAAGATGAAGACTGGGTAAAGAAAAGGTATTTTGGTAAGTTAACCAAAATATCAGAAACTACATTAGATCAAAACTATGGCTTGTTCTTGGAGTAAGAGATGGAGATAGCCTTTGTAAATCAACCCTCATCCATTTAGACATCTAGTTAGCAAGTTTTTGGAATAACCTGATTTTGCTTAGATTTGATCCTCTTTAGTGATTTCTTGATCCAAATGTTTTTGCCTCATTTTCTTTGATGTTCTTGCTAGCTGTGACATGTGAGAATATATCTAAAGTCATCTTGACCATCATCTACTTATGATCAAGGCATATTCATCATTTTTTATTTTAGCGTAGTTTTGATGCAATCTTGTTTAATCTTGAAAAATATCTGAACTTTGACATGGATTATTGCGATCATTGGTTGGAATAGTTTTTTTGGGATCTTAAGCAAGGTGTGTGCAAAATTTCATATCATTTAGACTTGTATTGTTTGAACTTACACCAAAAGTTCTATCGTTTTTGGTCCAACCGCCAAGGAGCTGGTCAGACCAGCCTGCTACTAGCGGTTTGACCGCTAGGAGGTTAAACCGACCATGGGTAGCCGGTTAGATAGCCTAGAGCTCGTTTTTTATTCAGTTTTTGATTTCTTGAACAATTTGTTTTAGGTTTTGGCTATTGATTCTAATCTTAGTAACTATGTAATTATTTAAGTGAAGGATAAAAAAATATTTAGGAAAAAAATAAATCGACACTATTTATCCTCTCTATTGTATTACGGTCATACAACATCAAGGGGCAAGCTAGCTGTGGAGGTGTGGGTAGAGTTGACGCCGGCCGCCACGGCGGTGGACGGGGATAAAAGTTGGTCGCGTAGGACGCAAGGCAAGGCCATGATCGATCGAGGCCTATGCATGCGGAGCTAGACAGTCAGCTGCATTATTCTACACCGTTAACGATCCCGAGGCTCGTTGCAGCCTTTGTTTACGGATCGCTTGATTGCTCTCAAAGCAAGTGCTCGCTTTGGAAGAGCTGCTATCCACTAATAAAATCTTATTGCATCTACGGAAATACTATATCACATTCGCATGACTTTTTGGAAAATCAGTGGAATTTTTCCCTTTCCTATTTGCTTCACGATTATACTAGAAATGATACATCACAGTTGCCACCGAACACCCCACCGTGGCATTGCCTCTCCGATGAACAGGCACTCTGCCGCATGCCCCTTCTTTTCCTGATATAAGGTGATGCAGCGAAGGCGTAGCATCCTATTATTGGAGACGGCGGCCAGGGGCGGACACCGGAGATGGCCTAGGAGGAGTAGAGGCCCAGGAGAAGAGGTTGTGTATGCATAAGTTGTCTTTTTTTTTTTGGGTTTTGCTATTGCATAGTCGACTGAAATTTTTTTATCTCTTAGTTATCTGAAATTACACTCTCAGTCACCTAAAGTTGCAGTGTACACTACTACAGAAATCCACATTACAGACGGTTCAGAAACGTCATCACAGACGGTTTTCTGAACCGTCTGAAATTATGGGTCAGTGATAATCCAAGTTATCACAGACGGTTTTTGAACCGTCTGTGATTATGCGATATCACAGACGGTTTTTCATTAAAAACCGTCTGTGATTATCCGATATCACAGACGGTTTTGTACTAAAAACCGTCTGTGATTATCCGATATCACAGACGGTTTTTAAAAAAAAACCGTCTGTAATTATCCGATATCACAGACGGTTTTTAAAAAAACCGTCTGTGATATCGGATAATCACAGACGGGTTTTAGTACAAAACCGTTTGTGATATCGCATAATCACAGACGGTTTTTAATGAAAAACCGTCTGTGATACTCCTCCCCCCAGCAGAATCTATTTCTGTTTATAGCTAGCCTCAGGAAATGCTAGCCATGCCCTCTGAAACAAGCAGATAATCACAGACATAAACATATACAATTCACACATCTCATTTCATTTCAGATACATTTCACATCTCAATTCATTTCACAGACATAAAACATCCAATTGACAACGCACTTCATTTCACAAACATAAAGCATCCATTTCGCAAATCAATTCATTGAGTTGAAATAAAATATCCATTAACAAATACACAATTGTAAAAGATCTACACTGTATTTGCACTTAGAATTACAATAAAAAATCATTCTGGGCAGTGGAACTCTCCATCTGATCTTACGACTTTTGACCACAAAAACCAAATGAGCTCTCCTCGAATTTTTGCAAAATCCGGCTGTGTCAATGCAGATGTAGAGATGGACGCAGCCTGTCGATAGGAATATCAACGCGCGCATATATAAAACTGACATGTATGAAATAAATGTGGGAAGATTGACAAACCTTAGAATTAGTGATCTTGGTGGAATCGAGGAGTAGTCTCATATGGTGGCACACGTAGTACCCACACGTGTTGCCCGGCTCCTGCTGGTGGCACTGCAAAAAATATAATGTGTTAAATCAAGTGGCATTACTACTATGTGTTGTATATGATTAATTAATGTGTAGCTAGCGAATACCCGAAACTTGCGATCATGTTTCAAGGCCTTGGCCCCTGTCGTCGAGTCACGTGTTTGTTGAACGTATGTGGCGAACGACCTTCGTTATTCGAAAAAGTTAGATTAGTTATTCGGAAGGAAAGAAAGAGTACAATGTACAATGTACTTACCTATCGAGTATTCGGGCGATAGCTGTGTACTTGGATTTGTTCTTACTTAGAGAATCAAGGTATATAGCCTTGTTCCATTTTGGTATAATTACAATTAAAATCCAATGGAATTTCTCATTGTATGGCATAAGAACAAATTTCTTATCTTGGTGAGCCAGCAGTGCTTTTGTAATATAGTCATCGACGAAGGATGCATTCTCGATGATGGTATCAATGGCGACCAAGCGTGGGTCCAGGAAACCAATTCGTGATTTCGATGATCTAGCTTCGATCAGCATGAATCTATATATAACATAGGAAAGCAACAAATTGTGACATATATCGGTATTACGTGAACAGAGACTGTGATTGTACATAGTTCTCTTCTACATCGCGAAGCATCTGATCCAGATTATCATCGTGCAACCTATCCGAATCCGAGCCACAATCGACATCAGCCGGCGGCATGTCATTCACTTCACCTGCGATGTCATCCGGGGGCATATCATTCACTTCACCGGCGATGTCATCCGGCGGCATATGATCATTCACTTCGCCATGACTGGTCCAACACGTATAATCCTTTTTGAAACCCCTCCAAATCAAGTGCGTTTCAATTTGCCTTCGGTTCTTAAACATCTTCAAATTCTCGCAGTTAGTGCATGGACAGCACATATATTCCACCCCCTTATTCAACATATCCTCCTCGGCGGCTCTTATAAAAGCAGAAACGCCATTAATGTACTCTTCACTCACACGGCTCGCGGCATACATCCAACTTCGGTCCTACGTTACGTACATATATAACAACTTAGTATTAAAATCTAGAATAACTAATTATAACTACATATATACCGACCACATTTATTATATTGAGACTTAATTTCCTAGCTCAATTCATATTACAAACACAATAGCTATTATATAACCAACAATTTTGCAAATTAATTAACCATCTTCAATAACCACTCATGGATTACTTACACCTAAATTGTAATGCAATTAAAAATAAATAAATTTCATTACTAACCATATCTACAGCAACCAGGAAAGTCTAAATCTTAATTCAAAGCTCAATCTCTGCCTCTTCCCACCAAATTAACTGGCCTGAAATCGCTCTAGCTTCCTCCCGAGTGAAAAAGTGCGCAGCAGTGGCTAGATCTGGATCGAAATGAAGACGATGCGGTCTGAGCAGCACAATAAATGCCTTAGTCATTATCACAGACGGTTTTTAACTAAAAACCGTCTGTGATAATAAATTATCACAGACGGTTTTTTATACAAAACCGTATGTGATAAGCTTCATACTAGAACGCTTCGCGCGTGTTTCGATGCCAGAACGCTTCGTGTTTCGATCGTCTAATTAACGTCTCTCGATCGTTATACGAAGCGTCTATATCATTCATGTTTGGGTATACGAACCGTTTGTGCTAAAGGTTAAATATGCGCTCCTAATCCAGGTCTCTAACTAGTTTCTACGTACGTACAATACAATATACAATTAATACAACATGGCTTCTACTACTGTTCTTGTGATCATCTCCTTCCTCTCATCTGTTCATCACGAATTGTTCGGCCGGAACCTTACACAGGCGGCCAGCAATTTGCATCTGGAGCAGCTTCTCCGCACCCGCCCTGCTCTCCTTCCCCGACTTTCTTGCATCCGTCAGCTTGACCTGATCCTCCGCCGTCGACGGAGGCGTCTCGCTGCCGCTCAAGAAAGGGAAACAGCCCTCACCCTGGTTCTTCTCCACAATGTGCGCAATGCGGAAGAAGCTCTACACGCATTGCAGAGACTGATGGATAGCCTTGCCGATCAAGCAGAAACGGCAGATTCCGAGGAATCTTTTCATGCTATCCTGTACGACATTATGGATGCAGCTGATCATTTACCCAGGCTGCACGAGGAAGTGCTGAGGACAAGGGCAATCTTAACGGCGTTCGAGAATTTAGCGGCTGATCCTCCAAGTCCCCAAGTTGAAGAAGAAGCTTACGAAGCCCAAAAGAATACAATCTGGGAAACTCTTTACCTGTGCGACTTTTGTAATAAATTTGCCTCTAATTGAAATTAATAAATTTGCCTTTAATTTGTGATCTCTTGTCTCAGTAGTTCTGTAGTTAAGTTATTAGAAGCAATGTGTACTTATATATTAACCTCTGATCTAGAATATGACAGACAAAGGGACATCACAGCCGGTTCTTGTGAAAAACCGTCTGTGAACATTCCCAGACGGTTCTTAACAACAACCGGCTGTGATAATCGACACAACACAGACGGTTTTTAATTAAAAACCGTCTGTGATAATCCCAGATTATCACAGACGGTTTTTAATAAAAACCGTCTGTGATATTCCAGTATCACAGACGGTTCAGTGGTAAGAACCGTCTGTGATACTCCTTTTTCCCGCCACAAATACCACAGACGGCCTTCAAATTAAAACCGTCTGTAATAGTTTACATCACAGACGGTTTCACAAAACCGTCTGTGATTTGCCGTCTACTATTAGCCTTTCTGTAGTAGTGGTATTAATTCTCCTTTCTAAAGTTACAATCTCAGTCACTTAAAGTTGCAGTATAAAAAGTGACTGAAAATAAAGCAAAAAAAAAAGCAGTTGCCTGTGCAATAGTCGCTTAGTCACATATGGTGATCCTTGAATGAAAGTCCAGTGAACCGCACCCTCCCCTCTTCTTGCCTCATAAATCTCCTCACGCTTGATGTTCCTACCAAAGGCCTTCTCGCCGCTACCGCCTACCCACCTGTGTGACCCCCTCACATCACGGCTTTTGGTGACATCGCGGTCTCCTCCATCGCAACCGATCACCTTCCGTCGTCCAAAACCCTAACTCGGCCTGTTGACGAACTGCCCTCCTTCAATATTGTGGATGGTAGTGTGCCACCGCAGCACCGTGCACCCTGATTCTACAGTGACTGCTTTGGTTAACCCCAAAACCCTAACCCGTTGAGCCCAAATTAAAGCCCAAACCATTGTCGCCACTGGTGAAGACAACCACACCACCGCCGAATGGAGCACGAAATTGCAATGCACATCCAATATTGAGAAAATGTGACTTATTTTATTTAAAACAAATGGGTTTTGTTAAACATCATCTGAATGTTTTCTTTCTAACTATCATTCAGATTTAAGACTTCAGGCGATTGATTTCTAGCAAATTCATTGTGTAAATTAAGAAGTTGAGATTTTTAGGTCTAGAGATATGGTCTAGGGATGATGGGATCCTTTTCATGAACATGCTCATGCACATGATTTGAGGACTAGGAAAGAAGTAGATAGGGCAAGATCCAATAAGAATCATAAATGATTTGGATTCTGGTCTAGTTTAATTCCTTGACGTAGCTGACTATGTGGCAACTGGCATGCATGCATTGCTACAAGATATATAGCTACATTGTAAATAGAATCAAGTGAATTGAGCGAAGTAATCAGGGGATTTCTACTGTTGTTTACACTGCATGTAATCCATGCAAGTTTTGTTTGGAGTTAGCACAGGGCAGGGTGACTACAAGTAAACTAAATTATGTGGCCCAAACACCTCGTACCTAGCACCCAAACCAACCTGTCTCTGTAGGGATCAAACGCCACACATGCAGGCACGGTTTTCCTAAAACCTTAACTCAGATTAATTGGAATTGAAGGATTAGTTGACATGTACCATCATGACTAAACTAAAAATTCTAGTAGTACTACTTGGGACATGCACATACATGCAGCATGTATCAGTACGTGAAACTTCAGCATGCATGAAACATTCTGAAGTGTTCCTATTTTCCAATGCATAGCATAATATTAGTGTTCAGTTGATCAGCTTAGAGCATATACAATGGTATAGACAACTATTATCTATTGTATCACTCTACATCTATAGACAGTACTAAAGACAGCTATTAAGATAAGTTATCTTTTTATATGTCTCTATAAATAACTTCTTCATGACACAATGGATTTTATTTCTTATGTTATAGGCAACTGTTGTATGAGAGACGGCCTAATTCTCTATGCTCTGCTCTTTCTTCCACATCATCTTATATCCTACATGACAATGCTTGTAGACAATTTATGTAAGCTCATTATACATGGTCTTATCAAGCTTTACATACTTCTCAGAAAGAGATCATAATTCACAAATATATACTAGACCTCATTTTGCCAGTTCCCAGCTGAATTGTCATCTATATATACCGGGAAAGCAAATACAGGAGTAATAGCCAGTTAATGGTATGATTAATCTGAGCATGAGTTAAGGGGCGCTCCATGTGAGAGCAGGCAAGTGAGCCAAGACTTGTGAGAGTCGTCCATGGGGGACTATGCTATGGCGCCGTGCGACTTGAGTGAGATCCACTCCTCCGCCGTCACCGTGACGCCCCCCCACGGCGAGGCTCCCGATGTGGGGTTCGTGCGGGCGCGGGGGGCGCGCGCGTCGCTCGATCTTGTGTAACGCAGAAGAAACTAAATGAGAGGCTTCCACAATTCGCGCGGAGAAGAACGAGGCGCTTTGAGTGAGAAGCTTGTGCGGAGCAAATGATTAGGAGCGCGTTTACGTGGAGGCAGGAGTAATCTGGAGTTTACAGCAATTAGCCGACTGTGTGGGCATGCAGGTTCTGACTCTTACCTAGGAACCTAGCTGATGCTTCCCTCAGATTGCTTCCTGTGCCATTTGCTTGCTGCTCCTGGTAATCTGTTGTAGTGTGTGTGGTGAAACATATGTACTTGCCATGAAAGCTTGTGCCTCCGGCCTCAATTATTTTAAACTTGCCAATTTGCCACATCTCGATGCATGAATGCATGCTTCAGGCATGCATCTGTCATATATGTTGGGACCTGGGGATTTATTACAAGCAACATCTATTAGCATGCATTCCTCAGAAGACATGATATTAATTAGCATCTGATCAGTAAAACCATTAGAACCTTGTTTCAGAAGATATCAAGAAACCATTGACCCTCATATGCCTTCTTGATATCTTCTGAAACAAGGTATTATTGTTCAGATACATTTTACTTATAGTCTTTGTGTATTGACCGTCAGAGAACGGCATATGACGTGATCCTAAGTCTATCCTAGTGAAAATGATCTTTGTAGAATTTGTAACTAATTGTTCTAGAATAAGAATTGTTGTATATGTTATTTTCTTTACTTTTGATTTTTGATATGTAATGCAATGTATGCTGTTATTCCCACTTTTGCCATCTGACCTAGGGAAGCAAATGCACCCTTTTATCCATAGGTGGAAAGGGCAAGGGAAGCAGTTAAACTCAAAGGCAACACTACAAGGTTGTTTCTTTTTTGTTCAAATGAAAGGTGGATTCATCAAACTTATTCACTTTTGTGTTCTAGAAGTTGTGTTAGGGATACGTTAGGGATGCAACATGCAAGTACCGAATGCATGCTTTTTTTGTTTCATTTTTTGCTGATTGGTTGATTCTTACTGGTTTCTTCTTTTATAGGTAGCTAGCAAAGTGATGTGGGGACGGAAGTCAATATAGTGTTTCAAGTCAGAATTGCTAGTTTACTATGTACTACATGATTAGATAGTAGCTAGTTGGGAGTAAACATAGCTTAATGGGTCATACTTTTGGTGTAAACATACAAGACATATGCGTATGTTCATGTATGTGACATAGTAGACCTTGCACTCTATTTATATTTATATTTTTCGATCAATATACAATAATGTGTTAGAATGAGACACTTATGTATGTTATTGCCTAAACGACGGATGTTATGGATGCATGTGTGTTTTTGTTGTATATTATCTTGCATTTAACACGTTGTTCTAACATATATATTCAACCACACCATTGCGGTCATTGTTACTTGATTTACAACTAAAAAGTGACTGACAATTACATACTAATCTTGGAAATGCAATTGTTATTGCAAGTGGTATTTGCATTTAGGTTTTTAATTTTTTTAAATCCCTATAATCTTAATTATAAACACTGGTACAGATTGCAATTACATAGTAAAGCAAACTTACCGCTTTGAAAAGTTTGGACATTTCTAGCGGTAATATAACTAGGAATTAATTTTTTCAAGTGGAGATGCCGCTTGGAAAGTAATTACCTCTTGAGTATGAATACGGATCAAATAGTCTCAAATACAAATACGAATCCATATTTTGAAAATAAATAAGGATATGAATACGATTTCATATTTTTAAAACAAATATGAATTCAAACATTCTCGAATATGAACACGAATCAAATGTCATAACGAATTCGAATTCAAACCAAATATGTACTTAATTCGGTCGAATACGAATATTCTAAAACTTTTATAACAAATCTCAGTAGAACAAATTTATATAACATGACTACACATCTACACGAGTTAGCAGTGTAGAGCATAGAGTTGAAAATTATGCAAAGTAATTTTCACTTCTTTCTTGTGAACCTTGGTTCATCAGAAAATTGCTTCTTATAATCATCCCCAGGGAGGTTGCCAGGGATGGAAATAGATCGAATATAAATCGAATAGTTTCAAATACGAATACAAATAGGAACATTCTTGAATATGAATATGAATATTCTGAAATATGGATACGAACATTCTCAAATACGAATATGAACATTCTTAAATATGGATTTTGCTTACCACATTCGCATTTTTTCGAATACTAATATCGGATAAAATGGATTATCCTTTACCATTTCCTATCCCTACTTTTCCAAGCAGCTGAATAGAAAATGGTAGAACTCAGATTCCAAATGATACTGCTGCTTTCAATACCCACATTGCAAGCGGCTCTTGAGCCTGTGAAGACAGGTAATCCTATAGTGCATGAGTATGGTTTTTTCCTCTATGAGTTGAACCACCCCCACCAATAACTCCAACATCAACTTCCATCTACAAATTCATAGCTTTTTGCTTAATTTCAAATCCTTGACTAATACGAATGAAAACACTAGAGAAGATGGATTACTCTTTCATATGTCCATGCAATGGAATGCCCTTGGGCATCACTCATTTTTGTGATATTCTTATATGGCCGAGGCAATGGAGCGCTCTTTTTCAGCACGTAGTTCACAACCACCTCACAATACTCAGACCCAAGAGGAGTACCTCCAACAATAGCACTTCAAGACATTCTTTGCACAATAGCCTTAGCTACTGGAAGATATTATCACACAACTGATATCAAAATAACCTCACTTCCACCCTAAAAGGTCAATTTGGATTGCAAATTAACTACGTACAAGCATACATTTTTGTCAAAAACACAACAAGTGACTAGTACCTGATGGTTAGCACTTGGTATATCATGTTGTACAACATCCTTCTTTAGGATTATCTGTACACAGAAAAGCCAACTTTTAGATAATGACATGTAATAGATTATCTGCATATCATGAGAAGATATATAATATACTTCATTATGTGCAAGCCTGTTTTCATTAGCAATTGACCTAGCACCGCTCTCATCACTTTGGCATCTCATACCCTATTATAGTCATTGGTTATGTTAGAGATGAAATGAAAAGGTATAGGGAAAATCAGCAGAAAGCCCCCATCGCTCTTGTGCTAGTCAGCCTCCTAATCGTCAGAGTAGCTGCACGTTCAACCCTACCTTGAAAAGTGACCACAGATTTTCTATCGATGATATTTTGGTAACAATTATTATCTCTAGAATACTTGATTCATTGATAGGCCTTTTAGAGTAGCTAATTTTGTATCGTTATATATAGGTGGCTACGAAGTGCAAGCTCCAAGTGAGATATGCCTTTGTTACTCTATGCGCTGCTTGGAGCCAGGTATATCCATTCAGTCCTGGGGCCTTGGTGCACAGTGTAACTCTAGTGTCAGGTTTCATAAAAGTGAATGTGGATGGTGTTCTTGATGATTTCAAGGTCATCCCGCTACAGATGCCCCAAACGGCGTGGTCGCGACACTAGGGCAACCTATTGGAACATTCATCTAGTGGCTCAAAAGGGACATCTGCCTGGAGGCTCCTGCACTGGTGCTAAGTCCACAAGAGCTATATGCACTAGTGACAAGTCCACAGGGGCTATCTGCACCAGAGCACTAGTGACAAGTCCACGGGGTCTATTCGCACAGAGTTACCTACACTAGTGACAAGTCCACAGGGGTATCCGCACCAGAGCTACCTGCACCAACGCAGCAAGGGTGTGGTGCATCTACATCTCATGCCTGATCAACTAGCGTGGAGTCGAGCTATAGCCAAGGTGGCAAGGGCAAACTGAAGAAGACCGATGATGATATTCCCTACTTGCCATTGGCCCAAAAATTCATGCTAGGGGAGCTGTTGGTCGTCCTGATAGAGCCCCTAGGACTAGCTTTCCAAAGATTGCATGCATGGTACATGGAACATTCCAACAAGCCAACGGGATAATGGCACTCGGGTGTCACCATCACGTTATCTTTAGCACGATAGTCATGAATGTGTCTTCACAGTGATCATCAAGGAGTTATTCTTTCTCTTCACACTCGACGCTCTCAATGTATCACTCATCCGATGCTAGACACTGTAAGTATGTACAATCATGGTCTGCATTCATTTAATACCGATAAATGTCATATATAACACATTGCTTTGTGTGTGTATATATATAGATACATGGTGATTGAAGCTAGATTAACAAAATCACCAGTTGGTTTCCTTGACCCATGCTTGGTCTCCATGGATATCATCAACAAGGATGCATCCTTCGTTCATTGTTACATGACGACGACATTGGTGTCTCATTGTGACAAGGAATTCATACTTATACCCTACAACCAGGGGTAAGTGCTGCACTAGTGGCTATACTTGTTAATTTGTACTTTATAAGAAACACAAACTTAGGTTCTATGACCATGATGACATACCTGTGTAGGTTCCACTGGATTCTAATTGTAATTATACTAAAATGGAACAAGGTAATATACCATGATTCCCTAAAGAAGAACAAAACTAACTACACAGTTGTCTAACAATTAATCAACAAGTAAACATATTTTCTCTATAGATAACTATATTGTAGTCTTTCCTTCCTTCCCAATGACTAAGGCTCCTTTTGGAATCATGTAAGTCGTTCGCCACGTAGGTTGTAGAGGTACGGAAATCCAAGGGAGTGATCAACGCCCTGTGACATGATCTAGATTTTTCTGTATTTGTTAGTACACATTAATCCTATATAATACTTTATATTCTCGAACTAACAAATTCTATTTTTGCCATGCCACCAATAGCCGTTGGGCAACACCTGTGGATTCTATGTTTGCAAAACATGCAACTACTTCTCGATTTTGTGAAGACCAATGATCCTCAGGTTTGCCAATCTTACAATAATTATTTCATACTTATTAATTTATATATGTATGCATGATATTGATATTCCTACCGATAGGTCACGTCCATCACTACAACTCCATTGGAATAGGCCGACCTCAAACAAATTCAAGGATAGTGTGTGTACTTCTTGATGTCTAAAGTCATAATAGAAGATGGGGAGTTTCACAATATGGAATGAATTCGATTGGGATAAGATTGAGCTAATTAGTTGTACATGTGTGTATTTGTTCATGGGTGGATAATTTATTTATTTTTAAAATAATTGATTTGTGAAGTGGATGTTCTTGTTTCTAAAATGAATGAATGTGAATTGGATGTATATTGTGTTGATATATTTATTTCAGAGGGTATGGCTAGCATTTCCTGAGGCTAGTAAACAAACAGAAATAGATTTAAGAATAGAAAAGAATATCATAGATGGTTTTTCAATAGTAACCGTCTATGATAGTTGACTATCACAGATGATTTTAGTTGAAACCGTCTGTGATACATCATATAAAAACCGCCTATAATATCTAATGTATCACAGACAGTTTTAACTAAAAAACATCTGTGATAGTTTAATATCACAGATGGTTTGTAGTTAAAATCGTCTATAATACATCATATAAAAATCATCTATGATATTCAATTATCACAGATGGTTTGTTGTTGAAACTGTCTGTGATAGTTGCATCATAGACGGTTCGAAAGCTGTCTATAATGACCTCATGTCATTACTGACCCATAAATTTAGATGGCTCATGAAACCATCTGTGATGACATTTTTGAACTATCTGTGATGACATTTTCTGTAGTAGTGCAAGCCAGATATTTCCTGAATGTTATCAACTACAGTTGCCTTTTCAATTTCTTCCCCTGTAGACATGTTGTATATGTCTCTAGGCCTTGATTGAATGACAACATGACAATCTTTATCAATAGGATCTTGTACATAATAAACTTGAGTTCCTTGTGATGCTAAAATGTATGGTTCATCAGATAATTTCGCCTAGTGTTAAATAATTGGCTAAAGTTCACAGTGGTGATTCCAAATTTATCAGTCTTTACCCACTTGCCTTTCTGACGAACATTAATCCAATCACATTTAAACAAAACAATGCTACCCTTCCTATGATAATCTAACTCACGTATGTCTATTATGACACCGTAGTATGTTACATCTCCTGTTTGTGGATTTTGATCCTTCGAACTAGAAAAGCTACTAGATTTTGCAACAATGGCCACTCCACTATTTTGAGTGGTTCTACCCACATCATAACTTTTTGTGTGGAAATTATACCTATTTATTGAAAAGCTATTGTACTTGGTCACAACCATAGAGGCTTATTGGCTAATATATGAATCTCCCCCATTATGTCTACTCGATGTGCTAGTAAGTCATTCACCTATTAATATTAGTAATTTAATTATTCCTAAGGTAAATACCAAACTGTGCATTGATATTTTAATTGAAAAAATCATTTGCTAACTTACATGCAACCAAACCACTCATAAAACGTTGTGTAATGTATGAGCTCTCTCTCATGCTTAAAGATACCCCAAATGTTGTTTCCATATAAATCCAAGTAAGACAATAATTATATATATGGTCAAATTGATATTATAAATTAATTGAAATTAGTTTCATAACATACATCAAATACGGCTCAATGTGCTCATAATTAAATAGACATATCTATGAGCTTGAAGCCAGGTTTGGTGGTCAAGTGTAATAGTGCACTTCCCAGCCAATCCACAACTAGTAGTGTTTAGTCGGTGGAGCCATTTGGTATGTCATTGCTATGGTCATCATCATTTCTGTGTCGGCGATTGAATCTAGTCTCACAACCATGCAAGTAGAAGGAGTAAAATATCATACTCTCATCAGACATGTAATTTTCAGCAATTGACCCTTCTGGATGACTTCTTGTTCGTACATATCCCTTCAACCTCAACCAAAATCTATAAAATGTTTTAGATAAATTAATTTGACATAAGCCTATTAAGAAAATATTAGGAAAATGAGCTCTTCCATAATAATATTGTACCTTTCTATAGGGTACATGTTGCGGTATATAGGTGAAAGCATCAAGGCCCCTAAAAATGGTTTTAATAATTATTGATAATATGTTAATATGAGACTAACATATTTATTTAGTGTTTGAAAGGTATAGTTCTAAAAATGGTTTTAGTAATTAATGACAATATGTAAATATGAGACTAATATATTTATTGAGTGTTTGAAAGGTATAGTCCCTATGATGAATATGACAACCTGGAAATGCATGCTAAAGGTTAACATGAGTATCAAGATGGTTCAAGACAAATGTATAAATAGTCTAAGATCATGTTTTTGATTTTATCTGTCTTAGAATGGATGGAAAACCGGATTATAGGATAAATGCCATACAATTAAGAGGAATCAAGGCTAGTAACTTAACAGCATATTCTTGTGCCATTTAGATCAATTTAGGATCATGCATGCACTTAAAATTAAAATTGATAGCCATCTATGCATTCTTAGAAATATCGATAGTACATAATTTCAACGGCGGAACTACCGCAAAGTGGTATGACTGTGACTCCTGAGCAGTACTATAGAACCCGGAAGTACCAAAAGGTTAGTGTTATGTTTTTTTCCAGAGAGCACCCTTGGAAGCACTTTTGTTTATCTAGAAAACGGTAGTACCAGAGTTTTAATGATGGAACTATCACAGAGCGGTATGACCACAGCTCCTGAGCGGTACTACCGGACCTCGGTAGCTTCAAAAATTCAGGCGGTATATTTTTTTCGAAAGAGTGTCAAGTTTTGGCCCCTGAGACAAATGGAAGTACCGTGCCAAAAATCAGAACTACAGAAGATCGGAGCTACCATGATTACAATATCAGTAGTACCACGCTGACTTTCAACGGCTAGTTCAGAAGCTCTGATATAGCCGTTACTATTGCGTCAGAGCAGGTTCGGTAGTACCAAAATTTGAACTGCGGTACTAACTCTCGCCATGAAAATTTTAGGAAACTTCTTGCAACCACTATATTTGGTTGATGGGGGTATAAATACCTCCTCACCAGCTCAAGATAGGGCTAGACACTTCATTTAACATTTTTGAGCAATAAAGCACTCTCCTACACCTCATTGACTCACTTTGCATTCATTTGAGTTAGTTGATCTAAAAATCAAGTACATCCATTCTAGATTGATCCTTGGCACTTGATCACCGTCAAGTGAAGGTTTAATTTATTACTCTTGGTGCTTGCTGGCACCTAGACGGCCTTGGCGAGAGATTGCGATGTGACCTCTTCAAGAAGATTGTGAAGAGGCTTGGCACCAACTTATGAATGGTTTGGTGCTCACCATCTCCGGAGCAGAGGAAGAGCAACCACTAGTAAATTGAGGAGTTGAGGCTTAATTCGTAGAGTCGGTCCAAGTCGCTTGGGTTTTCCTCAACGTGGACTGTGAAGACCGGCAAATCCTTCGACACCACGGGAAAAACATCCCTTGTCATTTGGTTATTTCTTTGTGTCTACTTTCTGTACTTATATTTCTAGTATATTGTGATTATTAAGATTATCATATTTAGTTGTGCTAGATATATATTTGTAAAGACTTGTGCTTGTGGTGCTTTAGCAATACTAGAATTGTATAGATTTGAATTGCTTTGAAATATTGACAACTTCTAAATTGTGGTAATTAGTTTTAGAGGGCAAGAATTTTTATAACCTCCTATTCACCCCCTCTAGTCGGTTATCCTTGATCCTACAATAGGCCCAGCAATTTTTGCCTTAGATGGAAGATAGGCCATGAGATGTACCATGACTCAAGAAGGCACAATGTCTCTGCAATTTCAAATTCTAAGTCCTCCATATCACTTACCTGGATTACAGGGGAAAACATCTTCTTGAAAAAGTTGCTAACACAAATCAGTGTTGCACTTACATTTTCAAGTAAAATCCTTCTAACAGCCAATGGGAGCAAATGCTCTAAAAGGACATGGCTATCATGGGCTTTTAGGCCAACTAATTTCTTCTCTTGAACATTGACACAACTACGGATATCAGATGCATATCCATCTAGAAATTTAACACCTTTTAACATTTCACAAAACATTTTCTTCTCACTAAGCTCATTGAGTCACATGCAGGAGGCAAATAAAATTGATCACCCACTGAAATAGATGAAGTTCCTCCTTAAAACCAATGTTTGCAAATGCAAACAAGAGTTTAAGTTGTCTTTAGATTGTTTTATCAGTATCCAACAGTGTATCTGTTATATTGTCACAAACATTTTTCTCGATATGCATTATATCAAGATGATGTCGCAATAGGACATCTTTCTAGTATGGTAGCTGTAACCAAATAGATTGCTCGTTCCAAATAATTTTTGATTCACCTTCCTTACGTTTACGTTTCTGTGGTGGTTTTTTCTCTGTTGGATCCTTACCAAAATTATTTACAATATCTTTTGTTTGCTTCAAAACATCATCTCCAGAAAGTGGAAGGGGTGCTTCCCTAAAGCGGTACGACAGTATGGAATTATTTTGTAAACCGGTTAAACCACTTGCAATTCAATCCATGGTTCCAAGCAGTAGAACATCTAATGGCAGGTATGTTTACAGGCGGCATGACGGCTTTTGGGCCAAATTTTTATTCTTATGTGTTCTACCGCTTGCAATGATATTTTTCTCAACCACTAGTACCACTTGCGAGAATGGGTTATCCTGTAGTGTGACCACTGAATATACCTTGTGCCATGCGTATCAACTTAAAAAATACTAGAGAGATAGCCTTTGTTAATTAGCTAACGTCTCCATTCAGAGAGTAACACGGGTGGCTCAACTCGACTAATATGATAATGGTATTAATTAGAAACTAAAAGAAGATTTGCTTCCTTTTCAAGAGTCCTAAAGTGGATTCCGTTGAATAAGATTGAAGTTCACAAAGTCAGTCATGTGAATCGCGAATATTAGAGGGGCATGTAGTCTATCCATGCGCCAACTACTGCGCGTGTTACGCGCGAGCACACGTGTGTGTGAGCATGCTCTGCGTGTGTGGCAAGCACTTGACATTATGTCCACGCTGTAAAGAGACACGAAAAAAATATCTTCTCCAAAGAGTAAACGATCGAGTTTTGCAATAAATCCCTTCACAGAATTGAAAATTTTACATCAGAATTCAGAGCGAGATTCTTTTTTTCTGCAGGTAAAAGTAATCTGTGTATGGCCAAAGAAACTGATATATCAGCAAGACGGCAAGAGCATGCGATTCCATTGTTCGCATAAACTTCTCTGAATCTGACGCACAATTTGCACTACAGGGGACCAAAGTAGTAATAAGTGTGCGTGTGCGAATTTCCCTGAAGAGAATCGCCATGACCGCTTTGATCAACGCCTTCTTGAACTCTGGAGAGTGAAAGACACTGCAGTGAGTTGTCCGGTGAGAAAAGGCTTGACGGACAGCCTCAGGATCCTCCCTCTCCTTTCCTTCACGTACTACATCAGCTCCTCTTTGATACCCTTCGCTGGTTTTCGTTCGTCGTCCGCGGCGGTTACCCCCTCGGGCACCATTTTGGCCAAGCATCGGGCGAGCAAAACCGCGTCCTACGGTGCCCAGTAGCAGAGCTGCCTCAGGCTCAGTGAGGCAACGTCGCACCAGGTCGACGATCTTCTCAGGGAACCCCCTGCATTGCCTGCAGGGCCACCTGCCGGGTGAGCCCAGGATCCATGTTGTTGGTGCACTCTGAAATCCCGACAAAATGGGTAAAAATGAGTAATTACTGTTTGCCATCTGACAAAACAGTGGGTAGTATTGACTAGTCTGTTTGGCTGCGGCTTGTGGCTTTTGGCTACGGCTTGTGACTTTTAGGCTGTTTGTACGAGAGATTACAGAGTAACAGAAACTCACGTGCGGTTTTTGGCGATATAAATGAAGTCAGTAAAGTATGTACTATAATTAACTAGTAGACCCTATCTTGAAAAGATACTCCGTTTAAAAGCTAGTTACTGTAGAAAAGCCGAAAATCAGCTTTTAGAAGCTGAAAAGAACAGGGCCTGTTATGTTTTCTGAATTTGCAATGTTAGTTTTCCTTACAACCTTGCCTGTTATTCGGTTTGCATATGCCAGAAACACCTAAAATGACAGCTAAGCAAAGTAGTATGTCTTCTCTGAACTCACCTGTATGTAGACATGTTCAAAAGTCGGGCCAGACTAGGCTTGAAAAAGCCTGGTCTGGAACGGCCCAGCCTGGCCCGACATAGCCAAAGCTCGAAGCCCAAAAGGCCTTTTTGACGAATAAAAGATATTTTAAATTATTATTTAGAATTAAAAATATTTAGATCTGGGCTCGAGCCGGGCTGTCCATGAATAGGCTTGTATACAATACATGTACAAGAATTGGTTTAGGAAAGCTATCACTAATCCAAGATACAGAGCCATATCTAGAGATATACAACCATAACAACTTACAATCCTATCCAAATGATACTAACAATATCAGTTTGACTATACCAAAAACAGCTAACACTCCCCTGTAGCCAAAGAAAGCATCCAAGCAAAAGAGGAGCATGGCGACAGTGACTACTGAGGCTAGCGTGCAAAGGCTAGTGGTCGAAGGCCCACTGGCCCCATGGCAGCGACACGCCGTTGCCACGGCCGACGAGTGGTTCGCACTGACACGGGAGACCGACTTCGATGCTAGTGCTGGCGTGACTGTTGACCACGACGCTCATAAACAGCTGTTGACCATGATGCCCATGCGACGGCTATTGACCACGACGCCCGTGCCATGGCCGTCTACTGTGACGCCCACGCTACGACAGTCGACTGTGACACCCACGTGACGGCTGTCAACCACAATGCCCGCATCACGGCTGTTGACCACAACATTCGTGCCACAGCCATCGACCATGACGCCCGTGCGGGCACAACCATGGATCTCGACACTCGCGCCGGCACATCCATCGACCTAGGTGCTTGTGTCGACCCTGTCGCCAACCGCCGCATCTACCACATAAACACACCTATTGACTCTGGCATCCAAGCCATCTTTGCTAACAACCTCGATCGCGCTGGTAGACCCCACTGCACAAGCGACAAAGGGCATGCTAGTGGCAACTCTCAGAATGCTGTAGCGTGAGCTAGTAGACCTCCAGAGTGCCATGCGGGAAATGAAAGAGGCTCAGAGTCAACAAACACTCATAGCAACAGCGGCAGAGGTTGTGGTCGAGAGGGCCGGCAATCGCAAAGCCCCTATCCCCGCTCGTAGTACACTCTGACACGTGGATCCAGAATCTCCTTTGTTGGCCTGCAACAGGTGGCATGGCTAGAGGACTTCAAAGTGCCCACCATCGAGCCGTTCTAGGGTGATACAGACCCTCGAGAGTTCATATGCGTCAACGAAATGGCCATTGAAGTAGCATGGGGTGATGACTCTACCAAAGCGAAGGGATTGCCGCTTGTCCCTCAAGGGATAGCACTCTCCTAGTTCTTCACACTTGCGCTGAACTCCATATACACGTGGGAGTAGATTTGGGACCGCATGTGCAATAATTTTCAAGGAAACTACGTCGAGCAGGTGGATGCTGATCAACTTTTTCCATCAAGCAAAAACCTTTGGAGAAGCTTAGAGAGTATTTCTAGCACTTCACTAAGGTCCACTGCCAGGTCAAGGATGTAACGAGACCACTATCATCAACGCAGTGATGCGAGGCCTTCGCCCGGGGCCCCTGGCTGAATACAAATGCGCAAGTCTATAAAGATAGTCGACAAACTTTTCCATAAGATGGAGCTATATGCAAGAGAGGAAGAGGACACATAGCAGTGTCGGGGCGATGCCTTTGAGTCAAAGTGCGTGCTCGACCCCATCAGGGATGGGTCCAGCCGCAAAGAGTAAAAGAACCAGTGACACAGATACGTCTTCAACATCGAGGGCGACAATGACAACACCTCGATCGGATGAGGCCGTGACCGCAGGGGCCGAGGTCATGGAAGAGGCCATGGTCGCAACGGTGGCAGCGACCATGGGCGTGAGGATGGGCAACAGTGGGGGCTGTGGTGCGAGGTGCATGATCACGGAGACCACCTCACCTGGTACTGCATGACCATCGCAACGCTCTGGGAGAGCATCATCAGGGACAGAGCCCTCGAGGCTAGAGCGCCAGTGGTGGCACATGTCCAGCAGCCCCACGAGGGTCAACTAGGTCCAAGCCAATCCCGCTGCATTGTGCATACAGGCCCCAGATGGCGGACCGCGTTGGGTCATCAACACCATCACTAGTGGTTCGTCATTAGAATTCCCGTCCAAATGGCAAAGGAAGCCCTATGCCCATCAACTACATCACGTCGCCACATATCCCACCCAAATGCCCCCGACTGGGCATAGGCTGACATCACGTTCACGATGGTCGATGTGGCGGGTGTCGACTTCCCTCACTAGGACCCCTTGGTGGTCTAGGCCAGTATTGCTGGGTGCAACGTTAAGCTTGTCCTAGTTGACAGGGGCAGCTCTGCGGACATCTTATTCGCTAGCGCCTTCGACCAAATGGGCATCCCCTGAAGTAGGCTCCAACCGTCAGCTGTCCCACTCCAGGGTTTTAGGGGCCAACCACGGGCCCTGGCTTGGTGCAACTATAGTTGTCTTTTAGCCAATATGACCAGGCGAGAAGCGAGGATATAACCTTCAACATCGTGGATCTCCCCTACCCGTACAATGCCATCCTAGGAAGGGCCACACTCAACACCTTCGGAGCAGTACCGCACCACAATTTCCTATGCATGAAGTTGCTAGGTCCACATGGTGTAATCACCATGTGCGAAGACCAGGATCTCGCCCACCAGATAGGGCTAGGCTCGCAAGGTCCCCTCCACAAGGTGCACGCTATTACCGAAAACCCCACGACACCCACACCATCGTTACCATCAGCTCCGGGGTGGACGCCCAAGCCCAAGCCTGACGGTGATGTCAAAAGGCCCCCCTACATAACGTGGATGTTTCGCTGCAAGTTTCCATTGGTGGGGGTCTCCCTCCAGAGACCGAGCAGGAACTTCTCCAAGTCTTTCGAGCCAACGCGGATGTCTTCACGTGGGCACCAGCCGACATCACGGGGGTAGACCGCTCCATCATTTAGCACCACCTGGCGGTGTGCCCTGACACCAAGATGATCAAACAGAAACTACGACGCTTGTCCCTTGAGCGCCAGCAGGCTACCGAAATGGAGGTCACCAAGCTGCTCGAGGCCAGTGTCATCCATGAAGTGCACCATCCAAAATGGCTCGCCAACCCGATGCTAGCCAAGAAGGCTAGCAATGCATGGCGCATGTGTGTTGACTTCACGAATCTCAACAAGGCATGCCCGAAAGATAGTTACCCTCTTCTGCGGATCGACCAGCTGGTGGGCGCTATGGCTGGTGCAAGTTAATGAGCTTCCTTGATGCATATTTCGGCTACCACCAAATTCACATGGCTAGAAAGGATGAGACCAATGCAAGTTTCATAATCTCGGGAGGCACATACTGCTTTATCTGAGTGCCCTTCGGCCTAAAAATGTGAGAGCCACATTCACCCACCTAGTCACCATCGCCCTTGCCACCCAGCTCAAGAGGAACGTCGAAGCCTCTGTCGATGATGAGGTGGTTAAAGCACCCAAGTCAGGTCCCATGGCCAAGACCTCCAAGAAACCTTCGACAACCTCTGACGGGCTGGTGTCAAGCTGGATCCGAACAAGTGCATCTTCGGAGTTTGAGCGGGGAAGTTGCTCAGATTTTTGGTGTCTGGACAAGGAATATAGGTGAATCCAGAAAAAGTTGATGCAATCCTTTCCATGGAGCTGCCTAGGACCACAAGGGAGGTCAACAGAGGGGCCAAAAGGCCTAGTGACATGATTTTGACCTGCGGAAGATGAAGCACTTTACCATGAGAGGATATTGTTGTTGGGGTGGCCCCCACCTAGACCTATTCAACCTGTTGGGCCTAATGGCCCAATAAGGCATGTAAAAAGACATGTGTAGCCAGGCATAGTACTGCACTATGGGGGTACAATTGTAATTGGGCCTTATGGGCATATATATACATATATATATAGTCTGGGTAAGCCAAAGAGCAAGGCTAACTCACTTCTCATACTCACTCTATTAGTCCCCTTTTTCTACTGTTTGGTCTGTAACCACAACACTTACATAGCCACAAAAAACAATGGTCACCTAGCAAAGGGGCGGTGGAGTTCCTGTAGGAGTTGCTGAAGCTAACTCACCTCGACGACAGCATTAGTGGCAGACCTGTACTCCTCCTCAACACTGGAACAAGCGATTGTGTGTTGTCTTTTTGAAGACTAGGACACAAGATTATCACCGAGGAAGATGTGGTAACTAGACGTGGATCGTTGAGTGTCCAAGCAATCATCCCAGTCCATGTAAGTGTAGGCAATGAGAGAGTCAGGCGCTAATCGGGTGAGCTATAGATCATAGTGATGGGTCCCTCAGATGTACCACAAGACATGCTTGACCAAGTTGAGATGGTGCTCACGGGGATCATGCATGTGCAAGCAGATTTGCTGAACTGCGTATGTGATGTCAGAGCATGTGAAGGTGAGATACTAAAGAGCACCCGCCATACTCCAATAGGACGTGGGATCATTAATAGCTGCACCAAGGAGAAGTGTCAAGGGAGTGAGAGAGGTCTTACAGGAGGACATGCCAGTGTGATCAAGAAGTTCGACAACATAATTGGCTTGGGAAAGAAATAAAGTGGAGGAGGTGCGTGTGACAGTGATGCCGCGGAAATACTGGAGAGATCCGAGGTCTATCATGGAAAATTCTATGTGGAGAGCGGAAATGACATGTTGGGGAAGATGGTTAGAGGAAGCCATCAGAATAATATCACCAAGTGTCTAATTTGGATGGAGAAAATCCAAGAGAGGAAACATGAGTGGCAAATCGCTGATACCAAGCGTGGGTGCCTACTTTAGACCATATAGAGATCGGTTGGAGGAGTCAACAAATCCGATTGGTTGGAGACAATACACCATCTCAGAAAGAGTGTCGTGTAAGAAAGCATTGTTGATATCGAGTTGGTGAATTGGCCAATCGAAGGACAAGGCAAGAGAAAGAACAAGACAAATGGTGGTTGGTTTGACGACAGGACTGAAAGTCTTATCGAAGTCAATGCCAGCTTGCTGAGAGAAACCACGAATGACCCATTGGGCTTTGTAGCACTTAAGGGAACCATTGGGTTTGAGTTTATGGTGGAAGATCCATTTTCCTGAAACCATATTAGCATTAGGTGGAGGAGAGACGAGATCCCAAGTGTTGTTGGATATGAGAGCACGAAATTCATCTATCATGGCATTGTGCCAATGTGTATCTTTTAGTGCACTATGACCAAACTGGGGAATGGGAGAGATATGTGGAAGAGTGAAGGCATGGAGGTTTAGATGGTCCCCTGGTTTAAGTTGTAAACCGAACCAAGTGTGAGTGTTGTAATGATGAGAAGGAGCTGTGGTAGGGAGGGTTGTTGCCACATGAGGTGTGGCAGTGCTGAAAGGGGTTGTATGGCTAGGTACGGCAGGGTGTGGGTCTACAATGGGTGCAGCAGGAGACACAGTAGCGAGAGAGATTTGTGGTATGGGGGTCGGGATCTTTAGAATCAATAAAGACATAGGTTTCCAGAGATGACGAAGGATTAGAAGGGGAGGAAAAAGGGAAGTTGGATTCGTCAAAGATGACATGTCGGGATATAAAGGCATGATGAAAGGAAATATCCATGCACCAGTATCCCTTGTGATTGGAGGGCTATCCAAGAAAAATGCAGGGTGTGGATTGTGGGGAGAGTTTGTGTGGCATGGAGGCAGCTGTGTTGGGGTAACACAAGTACCTGAAAAATCGCAAATGATCGTAGGAGGGTGGTTTTTGGTATAGGCAAAAGTATGATGTAGAGAAGTTTAAAGGTTTTGTGGGAAGACAGTTGAGAAGATATGTGGCTGCATGAAGAGCTTCTGCCCAATATGTCGGAGGCAAGCTTGCTTGGAATACAAGAGTGTGCATAATGTCATTGACCACCCGTATAATACGTTCAGCCTTTCCGTTTTGCGGAGAGGTGTAAGGGCAAGAAAAATAGAGGTGGATACCACGATCTTGGGTAAAAGTGCACAGTAGAAAGTTGTCGAAATCGCGTCCATTGTCGCACTAGATAGATAAGAGGGTGGTGGCGAATTGAGTGGTGATATGGGCATGGAAAGAGGACAACGACACATATGTGTCAGATTTGGCATAGGGTGAAAATGTCTATAGAAAGTGTGTAAAATCATCTATAATAAACTACATAGTATTTATTTCCGGAAACACTTTTAATGGGAGAGGTCCAAATGTCACAATATATAAGCTCAAAGGGACGAGTAGTGCGACTAGAAGAACTAGAGAAAGGTAGATGCACATGCCGACCTAACTGGCACGCGTTACACAGATAGTGTTCTTTTATCTAGGACAAGAAATGCTAGATGACTTGGCAAGGCGGTGTAAGGTGTGGCTGTTGGGGTGACCAAGGCGGCGATGCCACAAGGTGGTGGAGTTGGTGGAGGACACCAAGGTGTGATGTAGAGACGATGGTGCACCAAATGGGTAGAGGTCGCCTGCGCTATTGCACCTTAGAACCATGGTCTCTGTTGTCGAGTCCTCGTAGAAAAACCAAAGGGATCAAACTTAAGAGTACAATTATTGTCAGTGGTGAATTGTGGAATGGAAAATAGATTTTTGATAATTTGAGAAGTGACAAGTGTTGTAAATAATCTTGTTTTAGAGTCATGTGCAAAATTTGGGTGTAATCGAAGTCGAATTGCAGCCGCAATTCAAAGTCGTAGACGAAACAGAGTAGAAGTCGTATTAGAATCGGAGTCGGAATCCGAGGTATAATCGTAGTCGAACCCGTGTTGAAGGAGGACAGCCGGGTATAAAAAGAGGCTCAGAGCCATGTAATCGATGTACCAAGCCATTGAGAAAATACCAAAAAGAGGGAAACACACAAAGTATTATTTTGTCGTGTGATTGTGCAAGGTGTGGTCGGAAGGACTCACGATCACCGCAAGCGTGATCGGGAGGAGTTACGACCACGACGAAGTTCCTGCGGGCGTGATCGAGAGGCACTACGATCACGGCAAAGGTAACAGTAATTCTTCGACTACGCAGGAAAGGCTGCGACCACGGTAAAGGTGGTCGTAAGGAGGTGAAGGTGGTCGTAAGGAAGCGAAGGTGGTCGTAACGAGCTACGACTACACCGAGAAGGCCAGTACGTGATCGGAAGCAACTCCGACCACGTTGAAGGAAGTGAACGTGGTCGTACGGGTGTTCGACCACGGTGAACAGTGATCGCCAGCATCACTGCGTGATCGTAGAAGGCTTCGATCACGGTATCTTGAGCGGCTGAAGGAAGGCAGCGGCAGCGATATCGCGGAGCGGTCGTAAATTGCTACAGTAAATTTACGACCACGTTGAAAAGGCGATCGGAGGAGATTGAGGCGTTCGGAATTGGTCGTAAGTACTCTGAACCGATCGTATTTGATTCTCACCGGTCGTAAACGACTCTAACCGGTCGTAAAAGGTCCTGGGAGGTCGTAAGACTTCCAACAGTTGGTATCAGAGCCGTGGTTAAACATGGCTGACACGGCGAAGCAGAGCGTGTCGCTGCAGTACCCGATCCTCAGTTCGGACAACTATCCGGTCTGGGCGATGAAGATGAAGGTCAACATGATCGCACAAGGCGTCTGGGGTGCGGTCGAACCAAAGGAGAAGGACAAGGTCCTCGATGATCGTCTCGACAAGATGGCGATGGCAGCGATCTATCAAGCTGTGCCCGACTCGATGATGCGGCAACTAGTCGGCAAGGAGACGGCGAAGGAAGTCTGGACTACTCTGCGAACCATGCATGAAGGAGTGGATCGAGTGAAGGAAGTTCGACTTCAAACCTTAAGAAGTGAATTTGAAGCCATGAAGATGGGGAAGAGTCAGACCGTGGAAGAGTTCTCTGGTCGATTCAACGAAGTCGTGAACGAGATCAAATCTCTCGGCGACGACTTGAAAGATGAGGTGGCAGTGAAGAAGTATTTGAGAGTGCTACCAGAGAAGTTTCTTCCGGTCGTAACCACGCTTATGTACTCTCAAGATCTCTCGAAGATGAAGATTGAGGAGGTAACCGGAGCGCTCAAAGCACACGAGCAGCTCCTAAAGAGTTATCAAGAAGACAACGGTCAACAAGTGCTGCTCGTAAGAGAAGATGCGAAAGACCGAGGAGACTCGTCATCGAGGGGCGGTCGTGGTCGTGGTCGCGGCACATCGACCGGCCGTGGCGCGTCTCATGGACGAGGTCGAGGCTACGATCAGAGAGGTCGTGGACGAAGTGGTCGAGGAGGTGGTCGTGGAGGCGGCGACCATCATACCGACAAGTCTGATATCCAGTGCTACACGTGCGAGAAGTGTGGGCACTACGCTGCTGAATGTCGAAGCCACATCCAGTGCCATAACTGCAAGAAGTATGGTCACTATGCTGCGAATTGTCGGGGCAAGAAAAAAGTAGAAGAAGCAAACTTGACACAAACTACAGAGCACAAAGAGCCTACACTACTCTTGTCGCTCTGCACTGTAGACGAACCGACAATGGTTCTGTTGAATGAGGAGAGAGTTTTTCCAAATCTGTTGGAGCAGGGAGAGCAGACACAAGCCGACTGGTACCTCGACAACGGAGCCAGCAACCACATGACGGGTACGTACTCGATGTTTTACAAATTAAATAAGAATGTGCTTGGAAGAGTACAGTTCGGAGATGGCTCGACCATTCAGATAAAAGGGAGAGGCACGATCCTGATGCAGTGCAAGGATGGAAGCCAGAGGAGATTGTCGAATGTATACTACATTCCAAGTCTACGAAGCAACATTATAAGCCTTGGACAATTGACTGAAGAAGGTTGTCGGATTGAACTCAAAGACACCTATCTGAAGATGTACGACCATACTGAGCGACTGCTGATGAAAGTACAGAGAACGGTAAACCGTCTGTACAAAATTAAAATTGAAGCATGCAAGCCAAAGTGTATGAAGACTACAACCGATGATACGGCCTGGCTATGGCACGCAAGATTCGGACATCTGAATTTCCAGAGTCTCAACACGATGGCGGGAAAAGAGATGGTGGTCGGATTACCGACAATCGACCACCCGGAGCAAGTCTGCGAAGGCTGTCTGGTGGCGAAACAAACTCGTAGCGGTTTTCCACAGCAGACGAGTTTCAGAGCTTCGCAACCACTCGAACTGGTTCACGTAGATCTGTGCGGACCAATCACACCTCGTACAGATGCCGGGAATCAATACTTCATGTTGATCGTGGATGACTATTCAAGAGCCATGTGGGTGTACATGCAGAAGAGCAAAGATGAGGCAAAGACGAACTTTCAGAAGTTCATAACTCTTGTCGAAAATGAAGTCGACAAAAAGGTGAAGTCGGTCAGGTCAGATCGAGGAGGAGAATTCCTCGCGAAAGAATTCGACTCGATTTGTGAAGAGAAGGGTATTGCAAGACTCTTCACGGCTCCGTATTCACCTCAACAAAACGGAGTCGTAGAAAGAAGAAACCGGACCGTGGTCGAAACGGCACGAAGTCTGTTGAAGAGCCGATTCCTGCCCGGGAGACTTTGGGCAGAAGCAGTACGACATGCTGTCTATCTGCTAAATCGTGCGACCACGCGATCACTGGATGGAGTCACTCCATATGAACAGTGGTCGGGAAGAAAACCCAATGTCGAGCATCTAAGGGTCTTCGGATGCTTAGCCCATGTGAAGCCATCCACTTATCTCAAGAAGCTAGACGACCGGAGCCAACGGATGATTTATCTTGGCTCGGAACCAGGCACCAAGGCGTACAGGTGCTATGATCCGGTCGAAAAGAAGATTCATGTGAGCAGGGACGTGGTCTTCGAAGAGAACAAACATTGGGAGTGGGAAGAACACGAGGACATTGAGAAAGACATGTCGAAGTGGGTAACCTTCGAAGTCGAAACAGTCGATGCTGACAATACGGAAGAAGCTACGACCACATCTCAAAGCCAAAATTCGACCGGTGCTGATGATCAGGAAGTCTCACCTAATGAAGAAGAGTCTGATGAAGAAGATTCGAGCGATAGAATACCGAAGATGAGAAGCATAAGTGAGATTTATGCACAAACTGAACCAGTGCAGTCTGAAGAGCTACTGCTTTACACGACTGCAGAAGAACCTGGAAGCTATGAAGAAGCAAAGGGAGATGCATACTGGAGAGCAGCTATGCAGGAAGAGCTGAAGTCGATTGAAGAGAATGACACATGGGAACTCACCGATTTGCCAAAGGGTCATCGAGCAATCGGTTTAAAGTGGATCTTCAAGGTAAAGAAGGATTCCAAGGGAGAAGTCGTAAAACACAAAGCACGACTTGTGGCGAAAGGGTATGTTCAAAAACAAGGCATCGACTACGAAGAAGTCTTTGCCCCAGTAGCTCGTATGGAGACTATACGACTACTTCTTGCGTTGGCAGCAAACGGTGGATGGGAGATTCACCACATGGATGTGAAAACGGCGTTCTTGAACGGAGACATTAAGGAGGAGGTTTATGTCTCTCAACCGCCGGGTTTTCAATCCAAGGAGCAAGCTGAGAAAGTCTTGAAGCTGAACAAAGCTCTCTACGGACTTAAGCAAGCACCACGAGCATGGAATTTGAAGCTTGACAAAAGTCTAACGGCACTCGGGTTCAGAAGAAGCAACTCTGAACATGCTGTGTACACGAGGGGAGATGCGAAGAACAGACTGATCGTGGGCGTTTACGTGGACGACTTGATCATTACTGGATCGAGTTCAAAGGAGATTATGAGGTTTAAAGAAGAGATGAAGAGACTGTTCAAAATGACCGATTTGGGACTTCTGTGCTACTACCTCGGCATTGAAGTAAATCAAACCGACAACGGCATAACACTTTGTCAGTCGGGATATGCTCGAAAGATTCTGGAGAAGTCGGGTATGGAAGAGTGCAATCCATGTCAAACCCCAATGGAGAATCATCTGAAGTTGAGCAAGACAGGCCCAGGATCACCAGTTGATGCCACGACTTATAGGAGCATTGTCGGAAGTCTACAGTATCTAGTGCACACCCGACCAGACATCTTGTTTGCGGTCGGATACGTAAGTCGTTTCATGGAGAAACCGACTCAGGAGCATATGAATGCCGTGAAACACATCCTGAGATACATCAAAGGTACTTTGAATCTCGGGATTCAGTACAAGAGAGGAGGTGGAAAGTCGTTGCAGCTGACGGGCTACAGTGATAGCGACATGGCGGGAGATGTCGACGATCGAAAGAGCACGACAGGCATAATGTTTGTGCTTGGGGAGAGTCCGATCAGCTGGCAATCTCAGAAGCAAAAGGTGGTTGCATTATCTTCATGTGAAGCCGAGTACATCGCAGCGAGCGCAGCATCTTGCCAGGGAGTCTGGCTCGCTCGACTGTTGAGTGAATTGTCAGATGAAGAGAATCAGAAGGTAACGCTCAGGGTTGATAACAAATCGGCTATTTCACTGAGCAAGAATCCGGTTCTACATGATAGAAGCAAACACATAGACACAAGATATCATTATATCAGAGATTGTGTCGAAGAAGGGAAGATCGCTATCAACTACATCAGAACCGAAGAACAGAAAGCAGACATATTGACAAAATCGCTGGGGCGGATAAAGTTTTCAGAGATGAGGAAGAAGATTGGCATGATCGAAGTCGAAAAACAAGATTAGGGAGAGAATGTTGTAAATAATCTTGTTTTAGAGTCATGTGCAAAATTTGGGTGTAATCGAAGTCAAATTGCAGCCGCAATTCAAAGTCGTAGACGAAACAGAGTAGAAGTCGTATTAGAATCGGAGTCGGAATCCGAGGTATAATCGTAGTCGAACCCGTGTTGAAGGAGGACAGCCGGGTGTAAAAAGAGGCTCGGAGCCATGTAATCGATGTACCAAGCCATTGAGAAAATACCAAAAAGAGGGAAACACACAAAGTATTATTTTGTCGTGTGATTGTGCAAGGCGTGGTCGGAAGGACTCACGATCACCGCAAGCGTGATCGGGAGGAGTTACGACCACGGCGAAGTTCCTGCGGGCGTGATCGAGAGGCACTACGATCACGGCAAAGGTAACAGTAATTCTTCGACTACGCAGGAAAGGCTGCGACCACGGTAAAGGTGGTCGTAAGGAGGTGAAGGTGGTCGTAAGGAAGCGAAGGTGGTCGTAACGAGCTACGACTACACCGAGAAGGCCAGTACGTGATCGGAAGCAACTCCGACCACGTTGAAGGAAGTGAACGTGGTCGTACGGGTGTTCGACCACGGTGAACAGTGATCGCCAGCATCACTGCGTGATCGTAGAAGGCTTCGATCACGGTATCTTGAGCGGCTGAAGGAAGGCAGCGGCAGCGATATCGCGGAGCGGTCGTAAATTGCTACAGTAAATTTACGACCACGTTGAAAAGGCGATCGGAGGAGATTGAGGCGTTCGGAATTGGTCGTAAGTACTCTGAACCGATCGTATTTGATTCTCACCGGTCGTAAACGACTCTAACCGGTCGTAAAAGGTCCTGGGAGGTCGTAAGACTTCCAACAACAAGGATGTTGCGTAAATGAAGAGGATGAGTAGCGAGTAGCGTAGGAGGACAGCAGAAAGCCTTGACCGGCGTGGGTGATAGGGAGGATGGAGCCATCAGCTATCATGACCTTTTGAGGGGAAGGGTGGGAGGAGAAAGAATACAGTACCATAACTGGAGGACATGTGTTCTGTGGTGCCAGTGTCATGAACTAGTTATTGGAGGCAGGGGGCAGTTGCAGCGTCATCGTGTTGAATGCACTGACAAGACTAGACGTGTCCCAGGCCGACCTACTATCCAGAGGTGCATGAGCTGGTATGGTCGCAGGCTGCCACGGCGACTATGGTTAAATGTTGGAAATAATTTTGTTTTAGAAGTCGTATCGGAGTCGGGTTTGTAATCGAAGTTGAGTTGAAGTAGGAATTAGAAGTCGGAGTCGGAATAGGTTTTGTATTCCTAATCGGAATCCGAGTAGGAGTCGTAGAGTTGGGTATAAAAGAAGGGGTAGACATGTAACCAAAGATGCACCAAGCAATTGAGAAAATACAAAAAGAGGGAAAGACACAAAGCTTTGTGTTGTCGTGTGTTTGTGCAATACGTGGTCGGAAGGACTCACGATCACCGCAAGCGTGATCGGGAGGAGTCACGACCACGGAAAAGTTTCCAGCAGGCGTGATCGACGGGTGCTACGATCACGGCAAGGAACAGTGTTGTTCCGACTACGTTGAGAAGGCTACGACCACGGTGAAGGTGGTCGTAAGGAGCAGCGACTACGCCGAGAAGGTTTGTATGTGATCGGAAGCAACTCCGATCACGTTCGAAGGAAGTGAACGTAGTCGAAAGGGTGTTTCGACTACGGTGAACGGTGATCGCCAGCATCACTGCGTGTTCGTAAAGATTTACGATCACGGTATTCTTCGAGAGCGGTTGGAGGAAGACAGCGCTCGATAAGGAGGAGTGGTCGTAATTGCTACAGTGTTTTTACGACTACGGAGGAAAATCGATCGATAGAGTTTGAAGCAATCGGAACTGGTCGTAAGCATCCAGGACTGGTCGTATTCAATTTCTATCTGGTCGTAAACGACTCTAACAAGTCGTAAAGGGTCCTGGGAGGTCGTAAGACTCTCCAACATTTGGTATCAGAGCAAAGAAGCAATGGAGGACAAGTCTGCAGAGAAGAAAGTTGCAGGTGCGGAAGGCTCCGGTGAAAAGAAACCGCAGCTTCCACCACGAGCACCGATGAGAGGAGGTTCGGTACCATTCCAATTTCCTATGCTGACCGACACAAATTACGGCCTGTGGGCCGTGAAGATGAAGATCGTCATGCGCGCTCTGGGAGTATGGACGGCTATCGAAGGAGATGCACCGGTCGAAGAGACTCAAGACCAAAGTGCTATGGCCGTCATATCGCAGGCTGTCCCCGACGAAGTCTTGATGACCATTGCAGAGAAGGAGACTGCAAAAGAAGCATGGGAAGCTATCAAGGAGATGCTACATGAAGGGAGAGTATTTCCTAGTTTGATGGAGAAGGGAGAGAAGACTCAAGACCAGTCAACAGATTGGTATCTCGACAACGGAGCAAGCAACCACATGACGGGCACACACTCGTTGTTTCATGAACTGGACGAGAGAGTGCTCGGTAAAGTAAAGTTTGGAGACGGCTCAACAGTTCAAATCAAAGGAAAAGGAACAATCCTGTTAAAGTGCAAGGATGGAAGTCAAAGACCGTTGTCAGATGTATATTATATACCAAGTCTTTGCAGCAACGTGATAAGCTTGGGCCAACTGACTGAAGAAGGGTGCCGAGTTGAATTAAAAGGAGTTTATCTGAGGGTTTTTGACAGCAGAGAGCAGTTGTTGATGAGAGCACAAAAATCAGCAAATCGGTTGTACAAAATACCACTGAAAATTTGGAGACTAGATGGCATGAAGAATGATCTAAATGAACCAGAGCCTGAAAGACTTCATCTCCTGGTGGTCGAAAAACAGCATGAAGTCGTAAACAACAAGTCGAAAGAGTTGGAAGTCGTAACGAGAAGGTTGGCAGAAGGTTTTGGCTGTAGTCGAGAAGAAATTCGACCACGGCAAAAGATGATCGAACGTGGTCGGGAGTCACCACGACCACGGCAAAAGATGATCGAGCACGGTCGGCAAGTGTTACGACCACGGCAAATGAAGACTGGACGTGTTCGAGAAATTGTTCGACCACAGCAAACAGGTCCCAGGATCGGCCCGGATGGTCGAAGCAGCCAAAAGCCTGAAGTTTGGATCCCGAATTGGCGGGAGAAAGCACGACGTGAAGAACGGTGGTTGAAAGCAAGACCACGCAACAGTGAAACAAGCAGCTGGTGGAGAAAAACATCCAAGGAAGAAACAGGAGAAAATCAACGTGATCGAGAAGGAGAATATCAACATGATGGAAGCTACTAAAACAAGATTAGGGAGAGAATGTTGGAAATAATTTTGTTTTAGAAGTCGTATCGGAGTCGGGTTTGTAATCGAAGTTGAGTTGAAGTAGGAATTAGAAGTCGGAGTCGGAATAGGTTTTGTATTCCTAATCGGAATCCGAGTAGGAGTCGTAGAGTTGGGTATAAAAGAAGGGGTAGACATGTAACCAAAGATGCACCAAGCAATTGAGAAAATACAAAAAGAGGGAAAGACACAAAGCTTTGTGTTGTCGTGTGTTTGTGCAATACGTGGTCGGAAGGACTCACGATCACCGCAAGCGTGATCGGGAGGAGTCACGACCACGGAAAAGTTTCCAGCAGGCGTGATCGACAGGTGCTACGATCACGGCAAGGAACAGTGTTGTTCCGACTACGTTGAGAAGGCTACGACCACGGTGAAGGTGGTCGTAAGGAGCAGCGACTACGCCGAGAAGGTTTGTATGTGATCGGAAGCAACTCCGATCACGTTCGAAGGAAGTGAACGTAGTCGAAAGGGTGTTTCGACTACGGTGAACGGTGATCGCCAGCATCACTGCGTGTTCGTAAAGATTTACGATCACGGTATTCTTCGAGAGCGGTTGGAGGAAGACAACGCTCGATAAGGAGGAGTGGTCGTAATTGCTACAGTGTTTTTACGACTACGGAGGAAAATCGATCGATAGAGTTTGAAGCGATCGGAACTGGTCGTAAGCATCCAGGACTGGTCGTATTCAATTTCTATCTGGTCGTAAACGACTCTAACAAGTCGTAAAGGGTCCTGGGAGGTCGTAAGACTCTCCAACAGGGGCAGGGCAGCCTACCATGGCTGCTGTGGTGAACCTACGCCACGGTGCCACAGCTGCAGTGTGGCCGCCTGCCACTGCTGCTGCGTGATAGGTGCTACGAAGAGCGCTCGGGGAGGAGGGACGCAAGGCTAGGGGCCAAGCACACCGGCGGCCATTGCGGTGTGGAGGTGGAGTTGCTTCGGCTGTCGGTGCCGCCACCTTCATCGTATCAGAGCCATATTTAGATATATACAACCACAACAACCTGATTACAATCCTACCCAAACGATACTAACAGATATCAGTTTGACTATACTGAAAATAGCTTACAGATACCACAATTGTCCTGTCGTCATAAATGTTGGAAATTAATCTTGATTTGGTATTTGCTTTGAGTAAGGGCTTGCAGTTTCTAGTGAGTTAGTGCTTGCAGTTTCTAGTGAGTTAGTGCTTGCAGTTTTTGGTCTTTAGTGTTTGCATTTTTTTTGGTCATCAGTACTTCAGTTTTTGTTCTTGTATTTGCTATAAAAGGAGAAGAAGTAAACCAGAAAATACTGCCAAGTTCTGCAGCGCCAAATCCTATGTGAGTTCATCATGTTCTTGTGTTGTGTTCCTTAGGCGTTAGCAAGAGTTTGGCCAACAATGAATTGCCCTCTTGTCCATTCTACATGCAGAATTAAACATCAGTGTTAGCAACATGACAACCAAAGAGCAACAATAACTTGGACAAATAGTGGTATATAACAACATGCCTGTAAAGCATGGCCATTGTCTCCCATAAGCCATAACTAATGACTGATTAGAGTTCACAACAATGCTGAGAAGCAAAAGGAATCAGACTCAAGACATACCCGAGAAGAGGCACAGTGAGTATCAGCTTCTCGACAACCTTCAGTTGGTCAAGAGCGCGCCATCCATTGACTTGTATGCTGATACCAGCCCCTGCTGCCTCAAGCTCTCAGCCCTCTCAAGAACAAGGCTCCTCATGCATTTCTTGTAACATTTAATTTTTCGCTAAGCACAAGCTGCAAGCCTGAAGCGCAACACTAGTCCTTAGCTCCTTGCATCACGCTCAGTGTATGATAAATCATACCTGTGAAGAGCAAGTGCGGTTGCAAGGCCGCGGATCCCACCACCGAAGATTATAACACCGTGGAGTTCCTCCTCTCTGGTTGCCATTCCTTCCCTTCAGATCACTACCTTATCAGCTCAAGGCTACTAGGCAATTAAGGAAAGTTCTTCGAGAGTAGATAGGATCTTCCATGAGCTGTGAGCGATGGAGAGAAGTTGTTTGCTTCCCTGACCATGACAATTATGTCGCAACTTATGTGCTGATAGATTTGTCTGCTGCCAGCAAGATTGAGATCCAGATCCCCAATTGGCAAATGTTGCCATTGATTTATGTTCCTCTTTGAGTGAACAAAAATGTAACATGGATATGGTTACATGTAAAGAATGGATGTCAATCCGTAGCAAAGCTCACAGCTGAGAATTGTGTTTCAGTTAACACATCAGGATAATTAATAAAAATATTTACAAATTGAGTGGCAATCCTGATGAATCGTGACATAGGATATACAACTTACATATTAACATTGAAAAACCATTTAAAATTGGATAAACCATAAATGTCGGTTGGCAATAAAAAAAGAGAGCGTCCACAGTCTGAGAGAGAAGAAGAATGGAAGTTGAAATTTCGCTCTATTTCATGCTGAACTTTCCTTTGCCGCTGCTTTAGGGCCTGTTTGGGAGAGCTCCACCAGCTTCAAATCCATGAAAAACAGCTCCACTCCACGAAATTTTACCCAAACGCTGCAGCTCCGCGAAATCTGGATTCACCAAAATCCTGGATCTAAGGGCCAGATCCATGGATTTCATGGAGCTCTTCAAGGGGTACTCCACCGTGGAGTTGTGTGGTAATTACCCACCAATGCCACTGGTTACACACCCCATCCCCAAAAGTGATCATTCCCACCAAAACCTCAATTTCGTGGATCTGAAGCTGTTGTACAAACCAAACACTCCATGGTGGGATCCCAGATCCACGATGGAGCTGCTCCATGGTGGAGCTGCTGCTTCAAATCCACGTTTC
This sequence comes from Dendrocalamus latiflorus, assembly GCA_017311315.1. Taxonomy (NCBI): domain Eukaryota; kingdom Viridiplantae; phylum Streptophyta; class Magnoliopsida; order Poales; family Poaceae; genus Dendrocalamus; species Dendrocalamus latiflorus. The sequence goes on from CM029637.1 coordinate 22,567,152, forward strand.
CAGTGGTGGAACTCTCCCAAACAGGCCCTTAGTTGATGTACAGCCATGGATCATGAAAGAGAACCATGTCCCTGAGACATTGAGCTTCCAGTATTATAGAGCAATGTTTGAGAGAAAATCTTTCATCCAGTCGCTACTACAAAAAAACCTAATACTAAACAACATATCATAGACGGTTCAACAAAATTATCAGTATTAAATACAAGCGCAGACGATTGTAGTTTAGAGACTATCTGTATTACTACCAGCAGTAAAAATAATCTATGAAGAGGTAATATCACAGACGATTCATGGTGAAAACCGTCTGTAAAGTATCACAGACGGTTATTAACAAGAATCGTCTGTGGTAATACCACATATCACAGATGGTTTTTTGTTTAAATTATTGTATTCGTTGAGTGGATTAACTAATAGAACAAGCATTTGTGCTCAGTTGTTCTACCGTGTTCATCCTCTCCACCGTGCAAGTGTGTATTCAAAGCCATGAGCGAGTGTTCTCCTGGGCAAAGCCAACAACATGGTGTGTGCTCTCAGGTCAGCGCCCCAGCTGGGGAAAGCCTCCACTTCACCGTGTACTCCATCCTCACTAAAATGTGCTTCGGCAAGTGTTGATAATCAAATTTGGCTTGGAACTACAATCATCGTAAAACCAAAAGCAGGTTAACAAGGGAAGGTTGTGCCTATATCATGGTTGTGAGTAGTTACGACCACGGCAAAGCAAGTTGGAAGCCAGCTAGACCGGTTACGACCACGTTGGCCGTAGTCGAAGGCAGTTATGACCACGTTGGCGGCCGTTAAGACCACGGCAAAGCAAGTCGGAAGCCAGCTGGGCCGGTTACGACCACGTTGGCCGTAGTCGAAGGCAGTTACGACCACGTTGGCGGTTGTTACGACCACGGCAAAGCAAGTCGGGAGCCAGCTGGACCGGTTACGACCACGTTGGCCGTGGTCGAAGGCAGTCTACGACCACGTTGGAGGCTACGACCACGGTGGGATCTACGACCACGTTGAGGTATACGACCACGTTGGAGTTTTCGACCACGTTGGAAGCTACGACCACGGTGGAGTCTACGACTACGTTGGAGGCTACGACCACGGTGAGGTCTACGACCACGGTGGAATCTACGATCACGTTGAAGGCCACGATCACGTTGGAGTCTATGACCACGTAGAAGCCTACGACTGCATTGGAGGCTACGACGAACACGATTGGCCACGATCAGAAGCCTGGTTCACAGTCAACGACATCAACTCCAACGTCACCCTTAGACTCATATTTGGTCACCCCGACCACGTTGGCCGTGGTCGAAGGCAGTCTACGACCACGTTGGAGGCTACGACCACGGTGGGATCTACGACCACGTTGAGGTATACGACCACGTTGGAGTTTTCGACCACGTTGGAAGCTACGACCACGGTGGAGTCTACGACTACGTTGGAGGCTACGACCACGGTGAGGTCTACGACCACGGTGGAATCTACGATCACGTTGAAGGCCACGATCACGTTGGAGTCTATGACCACGTAGAAGCCTACGACTGCATTGGAGGCTACGACGAACACGATTGGCCACGATCAGAAGCCTGGTTCACAGTCGACAACATCAACTCCAACGTCACCCTTAGACTCATATTTGGTCACCCCGACCACGTTGGCCGTGGTCGAAGGCAGTCTACGACCACGTTGGAGGCTACGACCACGGTGGGATCTACGACCACGTTGAGGTATACGACCACGTTGGAGTTTTCGACCACGTTGGAAGCTACGACCACGGTGGAGTCTACGACTACGTTGGAGGCTACGACCACGGTGGAATCTACGATCACGTTGAAGGCCACGATCACGTTGGAGTCTATGGCCACGTAGAAGCCTACGACTGCATTGGAGGCTACGACGAACACGATTGGCCACGATCAGAAGCCTGGTTCACAGTCGACGACATCAAGGTTGCTAGTCGGTAGTCGAACTTACGACCACGATGAGAAGTCGGTGGCTTACGATCACGTTATAACGAGAAGCGGTAACAACTCCAACCACATTGAAGGTTTCGATCACGGTATTTTGAGCGGCTGAAGGAAAGACAGCGCAGCGATGCAATGGAGCGGTCGTAAACTGCTACAGTAAGTTTACGATCACGAAGGAAAATTGATTGGTAAAGCAATAGAAGGATCGGAACTGGTCGTAAGCACCCAGAACCGGTCATAGATAGTTCTAACCAGTCGTAAACGATTCTAACCAGTCGTAAACGACCCTGGGAAGTCGTAAGAGACACTGACCGGTTATCGTAAAGGGTTCAACCACGCAGAGAAGGCCACGGTCGCGGTGAAGGCGGTCGTAAGGAGCAGCAATCAAATCGAGAAGGCCAGCACGTGCCAAAGGCGATTCCGACCATGTTAAAGGAAGCGAGCATGGTAAAAGGGATGTTTTTGGAGTGGTCGTACGGCATCAAGAGCACTCGGGATTGGTCGTAGGCAACGCCGGCCGGCCATAAACGATCTTGGGAAGTCATGACACGCGCGGGCAACAGTTTGGAAAGGATCAGGAAACAATCTTGAAGCGATCTCTGCCGCGTGGTAAAATTGCAACCGAATAAATTAAGATAAGTTTTATTCGGTCTGGACTCTGATTCGATTCATATAATTGTTGTTTCCAAAAGAGGCTAGGACCAGCTTCCCCCTATATATATGTATGTAGGGTTTACGGCCGATTAAAAACACACAATCGAAACTCATCTACTATATTATTTTGCAATCTATTATTTTCCTCTGCCCTATTTTGCTTCTTGTTCTTCGTCGTCGTTTACTCCCTTGCGATAACGAATCACAAGGTCCTAGGGGCGGTCAGGCCGACCTAGGACAACCCATCGCCGCCGCTCGCCCTGACGGGGTCCCTCCCGGGCGCGTGGGGTGTCGGGTCTCAAGAGCTCTCGCCGGCGTGTCCTGCGTATCGCGCTCCCGGCAAGACTCCTCCGGCGACGTGTCCTGCGTATCGCGCTCAACACCGGGGGCACACGGTGACGTGTTCGTGTGCGAACACACTTTTGGCGACTCCGCTGGGGAAAGATCAAGGAAAATTGACGCCGCCAATCACCATGACTGGCAGCAGCAAAATCCCAATGCCCGGGGAGGTTAACACCGATAATGTCGTCAAGCCCAGCTACGATGAATTATCGGAAGAGCATCGCCAAGCTTTTGAGGCATACAAGGAAAAGCGCGAGGAGGAGGATTTACGAGCGTTCCTTGCAAAATTCAAGAAGGATCGTCAAGGCAACATAACCCCACTCGGCGACATCACGTTCCCTCCTCCGCATTACTCGGAAAAGGTGGAACCCCTTGTAAGTGCCGCATCAACCCTTTCATCTGTTGCTACCAATTCATCTAGTGTTACAATGGAGCAAGTTCAGCACATGCTTAATGAGAACACTAGAGAGATCTTTGATTATATGCATCAGATGGCAAACATTAAGAAAATAAATAGTGCGGCCATGGGTACAAGTCAGGTTGGCACTTTTTCTAGCGTAGAACTTTCTAAGCCGACAACGCCTATTAATTCATCGGCAAGTAGTGGAGTACCAAGTATACAACCCCAATGTGGCATGCCGTTGAGTTTCTTTTCCGGACAGCAAACTAAACCTGGAGGTGAACTAATGGTAGCGCCCACGTATCCTAATCATATCATGAGCCTACCACCTTTGGGAACATCAACATCAGGCGATATAAGTATGCCAAGGTCCTTGCCATATTCTGTTATACCGTCGATGCCGCCTCCACTGCCTACCATGGTGACCAACACCCCTATAGCTCCTTTGCAGTCACCCATCGCAGCTTCGGCCAATATGGACGAAGCATTGGCAAAAATTAGAGATGATGTGCGCAGGATGTTTGTTGAGTCTTTCGGCATTGAGCCGAGAGTTAGAGCACGCACTTATCAGAAACCATATCCATCTCATTTTGATACTATTGCTTATCCCCAAGGTTATAAGCTTCCTGAGTTTGTTAAATTTGATGGTGGGGACAGCAAAACTACATGGGAGCACGTTAGCCAATATCTCGCCCAGTTGGGAGCAGCGGGTAATATAGATGAACTTAAAGTTCGTTTGTTTTCTTTGTCTTTAACTGGCACGGCTTTTTCATGGTTTTCTACTTTACCCCCTGGTTCTATCATTACATGGTCGCAGCTTGAGCAAAAATTTCATGATCATTTTTATAGCGGTGATGCTGAGTTTAAGTTATCACATCTTACATCGGTTAGGCAAAAAAATGATGAATCGGTTTCCGATTATGTCAAAAGGTTTAGAGATGTTAAAAACCGGTGCTATAGTCTTGTGATAAGTGAAAGGGACTTGGCTGATCTTGTGTTTAGCGGTTTGAGAACTCACATTAAAGAAAAGTTGGAAAGTTATGAGTTTTTAACCGTTAACCAAGTGTTGCAGCGAGCTTTGGCTAAAGAAAGCCAGAGTAAAGATATCAAAGAAAACCATAAGACTAAAGCTGACCTTCCTCGCATGAACGTCGTTGATTATTCTTCCGATCAGGATGATGAAATTGATGTCTATGTTGCTGAATTTGTTTGGCCCTCAAAGGCCAAACCATATGCATGTAATGCTCTTAAGCCAATTCGCAAAAATCGTGAAGAGGAGATGAAGTTTACTTTTGATGTTACAAAATGTGATAGAATTTTTGATGCTTTGCTGAATGATAAGGTCATTAAAATTTCTCATACTTTACCGCCGTTTGAAGAGCTGAAGCGACGAGCTTTTTGCAAATATCATAATTCTTTTTCTCATGCCACTAATGATTGTAATGTTTTTCGGCGACAGATCCAATCGGCTATCAATGATGGACGATTGAGTTTTGCCGAAATGCAAGTGGACAAGTCTCCCTTCCCCATGAACACGATGGATATGGAGGGCAGAAAAGTGTTGCTTCGGCCTGAACATGCCGAATCAACAAAAGGAAAGCCAGGTGTTGTTATCGGTGAGCCTAGAGTGATACATGCCGATGACAAGGTCTCAGGAAGAGAGGTTGTACTGGAGAAGGCCCCAAATGGAAAGGAAACATTGAAGATCACTGTGAGCACTTCTGTACCTGGGGGGCAAGTGCAACATGAGGCTTGCAGTAAGTTTATCAAGCCCAAAAATCCAGAGGTTGGCAAGTGGAAGATAAACAAAGCAAAAGTACAGCGGAAGCGCATCAAGCCAACATTCGATATGCTGCTGTCCAAATATGCTAACCAAGCGGCCACTTCTAACTCTAATCGACCATCACAATTGAAGCGTCCAAGATCACCTCCGAGGCATCAAATACAACGTCAGTTTCGTCTGTATGAGCCATGGGCGCCTACGCAATGGATGACACCTTTTTCCTACACACCATACAATATGAATAGAGGGTGGGCGCAGCCTCCAATGGTGCCCTATGCTTTTCACCCTGGGTGGACAGCACCTAGAAGATCAGTTTTTGAGAGGCTAACCCACTCTACAAAAAGTTGTTTGGGTGGTGGTACTGGTCGACCATCCAATGCCTCTGCAACGAAGAAGATTATGAAGCAAGAGTGGCGTGCTAAGTCGCCAAGCGCTGAAAATTCAGAACCCAACAAGCAAGAAAGCAGGACTGCCAGTGCTGCAGAAGTATCAACCAAAGATCTCGCTAATGATCATGAAGCCAGCAGCAGTAGCGCGAAGGGAAGAGACCCCAAGTATACCCGGCCGAGGTGGTGCCCTTCAGGCCTGACCAAAGCTCAGAAAAGAAGGTTGCAGCGTATGCGAAATCAGCAGAAGATCGAAGACGCAGCAGAAGCACAGAGAGATGAATTTTTCAATAAAAGTCGGCCCATGAAGCATGTATGGAGGCCTAAACCAGTGGATGGGATTACAGATACTACTACCGCAACAGCACATACATCACCTAAAGAGCATGAGCAGGTATGTACATTGGGAGATGATGAGGAGATGTTAGATTTTGAGCCCACACCAGCTAGAGAAGGTATGGATATCAATATGGTTTACTATCTACCTGCTGAATTTCGTGCTGTTGATGAAGAAGGAGAGATAACCCAGCTGGACTTTGGTCCTAAAAATGCCATCTTCGAGAAGCCTAAAGAGCCGGTGAAGCATTAAAAGCCATTGAGAAAGATAAGATACGGGTGGCAAAGGCATACAACAAGAAAGTCAAGTTGAAGAGCTTTCAAGTTGGTGATCTAGTGTGGAAAGTGATTTTACCAATTGGCTCGAAAGATAATAAGTTCGGGAAGTGGTCTCCAAGTTGGGAAGGTCCTTTAAAGATTGCAAGAGTGGTTCCCGGTAACTCATATTTGGTCGAATCATTGCAAGGTACGTTGCTGCCCCGTGCTCTCAATGGGAGATACTTGAAGAAGTTTCATCCAAGTGTGTGGCAGGAAGCTTGAACATGTATGGCCGATACTTGTTTATCGCCCTTAGACTTTATAACATGGCCAATAATAACTTATCGCCCTTAGACATATAAACATGGCCAATGGATGTGTTGACATTGGCCTTGTTGGTCGAGCAAGTAATCCTTATTTTTTGGCATACAAGTGTTGCCAAAAAACAGGGGGCATATGTTGATAATCAAATTTGGCTTGGAACTACAATCATCGTAAAACCAAAAGCAGGTTAACAAGGGAAGGTTGTGCCTATATCATGGTCGTGAGTAGTTACGACCATGGCAAAGCAAGTTGGAAGCCAGCTAGACCGGTTACGACCACGTTGGCCGTAGTCGAAGGCAGTTATGACCACGTTGGCGGCCGTTACGACCACGGCAAAGCAAGTCGGAAGCCAGCTGGGCCGGTTACGACCACGTTGGCCGTAGTCGAAGGCAGTTACGACCACGTTGGCGGTCGTTACGACCACGGCAAAGCAAGTCGGGAGCCAGCTGGACCGGTTACGACCACGTTGGCCGTGGTCGAAGGCAGTCTACGACCACGTTGGAGGCTACGACCACGGTGGGATATACGACCACGTTGAGGTATACGACCACGTTGGAGTTTTCGACCACGTTGGAAGCTACGACCACGGTGGAGTATACGACTACGTTGGAGGCTACGACCACGGTGAGGTCTACGACCACGGTGGAATCTACGATCACGTTGAAGGCCACGATCACGTTGGAGTCTATGACCACCTAGAAGCCTACGACTGCATTGGAGGCTACGACGAACACGATTGGCCACGATCAGAAGCCTGGTTCACAGTCGACGACATCAACTCCAACGTCACCCTTAGACTCATATTTGGTCACCCCGACCACGTTGGCCGTGGTCGAAGGCAGTCTACGACCACGTTGGAGGCTACGACCACGGTGGGATCTACGACCACGTTGAGGTATACGACCACGTTGGAGTTTTCGACCACGTTGGAAGCTACGACCACGGTGGAGTCTACGACTACGTTGGAGGCTACGACCACGGTGAGGTCTACGACCACGGTGGAATCTACGATCACGTTGAAGGCCACGATCACGTTGGAGTCTATGGCCACGTAGAAGCCTACGACTGCATTGGAGGCTACGACGAACACGATTGGCCACGATCAGAAGCCTGGTTCACAGTCGACGACATCAAGGTTGGTAGTCGGCAGTCGAACTTACGACCACGATGAGAAGTCGGTGGCTTACGATCACGTTATAACGAGAAGTGGTAACAACTCCAACCACATTGAAGGAAATGAACGTAATCAAAAGGGTGGTTCGACTACAGAAAATTGACGATCGCCAGCATCAATGCGTGCTCATTGAAGGTTTCGATCACGGTATTTTGAGCGGCTGAAGGAAAGACAGCGCAGCGATGCAATGGAGCGGTCGTAAACTGCTACAGTAAGTTTACGATCACGAAGGAAAATTGATTGGTAAAGCAATAGAAGGATCGGAACTGGTCGTAAGCACCCAGAACCGGTCATAGATAGTTCTAACCAGTCGTAAACGATTCTAACCAGTCGTAAACGACCCTGGGAAGTCGTAAGAGACACTGACCGGTTATCGTAAAGGGTTCAACCACGCAGAGAAGGCCACGGTCGCGGTGAAGGCGGTCGTAAGGAGCAGCAATCAAATCGAGAAGGCCAGCACGTGCCAAAGGCGATTCCGACCATGTTAAAGGAAGCGAGCATGGTAAAAGGGATGTTTTTGGAGTGGTCGTACGGCATCAAGAGCACTCGGGATCGGTCGTAGGCAGCGCCGGCCGGCCATAAACGATCTTGGGAAGTCATGACACGCGCGGGCAACAGTTTGGAAAGGATCAGGAAACAATCTTGAAGCGATCTCTGCCGCGTGGTAAAATTGCAACCGAATAAATTAAGATAAGTTTTATTCGGTCTGGACTCTGATTCGATTCATATAATTGTTGTTTCCAAAAGAGGCTAGGACCAGCTTCCCCCTATATATATGTATGTAGGGTTTACGGCCGATTAAAAACACACAATCGAAACTCATCTACTATATTATTTTGCAATCTATTATTTTCCTCTGCCCTATTTTGCTTCTTGTTCTTCGTCGTCGTTTACTCCCTTGCGATAACGAATCACAAGGTCCTAGGGGCGGTCAGGCCGACCTAGGACAACCCATCGCCGCCGCTCGCCCTGACGGGGTCCCTCCCGGGCGCGTGGGGTGTCGGGTCTCAAGAGCTCTCGCCGGCGTGTCCTGCGTATCGCGCTCCCGGCAAGACTCCTCCGGCGACGTGTCCTGCGTATCGCGCTCGACGCCGGGGGCACACGGTGACGTGTTCGTGTGCGAACAGCAAGGATGTGGTCGCCATGCTTAGAAAGACCCATCTCCGAGCCGTGCAGAAGTTCCAGCATGACATCGCCCTTACGTTACCCACCTTTGGGCTCTTTGTGAGGTAACTGAGGGTCGGCAAGTTCCTTTACCCGTCACGGTGGCGCCAACTTCTTGCCCTCCGACGCCACCAAGAAGAATCGTTCCTGCCTCTCGTTACCGAGGTGAAGAATAAACGTAAGGACATCTGTGATGCCACCTTCAAGACTTACGTCCTCGACCTACGTATTCATGAAGATGGTGGCCCGGCAGTCACCGATGGCAAGCTTGTCAGCCTCATCTCGGAGTTCCTCGGCGCCAACACGGAGTCCACGGTTGCTACGCTTGAGTGGCCGGGCTGTCGCGTAGGCCCACCTCAAGCCTGTTGTGCTCAAGAGCTTCTGGTGCCATCCGCCCGTGCAGGGGCGAAGCTAGGATTCAGAAATAGAGAGGGTTAAACATGTTAGACAATGTGTTTACAGCTTAGTCTCTATTCTTCTATTTTCGGTACTGTAGCACGTCCAGGATTTCTCCTCCTGTTGACGCGCTCCCGCTTGCAGCGTTCATGCGAGATTGCCGGCACACCATCCTCTCCCGATCTGTTATTTCTATAAATCGGTTGCAGAGATATGGTAAGTGCCTGCATATTTGTATCCTTGCTTTCCTCAATGCAAAGACATCGCGTGTTTACCTCGCTAACATGGTATCAGATTGTTTTTTCGCTCCTGCGATCGCTTCCGCTCATCCCTAACCTTCCACGCCATGGACGACGCTGCTGCTGCCGCCGCACGCCGCGCCCACGAGGAGGCCGCCGCCGCCGCGCGCCTTGCGCAGGAGACCGACGATACTCGTCGTGCGCAGGTTGCCGCCGCGGCCGCCGCCGCTTCCCACCGTGCGCAGGCTGATGCGGATTTGGCCGCTCGCGAGGCTGCTCTCGCCGAGCGCGAGTCTGCGCTTGCCGCCAGGGAGCGTGCGTTCCAGGAGGCCTGCACCAACGCCTCCTCCTCGCCTGCCCTCGGCTCCAGCGTCCCCGACGCGCATGCTGCCGCCTTCGCGGCGCGCGTAGCACCACCAGTGCACACCACCTCTTCCGATAGCGCGCCGTCTGCCGTCATCGACGCTCTCCATGCCCAAGCAGTTGCCGTCCTCAACATCAAGGCACTCGTTCCGGTGGTGCTCGATCTGCGCTCATCCAACTACTCCATGTGGCGCGGCTTGTTCCTCGTCGCTCTCGGCAAATATGCTCTCGTGGATCACGTGCTCGCTGCGGCTGTGTCGCCTGACGCCAACTGGGCACGACTTTGATTGTGTTGTCCTGTCGTGGCTCTACGGCACGATCTCCCCTGAGCTGCTTGAAGTGGTGATGTCTCCTACGTCCACCGCCCGCTCTGTTTGGACCAACCTCGAGCACCAGTTTCTCGGCAACCGGGAGAGCCGCGCCATGCACCAGGAGGCTGAGTTCCGCACTCTTCAACAAGGCGATCTCTCCATCTCCGACTATTGCCGCAAAATGAAGACTATGGCTGACGCTCTTGGTGATCTCGGCGAACCCGTCAGTGACCGCACCCTCGTCCTCAACCTTCTTCGTGGGCTGAACGAAAGGTACTCTCATTTGGTCACATTGTTGCCACTGCAGCGCCCATTTCCTTCTTTTGTCGAGGCGCGCTCCACCCTGCTACTGGAAGAAATCACCAAGGGCAAACCATCGGGTGCTCCCTCTGCGTTCATCACCACCACTTCCTCCGGCTCCAAGAACTCCGGGGGTGTTTCTGTCTCCACCAGCACCAACGCAACCAGTCAGAGCTCCGGCGGCGGCAACTTCTCCGGTTCCGGCAAGCGTCGCCGCCGTGGCCGTGGCACTGGCGGTGGTGGCCACCAGCAGCCCCAGCAGCCGGCCACCGGTGCCTCGGGCTGGCCTCTTCTCCACCAACCATGGGCTGGAACTGTCCAGGTCTGGCCTGGTCCCAGTCACCCGCGGCCCGGCTCGCGACCACCATTGCCTTCCGCCGCCCCGCGCCCACAGGCACTCTTCGCCGGCCTTGGGCAACTGCCAGCCCAACCAGGCTCGTGGGGACCTCCTCCGACTTGGCCACTGCATCACCCGCAGCAGCAGGCGTGGCTATCGCCGCCTACACCGCCCGCGCCGTCATCCTGGGAGCCTGCCACGCCTCAATCTTGGACTGGCTCCTGGGATCAACAGGGACTGGCGAATGCTTTCAACACTATGACCCTCACTCCACCACCATCCAATGAGTGGTACTTGGACTCCGGCGCTACCTCTCACATGACGTCCGACGCCGGTATCCTTTCCCGCTCCCATCCTCCCACCTCAACTACTCCTTCTCATATTATTGTTGGAAACGGGTCTTCTTTGCCAGTCACCTCCAGAGGTCAATATTCTTTTAATTTACCTAGCGGGCAGCTTCATCTTCACAATGTTTTGGTTACACCTCACATCATTAAAAATCTCATTTCCGTTCGTCAGTTTGTTCTTGATAATTGGTGCTCCGTTGAGTTTGATCCTTTCGGCCTTTCTGTGAAGGACCTTCGCACCAGGAACGTGATCGTCAGGTGCAATAGCTCCGGGCATCTTTATCCCCTTCATCTGCCTACCTCGTCGACGCTTGCCCTTGCTGCCGGCCCATCCTCCTCTACGCTTTGGCATCGTCGTCTTGGTCACATTGGTTCAGCCGCCTTTGCTAAGTTAGTCAGTTCCGCCGCCATTTCTTGTACTAATGGTGAACGATCCATGCTATGTCATGCTTGCCAACTTGGTCGGCACGTTAAGTCACCTTTTATGTCCTCTACTTCCCGAGCTACCAAGAATTTTGATTTATTACATTGTGATCTTTGGACTTCTCCTATTGCTAGTGTCTCGGGTTACAAATATTATCTTGTTATTCTTGACGATTGCTCTCATTTTCTTTGGACATTTCCTTTACGACTGAAGTCTGACACGTTTGCTACCATCTCCCACTTCTTCTCATATGTTGACACACAGTTCGGGTGCACCATCAAGAGTATTCAGTGTGACAACGGTCGTGAGTTCGACAACTCCACCGCTCGCACCTTCTTTCTCACCCACGGCGTCGCACTCCGCATGTCGTGTCCACATACCTCTCAGCAAAACGGTAAAGCTGAGCGCACCATTCGCACCACCAATAATATCATCCGCTCGCTCCTTTTTCAGGCTTGTCTCCCCCCTTCCTATTGGGTTGAGGCTCTTCATACTGCCACCTATCTCCTAAACCGCCACCCCACCAAAACCCTAAACGGCCACACACCGTTCTTTGCTCTCCATGGATCCCATCCGACCTATTCTCATCTCCGGGTTTTTGGTTGCCGATGTTACCCCAACCTTTCTGCCACAGCGCCTCACAAATTAGCACCTCGTTCCACGTCGTGTGTGTTTCTTGGCTATCCCACTGAGCACAAAGGATACCGGTGTCTTGACTTGTCCACAAATCGGGTCATCATCTCCCGGCATGTTACGTTCGACGAGTCGTCGTTTCCTTTCGCCGAGTCCACCGCACCACCTTCTAATGAGGATTTTGACTTCTTGTCTGAGTATGGGTCGGTTCCTATTGGTCCGCCTGGCCACATTTCCAGTGCAGGTGCTACTCGTGACGTCCCTGGAGCGGCAGCCGGTGGCGTTCCTGCTGTGGCAGCTGGCTGCCCCGCCGGGCGGGCATCACCAGCTGTCTTGCCCACTGCGCTGGACACATTGCTACGGCCACCATCTCCTCCTGTGCAGTCTGCTGCGTCGGCAGCCAGGGACGGTGCTCCCTTGGCGCCGGCGTCTCCCTCACCCACCGTGTCGGCAGCCGGGGCAGGTGTGTCTCAGGCGCCGGCTCTCTCACCAACACCTGCATCGCCAGCCGACGCTACCGTGTCACCGGCCGCACCGGTCCACTCGCCGTCTAATTCGGTGGCTGCGTCTGTGGAGCCTGCAACATTGCCACCGCGCGCGGTTCCCATTGCCCCTGTGACTAACGTCCATGGCATGACCACCCGTGGCAAATCGGGTTTCCGCCAGCCAAATACACGGCTCACCCTGCATGCAGCTCCTTTATCGCCCATCCCGAAGTCAGTTCGGGGTGCCCTTGCTGATTCAAATTGGCGTGTGGCCATGGAAGAAGAATTTGCGGCACTTCAACACAACAACACGTGGGAACTTATCCCACGTCCCCCCGACGCCAATGTTGTAACTGGGAAATGGATATTCCGTCACAAGTTCAAGTCCGATGGCACCCTTGATAGATACAAGGCCAGATGGGTTCTGCGTGGGTTCACTCAGCGCCCGGGTGTCGATTTTGATGAGACTTTCAGTCCTGTGGTCAAGCCAGCGACAGTTCGCACTGTTCTCAGCCTCGCCATCTCCCGTGATTGGCCTGTTCATCAACTTGATGTGACGAATGCTTTTCTCCATGGCACTCTCTCCGAGACTGTCTACTGCTCGCAGCCTACTGGTTTTGTGGATCCATCTCATCCAAACTTTATATGTCGCCTCAATAAGTCTCTCTATGGACTCAAGCAGGCGCCCCGTGCTTGGTACAGTTGCTTTGCCACTTACTTGGTGTCTCTTGGATTTGTGGAGGCCAAGTCCGACACCTCCCTTTTTATCTACCATCGCAATGGCGCCACTATTTACCTGCTCCTCTATGTTGATGATATTATCTTGACAGCATCGTCCGCAAATACACTTCGTTGGGTCATTGCTGCTCTTCAACAGCGATTCTCTATGAAGGACCTTGGCCAACTACATCACTTCCTTGGTGTCTCGGTCACTCGCTCTGGTGGTAGTTTGTTTCTCTCTCAGCGGCAGTACATGGTGGACATTCTTGATCGTGCTGGCATGTCAGATTGCAAGCCCTGCGGTACTCCTGTCGACACCCATGCCAAGTTGCCTGCTGATGCCGGCTCCCCAGTCAGTGATCCCACACATTTTCGGAGCCTAGCTGGTGCACTTCAGTACTTGACATTTACTCGTCCTGACATTGCCTACGCCGTCCAGCAGGTGTGTCTTCATATGCATGATCCGCGTGAGCCACATCTTACCGCTCTCAAGAGGATTCTTCGCTACATCAACGGCACCCTTGATCACGGCCTTCGCCTACACCGGTCTTCTTCACCAGATTTGGTTGTTTACTCCGATGCCGATTGGGCGGGTTGTCCCGACACGCGCAAGTCCACCTCGGGTTATGCCGTGTTTTTGGGTGACAACCTTGTCTCTTGGTCATCGAAGCGTCAGACTACCGTATCCCGTTCCAGTGCGGAGGCCGAATATCGGGCTGTGGCCAATGCAGTCGCCGAAGCCACCTGGTTGCGCCAGCTCCTGGATGAACTCCATAGCCCTCTTCGTCATGCCACATTGGTCTACTGCGACAACATCAGTGCTGTTTACTTGTCCACCAATCCGGTACAACATCAGCGCACCAAGCACATCGAGATTGATCTTCATTTTGTTCGGGATCGTGTCGCTTTGGGCGAGGTCCGGGTTCTACATGTTCCGACCTCTTCTCAATTCGCTGACATCTTCACCAAGGGGCTGCCTACATCTGTCTTTGGGGAATTTCGGTCCAGTCTCAACGTCTTACCCGCCGTTTCGACTGCGGGGGGTGTTAGACAATGTGTTTACAGCTTAGTCTCTATTCTTCTATTTTCGGTACTGTAGCACGTCCAGGATTTCTCCTCCTGTTGACGCGCTCCCGCTTGCAGCGTTCATGCGAGATTGCCGGCACACCATCCTCTCCCGATCTGTTATTTCTATAAATCGGTTGCAGAGATATGGTAAGTGCCTGCATATTTGTATCCTTGCTTTCCTCAATGCAAAGACATCGCGTGTTTACCTCGCTAACAAAACAGATGGTGATTTTATTTTACTAAGAAAGTGACAATCATACAAAAATATAACATAATAATATAAAAAAGTTACATTTCTATTAATTTAAAGTTAACTCTATACCTACTAAGAAGGTCATAGATGTCAATAATTTCATTAAAAGCAAACTTTGCTCACTCATGAGGGGGCTAAATGAATACTTTCAAGATAATTACTGAAATACTTAATAGCTAATCGAGGGAAACAGAAATATTGAGGAGGGCCAGGCCCCTGCTCACCCCCTTGTCTTCGCCCTTACGCCCGTGTTGTTCTCCTGCACCATGTGGAGGGCGAGGAGGCTGCTAGGGCACTCAATTTTCCCTTCTTGACAGATGGAGGCATGACGGTCATGGGGAAGATCGGCCGCAACCCGTCATGGTCCGATCCAATGTTGTTCACATCGGAACGGTTCATGCCCGGCAAGAAAGGCGAGGGTGCGGACTTGACCTACATGAGGAAGCTCAAGATGATGCCCTTCGACGTTGGGAGGCACGTCTTCCTGGGGCTCGCATCGGTGTTGCTGCACCTAGAGTACTTCATGGCCAACCTGGTTAAGGAGTTCAAATGGTGGGAGCCGGACGATAGCGATGAGGATCCGATTCTGAATATATATATATATATATATATATATATATATATATATATATATATATATATATATATATATATATATATATATATATATATATATATATATATATATATATATATATATAGGAAAAATACTAACTACTCTTAGGTGTAATTACTCCCACTCTCCCTGCCATCCGATTGCATTCAGATCTGTGCATTCTTTAACGGGTTGTGGACGGAAAAAGCTCGATTTCTCTAGTATGCCCGATATTCATGCTGGGTACAAGTTCCCGATTATTTTGCCTCCCGCTTTTGTTGGCTATTTCAAAATTCAAGATTAGGTCGACATGAATACCATTTGTTCCCAACGACGTCAAAAATAGCACTAGCGACTGCCATTTTTCTTTTTGCGAGAAGAAGAATCACCAGTGAAAAGAGGTATGTGATACTAGTCTACTAGTTTTGATTGTTACTCTTTTCTCGATCATTCAATCTAAATCTTAGGCTATGTGTCAGGTGAATCTCGCTAGTGTGGAGATGGTGGTATCTTCCTCATGCAGATCGATTTGGTTGCTTTCATGCCGTAAGACACATATATATAGGAAGGTAAGCGGAGATGTATGCATCCACCTAACCTGGTTTATTATTGATTGATTTTTTTTCTCTAAAGGTGTGGATAATTTTCTATCCCTTCGGAATCACCCCTTCTAAGTTTAATCTGAGGTAATACGTTCAATTGGTTGATGAGCAGATTTCTTTTTTGATCTGAGGATATTCTTGATTTATCACAAATTGGGAGCATGAGGTGTCGTCCGCCCCCATATTCCTGTATCGGGTTAGTTTATCATCTTGAGTAAGTTTCTTCCATTGGTTACTTAGAATTTTGTGTTGGAGGTTTAATCTTGTAGTTGTTGCCTACCGGTTTGTTTGGTGTACTCATCAGATTTTTCTCATTTTAATTGCGAGATTGTAGATTGCTTGCTTGGTGATACCTCTGACCAACAAATGGCGCCACGTCAGCGTCGCAGGATGCTCCCAAGATGATCTTTACGGTGAGACGCCGATGGCATCGGTACAGCGGCCAGGCGAGAACGGTATGAGAGCATCATTGCCGCATGCAATGGAGAGAAGTTGGAGGTGCATTGGAAATACTCCATACTTATCTACCTGTGAGCACGTAAAATTTTACGTATTCCCTAAGTACATGTATGTACACGTGATATACTATGTACATACTCCCCAAAAACATGTACCAAATGGACTGATATACTCCCTCAAGTGTATATACTAGCATGGCCAATGAACATTTGACTCGTTACTATAAGGATAATGGAAATTAGGACCAACATATCCTCATAGAAATCCAATCTAATTTTGGAGAGGTGCATAAATATCTCAAGCGGAAACGAGTCATATACTCCCATGCACAGGTGCCATGCGTATAAAAACACTCCCATATAGAGGTGTCATGCTTACACAGAAGGAGTATGCACGCTTACAAAAAGGAGCTAGTATACACGTTCACATATAAAACGGGAGTATTTATACGTAAAGAGAAAATAAGTATGCACATACACATATAGTAAAGTAGTACGTACCATCTTCAATAAGAAAAGTAGTATCTATACGTATGAAAAAGGAGTATGTATATGTACGAAAAAAGGAGTATGTACAAATGCACTAGGGAACAATATACTTCAAGATCCTGATACGAAGATCCTTATGCACGACGTCAAGCAATCTTAGAAACTAAAAAAAAACATATACAAGTACATGATTGATTTTAAAAAAAATATACTCAATAATCTAATTTAAAGTATATGTAGTCCATACTCCAAATACAAGTATATATATACTCCATACTCCATCTACACTAATTAAAAGTATATATACTCCATACTCCAAATACAGTATGTCAAATCGTACTTTCACTGCCATGGCTATCCTCGTTGATTTTCTTATGTATACCTTGACTCATCTCCAGATTTCAGTCCATTCAGTCCTCACGTTGGGGAGTATCTGCAATGTGATTGAGTATTTAAATTGTGATATATCATTAATATCCGAGATACTTATGGCAATCAGGCGATCCGACATTTACGGCATTAATTACTGCAGCCGGTTGATGGATTTCTTTGCAGCATACACGGGTCTGTTTGGAGATTGAGAACGTTATAAGTCTTCAAGTCGACCCAATAACCTAAACTATCTCATGGTATCCTGAGATAGATGAACGGTAGATATGATAGGTGTAACTACACCTGGGTGTAGAAAAGAGGCTTCCTATATATATATATATATATATATATATATATATATATATATATATATATATATATATAAAATCCGGCCTCTATATCCACGAGGGATATACACAGCCAAAAGTTACACGAGCTCTTAGGCTCAAAGCCTCAAAACTGAGGAACATAAAACAACAAGAAAGAGAGCTTAAGGACTATAAAAAAGCTAGAAAGACTAAGCTTCAGAACTTCTTCTCCGTCCTTGCTCTCAACCGAGTCCCTAACCTCCTCCGACTGTGCCAACCAAACTTCGATCTACTTTGCGTGAAGATGGATCACCTAGGCAACGCCTCCAAGGAAGCGACGAGGGTCGCCGACGCCGCCCGCCTCACCGAGGCAAGGTTTTCACCTGGAGATCAGTATACATGAGGGCTGTGGAGTGCCATGACAACACCTCCAGGAAGGAAAATGGCGCCCGAAGGCGTCATCATTGTCGAGACCGGTACGAACACCGGTAAGGCTTTCGCCAGCACCTCCACAGCACCGCACGCACTACCTACACACAAAAAAGACCGCCACCAACACACCGGGGTCCTGCACGCCTCAAGGCCATGGCATAGCCACCCTTGAACTCTACGACGAGCCGCTTCCTGCAAAGTCCACCCCTGTAGTAACCACTATGCCGACGCCTATACGCCACCACTGAGCAGATCCAGGGGCATGAGCCACGGATCAAGCCTAAAGCAATCACAACGCGACAACGCCGCACCATGGACTGAAGGGCACGACAGAGAACTATTCGCTGCCGTACCGAACGCCAAGCTCCGAAGCTTGCCCAGCCTTCACCGGCCGCCGCAGGATGCCTCTGGAAGGATCAAGACGCACCAAACCCAGTAGCCGTACCACCTACCACACCCCCGCCCATGCCGAGAGACGACAGGACGCCCGGAACTGCCGCTCCCAGTGCAGCCCGCCCCACGACGTCGCGAAGAAGCGCGACGATGTGTCGACGAAGGAGTGGAAGCTGAGGTAGGTCGCAGGCGGCTACGAAGTTATGCAGCCCCACGGTGGCGACCTCCGGCACAACGGAGTTCACCGCAGCTGCCCCTGCGACGCAGGCCGTGCCTAGCACGGTCGCGCCCGCGACCGCCGCGGTCCGCGAGCCACCGCCGACGCGGAGCCCGAGGCCGTACCCCGCCGCCACGGCGGCCGCGGCGACCGCGAGCTCCACCGCCACCCGCGCCGTGGGCGGCCAAGCCTCCACCAGCGGCTGCACGCCCGTGAGCTCCCTCCGGCCGCCGAACACCTCCTCGGCTGCACGCCCGTGAGCTCCCTCCGGCCGCCGAACATCTCCTCCCCCTGGGACGGTTCGCCCGACTACGCCGCGCGGCGCAACCGCAGGCCGAGGAGGCGGGCGGAGGCGCCAGGGCTCCGCGAGGGGAAGACCTGGGCTGGGAGACGCCAGATCTGGCCACCATGCCACCGGATCCGCCGCCGGCGAGGCTCCGGCGACGGCGAGGAGGCGGGATCCGGGCTGGGGGGATGGCTGCCCTCTGCTGACTGAGGGGAAAAGCCCGAGAGGAGGAAAAAAAGCCCTGCCGCCGCCCTCCTTGCGGCCACCGGCGGCCGGTGGCGCGCTCCGGCGACGGCGAGACGGCGGGATTCGGGCAGGGAGGAGGAGCGAGGGAGAGGAAGAGGCTTCCTCCGAAAGGGCGGACCGCTTATATATATATATATATATATATATATATATATATATATATATATATATATATATATATATATATATATATATATATATATATATATATATATATATATATATATATATATATATATATATATATATATATATATATATATATATATAGGCGTTACAGATACTGCAAGATACTTACTCAACTGGGTAATTTCCAGGGTCATTACCGAGCATAGATTGGTTGAGAGCAGCAGGCAAATGACAGAAATCAGGAGCTAAAAGCTTCAGGTTAACACCAAAAAAGAGTACAAATAGCTTGTTCATGATGCCGTTCTCAGCTTTGAGAAATCAGAACTGAACTCCGGACACGTGCTGCAGTTTGCACGCTGCACCAACGGTTCTCATGCATACAACAATTTAGAAGCACAGCATCAGTGCACCCACCACTCATGTGATTTTCATAGTAGCAAAACGAGAAACTAGTGTTTTACACCGACGTAACGAAGCGAAGTTATTGTATATAGAATGGGTCCACATCGTACAGAGAAACACACACTTATCTCGCCACGAACGACAGTCGACAGTACACCGGCCTCAACCGGTTCAGTTCAACCAGCTCTCAACTGCGACGCGGTCTCGCCGCCGGCGGCCCTTGCTTCAATCAGATCGTCGATAAGTCTGCGCAGGTCGTCGTACGATGACCCGCCTTCCGCCACGGCCGCGTGAGCCTTCGCGGCGAGCTCCTGCGCCCTGCCCCTTGCCGCCTCCCCCGTCCCGCCAGGTTCCAAGAACCTCGCCACGGCCCGCGCGACCGCATCCGCCGGCACCACCTCCTTCTCGTGGTACCGCGTGCTCCGTGGCCCGTGCCACACCCTCTCCCCGATCTTGAGAACGTCCGTGACCAACCTCTCCTCGATGAACTGGTCGAACACCAACGGCCACGTCAGCATCGGCACGCCGGCCGCCGCCGCCTCCAGCAGCGAGCTCGACCCGCAGTGCGTCAGGAACGCACCCACGGCCGGATGGGCTAGTATCGCAGTCTGCGGGGCCCACCCTCTGACGAGCATCCCCCTCTCCCCAACACGCTCTTCCCACCCCTCCGGGGGCGCCCACCCATCAGCCCTCACCACCCACAAGAACGGCTTCTCAGAAGCTTCCAGTCCGAGGGCCAGCTCCCGGAGCTGATCCCCAGAGATGGAGGCGTAGGTGCCGAAGCATACGTACACTACTGATCGGCTCGGCTTCAAGCCCAGCCAGTTGATGCATGACGACTCGCCGGCGCTGGCTTCGGCCGGTGATAACGGCAGTGAGAGGGGCCCGACGAAGTAGGCGCGCTTCACGTAGCCGTTGCGCACGTACATCTCGCAGTACTGCTGCTCCAGGTCTAAGAACGTGTTCACGGCGAGGCCCAGGCACCTGCCTTTCGCCGCCAAGCGCGGGTTGAATCTGTCAAATTTTTGTTGGCACCTCAAGAACTCTGGCAATTCGGTCATGGGGATCGAAATTTCCAGGCCCGGAAATCCAGGAACGGTCACCTCCTGGCAATCGGAGTCGTTCGTGGCTGTTCCGCCGAGGTGGCGCATGGCGAGCTCTGAGAAGGGGCCAATGACACTGAATGTAACACACGGCACTCCGAGTTCCGCGGCGATTATGGAGTTCCAGAAGAAGTGGACATCGGTGACGACGGCGTGAGGGGACCGCTCCCTGATGAGCGCCTCCTGCGCGGGCCGCGTCAGCGTCTCGTCGATGGCTGCTGCGTCGATGCGCCATGCTTCAGCGGCGGCAGACGAGAGGTTCTCGACGCCCGGCGGGAGGCCCTCCACGTCTGGGAACGGGTAAGTGGCTATGTTGACCACGCTGCTCGCCGCGGAGCCGTGCCGTTCGAGGGCTGATCGAACGACCGAGACATTCGCCGGGGTGACAGCCACGGTGGGCTCGACGGCGCCCGGCCTGGCCGCGGCGAGGCGGACGGCGAGGTCGGTGAAGGGGCCCATGTGGCTGGTGGCGAAGAAGGGGATTAGCAGGATCCGCAGCTTCTTGCTGCGCTCCGCCGAGGCCATTCTTGATTCTTCGCAAGTCTTTGTTGGTTTTTGACGTTGGAGTGCAGCTGAATTTGGACTCAACTAAGGCAGAAGCGTAGCACTGAAGCTTGCGTTCGTTTAATGCCAAAGAAGAAGAGAGGTTTTACAGGCAAGCAGGCATGCGCGCGTCTGGACCAGTTACATCAAATGGGAAAGAGAGAGGAGAGCTAGGCAATCGAGATGCTCTACGAGACTTACCATACGTCAGACCTTACAGCTATACATTTCTTTGAGACGAAGATCTCGCATGAACTTTTCTTTTGTAGGAAGAAGTCGAATTAACTAATCAGCTCGTTTCCCGGGCAACAAACTAAAAAAAGCCAGCACGTTGGGCCGACACGTCCTAATTTCTTAACACTCATTTCGCAGTACGTTGCCACGTTAATTTGCACATATTCAATCTCGCATTAACTTTTCTTTTGTAGGAAGATCACGATTTAACTAATCAGTTCGTTTCCCTCGCAAAACACACCAAAAAAAAAAGAGTCAGAATGTTGGGCCGATATGTCCAAATTTCTTGGCCCCTTGCGCGGCGGGGGTGCGTGCCAGGGCGACGCGCCAGGTGCCCTAGCGCGGACGAGACGTGTCAGGTATTTTTCCTGACAATTTCAGCTGCATTTTTGGCGTTATTTAAATCTGTATTTACAAGAATGATAGCAATCGTGCCAAAATGACAAAAATATCGCTTCTGACGCACCGTACGGCAGAGGCATAGCAGAAAAACCAAGTAAATAAGAGAAGCAATACAACAAAAAGCATAAAGCTTAAAGATAGTTTCATTACAAAAGGGGTTAGACATTACATAACTTTAGACATGGCATATAGGCTTTTTCAAGTCATGACATCAGATAGACAACATCTAAGAGATCTGGGTACAAAAAGGGGTACAACTAGAGAGAGGAAGTGTTTGCAACCCAAAAGATTGCCTAGCAAGCACTGCTGACTAACCTAACTATAACTGACTACTTGTCCATGGGGTGACTCCTACCATAATTAGTGTAGTTCTCTGAGAAGCAAAAGCAAAAATAGCTCTGATTGAAGCTAGGGGACCAAGAGCGAGAATGAGAGCGACTCAGGCTATAGCTGGGTGACCAGGACCAGGAGCAGGAGCGAGACAGACTGCATCTTTCGCTGGATCCTCTGATGTCGATGTCGGGCGGCGGACTGTGGCGGCGCACGCTCTTGTGTGCCATGAGCTTGGTACAAGGCCCCTGGGGTCAGGTCGATGCAAGGCCACTGGGGGCGATGGCGAGCGCTGATACTAGTGAGGATGGGGTGTAGGTAGCCAAAGACCAAAGGCGCTCAAGCTCTGCCTCGACAGTAATCCTCTCATGCTCCACCACCTAGAGTGCAGCCTCACAACGAGGTGAATTGGGTGTGGAGGACGTCTGAGTGCTCGTAGCTGGAGGTCAAAAGCATCCACAACTATCCAATCTCTTGCAGGACGTTGGCGTAGATGATTGCCATAGTGTGAGTCAACTGGACCTGGTGCGACAACCGGATGACCTGTATCAGCCTTTGACCTGCTGGTAGTCCTATGATGGAGAATCTCCACCAGCCGTCGGTCCTATGATGGAGAATCTTCACCAGCCGTCAGTCCTATGATGGAGAATCTCCACCAGCCGTCAGCATTATGGACTGTGCCTCCATGGCCTCCAGTATTACATCCTCGTGCCTACGTGATGCCGATGGCAGTAAGCTCGAGTCCCTATGGTGAACCTGTGTGCAACACCACAATTAATGAGGAGTAAAGTACTTCAACATAGCAGACCTATAACTATGTGATGACTTATAGAGGCGCTGCGTGGTACGCCCAGTTGATCACCGATGCTAGTTCATGGACACGCTGGGCCGCAATGATGGCGGTGGCGATGGTGCATAATGGAACCTACTCGATGCCTCACATTGACATCACTAGGTCTACCATAGCTCAAGTTATGAATGATTTGCTTGATGTCCTTGCGTATGAACTTTACCATCCCCTTGAAACCTTCTACTATGGTTGATCATCCCGGTTGGGACACATGTTCAGTCCATTCTAGAATGTCGTACATGCGGTCTAGCTGCATGGGGTAGTACTGAAAAGATTAGTTCACCAATTTCCCGAGGTTGCAAAATGTGGACCTTTATAAATGTACCGACTCATCATGTCGTTATGCTTTGGTGTATGTTCACCCCCAACGCCAGGCAGTCAGCGTGACTAGGGTTTGGATGTCGTGGCAGGGGTGTCCCTGTCAATCTTGGCCGCGTGTTCTGCACGTACCATTCCAAGTACATGCCATATGTCTCCTCGTTGTACGGTCGTGTCCCTTTCAGGGTCAATGCAAGTGCGGTCGATGCCCACACTCATATATCCAACATTGTTGTGTCGGCCACCAGTCATCGCTTTTTCGATCCTTCTTTGTTTGCCTGCAAGTCCAACATAAAAAATTAAGTTAGAATTAACACAACAAAGGTATATCTTGCAGTACGATATGCAAAATTATATCGTACTTACGTGTGGCCACTCCTCTGCCTGACCCGTCACCCTTCCCATCAACAACGAGACAAACCAGGTCACCTCGAGATAGAGAAGATGTCAAGGACAGTGGGCTCTGATACCAACTGTCATGTCCATTGGCCGTGATTGAATCGTGATGACTTGAGAACTCAACTCTCGAATTGGGTAAATATCTTGTGGCCACCGACGAGGTTCACCGCAACGTGAGATATTCATAGAGAGATAGAGGAAGGCTTGAGAAAGAAGATGATGAAACATGAAAAGGGGAATTTATGGATTCAATTCATTTTGATCGATGCTTCCTCAGTTGCTACACATCTCTCTCATACACCTCCCCCATACATTGACAGCTATGATCCACCAGCCAGCTCATTACAAGTAGACATAATCATTAATCAACATGGCTGGTCCATGAGTCCTAACGTGGACAGTGTCCCGCCCGTTGCACAGACTCCAGCCACGGTGGTCGACAGTGACCAAGGAGGCTGTGTAGTAGAGGGAGGCATGAGGGTGGGCGCTAGTGGCACTCGTTCTTGCGGCGGTAGCAGTGGCACGTCTCGGTCTGCTGGTGGTCACACTGAGCACGGCACTGGCGTTGCCATTGGCGATTTGAATCTCAGGAGCTAATAAGAGCAAGTACAATAATGGTCTTATAGCCAAGCTAGTCAGCATTTTTGCTGATGTGGAGGAGAGAAGAGAGGGGAGAGAGAGGAGAGCTTGGCTCTCATGCAAGCAACAAGCTGCACACGGGAGCCTATGCAGTGGTGGGCCCAGATAATAAATGTATGTGAGGAGGAGTAGGAAAGAGAATGTGAGACTTGGTACCATATAATAATAAAAAAAACTTTTGTAGACAAATAGAAGACAAACTATTGTATAACTTGGCTCTTATAACTTGACTTATAGCCAAGCACTTGGCTCTATTATTGGACTTGCTCTAAGGCAGTGCCTAATAAATGTGTTCCTATGACTTATTGGTGTATGGATAGATCAGTATGTGTACAAGAAGCAGTGCAGCCTAGTGTGTATGAGCAGGACATGTCACTTCGTGGGTTGGTATAGGTAGAAAACATGCCAGGATGGAAAGAATTCGATCGAGAGGCAAAGGAATTTGCCTGGGTTTCAAATAAAAGAATTCGGTAATTACTTTGCAAGTCGTAGCATGCAAGAAAACCAAGACCAAGGAGATATCGGGCGGGTTCTTAATTTTCGACTACAGCTTATGGTTTACGCTAATGATTTTTAATCTTAACATGAGCACTCATGTGAACAAACTAAATACTGAAAATCACTTCAAAAAAAGAATCTCGATGTACCGATTCAAAACAGCGATAGAAAAGCTGTCCTATTTGTTATCTTAGGGAAACCACATTCTATAGCTGAAAAAACTGGTTTTATCAAATTTAGTTTTGACTACAACAAGATTAAAGGAAGCAACACATCTATTACAGATCATTTTGGAGATAAAAAAAGGAAATAGACCGTGCTACAGTTTTCACGTATGTGTACTAGGGCCGACGCGAGTTCTCATCTACCCGAACTCCTTCACTCTATGTGACTTAGGGTGGGGCCACCTGCAGTCCAAGCACTACACATTAAAATGGCGTAATTGTATTTTTTTATTTTAGTTTCAGTCAATCAGAACTCAGTTAAGGAATTAACATCCGACATGTAAAAGGATGTAATTCTATTTCCATAGCTTGCTAAAAATTTCCTACTTAGTCTAAGTGCATGTGTGCATCCAATTTTCTTAAGCTAGGATGTTTAAGTCCAGGTCAGAGTTAGGGATGAGGTTAAGGCCCTGATCAACTCGGCTTCGGCTTCGGCTTCTGGCTTCTGGCTTATTTTTCACTATTCATAAGTTTTGTCTTTTTCTGAACTTTTGGCTTTTTGTTGAGCTTTTTTGCCGGTTCTTTTTTTCCCCATATTTGTTTGTATTATACGTAATGTGCTAACACATTTTTTTATTTTAAATTTTTTTAAATTTAATTATGCTAAATAAGCCTCTGTCAGCTACAATATTTTTTTCAGGCAGCTACAGTGTTTTCAGCCATAAGCCACGAGCTTTTCAGCCGAACCGATCACCACCTAAGTTTGTTTGGGTCTATCAATGCATGTGTAAAGCTATATATAGCCACGGTATGCACGATCTTGTACTGAGAGGTTAGATGAATTGAAAACATGTGTGTTTCGGCCCTTTGCCATTAGGGTGAATCCCTATGTTACCAAATAGAGTTTTTCATCTGAGGTTTGTGTTTGCTTCGTAGATCAGGAACTGGTTCAAATCATGAATCTCTCCTTCGGATTGGTTCACGAGTTCATTGTTTGCATCTAAACAGCAACTCACTGTTCTAAGATCGTCAACTGAGAGTAGTTATCCTTCCCATTGTTTTACCATGAAAGATCGGGCAACCCTTGGATTACTCAGATCTCAAGGTTCGATCTGCATCAGCTGGCCGGCGAAGTGGCGGGTGGACATCAATGAGCCCATGCTTTAAGCCCAAGGGCTTGGGCATTTTGTTGACCTGGTTAGTCTGAATGGATGTAGGAATTTCTTATAAAACAATCCAACTTTTGCAAGAAATTGGGAAAAAATTGTGCATTCCAAGTGGCTATCTAGAATTCTCATTATGACTAGCGAAATACTCCACTAGCCACTATACAGTCATAAACTAGGAACAAAATAGTAGTCATGGAAATCATGCAAATTAGTATATGAATACGCCCTACAGTGGTAGAGGCAACAAAAAAGAGTCAGTCTATGAATAAGTACGTCAACCTTGCCTTTGTCAATGCATTACCTCTCTAGCTAGGTCAAGAAATTACTCCCACCACATCAAGGTGACACTCTACCGCTGAGTTAATTTTCTTTCCTATCCTATCAAGAAAGAGAATTAATAAATCCTAAGTCAAAGGAGCGAGAAACTCAAGGTCACTCTTCCTACGGGCTTTCTTTCCGCGCTATTATAGATAGTCAAATAATGAAAAAATTGAATTCAATTGTCAACTGATCGTATCGAAAGTAGGATTGATTACCCTTCGTACTATTAGACAGTTTAGTTCCAATACAACTTTGCCATACGTCAATACATAAAGTTAAGACAAGTGTTATTTGTCACACTTCGGCGGCCACAAGTGTGGCAAAATTAATAAGAAGCTAGGTTTATGGGATATGGGTCATAAAACTGGGAAAGTGTGACATATTGTACTTTTGGTAACTAACCAAATAATTGAAGAAATGTGACATACTAGAGTGAGGCAATTTTGACTTTGTCCAATTGGTGTTTGGTTCTTCACCAACCTTGTGGCGTACCACAATTTCTTATCCCTATACCACAATTGGCTGGCGAATGATTTGTTCGACACAAAAAGTATGTCTTGCCCACACTTTTTGACATAAATATCAACATGTGGTAAGTAACTAAACATGCCCCGTATGGAGAAGTTAGGCATTGAAATAATCACATCCTAAATTACCACCACATTCTAAGGAGTTGTAGAAGATGGCATCAAAAAGTCAATTTCATATCAAGAGCCCTCCCTCACCTTACATCTCTACCTACCTATTGTTTCTAATCACTTTTCATTCTTCATTTGAGGATGCCTTGCTAGGGGTCTCTATGTAACTATTGCTAGGTAGTAGTAATCTGTTTCCATTAATTCTCCAATCGAGTATGCCAAGGAGGACAAGGAGGGTAGGTGTGAGGTATCATCGACGGACTATCATCGACGCTTTCCTTTTGGGCGGTCCTCTTGGTGAGCCCAGCGTGCCGCTTGAAGAAGGTGATGTCGCGCTCTTTGTCATCCTCGATGTATCTCACATGTACCCTCCTTGGCATACTCGAATGGAGAATTAATGAAAAGAGATTGATGCTTGCCAATAGCAAGACCTACGTTGACGCAACCATTGGTGTTCTTGGGAGTTGCTGGTGATTCTGATTATTTCTACTTAACCAAGGTTGGTGACTTGTACCTGAGAAAACTTAAAAATGGTACTACACATTGATTATTATCTTTTGAGCTTCAATTTGATCAATGACCATTGTTCTTCTTCCCCCACTACCCTTTCTCTGTATTCTGAATCTTAAGATCTGCTCTTGCCGATTATTCTCTAACTATCTCATGGTCTCCACACCCATCCATCTCTTTATCTATCCATTTCACCTTCACTAAAAAAAACAAAAGAAAAGAAAAGCAACAGAAATAAAAAGCAAGAAAGGACAGGATGACCTCCAACTCCATTGAAACCAAAACTGAGCTCCTCAGTTTTGGCATCACGGATCTGCCTGACCTACGAAAAGAAATCAAGGAGGAGAGAAATCCCTAAATCCGTGCATCTCGTGCACCCTTGGATGGCTTCTCTTACCTACTTCATTTATAGCGATCCCCAAATCTGCCCTTTGCTTGACCCACAAAACACACACACACACGATGAGGTTTGGTGGTGATTGCTCCATCGGACGGCGTCGTCTTCAACCGCCACAACGACCCCCGACTCCAATGTGCTCCTCGCCGCCGCCTCCAGCGACGACTTGCTGATTAGTCCGGCGTCCGATTTTGGACACCTGATCCGGCTAATGACATCCCGAAACATGGGGGATCCAAGCCAGGCATCGAATGCAACCTACGGGCCTCCAACCGAACAGATCGCAGGCAGCTTCCAGGTGCAAAGCTGACAAACATGATACAGGATGTCTGATCTTCACACATCTGAATGGAATTTTCTAGTGCTTCCCTAGGTATTATGTTTACCGCGCATAAGGGGTGTGGGTCCTAGAATTAGTAGAGCGTGACATACACTTTTGGTAAAGAGTAAAGTCCATTACCGGTCCTTAAACTTTTTATGCTGTGTCATCCCGGTCCATAGACTTTCAAAGTGTGTCATCCCGGTCCTTAAACTTTCAAAGTGTGGCAATTTCTTTTGAAAGTCTATGGACTGAGATGACACAGCATAAAAAGTTCACTGCTACAACTACATAAGATATTGCCACACTTTGAAAGTTTAAGGACCGGTATGACACACTTTGAAAGTCTATGGACCGGGATGACACAGCATAAAAAGTTTAAGGACCGGTAATGGACTTTACTCTTTGGTAAATAACCAAAAAAATGCAGGTATGACGTACCAGTCTTGGCCTCTGTGTGTGTGACCGTACTTAGGGCCAAGGGCGAAATCAGCCTAAACCTAAACTCCGGACTGGACCAGTTGCTCTTGGACTGACTCTTAGGTTAACTCTATTTTCTTTTATGATTTTTTATGAATTTTATGTGGACTTTAGTTGTTAGGCCTCGGGTCACAGCCCAGATAGCTTGAGGGCTAGTTCCACCTCTGGTTAGGCCCATTGAAGCAACTAGGTCAATACTTGCCATTTTTTACCGTGTGTGTGGCCTGGTTTGTTTGGCTAGTTTGCCGCTGTGCATTCCGAGACCGTCCATGGTTTGTTCTAAAGTGATCGGCTCTTGGTGCTGATTTTGGGTTTTTATCTGAAATAATGTTATGACAGCTGTTAGTTTTTCGATATATTTAATTAAAAAATAATGAGAAAATAGGATAAATGAGAAATATCATTGTATCTTCAGGATAATATAAAAATATATTAAAAATCAACATGTTTCAAACTATTTCTAACTTTTGAAAACCAGAAACAGTAGCTATTTGGGATGAGACTTATATGCTACCCGTTCATTGCATTCCGCACATGCACTGCCCAGAAGCCGAATTACCAAGCCCGAGACGGACACGGAAAGTAGTCAAATTCCACTTGGACTAGTTACTGCCGGTGTGTATACGTATGTGCTGCACAAAAAGGAGACTTCGTACGTGCGGAAGCCGCACGGTGGAGAGGACAAGCCGAAGGAACGAACGCCGAGTTGGGATGGCTACAGCCTCCATGACGAATTTGCTGCGCCCGCTAGCGGTGGCGCTGAAGCACCACTTCTCGCCCTCCCCGGTGCGCGTCGTGAGGTGGGAGGACACGGGCAGCGCCGCCGGCGCGTGCTCCCTGACGACGTCCTACGGGTCCTACCAGATACGGGGCCGGGGCCGGAGGTCGAGTTCGAGGAGGAGCCCACCGCCCGCGAGAGCTCACTCGACGGCGTTTCGCCGCCGTCCTCCGCAGCCGCGGGCGACTGGTATGAACCCGCGCTCCGTTTTGCCGCCGACGATATTGTCAGCCAGGTGCATGAGCGCGGGAGGTGATCCCGAGGGCGGGCAGATGCGCGGGCACGCCTTCGACATATCTATCTGTCCAGGAGAGCATCATGTACGTCAAGTCGCAGGCGCTGCTGCTATGGCGTGCGAGGAGGCTGCGGCGGCGATGCCTTTCCAGCCCGGCTAGGCCCCGGACATGCGCTGTGCCGTCTGCTTGGAGGGCTTGCCGGCCGGTGACCCCGCGTTTACCTGCCTTCCTGCGGCCACACGTTCCACCGAGGGTGCATAGCCTCGTTGTTCGAGAAGGGGAGCACCAGCCCGTTGTGCCGACGTGACATGATCGGATGCCTCACCGACATGGAGAAGCAATTTCGAATTAGATAGGGGAAAATGACCGATCGACCTTTGTTTGATAGATATGCGCGCGGATCATCAATCGTGTGCCATGAGCCCTAGCTTTAACAACAGAGCGTTCGTTACCGGTAGTGCCCATGTTTGTAAAAAAAAATGTTTGATAAACCTAGCATTACCCAGTATGCATACTTTTTAAGAGACAATGCATTGGAGTAAAAATAGTGCTTAGATCTCTTCTAACACTACCGGGCTCAGCAGCTTTGCCGAGTGCCGGTGGCACTCGGCAAAGACTTTGCCGAGTGCCACCCACGGCATAGCTCACACGGCATAGTTTCTGACGGCAAAGAGCTCTTTGCCGAGAGCTTTTCATCGAGCACTCGGCAAAGGCTTTGCCGAGTGCCGAAACGACCCTCGGCAAAAAAAAAGGTCAGTGGACGGCGAGAACACGGTGACGGCGACTTTTGCCAAGTGTCAGGACGGAATGGCACTCGGCAAATCCTTCCCGTTTGCCGAGTGTCGTGGTAATGACACTCGGCAAACTCTTAATCTTTGCCGAGTGTCATGGTAAAGGCACTCGGCAAACTCTTAATCTTTGCCGAGTGTTTTTACCATGACACTCGGCAAAGCCAAAACACTCGGCAAAGTATGTTCCCAGAATGCACAGAAACGTTACTTTGCCGAGTGTTTTTACCATGACACTCGGCAAAGCCTCCCTTTGCGGAGTGTAACACACGACAAAGTAGCCAAAAACTGCCTATTTTAATTGTTTATTGCACCCCCACTCAAACAAGTCACAATATATCACAGATATATCAACAATATATCACATATAGTCCACAAGTAATCACCACAAGTGCCATTCACAACCATTCACCAAGTGCAACCACAATATATCACATATAATGCAAATCCAAGTATCATTCACCAAGTATCAACCACAATATTCACAATAAACATCACAACCACAAGTATCATTCACCAAGCTGGTCACCCCGACTGATGTGGTGGGTCATGAGTCACATTATTCGAAGCCGCCGATTGATTCTGCACAAAGGAGAAGAAATTGCATGTGTGAGACAAGATTTAAGGTAGGAACATACAAACTTAAACATTCATACTCCACTAGAAACTCACAGGAGTAGTTGCAGGAGGAGGTGGAGGGAATAGCTCCGGTGGCAGAGGTTGACCCATCCTCTCGCCAAGACTTTGCATCCACTGAAACATCTGCTCCATCCTCTGCCGCTCGGCCTCCATCCTCGCCGCCATCTCCTCCCGTAGCCTCTTCTCTTCTTCCAGCTGGGCCTACAATATTTCACCCCAATGTTACAATGCAAAGCAAAGATATGTAAAAATTAATGAACGACGAATAAAACAGAAATAACCTGGAGTGCCTCCATCCGGGACTGTGCAGTGTCCGGCCATGGGCGTATGGCCGGGCTTGAGCTCGTGCTCCTTGCTCGAATCTGGGAGAGAGTGGGAGTAGTGGCCGTGTCGAGTGTGCTGTCGCCAATCCAGTATCGCCCATGCTTCTTGCCTCCTCCCACCCTCATGACGACTTCTCCATCAAGGTCCTGGGTGCTCGGATCGTACTCTGGCCCATGGACCGCCCTTGCCATCGATGTGTACTCACTGAGGCGGCTGTGGATGGTCGCATTGCTGTACACCGAGGGCGGGTCCTCCGGGTTGTAGTCGACGTCGGACGTCGCCTTGCCCTTGTGGGCCAAAGCCCATGCCTTGAACTGGGAGCAAGGCTGGCCACCATGCGACGACGACTGCGAAAAAACAGCAAGATGATTAGAAATTATGCAGAATTGAGCGTTATAATAAAGAAATGAATTCGTGTACCCATGTAGCCGCGAATTCGTCGAGGCTACGGTTGCCTTGATGGTGTGGTGCACTTGGCATCATCAAACGCCGCTCCCGGCAAGCGTTGTGCGTCTCCTCCCACTCGGCGGCGCACCACTTGTCCACCATCTGTGCCCAGCACTGGAGATGCTGGGCGCACCACCACGAAGGCACCTACACGTCATCAAGTATATGACATATAAGAAGATCAAATTAAGCGTACTTAATCTCAGAAAAAAATCAGTATTAATGTTCTATATTTACCTGCATGTATTCTTCCCGGGTCAGCCTCATGTTTCTTGCTTGAGTTTTGTTGATCTTCACTCCAAGGTAGGTAGCGTTGTATGTTACGATGGCCTGGACGCGCGCCTCGTAATGCATGTCCTTCACGAGTTTATAACAGGCTTTGTGAGCCACACTAGCCGCCTTGGCCTCATATCCCTTCTGGCATCTGAAGAAATCCTGCATATAGACGCGATGTATCCAGTCATTATTTCAAAAATGTCCAATGAATGCGATGTATTGAGCAATGTAGTGTGAGGAAGACTTACCCACAGCTCGGCCGTCACCCGCTCCGTCTTGTTGGCGAATACCCTGCCATCCCGATCTGGTAAATCGGGGAAGGCGACGTAGTGGTCCCATGTGTAGGCCGGCTCCTGCCCTCCGCCAAACGCAACCAAGCTAGGGAAGTGTAGCCTGCACAAAAGACCCAGGATGCCATTGACATGGCGTTTGTGATCACCTGCAGCCACAAGCGTCCAACCCCTGCCCCAAGTGATTAAGATAAATTATTAATTTCTATTGTGATTTTCAACATATCAAATGAAAAAGTAGTGATAACATCTAAAGTTACTTACCTAGCCCCAGTGGGTCGAATCAGCGGGCATCTCTCACGAGGTATCGGTCGCCTCGGGAGGGTCGAGGGACCTCGCAACCAGACACCCGACGAACCAGAGGAAGCGGAACCCCCTGCCGCCTCCTCCTCCTGCTCCTCCTCCCGCTCCCGCTCCTTCTCCCGCTCCCGCTCCCGCTCCTCCTCCCGCTCCCTCTCAAGAGTGCTCCTGCTCCTCCTGCTCCTCCCGCTCCTCCTACTCCTGCTCCCCGACTGCTCAGCTGCATCGGGCCGTCTTTGGTAAAGCGACCTTACGTTCCTCATACCGCCCACCATCTTTGTTCAATCACCTGCAATTAAAAAGAGTAAACCAATAAGCACAGACAAACAAGACGTACTTAGAAAGAGATGCAAAATAAACAAAACATAATTAGAAAATAACAAAGTATTACATGTATTAGAAATAATCATCATGATCGGGATTAGCTGGATCATAAGTCTCATCATCACTATCAGCCATGTCCATATAATCAACACTATTCGAAGGAGCAATGTTGTCATCACTGTCATTGCCTAAATGTAATAGCTGGATCATAAGTCTCATCATCACTATCAGCCATGTCCATATAATCAACACTATTCCATGCTCTACTCCTATCCGAGACAGAATTTCGGCAGCACCTCCCCGCTGTTCTCCAAATACACGTCCTGGCAGGGAGATTGTGTATCCGGAGAACAACAGGGAGATGCTGCCGAAACTCTGTCACGGATCGGAGTAGACCATGGAAACTAACCCCATCTACGCATCCTCGGGCTGTCCAAAAAACGTGGACAATTCGAAACAGATACGGTTATAGATATGCAAAGATCTGCATATTTCCAACCGTATCTCTTTCGAACGGGAGACGCCTAACTAGGTTACGCCTAACCAGAGAATAAACTGGGCCGACCAATCAGAGAATGGCATTCAACAAAGTGATATAGCAATAACAAAGTGATATACCAATCAGATATGGCATTCAACTCCCCCTCATTCTTTAGAACATTAACACATCAGTATAGCAATAGCATCTTTCATAAAATATAACCAAGTGATATATATGTCACTAAAACATCATAGACTAAGCCAAGTAACATGGAAGAGCGTGCAGATCACAGTTAACAAATGAGAACATGAGGAACCAGTAGAAGGGAAACTAGAAATACACCAACCAACTAGCTATCATAGAACTAGTAAAAGGGAAATTAGACATGCAGTAAGAAAACAGAGATATCATGACAATGGGGATAAACTACTAAAGATCAGAGCAATCACTAACATGAAAATAGATTATGGACCACATACAACATGAACAATAACTAAAATGAGGTACATAGTATGGGTCACCATCAGTTCAGGCAATGGCTAGCACATGGCATAAATAAATTGCTAATGGCAGTAACAACTAGATAAATTAGACCTAAGCTCATGATTAAATCCACAACATACAAGGCAATAATCAGTATGATCCATGAACAGCATAGGTAAAGTATCCAGGAGAAGGGAGGGAAGGAAAACCTCACCACAGTCGGGGGAGGCGTCGGGCGGCGGGCGGCCGCGGGGGCGGGGGCAGTCGGGGAGGCGTCGGGCGGCGGGCGGCCGCGGGGGAGGCGTCGGGCGGGGGAGGCGTTGGGCGGCCGCGGCAGTCGAAGCGGGCGGCCGCGGCAGTCGAAGCGGGCGGCCGCGGCGGCGGGCGTGCGGGCCGCGCGGGGGCGGCGGCGGGCGTGCGGGGGGCGCGGGGGCGGGGCGGCGGCGGGCTGTGTGTTGTTGCGTGTGTGAGCACGACCGCGGGGAAATTAACGTTTTGTTTGTATTGTTTGCCGAGTGCCCCCGATCGGGCACTCGGCAAAGCCCTCCTCTTTGCCGAGTGCCGCCGATCTAGCACTCGGCAAAGCTCCTCCTTTGCCGAGTGTCGCCCACAAGGCACTCGGCAAAGATTTTTTTTAATAAAACTTCCTTTCCTCTCTTTCTTTTCCATAACGTGTTTTACCAATTTGTTCGAATGTACTTTGAAAATGCTTTGTCAAATTCACTCAACAATGCATATTCGATGCTTCTACGAATATTAGATCATTATTTAATGCAGTTATAGCTCAAATTCAATTTATATCAATTAAAATTCTATAATTGCAGTTTAAAAATTAAAATTATCAAACGGATCCGAGAAATTACCAAAATTTCACATGAAACAATCTCTGTTGTCTATTGCCTATACAAAAAGTTTTGTAGTCAAACCACAATTCGACCGTCACTTTGACTCCAAATCTTACCAGATCCTTCTCAACTCTACGCTTCTTCTTCAGAAATGCTTCGGTTTGTAAGCATCGTACGTGACAACTTATGCGAAATCTTCTCAATTTTTTACCACAGCCTCCACGTATGATATCATGACATCTTGACAAATCTCATGATTTTCAGACTTCGTTTGCTTTTTTTAAAATTTAAAAACCATTCGGCCACACGTTCGTGGTCATGTTTCCTGAACAAAATGTTCGAAATTCCTTTTCATTTCACAGGTAAGGCCTCAAACCAGGATGAATAACATGAATATCATTTTTCTACTCATTTTTTCTATTATTTGAATCACCTGCAGTTCAAATTTGACTTGATTCACAAAATTGCTTGAAATGCAATTAATTAATTAAATATAGCAAACAAATACAAAAATATACCAAATTTTAACATGGAGTACCATATGTTGTATGTGGAGAGTAGAAAAAGTTTGAAGGGTAGGAAAGGAAAAGGTTTTTATTTTTTTGCCGAGTGCCGCAAACAAAACACTCGGCAAAGAGCTATTTGCCGAGTGTCATCTCCAGACACTCGGCAAAGTTCTAATGGCGGCGGCTGACCTCTAACGGACGGTGGTTGGTGCCGAGTGTTTTATTTTTGCCGAGTGTTTTCTTGTTAGCACTCGGCAAAGAGCTTCTTTTGCCGAGTGTCTAATCCGCAGCACTCGGCAAAGAGATTTTTGCCGAGTGTTTTATTTTCGCCGAGTGTCCCAGTGGAGGCACTCGGCAAAGCGGTTGTTTACCGAGTGCCCGATAGATTGCACTCGGCAAAACTCCAGACACTCGGCATATAGCAGCTTTCCGGTAGTGTAAGCGGTAATGCATTGGAATGGATCAACTCTTACACTAAAGTGGAGTACTCTCTTTCAATAGTTCGTCCTAAGATGTTATGCATTTTTTTTGTATTAAGTCTAAATTACACATTCGAATTTTGTATAAAAAAAGTCCACTTAACACCATCAACTATAAAATTTAGGTCAATTTACATCCTAAGACGGTTTTAAAATACTGCTTTGATGATATGGATCATAGTCTAAGGTGTGGTTTTTACCATAGATAGCTGTGTTATAGGATTTTGCTGACTGGATCCAACTCAAGGAGGATGACATCCACATATCATTGGCTTCTTTCTTACCCCTCTCCCTAGTGGCGGAACTACCGCAGGGGCAAGCCGAGGAGGCTACCCCGGATCTCCCGGCGGAGGACCCCCTGGCCAGCCTGTTGATGCCCCCAGCCAAGCTACCAGCGCCATGACTGGTGCCCGTGAGCTAGTGAGGTGAGCCACTGATGTGTCTGTCTGAGCCTTGAGGCCTTGAGCAATGAGCATTGTTTTGATTTTTGATTTCCTATAGTATAGATTACAATATTACTATATGAGTAAATTTGTATTTCTTGTAGGAATTCTATAAGAAAATGAAATCAATGCTTGTTAGTACTTTGTATGAGCTCTTAATATTGTATTCTATGCTTGTTTGGTTGTATCAGTTAGATCTATGTTTGTCTGGTTGTACCCGTTAGATCTTGACAATTTCAATGCATTTGACATCATTAGTTATATTGACTATTGAATCATATTGTGTCTCGATATTTTTTACACTACCGGTTCGGCAGTTTGCCCCGAGTTGTTCTAATTCCTGGTTCGCCACCGCCTCTCCCCCCATCCTCTTTCTTGTTCACGTCATCCTCCCTCCTCTCATTTGGATCACTGTTAGCAAAAATGGATAATATGGTTGCCAATATGAGAAAAACCACCTTAAGTTGGATCGCTGTCAGCAAACTGCCTTAGGATGTAAGTTGGACTGGTTTTGTAAGTTTGGTTGTATTTCAGGAGAGTAAGTGATATTTTTGTAAAATTCAAGGATGTAAAAATAACTTATTTTTTTGAACATAAGACAGGAGTTCTACCTAGAGGTTAATGCATTGGAGATGACCACATAATCTTGAGGTTCGTCACCCTTGCTATATGTAAATGCAACATCTGTTGAATGTGATATTTTTCTGTGGTGTGTGGTTACTCTTACCTGAAACTTCTACGGCATGTAACTTTGTAATCGCACGAAATTCAGGCCCACGGTCTACAAGAATAGACAAAACATGAATAGACAAAACAAGAAAAGATTTAACAAAGGTGGCTAGCTACAAGGCTTTTCTAGCTTTTTTGAAACCTGCAAATGCTAAAACATTTGGTGCTATTACTTTTCTGCGGCAGAATCTAAAGGTTTGTACGAGACAATGGAGATCTGACAATCAAACAAATCCAGCATCAAGCAAGAGCAGGGCACAAACTCACATTTTTATTAAAAAAACATAACCAATGAAATTTGACAATGTTGTAGGGGTGACCCTACCTAGATCCATTCGGCCTGTTGGGCTTAAAGGTCCAATAAGATATATAAAAAGATGTGTATAGCTCTAACATAGTACTGCACTATAGAGGGTATTATTGTAATCGGGTCTTGTGGCCATATATATAGACAGTTTGGGCAAAGGAGGGGCGAGACTAATACATTTTCCTACACTCACTCCACTAGTCCCTTTTCTACTGTTTGATCTATAACCACAACAGTTGACACTGTCTGTGGAGAACGATGAACAAGTTGCAAGCTTAAGAAATGCAATGGCGCCGAAGAAAGCAACGTCGACAACCAAGCGAAAGAGGAATATGGCGGCAGCGACTGATGAGGCCAGCGTGCAAAGGCCGGTGGTTGAAGACCCGCCGGCCCTATGGTAACGACACACCAGCGCCGTGGCCGACAAGTGGTTCGCACTGATGCGTGAGGCCGGCTTTGATGCTAGAGCCGGCATGACCGTCGGCCATGACGCCCGCACCACAGCTACCGACCATGATGCCCGCACTACGGCTGTCGACCACGACGCCCATGCCATGGCCGCCGACCACGGCGCCCACGTAGGCACGACCATGGACCTCGACAGTCGCACTGGCATATCCATCGATCATGGTGCTCGTGTCGTCCCCATAGTCTCAAATACGAATACGAATCCATATTTATACAACGAATACGAATACAAATTCGAATATTCTCAAATACGGATACGAATACAGATATTTCGAATATGGATTTTCTCGGATACGAATATCGGATAAAACAGATTCCTAACGTTTTTGCCCATTTTTTACCGGTTTTTAACCGGTTACCGGTTTTAAACTGCCTAAATTCAAATTTTGAATCACAAAATTCGGACGAATTTTTCATGGGTTTTAGAAACGAATCGAATAGTCTCGAATACGAATATTCTCAAATACGGATATGAATATTCTCAAATACGAATATGAATATTTTCGAATACGGATTTTACTTACCACATTCGCGTTTTCTCGAATATGAATATCGGATAAAATGAATTATCCGTTACCGTTTTCCACCCCTAGATACAGAGGATTTTTGAACAGGTAATTTCTTTTGTAAACTACATATTGTTCCGTTCAATCTACTAATGTGATGGCCATGTTTTTTTTTTCAGCTTTTGACTTCAACTTTTGACGTTTCTACAGTAACTAGCTTTTAAATGAAGTGTCTTTTCAAGATAGGGTCTACTAGTTAATTGTAGTACATACTATACTGACTTCATTTATATTGGCAAAAACCGCACGTAAATTTCTGTTACTCTGTAATCTCTCACATGAATAGTCTAAAAATCATAAGCCGTAACTAAAAGCTATAAGTCTCTGCAAAAAAGAACAGACCCAATTTATATGTTATCCTGCACTTTCATAGAATCAATAAAGCCCTAGTGACAGCATTTTGTTACCGATACTTGTTCATATAATTTATTCATCCCTTTGAGTCTTTGAAAAGGTCAGTGTACTACTGTGTACACACTGCACAGTATGAGTTTACCTGAGGTTAATACTTATCAAACTTAAGGCACAAACTCTCACTGAATTTCTGTTTAGTTTCTGTGGGAGTAAATTTTCTACTAAGTTGAGACAGACTATGGCCCTATTCTATTCAGATGTGGCTATTGGTTTTTGGCTAAAATAGCACTATAACAGCGGGAAGAAATCATGACAAAAAGTAGATGTGTTCAATTCGGCTTTTGACTTCTGGTTAAGATATTAGTATGATGTGGTATTTGAAAAGCAATCACTATGTATAGCAATTATTCCATTAATTTTGTATTCAACTATTTATGTACAACAAGTGTGGTGTAATAACCTAACAAGGTTGTATGTTGCCTCTTAACCCATGGTTCTTTAAGTACAGTCGGAGTGGGACGGAACAGGTGTTGGTCCATGCTCCATGGGGTGGGAATGGGCAAGAAGAAACTCCACCTTGCCTCGTGGTGGGGTGGGACGGGGCAACAGTTATGTTGAGAAACCGAGTCTGATACCTCCTATGTCAAGTAGATGGATCAAACACAGAGTAATCACAGAATAATACAAAAATTGAACATAGAGAGAGATAAGATGCTCCTTTTTATTACTTTTCTTTCTTAAAAGATACACGA
Source organism: Dendrocalamus latiflorus (assembly GCA_017311315.1). NCBI lineage: Eukaryota > Viridiplantae > Streptophyta > Magnoliopsida > Poales > Poaceae > Dendrocalamus > Dendrocalamus latiflorus. Next base: position 22,606,871 of record CM029637.1, read on the forward strand.
GAAGAAACTAGTATTTTACACCGACGTAACGAAGCGAAAGTATTGTAAATAGAATGGATCCACATCATACAAGGAAACACACACTTATCTCGCCACGAACGACAGTCGATAGTACACCGGCCTCAACCGGTTCAGTTCAACCAGCTCTCAACTGCGACGCGGTCTCGCCGCCGGCGGCCCTTGCTTCAATCAGATCGTCGATAAGTCTGCGTAGGTCGTCGTACGATGACCCGCCTTCCGCCACGGCCGCGTGAGCCTTCGCGGCGAGCTCCTGCGCCCTGCCCCTTGCCGCCTCCCCTGTCCCGCCAGGTTCCAAGAACCTCGCCACGGCCCGAGCAACTGCATCCGCCGGCACCACCTCCTTCTCGTGGTACCGCGTGCTCCGGGGCCCGTGCCACACCCTCTCCCCGATCTTGAGAACGTCCGTGACCAACCTCTCCTCGATGAACTGGTCGAACACCAACGGCCACGTCAGCATTGGCATGCCGGCCGCCGCCGCCTCCAGCAGCGAGCTTGACCCGCAGTGCGTCAGGAACGCACCCACAGCCGGATGGGCTAGTATCGCAGTCTGCGGGGCCCACCCTCTGACGACCATCCCCCTCTCCCCAACACGCCCTTCCCACCCCTCCGGGGGCGCCCATCCATCAGCCCTCACCACCCACAAGAACGGCTTCTCAGAAGCTTCCAGTCCGAGGGCCAGCTCCCGGAGCTGATCCCCAGAGATGGAGGCGTAGGTGCCGAAGCATACGTACACTACTGATCGGCTCGGCTTCAAGCCCAGCCAGTTGATGCATGACGAGTCGCCGGCGCTGGCTTCGGCCGGTGATAACGGCAGTGAGAGGGGCCCGACGAAGTAGGCGCGCTTCACGTAGCCGTTGCGCACGTACATCTCGCAGTACTGCTGCTCCAGGTCTAAGAACGTGTTCACGGCGAGGCCCAGGCACCTGCCTTTCGCTGCCAAGCGCGGGTTGAATCTGTCAAATTTTTGTTGGCACCTCAAGAACTCTGGCAATTCGGTCATGGGGATCGAAATTTCCAGGCCCAGAAATCCAGGAACGGTCACCTCCTGGCAATCGGAGTCGTTCGTGGCCGTTCCGCCGAGGTGGCGCATGGCGAGCTCTGAGAAGGGGCCAATGACACTGAATGTAACACACGGCACTCCGAGTTCCGCGGCGATTATGGAGTTCCAGAAGAAGTGGACATCGGTGACGACGGCGTGAGGGGACCGCTCCCTGATGAGCGCCTCCTGCGCGGGCCGCGTCAGCGTCTCGTCGATGGCTGCTGCGTCGATGCGCCATGCTTCAGCGGCGGCAGACGAGAGGTTCTCGACGCCCGGCGGGAGGCCGTCCACGTCTGGGAACGGGTAGGTGGCTATGTTGACCACGCTGCTCGCCGCGGAGCCGTGCCGTTCGAGGGCTGATCGAACGACCGAGACATTCGCCGGGGTGACAGCCACGGTGGGCTCGACGGCGCCCGGCCTGGCCGCGGCGAGGCGGACGGCGAGGTCGGTGAAGGGTCCCATGTGGCTGGTGGCGAAGAAGGGGATTAGCAGGATCCGTAGCTTCTTGCTGCGCTCCGCCGAGGCCATTCTTGATTCTTCGCAAGTCTTTGTTGGTTTCTGACTTTGGAGTGCAACTGAATTTTAATGGACTCAACTCAGGCAGAAGCGAAGCAGGTTTTACAGGCAAGCAGGCATGTGCGTGCCTGGACCAGTTACATCACACGGGAAAGAGAAGAGCAGAGCTAGGGAATCGAGATGCTCTATGAGACTATGACATCCCCAGCCATACAAAGCTCGGGGGATTCCCCGCACGCCGCTCGCCCACGTCGCCCCTTTGCCTCCCTGCGGCCGGCGCGTGGCCGCGTACGGCCGGGGAGCGATTTCCCTCAGTTTTTTGAAAATTACGTAAAGGTCCTTTTTTCTCGCGAACAGGTCCCTGCCAATTTTTTTTACCCCTCCACTTTGCAGGATAGCGCCCGCGTTTTCCTAAATCATGTACGGGTCCTCATTTATTTACGTACAGGTCCTTTTTCCTCGCGAACAGGCCCCTGCTAATTTTTTTTACCCCTCCACTTTGCAGGATAGCGCCCCGCGTTTTCCTAAATCACGTACGGGTCCTCATTTATTTACGTACAGACCTGTTTATTTACGTATAGGTCCTCGATTTTTTACGGAAACCACCTTTAACTTTTTCGAAAATACACATTTGCCCTCGATTTTTTATAAAACTCCTCCCGAATTATCGCCTCCTTTACTTCAGTACACACGGTGGCTGGCGCGGCGTGGCGCCGTGCCTACGAGGCTAGTACTAAGCTATACAAAGCCGGGGGGATTCCGGCCCCCCGCGCTATCCAGGTCGCCCCCGCCCGCGCGGCCGGCCGGCGCGTGGCGGGGGAATTTCGGTACGGCCGGCCGACGCACTTTCCTCATATTTTCCAAAAATTACGTAAAGGTCCTTTTTTCTCGCGAAAAGGTCCCTGGCAGTTTTTTTCACCCAAATTTTTGCAGGATAGCGCCCCGCGGTTTTCTAAATTACGTGCGGGTCCTCGTTTATTACGTACAGACCCTCGGGTTTTTACGAAAAAGGCCTTTGACTTTCCCATTTATTACGTACAGGCCCTCGGTTTTTTACGAAAAAGACCTTTGACTTTTTCGAAAATACACATGTGCCCTCGATTTTTTTTTATTTTTTTTACAAACTCCTCACGGATTATCGCCTCTTTTACTTCGGTACACACGGTGGCTGGCGCGGTGTGGCGCCGCGCCTATGAGGCTAGTAGACCTTACAGCTAAACATTTCTTTGAGACGAAGATCTCGCATTAACTTTTCTTTCGTAGGAAGATGTCGAATTAACTTATCAGCTCGTTTCCCTGGCAACAAACTTCTAAGAAAAGTCTGGGCCGACACGTCCTAATTTCTTAACACTCATTTCTCAGTACGTTGCCACGTTAATTTGCACATATTCAATCTCGCATTAACTTTACTTTTCTTTTGTAGGAAGATCTCGAATTAACTAATCAGTTCGTTTCCCTCGCAAAAAACCAAAAAAAAAACGTCAGAACGTTGGGCCGATATGTCCTAATTTCTTGGCCCCTTGCGCGGCGGGGGTGCGTGCCAGGGCGACGCGCCAGGTGCCCTAGCGCGGACGAGAGATGTGTCAGGTCTTTTCCTGACAATTTCAACTGCATTTTTGGTGTCATTTAATTCCGTATTTACAAAAATAGCAGTCACCGTGCCGAAATGGCAAAAATATCGTTTCTGACGTACCGTGCGGCAGAGGCATAGCAGAAAAACCAAGTAAATAAGAGAAGCAATACAATAAAAAGCATAAAGCTTAAAGATAGTTTCATTATAAAGGAGGTTAGATCAGGGGCGGATCCAGTATTTTACCAAAGGGTATGCCGCACCAAAATTTTTATATGCAATTCGGTAAAACCATTTGTCAATTCAGTAAATAATTATAAAATTTACACCATAATCCAATATACAGGCACTAAATAATATGATAAGTACCTACCATAGCTTCAATGGTAGTTCTCAATCACTTTAACGGTATAAGCTGCCATAGCTTGACTTCGACGCCCTCAACAGAAGCAGCACCCTTCTCGATCTCTTCTGCTAGCTTTGCAACATGGCCATACATGGAATAGTACCTGCAGAATATAAAAACTCATGATTAGAATTTTGGTACAGCACTCTATAAAATTAAAGATTACTCCAACCATTTCAACTATTTTATTTTAAAACTGGGAAAAAAATAGTTTTGCTGCTGCAATAAGATGTGAATCTTCACCTGAGTTTTATAACGTTCTGCAGGAACCATCCAAAGGCAACAAGTAGATAATATTAAACACGCAAGCTTGGAGAAACATCCACAGCATCACCCTACATATAAAACAAGCAACAATGGCGAACATATCTTGCCATGAGGCATTTCCATAAGCCGTTTCTTTGATGTCTTGACCTGAACTAACATAAGACTAATCTCGGGATGCCTTTTCTGTCACCTTTGGTGCACCATTGAGTAGCAGGTCAAGACAAACACTACTTGAAAAGTGCACTGTTAAATAATACCAACAAGGCATTTTGCTGAGTACATAATGGCCTATACAATGCATATAAAGAAAGCAGCTACCGAGTAATTGCACAAAGTTACTTAGTGAGCAGGTTTAGTATACGAACCCAAATTTACCAGTTTCCACAAGGAGAAGTGGTTGTGAAGTCTGAACCCCAGCAGAACAACAAAGCAAAGAAAGTTTACCCTCTAGTTAGTCGACCCATTACTAAACCAAATTCGAGAACCAACTCATTCGATATATTTTCAATATAAGTAGAAGAAAGTCCCAAGCAAAACTCACCCAAATTTATGTCCCAATTGATGCTAATTACCCCACAGATCCACCCATACAAGAAACCAAGAAAACCGCAAGCCTTTTTCACTCCATCTTTCTCAACCGCAAGCCTTTTTCACTCCATCTTTCTCAGTATTTAAATCCTTTGAACCCCATTTCGACCCCATTCACGTAAGTTCAGCATAAAAACACCATCTTGCTGCATTCTTGAAGAAGCAACGGACCCGAATGAACAAGAACACCCAAAAGAAGGGCACCGCAAAATGGTGGGGAAATCAAGAAATTTGCAATAGAAAAGGGTACAAAGGCAAGCGGATTGAGGTAGACTCACACTATGTAGATCTTGGCCGCCATCGAATTGGATGCTTGGTGGGAAGAAATCTGCAACGCTGCCTCCCGAATGCTGAATGCAGACGTGAACGACACGCAAAGCCGCGAAGACACGAATGACTGGATACCGTGCGGCAGGCGAACCGTCAGCAGGCGCGCCAGTACTGAGTTCGGCTGGGCCCTAGGGTATGCCATGGCCCACTCGGCATACCCTGTGGGTCCGCCCCTGGTTAGACATTACATAACTTTAGACATGGCATATAGGCTTTTCAAGTCATGACATCAGATAGACAACATCTAAGAGATCTGGGTACAAAAGAGGGTACAACTAGAGAGAGGAAGTGTTTGCAACCCAAAAGATTGCCTAGCAAGCACTGCTGACTAACCTAACTACATCTGACTACTTGTCCATGGGGTTACTCCTACCATAATTACTGTAGTTCTCCGGGGAGCAGGAGCAAAAATAGCTCTGACTGAAGCTAGGGGACCAAGAGCGAGAATGAGAGTGACTCAGGCTGTAGCTAGGTGACCAAGGCCAGGAGCGGGAGCGAGAGAGACTACGTCTTCCGCTGGATCCTCTGATGTCGATGTCGGGCGGACTATGGCAGCACACGCTCTTGTGTGCCATGAGCTTGGTACAAGGCCCTTGGGGTCGGGTCGGTGCAAGGCCGCTAGGGGCGATGGTAGGTGCTGACACTAGTGAAGATGGGGTGTAGGTAGCCGAAGACCAAAGGCACTCAAGCTCTGCCTCGACGGCAATCCTCTCATACTCCACCACCTGGAGGGCAGCCTCACAACAGGGTGAACTGGGTGCGGAGGACGTCTGAGTGCTCGTAGCTGGAGGTCAAAAGCATCCATAACTATCCAATCTCTTGTAGGATGTTGGCGTAGATGACCGCCATAGTGTGAGTCAACTGGACCTGGTGCGACAACCGGGGGTCATCTACCTTGGCGTTGGGGCACTCTATGAAACACTCCCCCTCGCAGAGGTGTGGGAAGGAGAAAGGAGACTGTTGTAGTTTCTCCTTGTATAACTGGCACATGTGAGCTGCAGCCAAGCGCACCGCGTTCTGGACAGCGTCAGAGCAGTGCGTCTGAGGGTACTTAGCCAGGAAGGTGTGAGACAGGAATTCCTTGTCCTGCGCATACAAGAATACTTCTACAGTCCATGAGTCTCGATCTAGGATCCAAGTCCTTCTGCCCCTGAAGATGGGTGAACTACGGTATCCTAGGTACTACATGAGTTGCCGCAGGAGGCTGACAAACTCCATACAATCCTCTCCATGGGAGAAATGATCCCACGGACCTACTGACGATGTTTTGGCCATCTACAATTTTGAACAAGAAGAGGTTAGAATAGATGAAAGTATAGAGAAAGTGCAGATAAGTAAAGGTCTAAAAGTGATAAGTAAAGCAAGTAGTACAAATTAAATGAGCAGCGCATGTCACTAATTATGATTAAATTAACATGAATTAACATGGTAAATTCGAAGCACATAAAATTCCCTAAAAATTACAAAATTAGGTTGACTATGTCAGAAGGCTTTACAAAAAATCATAATTTTCGAAGCTCGTTTTCTATATGTAACAATTCCTACAAATAAGTATGTTGTATCGGCAGGCTCCACAAAAAATCAGGTCCCATGCGTTAGCCAGGTCATCTCCGCCGGCCATGAATCTGGTCCATCAAGAACATCAAGCAGTCGTGCGCCTGTCGTTCGTGACATAAGTTGTACTGTGGGTCTGTGGGTCTTTGACGGGTGTGTGGCTAGGGAGGTGTAATCATGGTAGGTGCCCCCGAGAAAAAACTTTCCAACCAATCGTCTGCCTGCGAAGATTGTCCATGTGACGGGATCCACTATGCTTGACCTGGGTACCAGCACCTAGGAGGGCTAGTTGCATAGTCCTGTGGTGCCTGAGGCTGAGAGTGGACGGCCCCGGATGCCCGTAGTTGTACGAAGCAGGGTTGTACGGTGCATTGCCCGAAAGGCCCTATTGGTTTGGCAACATACTATATCAGCCTTCAGCCTGCTAATAGTCCTATGATGGAGAATCTCCACCAGCCGTTGGCATTGTGGTCTGTGCCTCCATGGCCTCTGGTATTACATCCTCGTGCCTACGTGATGCCGATGGCAGTAAGCTCGAGTCCATATGGTGAACCTACGTGCAACACCACAATTAATGAGGAATAAAGTACTTCAACATAGCAAACCTATAACTATGCGATGACTCACATAGGGTGAACCCCTGTTTCTAAGATCGTCAACTGAGAGTAGTTATCCTTCCCATTGTTTCACCATGAAAGATCGGGCAACCCTTGGATTAATCACATCTCAAGGTTCGATCTACATCAACTGGTGAAGTGGCGGGTGGACATCAATGAGCCCATGCTTTAAGTGGCTTGGGCATTTTGCTGACCTGGTTAGTCTGAATAGATGAAGGGATTTCTTATGAAACAATTCAACTTTTGCAAGAAATTGGGGGAAAAAATCGTGCATTCTGGGTGGCTAGCTATCTAGAATTCTCATTATGACTAGCGAAATACTCCACTGGCCACTATACAGTCATAAACTAGGAACAAAATAGTACTCATGGAAATCATGCAAATTAGTATGTGAATACGCCCTACGGTGGTAGAGGCAACAAAAAAGGAGTCGGCCTATGAATCAATACATCAACCTAGCCTTTGTCAATGCATTATCTCTCTAGCTAGATCAAGAAATTATTCCCACCACGTCAAGGTGACACTCCACCGCTGAGTTATATCTCTTTCCCGTCCTATCAAGAAAGAGAATTAACAAATCCTAAGGCAGAGGGGCGAGAAACTCAAGGCCATTCTTCCTACGGGCTTTCTTTCTGTGCTATTATAGATAGTCAAATAATGAAAAAATTGAATTCAATTGTCAACTGGTCGTATCGAAAGTAGGATTGATTACCCTTCGTACTATTAGACAGTTTAGTTCCAATACAACTTTGCCATACATCAATACATAAAGTTAAGACAAGTGTTATTTGTGACACTTCGGCCACCACAAGTATGGCAAACTTAATAAGAAGCTAGGTTTATGGGATATGGGTCATAGAACTGGGAAAGTGTGAACTGGGAATGTATGACATATCGTATTTTGGTTACTGACCAAATAATTGAAGAAATATGACATACTAGCGTGAGACAATTTTGGCTTTGTTCAGTTGGTGTTTGGTTCTTCACCAAACTTGTGCGTGCCACACTTTCTTATCCCTACACCCCATACGTTATTGCCACTTTCTTTCAAAAATGTTGTCACACTTTTTTTATCCCTATACCCCACATGTTATTGCCACTTTTTCTCTAAATGTTGCCACACTTTCTTATTGCTATACCCCATATCCATATGTTATTGCCACTTTTCTCTAAATGTTGCCACACTTTCTTATCGCTACTAGCTGAATACCCGTGCGTTGCTACGGATTTTAAAATTTTACAATACTACATGTTCTAAAAATAACGGGTGGTAAAATTTGTTGGAACGTGCATATAAATATGTTCTATTTTTTTAAATCCGTAGCAACACACGGACATTCAGCTAGTTCAGTACAATGATTGGGAGTTATGAAAACACTGGTTTCATTTAGGAAGTTTACATGTAGCCCCCCAGTTAAAATGTAACATAAAGAAGAAGGGGTTTGTGTGAGACAAATATTATCATCATCTCTAGTTCTCTATATTATCAGTATTGTTTGTTCCATGATATATATCAACTGCTTAGTGTTGTTCTTATGGATCGCCTAAAGCTTGTGCTAACAAATTGACTATAAGTTACCTTGCAAACAGAAAGAAAAGGAAAATAAAAGCCACAAGTGGCAAGTTCCTCCTGGAAATTTACTTCTATACAACTTTATAGCTAGATCAATTGAACAATTCAGAACTATGTTGGTTGAATTTTACAAGACCTAATGCAAAAGAGTTGCTATGCGAATTTTAATCGATTGGAGAAAGCAGAGAACAAAATATCTCAGAAATATGTTTAATGGATGGGCCCGCTTATAAAAAATTGATACAGAAGAAGTGTATACAACACAGTAAGACTGTCGTAAATGCTAAGACATTGTAACAAACTAAGAGTCTTCTGTAATTGCAACCTTACAATAGTCAGAACATTTGTTTGTGAAAACAATTTGTCAGTTTCAGTGAAAGGCAAACCTTCTCGCACTGTGATAGGTGCACATTGCGAGAGCTCATGGCAAGACCATCAGCTTCTCGCACTATTTCTGATCCTACTATCTCTATGGCAAAGTCAAGATCACGAACCTGAAAACAACATGAGCATATCTCAGAACAGAAGCAAGTGAAAATACTCTCAGCTAATAGAATTACTATTGAAGAATGTAAAAGCATCAAAACAGGAAACAAACAAGTCATCCATCAGAGCATCAATTCAAAATGCCTTTTTTTAGTGGAACAAAAGCTACTCCCTAGATGAACATTATGTATTGGGTTATAAAGTAATAAGGACATAAACTAAAGCAAAAAACTACTTTATGAAAAAATCACTTAAAAGAAGCCTTCCAAAACAATGTGCCAGATAAGCATATCAGGCTGGCTCTTTGCAAAAACCACTTGACCACAAGAAGAGGTACATTGACAACAGCCAATTATCCTGCAATGAGAATATTCATATTGAACACTGACATTAATTTTGTGGCGAACAAGAGAAATCTTTTACATTTTTGACAACATGATAGAACATCTGTTTTATATCAAGGCTTCTTATTGATGGAAACAAAATTACATGTTGTCTGTTATTAGCACAGATAGCTTAGTTCGTTTGTAAGATCTTCTTCCCATATGTATCAGTATCAGGTAGCCTTAAAATTATAGTTAGGCCAGCAGCTACTCGACCGAACAAACTGCATATGTACAAAAAAATGACAGATTTGTTACCATGCGGCAGATGACGCACCACTGCTGATAATCCTTCTTCCCGAACACAACGACGTCTGGCTCAATGATATTAAAAAACTTAGCGACCACAGTGGCCACACCATGAAAGAACACGGGCCTGCTGCTCTCGCACAGCCCCTTCTCCAGCCGCTCCACCCGAATCCACATCTCGTGCCCATCCCCAGCCGCTGCCTCCAAGCAGGAGACCGCGCCCCCAGAGGCGTCGGTGCGGCGGCCGGTGGTAGCGGCGGCGCAGATGTAGAGGTTCGGGGGGCAGAAGACGGCGGCGATAGCGCCGGTTGAGGCAAGCTTGCGGAGGTCGCCGGCGAGGTCGGAGGGGTACGAGGCGAGGTCCTCGCTGGGCGTGAGCTGGCTCAGGTTGACATAGATCGAGATGACCACAGCGACGGGATCGGTGGAGGCCGCAGCCGCCGCGGAGACGAGTGAGAGGTGGCCCTCATGGAGAAAGCCCATGGTGGGGACGAGGGCGACGGTCTTGCCCTCCACACGGTGGCGGTGCGACCATGCCCGCATCGCCGCCTTGTCTCGGATCACCTCCGGAGGAGGCGAGGGCGAAGCGGAGGAGCCAGGGAGGAGGAGGCGGCGGAGCAGAGGGGCGGGGGAGGAGGAGGCGAGGGCAGAGTGGCGGAGGAGGGAGGGGAGGAGGCGAGGGCGGAGCGGCGGAGGAGGGAGGGTAGGAGGTGAGGGTGGAGCGGCGGAGGAGGGAGGGGAGGAGGTGAGGGCGGCGCGGCGCGGCGACGGAGGCAGGAGGGGAGGAGGCGAGGGCGGCGCGGCGGCGGAGGAGGGAGGGGAGGAGGCGAGGGCGGCTCGGCGGCGGAGGAGGGAGGGGAGGGCGGAAGAAATGAGGTGGGGGAGGCAGCCGCACGGGATTCGGTGGGGGAGGCAGCGCACGGGTTTCGGGGTGGGGTCCACATGTCAGTTAGCATAGCTCTTTTGTGAGAAGGAGTGGGAAAGAATGCACCAACCACCAACTCCTTTTTGGAGGGGTGGGTGGGCCCACACGTCAGACTACCTTTTTGAAGTGGAGCCCACGCGAGCACAGTCAAAAAAGGCAGTGAAAAGGGAAGGAAGTGTAGGATGCACCATCACCTTGAACTCCTCCTTTTAAGGAGTAGAGATACCCCATATCCATATGTTATTGACACTTTTTTATCAAATGTTGCCATACTGTTTTATCCCTATACCTCACATGTTATTGATATTTTTTTTGCCAAATGTTGCCACAGTTTTGGCATACGATTTGTTTGGCACAAAAACTATGTCTTGCCCACACTTTTGACATAAAATTATGTCAACATTTGGTAAGTAACTAAACATGCCCCATATGGAGAAGTTAGGCATTGAAATAATCACATCCTAAATTATCGTCAGATTCTAAGGAGTTGTCAGTTGTAGAAGATGGCATAAAAAAGTCGACTTCATATCAAGAGTCTCCCCTCACCTTACATCTCTACCTACCTATTATTTGTAATCACTTTTCATTCTTCATTTGAGGATGCCTCGCTAGAGGTCTCTATGTAACTATTGCTAGGTAGTAGTAATCTCTTTCCATTAATTCTCCATTCAAGTATGCTAAGGAGGATGAGGAGGGTACGTGTGAGATACATCGGAGATGACAGAGCGCATAATATGACCTTCTTCAAGCAACACGCATCTCGTGCATCTCATGCACCCTTGGATGGCTTCTCTGACCTACTTCATTTATAGCGGTCCCCAAATCTGCCCTTTGCTTGACCCACAAAACACACACACACACACACACACACACACACACACACACACACACACACACACACGATGAGGTTAGGTGGTGATTGCTCCATCGGACGGCGTCGTCTTCAACCGCCACAACGACCCCGACTCCAATGTGCTCCTCGCCGCCGCCTCCGATCCAACGACGACTTGCTGATTAGTCCGGCGTCCGATTTTGTTTACCGCACCTAAAGGGTGTGAGTCCTAGAATTAGTAGAGCGTGACATACACTTTTGGTAAATAACCAAAAAAATGCAGGTATGACGTACCTGTCTTGGGCTCTTGGCCTGTGAGTGTGTGACCGCAGTTATATTTATAGATGAAAAGTCTCAATTATAAAGCTTGAGCATTATGATGCCTCTGTTATATATATATATATATATATATATATATATATATATATATATATATATATATATATATATATATATATATATATATATATATATATATATATAACATCATTGTATTTTTAGAATAATACAAAAAACAAAATAATCATATTACAAAATCAACATGTTTTAAATGATTTTTAACTTTTTAAAACCAGAAACAATAGCTATTTGGAGTGAGACCTATATGCTACCCGTTCATTGCATTCCGCACATGCGCTGTCCAGAAGCCGAATGGCCAAGCCCGAGACGGACACGGAAAGTAGCCAAATTCCACTTGGACTAGTTACTGCCGGTGTGTATACGTATGTGCTGCACAAAAAGGAGAATTCGTACGTGCGGAAGCCGCACGGTGGAGAGGACAAGCCGAAGGAACGAACGCCGAGTTGGGATGGCTACAGCCTCGATGACGAATTTGCTGCGCCCGCTAGCGGTGGCGCTGAAGCACCACTTCTCGCCCTCCCCGGTGCGCGTTGTGAGGTGGGAGGACACGGGCGGCGCAGCCGGCGCGTGCTCCCTGACGACGTCCTACGGGTCCTACCAGATACGGGGCCCGAGGCCGGAGGTCGAGTTCGAGAGGAGGAGCCCACCGCCCACGAGAGCTCACTCGACGGCGTTTCGCCGCCGTCCTCCGCAGCCGCGACGCCTGCCGCGCCCCCATCCGCGAGATGCTCTCCACGCTCGACCCCGCCGCGGGCGACTGGTATGAACCCGCGCTCCGTTTTGCCGCCGACGATGTTGTCAGCCAGGTGCATGAGAGCGGGAGGTGATCCCGAGGGCGGGCAGATGCGCGGGCACGCCTTCGACATATCTCTGTCCAGGAGAGCATCATGTACGTCAAGTCGCAGGCGCTGCTGCTGGCGTGCGAGGAGGCTGCGGCGGCGATGCCTTTCCAGCCCGGCTAGGCCCCGGACATGCGCTGTGCCGTCTGCTTGGAGGGCTTGCCGGCCGGTGACCCCGCGTTTACCTGCCTTCCTGCGGCCACACGTTCCACCGAGGGTGCATAGCCTCGTGGTCCGACGTGACATGGTCGGATGCCTCACTGACATGGAGAAGCAATTTCGAATTAGATAGGGGAAAATGACCGATCGACCTTTGTTTGATAGATATGCGCGCGGATCATCAATCATGTGCCATGAGCCCTAGCTTTAACAACAGAGCGTTCGTTACCGGTAGTGCCCATGTTTTGTAAAAAAAAAATGTTTGATAAACCTAGCATTACCCAGTATGCATACTTTTTGAGAGACAATGCATTGGAGTAAAAAATGTGCTTAGAGCTCTTCTAAGCGGTAATGCATTGGAATGGATCAACTCTTACACTAAGGTGGAGTACTCTCTTTCAATAGTTCGTCCTAAGATGTTACACATTTTTTAGTACTAAGTCTAAATTACACATTCGAATTTTGTAAAAAAAAAGTCCACTTAACACCATCAACTATAAAAATTGGGTCAATTTACATCCTAAGGCGGTTTTAAAATACTGTTTTGATGATATGGATCATAGTCTAAGGTGTAGTTTTTACCATATTGATAGCCGTGTCATCAGATTTTGCTGACGGGATTCAACTCAAGGAGAGTGACATCCACATATCATTGGCCTCTTTCTTACCCCTCTCCCTAGAATCTGCCGTATTTGCTTGATCGGCAAGGCTATCCATCAGTCTCTCCAATGCGTGTAGAGCTTCTTCCGCTTTGCGCACATTGTGGAGAAGAACCAGGGTGAGGGATGTTTCCCTTTCTTGAGCGGCAGCGAGACGCCTCCGTCGACGGCGGATGATGAGGTCGAGCTGACGGATGCAAGAAAGTCGGGGAAGGAGAGCAGGGCGTGTGCGGAGAAGCTGCTCCAGATGCAAATTGCTGGCCGCCTGTGTAAGGTTCCGGCCGAACAATTCGTGATGAACAGATGAGAGGAAGGAGATGATCACAAGAATAGTAGAATCCATATTGTACGTACGTAGAAGAGACCTGGATTAGGCGCGCATATTTAACCTTTAGCATCGTATACCCAAACATTAATGATATAGACACTTCATATAACGATCGAGAGACGTTAATTAGACGATCGAAACACGAAGCGTTCTGGCAATGGAAACACGTGCGAAGCATTAATGATATAGACGCTTCGTATAACGATCGAGAGACGTTAATTAGACGATCAAAACACGAAGCGTTCTGGCAATGGAAACACGCGCGAAGCGTTCTGGCATGAAGCTTATCACAGACGGTTTTTTATACAAAACCGTCTGTGATAATTCACAGACGGTTTTTAGTTAAAAACCGTCTGTGATAATGACTAAGGCATTTATTGCGCTGCTCAGACCGCATCTGTCTTCATTTCGATCCAGATCTAGCCACTGCTGCATGCGCACTTTTTCACTCGGGAGGAAGCTAGGCGATTTCTGGCCAGTTAATTTGGTGGGAAGAGGCAGAGATTGAGCTTTGAAGATTCAGACTTTCCTGGTTGCTCTAGATATGGTTAGTAATGAAATTTATTTTTTCTTTAATTGCATTACAATTTAGGTCTAAGTAATCCATGAGTGGTTATTGAAGATGGTTAATTTGCAAAATTGTTGGTTATATAATAGCTGTTGTGTTTGTAATATGAATTGAGCTAGCAAATTAAGTCTCAATATAATAAATGTGGCCGGTATATATGTAGTTATAATTAGTTAATCTAGATTTTAATACTAAGTTGTTATATATGTACGTAACGTAGGACCGAAGCTGGATGTATGCCGCGAGCCGTGTGAGTGAAGAGTACATTAATGGCGTTTCTGCTTTTATAAGAGCCGCCGAGGAGGATATGTTGAATAAGGGGGTGGAATATATGTGCTGTCCATGCACTGACTGCGAGAATTTGAAGATGTTTAAGAACCGAGGGCAAATTGAAGCGCACTTGATTCGGAGGGGTTTCAAAAAGGATTATACGTGTTGGACCAGTCATGGCGAAGTGAATGATCATATGCCGCCGGATGACATCGCCGGTGAAGTGAATGATATGCCCCCGGATGACATCGCCGGTGAAGTGAATGACATGCCGCCGGCTGATGTCGATTGTGGCTCGGATTCGGATAGGTTGCACGATGATAATCTAGATCAGATGCTTCGCGATGTAGAAGAGAACTATGATGAGAGAGAGAGTATATTAAATTCCGTGGCTTGATGGAGGACTCAGAGAAACCTTTGTACACGGGCTGCAAGTACATGAGGTTGTCGGCCGTGCTTGAACTGTTGAAATTGAAGGCAAGCAACGGTTGGTCCGACAAGAGTTTCACGGCGCTGCTAGGTCTTTTAGCGGACATGCTTCCGGAGGGAAATGAGTTGCCTAAAACCACGTATAAAGCCAAGAAGGTACTTTGTCCGTTGGGAATGGAAGTAGAAAGAATACATGCATGCCCGAACGACTGTATCCTCTACCGTAAAGAGTATGCAAACATGCATGTATGTCCGGTGTGCAACACATCCCGATACAAACGTAACAATCAATCAGATGATGGCGAGGGAACAGAGGCGAAGAAAGGACCTCCTGCTAAGGTGGCATGGTATTTTCCTATAATTCCCCGTTTGAAAAGGTTTTTTTGCAAATCCAAAGGAGGCAAAACTGCTGCGTTGGCACTCGGAGGAGCGCAAGAAGGATGGAATGATAAGACACCTTGCTGATTCCGCGCAGTGGAGAAACATCGATAGGAGTTTTGCAGAGTTTGGTGCAGAACCAAGGAATATAAGGTTTGGACTGAGTACAGATGGAATGAATCCTTTCAGTAGCATGAGCAGCCGACATAGCACATGGCCCGTGACTCTCTGCATCTATAACCTTCCTCCTTGGTTGTGTATGAAGCGAAAGTACATTTTGTTGTCGATACTTATCCAAGGGCCAAAACAACCTGGGAATGATATCGATGTGTTCCTAGCACCGTTGGTGGAAGATCTAAAAGTGCTGTGGAACGAAGGGGTACAGGTATGGGATGCATACAAACGAGAGAACTTCACTCTGCGCTCCTTATTGTTCTGCACCATAAATGATTATCCTGCCCTTGGTAACCTATCGGGCCATAGTACAAAAGGTGCCAAAGCTTGTACTCACTATTTAGATGGTACTGAGAGTGTGTGGCTGAGACACTCACGCAAAACCGTCTACATGCGTCACCGTCGGTTCCTTCGGAGGGCTCACCCATACCGCAAGATGAAGAAACAATTTGACGGAGAGAAGGAAGACGGTTCAGCTCCAAGGCATTTAAGGGGACACGAGGTTTATGATATGGTTAAGGATTTAGATGTTGTCCTCGGAAAGGGACGTAAATTGAGGGCTCATGAGAAGAACACCTGGAAGAAGAGATCAATATTTTGGGACTTACCTTATTGGGAGTACCTAGATGTTCGTCACTGCATCGACGTCATGCACGTAGAAAAGAATGTGTGTGACAGCTTGATTGGTCTCTTACTGAACATCCGTGATAAAACAAAGGACGGTGTCAATGCACGTCTTGACTTGGCTGACATGGACATCAGGCCTGAGTTAGCACCGACAAGCACTGATAATGGACGAACGTACCTTCCCCCTGCGTGTTACACTCTATCCAAGGCTGAGAAAACAGAACTGTGTCAGTGCTTGCATGGTGTCAAAGTTCCGTCTGGTTACTCCGGCAACGTGAAGAAACTTGTTTCGATGCAAGATTTGAAGTTAAATGGCATGAAGTCTCATGATTGTCATGTGCTGATGACACAGATGCTCCCTATTGCAATTAGAAATATTTTGCCGATCAAAGTCCGAGAGACAATCATGAGGCTATGTTATTTCTTTAACACAATTGCTCAGAAGGTCATCGATCCCGAAGGACTAGATGCTCTGTAGGACGAGGTGGTGATGACTCTATGTCACCTTGAAATGTATTTCCCTCCTTCGTTTTTTCGATATCATGGTCCATCTCATTGTTCACGTTGTGTGGGAGATAAAAATGTGCGGGCCCGTATTCCTACGTAGCATGTACCCATTTGAGAGGTTCATGGGAATTCTCAAGTCCTACGTACATTCTCGGCCGGAGGGCAGCATCGTCGAAGGTTATGCAAGCGAAGAGGTTATTGAGTTTTGTGTCGATTATATGGCTCAGATTCAACCGATAGGTGTCCCTCAATCTCGTCGTGAGGGGAGGCTGAAGGGTCTCGGAACTATCGGAAGGAAAGCAATCACTCCGGATATGGACACATACACTCAAGCCCATTTCACGGTGTTGCAACACATGACTGAAGTGGCGCCTTATGTGGACCAGCACAAGGATGTGCTTCGGCAACAAAATCCAGAGCGGCCAGATGTTTGGATCATGAGACAACACAACCGTCGGTTCAACCAATGGTTGAAGGAGCAAATCGCTAGGAGCTCACCGAGTGAGACGCTAACATGGTTGGCAAAAGGGCCAACATTTATAGTTGTGACATGGCAAGGATATGACATAAATGGGTACACATTCTATACGCAGTCTCAGGATGTCAAGAGCACTAACCAGAACTGTGGTGTCCGCATAGATGCATTCAGTACCGATGGGTCGAGAAACTCGTACTATGGCTTCATAGAAGAGATTTGTGAGCTCGACTATGTGGTTTTCAAGATCCCCTTATTTCGCTGTCGTTGGGTGCATCTCCCACAGGTGAAGGTTGACAAGTACGGTTTCACGATCGTGGACCTTCAACGTGTCGGGTACAAAGACGAACCATTCGTACTCGCCAATCAAGTTGTTCAAGTTTTCTATGTAACCGACCCGGCAAATAAGAAACGCCATGTAGTTCTTCATGGAAAAAGGAGAATTGTCGGAGTGGAGAATGTAGTGGACGAGGAGGAATACAATCAATTTGACGAGTTACCTCCTTTTGGAAATGGCATAAGGGTCGACGATGAACAACGTGACGAAACTAGTTACGTACGCATTGATCATGATGAAGGGCTAATTTTTAAAGGAAATAATTAAGCAAGTACAATAAGAATGTATATGTGAAAATGTGTGACAATTTTGAGATGTATATGTGAAAATGTGTGATGTAGTCAATTTTGAGATGTATATGTGAAAATGTGTTACAAAATGTATATGTGAAAATGTATATGTGTATTGGCATTTATGTATATGTGTGATGTACATGTGATGGTTGATATGAATGCAGCTGGTTGGTGTTGTATATGAATGCAGCTGTTTGGTGGTGGATATGAATGCAGCTGTGGTTATTGGTGTTGTCTTAATAACTACAGTCGCAAAGGCTTATCACAGACGGTTCTGAACTTAGAACCGTCTGTGATAACCTCCCTATATATACCCTCTGGCTAGGGTTTTCCCTGTGTTCTGCGCAGTTATTCGATCTAGATCTAATTAAATCCCGAGCCCGTCGTCGCCTCCGCCTCCCCGAACCCTCGTCGGCCGCCTCCCCGAGCCCCTCGCCGGCCGCCTCCCCCGAGCCCCTCGTCGAGCCCGTCGCCGGTCGCCTCCGCCTCCCCGAACCCTCGTCGGCCGCCTCCCCGAGCCCCTCGCCGGCCGCCTCCGTCGAGCCCGTCGCCGGCCGCCTCCCCCGACCCCGTCGCCGGCCGCCTCCCTCGAGCCCCTCGTCGAGCCCGTCGCCGGTCGCCTCCCCCGAGCCCCTCGTCGAGCCCATCGCCGGTCGCCTCCCCCGAGCCCCTCGTCGATTACCGTCTGCATTGTGAGCACTTTCTGTGATGGACTAGGGTTTTGAGTATTGTGAGCAGTTTCTGTGATGGACTATGGTTTTGAGCATTGTGAGCATTGTTTACTGCAGTAGCTTAATTAGTTTGCTATTTGGTACATATTACATTGGTACATTGTTTACTGCAGTAGCTTAATTAGTTTGCTATTTGGTACATTGTTTACTGCAGTAGCTTAATTAGTTTGCTATTTGGTACATACTACATTGGTACATTGTTTATTGCAGTAGCTTAATTAGTTTGTTATTTGGTACATATTACATTGGTACATTGTTTACTGCAGTAGCTTAATTAGTTTGCTATTTGGTACATTGTTTACTGCAGTAGCTTAATTAGTTTGCTATTTGGTACATACTACATTGGTACATTGTTTATTGCAGTAGCTTAATTAGTTTGCTATTTGGTACATATTACATTGGTACATTGTTTACTGCAGTAGCTTAGTTTAATTTGCTATTTGGTACATACTACATTGGTACATTGTTTACTGCAGTTGCTTAATTAGTTTGCTATTTGGTACATATTACATTGGTACATTGTTTACTGCAGTAGCTTAGTTTAATTTGCTATTTGGTACATACTACATTGGTACATTGTTTACTGCAGTTGCTTAGTTTACATTGGTACATATTATATTGCTTGTTGTGTTAGTATATAGTATATAGTATAGGCACATAACCCCTCTCTCTGTCCACATCACCCCCTCCCTTCTCCCCCTTCCCTCTACTCCTCTCCTCTCTTCCTAACATTGAGCATCATGTTTCACTTTTCTTGCTTCCTCATCTTATCATGTTTCACTTTTCTTACTTCCTCATTTAGTAGCGGGACGGCCAAGATTAATCTTGTACAACCCTACAATTTGAGAGCACAAATTAACCAATCAAGAACCACTCTAGTGTATATGCCACATAGACCTTCAAGGGGCATGAAGTAAGTGACACACTCGAGTGTTCCCGTTCAATGAACCGGATACACTAGTTTGTGTCATTTGCTTCATAGAACTTTGTTTAGAGACCTTGTAGTAATAGTATATGCCGACTACTGCCGAGATGTGATGTCCACTCCCACAATCCATCTTTTTCCTTCTTAAATGCAAGGCAATTTTATTACAAAAGTGCAAAAAAAGGACATTCCCAGATTCTTCGTGAGCAGCCACATAGCCGACTTCTTCGGTGAGCGACTATCCATCTGCTTCTTCCCACTCCTTTTCTTCATCTCTGGTCTCTGGATCACGTACGCCAGTAGCGATGATTCTTTTTTTTTGCACTTTTGTAATAAAATTGCCTTGAGTTTTGCGGGAAAAAGAAGGATTGTCGGGGTGGAGAATGTTGTGGATGAGGTTCCCAGATAAAGAAATCTTGCGATTGTTGCAAAAGATACATGGACCATTTGGGTGGAAAGATGAAGCGTTTCGTCAGGCGCATAACTGCCAATTCGAAGCATAGCATAGCATCCGAGACACATCCGAGGTCTGCTGCTGTGTCTTGAGGAATGCCAAGAGCTGGTATTCAGATGGAGCATAGCATCCGAGGCACATCCGAGGCCTGCTGCTGTGTCTTGAGGAATGCCACATCTGAAGACCAGCTGCTGGCATTCCTCAAGACACAGCAGCAGACCTCAGATGTGCCTCGGATGCTATGCTATGCTTCGAATTGGCAGTCATGCGCCTGACGAAACAGTTCATCTTTCCACCCAAATGCTCCATGTATCTAGCCAAAAAACAGCAAATGAAGCAAGTGACCTAATCTAGTGTTCCCGTTCAATGAACCGGATACACTAGTTTAGGGACTTTGCTATTTGGTTTATAGTATTAGCAACTAAAGTAGGTGCTAAGATAGGCACATCACCCCCTCTCTATGTCCATATCACCCCCTCCCTTCTCCCCCTCCCCTCTACTCCTCTCCTCTCTTCCAATTCAATATGATCACTTTCTCATCTTATCTTAATAGACCCATAAAATGAGCAACATGTCACCCGCGCATTCTTCAACATCATCGCCGGAGGCGTCCGCTCCAACATCAAGACGCCAAGGAAGAGGGCTATCGAAGAAGCCTGAGGGCCGATAGACCATCACAGCGGTAAACGCATCTGGGGTCCCTATCCTTCCTCAAAAAGCGGTAAACGCATTCCGAAGCCAGGTCGGAATAGTTGCACGAGAACGAATTGAGATCACATACAATTTGTGGAAGAACGTGCCTGACACTCGGAAACGTGAGCTGTGGACCAAAATTTTGGCATCGTTCGAGTTCCCAGAAGAACACCTACACGCCGTGCAACGACAAACCTACCAAGCGGCGTGCAAAGCATGGAAGAACTTCAAGAGCACGCTTGTCAAGAAATACGTGGAGACGGACGAAACGCCTTTGCATAAATACCCATTCTTGGAACCACAATGGGAAGAGTTCGAGGCGATGAAGACGTCCGAAGATTTCAAAAGTACAAGTGCGGCGCACAAGGCCCTCCAGGCAAAAAACACACACCCCCACAGACTTGGCACAGCTGGGTATGCGGGTAAAATCCCGCAGTGGAGGAAGGAGGATGACCTGGCAGCTGCACAGGACATCGCCCCGCCGTTTTCCAATATCCCGGATGACCGCACTCGAAATTGGATTAGAGCAAGGTCATCTACAACGACATCGGGGGACGTCTCCTTTCGAAACCCTGCAGACCAGCAAGTGTCCCAGCGCCTGGTAAGATATCGATAGAACTACGTAGCTTGTAATTACTCCACAACTTCGTACGAATTGAAATAACATTTCGTGCTCTTGCAGGAAGAGCTGAGTTTTGAATCTACCCTGGGATCATTCCTGGGAACAAGGGAGAATGATATGCTCTCCGTGGCCCTGGGAAACAAGGAGCACCCGGGTCGTACGAGAGGCCTTGGGCTTTACGTTCCTTGGAAACATGGTTTCCAAGATGACTCCGGAATGTATCGGCGTAGGAAGAGAAACAAAGCCGAGCGTGACGCACAACTACGAGAAGAGATCAAGGAATCTCTTAAAGAGGAGCTACTGGATTCGCTGGCTGATGTAATCAGAGATGAGGTGCGGAAACAGACAGAAAGTCAGTAGGCCACCACCGCCGCTGCTATGCTAGCTAGCCCTCACAACCGTCCGAGTAGCTGCGCGTCCAATCCGACGCAAACCCAGTCCAAATTTCCTGTGGACGACATCCTGGTAATAATTATTACCTCTCGAATGCTTGCTCCATTGGTAGGCCTATTCGAGTAGCTAATTTTGTATCGTTATGTAGGAACCTACGAAGTGCAAGCTCCAAGTGAGATATGGCTCCATTCCCTTGTACGCTGCTTGGGGCCAGGCATATTCGTCTAGTAACGGGGCCATGGTGCACGGTCAAGCTTTAGCGCCAGACTTCGCAAAAGTTAATGTGGATGGTGTGTATGTCAATTTTGAGGTGGTCCCGCTACCGAAGCCCCCCAACGACGAGATCGTGACTCTAGGACAGGCCATTGGAACATTCATCCAGTGGCCCAAAAGCGACATCTCCCTGGAGGCTTCTTCACCGGTGGCAGGACCAGAGCAACATGCACTGGTGCCATCTCCATTACAAGACCAGTCGGTTCCCCCACCGGTGGCAGGACCAGAGCTACATGCACTGGTGCCATCTCCATTACAAGACCAGTCGGTTCCACCACCGGATACTGCACCGGTGCTATCTCCACGGGTCCTATTCTCGCCAGAGCAACTTGCACCGCTGCTACCTTCAAAGTCAACTGTCGTGAAGTCGAGCTATAGCCGAGGCAGCAAAGCCAGCAAGGGCAAAGCAAAGAAGACCAATGATGATATTCCGTACCTACCTTTGGCCCGCAAATTCGTGCTTGGCAAGCCGTTGCTCGAGCAAAAAGACCTCCAAAAGCTACCACATAGTTGCATGCAATTGCACACGTGGTATATGCAGCAGTCCAATAAGCCAGAGGGAGAATGGACCTCAAGTATCACTGTCAAATTCACGTCGGATGATTTCCACCATAGTCTTCAAGAGTGTATGTTCGTGGTCGCCTTTGAGGATTTATTCGATCTGTTCACGCTCAACGCTCTTGACGTCTCAATCATTCGATACTGGACACTGTAAGTGTGTACAATCACAGTCTCCGTTAATGTCATACCGATAAATGCCATATCTAATTTTTTGCTTTCGTGTGTATATATATAGACACATGCTGATTAAAGCTAGATTATCCAACTCATCAGCTGGTTTCTTGGACCTACACTTGGTCGCCAAGGAAACCATCGACCAGGATACACCCCTCGTCCAGAGGTACATTGCATCAGGACTGCTGGGTTGCCGCAATAAGGAATATGTACTTATGCCCTTCCATCAGAACTTTCATTGGATTTTAATAGTAATTGTACCAAAATGGAACAAGGTATATTACCTTGATTCCCTAAGTAAGAATAAAATGGACTTCACAGTTGTCAGCCAAGTAATCGATAGGTAAGCACATATTGCCCATACATATCTACATTGTACTCTTTGTTTCCTTCCGAATGATTAAGGTTAACTTTTTCGAATTACGTAGGGCGTTCGCGACGTACATTGAAAAGGGAGGTGACTCGAAGCGCGGGGCCAAAGGCCTGCTGACACATGTTCAAGATTTTAAGGTATTCGCTATTTCACATTAATTAATCCTATGCAACAGTTGGTACTAATGCCTCTTGAACTAACACATTCCATTTTTTGCAGTGCCACCAGCAGCAGCCGGGCAACACATGTGGATACTACGTTTGCCAACATATAGAACTACTCCTCGATTCCTCGAGGCTCACCAATCCCAATGTTTGTCACTCTTCCCATAATTACTTCATACTTATCACGTTACATATATACGCACATTGATATTCCTATCGACAGACTCCGTCCATCCCGTCAACTGCATTGAAACAGTCTGATCTTGGAGGGTTTCAAGGAGAGTTGGCGTACTTTTTGCTGACTCAAGTCATAAAGTCAAGAGGACGGTTCCACTGC
This sequence comes from Dendrocalamus latiflorus, assembly GCA_017311315.1. Classification (NCBI taxonomy): domain Eukaryota; kingdom Viridiplantae; phylum Streptophyta; class Magnoliopsida; order Poales; family Poaceae; genus Dendrocalamus; species Dendrocalamus latiflorus. The sequence continues at coordinate 22,630,330 of CM029637.1, forward strand.
GCACCATGATTTCTTATTGGTCTTATCACTAAGTGCAAATGCAGTGTAGATCTTTTGTAACTGTGCATTTGTTAATGGATATTTCATTTCAATTCAATTAATCGATTTGCGAAATGGATGCATGCTTTATGTTTGTGAAATGAAGTGGGATGTCAATTGGATGTTTTATGTCTGTGAAATGTATCTAAAAGGAAATGAGATGTGTGAATTGTATGTTTTTGTCTGTGATTATCTGCTTGTTTCAGAGGGCATGGCTAGCATTTTCTTAGGCTAGCCAATAACAGAAATGTATGTAGGGGTCGAAGGGAATATCACAGACGGTTTTTGAGTAAAAACCGTCTGTGATAGGTGATAATCACAGACGGTTTTTACTCAAAAACTGTCTGTGCTAATCAGCTATCACAGACGGTTTTTAACTAAAAACTGTCTGTGATAGCTGATAATCACAGACGGTTTTTACTCAAAAACCGTTTGTGCTAATCAGCTATCACAGACGGTTTTTACTCAAAAACCGTCTGTGATAACTGATAATCACAGACGGTTCGAAAACCGTCTGTGATGACCTTTGATTATCACTGACCCATAAATACAGACGGTTCACAAAACCGTCTGTGATGACGTTTTCGAACCGTCTGTGATGACCTTTTCTGTAGTAGTATGTACAATATTACTATATGAGTAAATTTGTATTTCCTGTAGGAAATCTATAAGAAAATGAAATCAATGCTTGTTAGTACTTTGTATGAGCTCTTAATATTGTATTCTATGCTTGTTTGGTTGTATCAGTTAGATCTATGTTTGTCTGGTTGTACCGGTTAGATCTTGACAATTTCAATGCATTTGACATCATTAGTTATATTGACTATTGAATCACATTGTGTCTCGATATTTTTTACACTACCGGTTCGGCAGTTCACCCCGGGTTGTTCTAATTCCTGGTTCGCCACTGCCTCTCCCCCCATCCTCTTTCTTGTTCACGTCATCCTCCCCCTCTCATTTGGATCACTGTTAGCAAAAATGGATAATATGGTTGCCAATATGGGAAAAACCACCTTAAGTTGGATCACTGTCAGTAAACTGCCTTAGGATGTAAAGTTGGACTGGTTTTTTAAGTTTGGGTTGTATTTCAGGAGGGTAAGTTTTTTTGTAAAATTCAAGGATGTAAAATTAACTTATTTTTTGAACATAAGACAGGAGTTCTACCTAGAGGTTAATGCATTGGAGATGACCACATAATCTTGAGGTTCGTCACCCTTGCTATATATGTATGCAAAATCTGTTGAATGTGATATTTTCTGAGGTGTGTGGTTACTCTTACCTGAAACTACTGCGGCATGTAACTTTGTAATCGCACGAAATTCAGGCCCACCGTCTACAAGAATAGACAAAACATGAATAGACAAAACAAGAAAAGATTTAACAAAGGTGGCTAGCTACAAGGCTTTTCTAGCTTTTATGAAACCTGCAAACGCTAAAACATTTGGTGCTATTACTTTTCAGCGGTAGAATCTAAAGGTTTGTAAGAGGCAATGGAGATCTGACAATCCAACAAATCCAGCATCAAGCAAGAGCAGGGCTCAAACTCACATTTTTATTAAAAAAACATGGGAGTGTTTATACAAAATTCGACTGTTTTTTAGGGTAAAAACAGTCAGATTTTGAGCCGTTAGATGGAGATCTAACGCCCTAGATCATTTTTTTTGGAGGGGGTCATTTTTTTGGAGGGGGGCTTGTATGGGTAGATCCGTTGGATGGAAATCTAACGCTTCAGATCAATCTGACTGTTTTTGTCCTCAAAAACAGTCGAATGTTGTATAGCATTACTCAAAAAACATAACCAATGAAATTTGACAATGTTATAGGGGTGACCCTACTGGGCTTAAAGATAGATCCAATAAGGTATATAAAAAGATGTGTATAGGTCTAGCATAGTACTGTACTATAGAAGGTATTATTGTAATCGGGTCTTGTGGCCAGATATATAGACAGTCTGGGCAAAGAAGGAGGCCAAACTAATTCATTTTCCCACACTCACTCCACTAGTCCCTTTCTACTGTTTGATCTGTAACCACAACAGTTGGCGCTGTCTATGAAGAACGATGAACAAGCTGCGAGCAAGAGAAAAGCAATGGCGCCGAAAAAAGCAACGTTGACAACCAAGCGAAAGAGGAGTATGGCAGCAGCGACTGCTGAGGCCAGCGTGCAAAGGCCAGTGGTTGAAGACCCGCCGGCCCTATGGCAGTTGACACACTGGTGCCACGGCCAGCGAGCGGTTCGCATCGATGCGGGAGGCCGGCTCCGATGCTAGAGCTGGCATGACCGTCAACCACGACGCCCACGCCACAGCTACGACCACGACGCCTGCACTACGACTGTCGACCACGACGCCCGTGCCACGGCCGCCGACCACTGCGCCCGCGCAGGCACGACCATGGACCTCGACACTCGCATCGACATATCCATCGACCATGGTGCTCGTGTCGTCCCCATCATCAACCGCTATGCCTACCACATCAACACGCCTACTAACTCTATCATCCAAGCTGTCTTCGCTAACAACATCATGGTGAGCACCTCTGCATCGGCAGACCCCGCTACATGAGCAATGGAAGGCATGCTAGTGGTGACTCTCGAAATGTTGTGGCGCGAGCTGGCAGACCTCTGGAGTGTCATGCGGGAGATGCAAGAGGCTTAGGTCAATAAACACCCACAGCAACAATGGCGGAGGTCACGGTCGAGAGCGCCAATAGCCACGAAGCCCCTACTCCCACTCGCAGTACACTCCGACGCATGGATCCAGAGTATCCTCTGTCCGCTAGCCTGCAGTAGGCTGCGTGGCCGAAAGACTTCAAAATGCCCACCGTCGAGCCATTCTAGGGTGATATGGACCCTTAGCAGTTCGTACGTATCTATGAAACGGCCATCGAAGCATTCAGAGGTGATGACTCCACAAAGGCGAAGGGATTGCCGCTTGACCCTTCAAGGGATAGCGCTCTCCTAGTTCTTCACCCTCGCACCAAACTACATATACGTGTGGAAGCAGATCCGAGACCGCATGTACAACAATTTTCAAGGAAACTATGTCGAGCGAGTGGATGCTGACAAGCTTTTTGCCATCAAGAAGAAATCTTTAGAGAAGCTCAAAGAGTATTTCTAGTGCTTCGCAAAGGTCTGCTGCCAGGTCAATGATGTAAACGAGACCACTATCGTCTATGCAGCAATACAAGGTCTTCGCCCGGGGCTGTTGGCTGAATACAACGTGCACAACCTATAAAATCGGTTTAGGAAGAGCAGAAGAGAATGCACAGTGGCATCGGGGTGATGCCTCCGAGTCAAAGCACGTGCCAAATAGAGCTGAAGAACCAGTGCCACAAATACGTCTTTGACATCGAGGTGGGGGTGACAACAACAACACCTCAGCCGAATGGGGGCATGGCTGTAGGGGCTGAGGTCACAGAAGAGGCTATGGTCGTGACGGTGGCAGACACGGGCATGAGGATGGGCAATAGCAGGGCCTCTGGTGTGAGGTACACGGTTACAGAGACCACCTCACCCGATGCTACACTACCATCGCAACGCTTCGGGAGAGCGTCATCAGGGACAGAGCACTCGAGGCTAGAGCGCCGATGGTGGCACATGTCCAGTAGCCCCACGAGGACCACCTGGTCCAAGCTAACCCCACTGCTTTGTGTATATAGGCCCTTGACGGCAGACCACACTGGGTCATCAATGCTATCACAGGCGGTTCGTCTTTAGAATTCTCATCTGAATAGCATAGAAAGGCCTACACCCATCGGCTACACCACGTCGCCGCATATCCCGCCCAAATGCCCCCGACTAGGCACAGGCTAACATCACATTCACGATGGCCAATGTGGCGGGCATCGACTTCCCTCACCAGGACCCCTTGGTGGTCCAGGCCAATATCGTAGGGTGCGATGTCAAGCGCATTCTAGTCAATGGGGGCAGCTTCGCGGACATCTTGTTTGCCAGCGCCTTCAACCAGATGAGCATCCCCCGAAGCAGGCTTCAACTGTCAGCTCTCCTACTCCAGGGTTTTGGGGCCATCCACTACGGGCCCTAGGCCAGGTGCAACTCTAGGTTCTTTTGGCAAGCATGACCAGGTGACAAGTGAGGACATAACTTTGACGTCGTTAATCTCCCGTACTCATACAATGCCATCCTAGGAAAGGCCACACTCAACACTTTCAGAGCAGTATCGCATCACAATTTCCTATGCATGAAGCTGTCGGGTCCGTATGGCATCATCACCGTGTACGGAGATCAGGATCTCGCCCGTCGAATAGAACTGGGCTCGCAAGGTCCCCTCCACAAGGTGCACGCTGTTAGCGACACCCTCACCAGACCCGTACTATCATCACCGTCAGCACCGGCGTGGACACCCAACCCAAGCCCGACAACGACGTCAAAAGGGTCCCTCTACATGACACGGACGCTTCGTAACAAGTTTCCATTGGCTAGGGCCTCCCCTCGGAGGTCAAGTAGGAACTCCTTTGAGTCCTTCACACCAACACGGACGTCTTCGCATTGTCACTAGCCGACATCACGGGGGTAGACCGCTCCATCATTGAACACAACCTGGTAGTGCGCCTTGACACCAAGTTGGTCAAATATATACTATGATGCATGTCCCTCGAGTTCCAGTAGGCTACCAAGACGAAGGTCGCCAAGCTGCTCGAGGCCAGCGTTATCCGCGAAGTGCACCATCCAGAATTGGGGCCTCCAGAGCCAATCGAAAGCCCACGTCCCCAGGCGAGGGAGGAGGAGACACACGAGCACGCTTCACCACTCCCGCTACGGGGGATGCCTCGCGGATTGGTGAGTCCAGAGCCACACCCTCCCTGTCACCCGCAACACCCTCTCCCATGGCTACAGGAGATGCTCCAGCCTGCCTTGCTGCTTAAGCGACTGGGAAGGCCTCGCAGCTCGACGAATCCGAGGCCACCCCTTGGGTGGCGTCTGCGACATCCTCTCCTATGGCCCACTCGGAACCTCCGCCCTCACCACCATCATCACCCGGGCCTCCCACGGGGCTCGCACCACCGGTGGATCCCAAGCTACCCATCCAATCGGCCTGCTCGCCATCAAGGTTCGAGTACGCATAGTCTATAGACTTTGACTCGCTGGTCGCAACGGTCTCCTCCGACCCACCCGCTTCAGCTAGTAGACGGGGTGTTGAGCATAGCAGCTCGAGCACGAGGGGAGAGCCAGCACCGCAACACGAAGGGGACACATCTGCTCTAACGCCATCGCGCGGACGTGGCTGGGAACTGCTGGGCGCAGGACGACTTGAGATGGGGCTGCCGAGAACTTCGCACACTCGATTCATTCGAGCGAAGTTTGATGTCAATGATGCTCGAAGGCTGTGCTCCTTTGCAACGTACAACCCAAGGAAGACGGCCGCAGCATCCTCGACATCCTCCAGGGTCAGCGCTGCTATGAGTGGTCAACAGAGTCACCAACGAGCCACCACAAAACAAACACAAAAAGGATGGGGCAAAAGTTCTTACTTGGAGTGGCCGGCTTCAGCACCGACGAGACGTTGGGACACAGACATTCATCGTGAGTGGGGCCAGATTTCACATGCCATAGATGGGAAAATGGGGACACGTCGAACATGTAATACTCCTTCACGAGGTTGCGCATGTTGAATCGGAGAGCGACCCCAAATAACCTTGGAGCGTGCTGCTCATCTTCACGGTCAAGCATCTTCGATGGAGACATTTGTAACATCCTGAAAATTTAAGTTTGAAAAATGTGGAGTTCCTGAATTATTCTTGCAATACATTTTATTTGAACTTGAAGTTTATGGTATTCTTCTAAAATTTGGTAGAGTTTCCATAAAGTTAAAAGGTCAAGAAAGAAATAAACATGTTTAAATATTAGAAAGATGAAATCTAAGATAAGAATCTGAAAAGATGATCCATAGAAGTAAGAAAGAAATTTGGCTTAGAACATAAAATATCATTTCTGAAAATAATGGCATGAATAACAATGGAATCAAGTAAATTAAATACCAACATTAGTTGAAAATATTTTTATTAAGTCCAAAATGTCATCAGGAACTTCTGTGAATTTTCCTAGAATTTTTGGATGTCTTTTCATATTTTTCTAAGCTTATTGGGATTTTCTGGCAATTTCTAAAAAGCTAAAATCAAAATCAGGAAAATTCAAACCTCAACCCACTCCTCTGGCCGCCACTTGGACGGCCAGGATCAACCCATGTCGCCCGGCTGATCCCGCCTCTCCCTTTCCCCTGCTCGCCACGTGGGCGGCCGTGATTTCCCCTTCCCCACGCCCCGGCCCATCTGGCCCATCTGCCCCACTTAACCGCACCCGCCGCCCGATCAGCCTCCCCCGCCACGCGGCTTCATCCGCACCGTCACGCTTTTCCCTCCCCTCTCCCGCTGACCGGTGGACCCGCCTTGTCAGAGGCGTCTCCTTCCTCCCCCATCTCCTTCTCTCTGCGCGGAGGCATCCTCTTTCTTCCCCGTGGCACGCATGCGCCCGGGAGCGGCCGCCCGCTGCCTGACGCGTCCTCTCGTGTGCGCGGCGCAAAAGGTTGCCCGGGAGGACCACGCGCGCTAGGAATCCCGCTGCTGCCCCACCGCCTGCCATCGCCGCCTGCCCCGACACGACCGCTCGGGCGGGAGCGCCGTTGCCAGCTCCACCCGGCCCCTACAAGTACCCCCGAAGCTCCCATCGTCCTCCCCGCGCTCTCAGCTCTCTCCCCCTCCAGGTAATCGTGCTGTAAACCCCTTTCCACCGCCGGCGAGCCATTCTCTCCCAACTCCGGCGACCCAGCTCCCCATCGTTCCACTGCACCAGAGCCCAATTCCTCTCGCCTGAACCACCTCCGGAGCATCGCGAAGCTCTCCTGACCCTCGCCCGAGCTCCCCGTCGCCTGTGGTTCGCCGTCACCGAGCACCTCCCCGAGCCGCCGCCGCACGCCGGCAGCCTAGCTTCGGTGCCCCTCAGTCTCCGTCGCCTCCACCACCGGCACCATCGCAACCCCAGCGTCACATTTTGGCCATCACCTCCGACCCTCCGGCCACTCCTCACCGGCGACGCCACCGTCCTTCCCCGGCCTTGGACTTCCTCTGCCCGACCCCCTCCGCGAGCTAACTCAAAAGGTATAATTACCCTTATAGTGTAAGAAACACCCGAGCGCTCCCCTGGCTAGCAGCGTTAACTCTATTCCCCCCTGTTCCCTCGGCCGCGCGCGTTCGAGCCCCCGGCTCCGCAGCGCGCCGAGGTCGAACTTTTCTTTTATTTCCGCCTGACAGGTGGGCCCCACCTGTCAGTGGGGGCCAGGCCGAGCGGCTCGCTGACCATTGGGCCCCGCTAGACAGCGGCACACTGGCATGCGGACCCCACAGAATAGTAGCCGGCCCCACATGTCAGAGACACAGTACACAAGGAAATGAAATAAAAGAAAATGAATTAAAAACTCCAGTGGGACCCATATGTCAGAGTTTTCCATTTTATGGAATTTCACAGAACTGAGATTTTCAAATGGGCATAACTTATTCATTTTAACTTCAAATTAAGTGAAACAAATTTCTAAATTTATCTAAATTCAAGATCTATCCAATGGAACTAAAACCAGAAATTTTAGAGCTCATATGAATTTTTGGTGAAAATTATGGACAATTTGGGAATAATCTAGGGAACACAATAAATTTATTTAGGATGTAAAGTAAGGTTATTTAGCATGTAGTATCCGGTTATTTACTGCATGAGCAACTGATGTAGATTAAATATTTAATGAAGGTCTAATTATCAAATAAGGACATTAATAAGAAAATGTGGCTTTGGTTAAATACCCAAATTTAGTAAAGATATCCTTAAATATAATTAAGATATATGTCCAGTAATTAACACGCTGTCATTAAATAAATCTTAGAGGTAGATTTTGCGAAGCAACAAATATTAAAAATATAACCCTACGTAACAAGCTTTGCCCAAATAGCTAATAATGGTATCATTAATTAAATCTTAATACTAGATTTAGTAAATAATAATGATGAGCATGAAATAACAAGATATGGCCCATACAACTGAATCCTAATTCGAACTGAAATAGGCTTAATGAAAACTGAGGCTACATAAAATATCACCCCATAAAATGCTATACACCTAGACTCTAAAATTAACTCGGTAAGCTAAAATGCCCTGAACAATAGCACTCAACAAAATAATGCTAAGATGAACTTGTGCAGCTATTCATAGGTCTAACCTAACTCATGGAACTTCCTTGATAAATACAAAAATGATAAAAGAAATTATTAATAAAAAGGTCAAGCCTCGCTTTTCCCCAATCGGCCATGTATGGCCACCTTCCTTTCCCAAAAGCAGATAATTCCTGTAGGTACATCTTCACTTTTGATCCCTCGTATTTCTAAAATTTTTCCTCACGGTAAAGCATTCAGACAACTCGTCCTCCTGCTCAAACCCAGTTACCGCTGTGCTTACAACACATCAACCTAAATCATCCTTCTATTCTCCAACCATAATAAATGCATAATTTAAAGTAAATCGGGTATTTAAAGTGATTGGATTTATTTGGATCTCTTAAGTTATTTGTTTTTATTTGGATTCAGTCGCTTATCGCATAGTTAGAAACTGGAGTTCCGAAGAATCAATGGATCAAGCAAGACCAAGATCAAAGTACAGAAAAGACCGGCAGAGCAGTCCCCTCAAATGAGACAGCTTTGAGAGAGCACAAGACTGCGGCAAACCGCGCCAGGCGAGTCAATACTTTGATCATGTTGAACCTACATTTTCTGCAAATTATTTTGGTTTAAATTATCAAATTGCATGTTGTTATGTTATATGCAAATACATGTTAATTTAAGATTCTAGATTACATGCCTATTGTTTACCTTGAATAATATTACACATCCTTTGGAATATTTGAATATGTGAACCTTGTCGCCCTAGCAAAATTATAATAGTAACATTTCGAAAATAAGTCTCTAAATATATGCCATGCTTAGTATTGTTTAGATACTCATGGGCGCGAGAGCGCCCAAGCGTAACTTTTAATCCTGAGAAAAATTGGTTGGGCAGTCATGGTGGTAATGACTGATGTATGTTGGATATGGTTATTTTATATTTCCAAAAACTTCAAATTGCTTATTTATCTGGGCGGATGGTTCGGGGGTATGGTGCAGGGGTGCACGAGAGTGTGGTTTGTGGTAGAACCGCCCAGATACCACTAAGGACTGAATCTTGTCATGACCTCCTGTGTAAAACAATACAACCACAAGTCTGTAAAATACAACTTGGCTAAGTAAACTTATCGAAACCCCGGACTCATCTCACTGGTAGTGGATTGATGGGGCTACGCTATGGCAAGGGGCCTGAAGGGACACCAGTGGTGGGTGAAGTTTCCCAGCTGTCCTAACGTTGCGGGAAGTAGAAGCCCGAACTGCGTTAGTGGCTGTGGGAAACATCCCGCGCATAGATGGGACCCACCGCAAGTGGGCGGCTACCCATAAGGTGAGATGACAAAAAGGGCTAGATACTTTGAAAAGTCACTATGATAGTCTGCTCAACCACATGACTGAGGAATCGTGTGGGGCAACGAGTTGATTGTCTCTTGTGGTGAAAGTGTACAAACTCTGCAGAGTCAAAACTATTCAAATAGCCGTGCCCACGGTCAAGGGCGGACATGGGAACTTAACTAGATATAGTTCTATTTCAAAAACTTTGTGGGTGGTAATGGAAAAAGTGGAGGGCAGTGGAAAACCCTGATTTGAATTGTCCTGGGTGTCGTCCCAGTGGTAAGTTAAGCGGCTATAACGCTGAAAGATGCTATATGGTGCGGATGCCATGTAACGGTGGATGGAATCTGGATCGCTATTATTATTGCATTTTCTTGAACATTATGTTTTTGTTCAAAACCGCTAGGTCTCAAAAAATTTCTATGTATTATATTTCAAATAATGGCACTTCTATCCTTGCAAAGTAAAATATATGAGGAAATAAGTAGAGTCGGGAGTAATGAAGATGGAAGTTTGTAGTAAAAACATAAATATATTGGTGGACTCATGTCGATTATAAAAAGAAAACGATAGTGTGGATTCCGGGAGAAATGAGCCCAAATGGATATCTAGACTAGATAGATGATTTATATGATCTTTGGAGTATTAGGGAGTGCAAGGGTATTGGTTGGATTACAACACTGATATTTGATATAAATTCTTGGGAGATGTTGACAATATTGGTATTAACAGGATTTGAACAAGTTCTGGATGGATGAATTGATCTTGGGAGTTTGGGGTATAATAACAATTCCTGGAGTATAAACTTGATCAATGATATTCCTGGTGGATGAATACTGGTGAATCGTAGACCTAATCAATAATATACTTGGTGGAAATAAACTAGTGACTCGTATACTTGGTCAATGATATTCTTGGTGGATGTATACTCATGAATTAGTTAGAGATAGATAATGGAAAAATAAGATTGATTATTGAAGAATTATGGTTGTGGATCAATAACGAAAGGATTTTTAAGAATTTAGAATGCAAAGGATACTGGTGGATTAAATAAATGATATTAGATAAATGATGTCGCTTGCTGTTTGGAGTCTTAGACAGCAATCAATAAAGAAAGTATATTTTGGTGGATTAAGTCGATTATGGTAGTCGCTAGGTGAAGTATAGACAGTAACAATAACATTATGATTAAATAATGACAAAGCTACTAAAAGCAATTTTTGGCAAATAAAATAACCCGAGCCTCTCCTTTGTTAAGCCATGCATACTATTTATTTGCAATCTGTGTATTGGCTCGCGAGCACGGTGGTTGTGCTCACACTCGCTTTTGCGACAAATTCAGAAGCAGGAATCAGATCACTACGCTTCAACAATACTTTTGGATCATGATGGCGAAGAAGATGAAGATGTCAAGAACTAGGTCGCGATCCTCCAGTTGGCTGCCTGTGGGCATGTCCTGAAGGTCCCACCTGTGTGCTCGTTCTTCCGCTACTGCAATTTATTGATTTCGGCCTAATCGGCCCATGAGTAAGTCTATTACCATATTTACGCTTCCGCATGATATGTATTTTGATATTCATTGTTGTAACTGTGAGCACTATCTACTGATCCAGGGAATAGTGCAGTAAAATCACTGTCGTAGCTACGGGCTAAACAGGGAAAGAGGGGACTGGTAGGAGAGGAAGAGGAGAGTCAGATCTGTGGAGAGGTGGTGAGAATGAGAGGAGGATGTCCCCCTTTGCCCCTCCTGGGGCTTATATATATGTGAGTGGGGTAGAATGGGAAATCCCCATTCTACCCCTTAGTATTTACAAAGGATGGGGGTACACTGGTATATTTATACTGTTATATTCCTCTACACTATTGGGCCTATTACATGTTGGACTAGTTGCACGGCCCAGTCACGGGGGGTTGGGCCACCCCTACAACAGTACTCCCTCGACAGCAAGCGCTGAGGTCCCGATGGGCGAGCTGACGCGATCAACCACCCCAGCCCCCCGTTCCCTGACAGCAAGCACGAGGGTGCCGATGCAACTGATAGCTCGCAGACCCTAGAGGCAATGCTTATGAAGGAACCGGTGAAGCGCCGGAGACATCATCGAGTGCCGAAGACGTGCCGTCCCGCCGAGGCGATGCCTACAAGGCGGACGGCAGAGTCGAGGCCCAAGGCACGTCGTCGAGCGCCGAAGACGTGCCGTCCCGCCGAGGCGATGCCTACGAGGCGGACGGTGGAGTCGAGGCCGAAGGCGTGTCGTCGAGCGCTGAAGACGTGCCGTCCCGCCGAGGCGATGCCTACGAGGCGGACGGCGGAGTCGAGGCCGAAGGCGTGTCGTGTCGTCGAGCGCCGAAGACGTGCCGTCCCGCCGAGGCGATGCCTACAAGGCGGACGGCGGAGTCGAGGCCGAAGGCGTGTCGTCGAGCGCCGAAGACGTGCCGTCCCGCCGAGGCGATGCCTACGAGGCGGACGGCGGAGTCGAGCGCCGAAGACGTGCCGTCGAGCGCCCAAGACGTGCCGTTCCGCCGAGGCGATGCCTACGAGGCGGACGGCAGAGTCGAGCGCCGAAGACGTGCCATCCCACCGAGCTGATGCCTACAAGGCGGACGGCGGAGCCGAGCGCCGAAGACACGCCGACACAGTTGATCTCCTACCTTCGAAAAGAGTGCCCGCGGAGGGCGGGCGCTTGGAGCGTAGGCCGAAGGCACTACGCACGCCGAGGTAGGGAGGCGAGACCGCCGTTCCCCGAACTTCAAAAAGGAGTGCCCGCGGAGAGCGGGCGCTTGGAGCGTAGGCCGAAGGCACTACGCACACCGAGGCAGGGAGGCGAGACCGCCGTTCCCCTACCGTCAAAAAGGAGTGCCCGCGGAGAGCGGGCGCTTGGAGCGTAGGCCGAAGGCACTACGCACGCCGAGGTAGGGAGGCAAGACCGCCGTTCCCCGACCTTCAAAAAGGAGTGCCCGCGGAGAGCGGGCGCTTGGAGCGTAGGCCGAAGGCACTACGCACGCCGAGGTAGGGAGGCGAGACCGCCGTTCCCCTACCTTCAAAAAGGAGTGCCCGCGGAGAGCGGGCGCTTGGAGCGTAGGCCGAAGGCACTACGCACGCCGAGGTAGGGAGGCGAGACCGCCGTTCCCCTACCGTCAAAAAGGAGTGCCCGCGGAGAGCGGGCGCTTAGAGAGTAGGCCGAAGGCACTACGCACGCCGAGGTAGAGAGGCGAGACCGCCGTTCCCGTACCCTCAAAAAGGAGTGCCCGCGGAGAGCGGGCGCTTGGAGCGTAGGCCGAAGGCACTACGCATGCCGAGGTAGGGAGGCGAGACCGCCGTTCCCCTACCTTCAAAAAGGAGTGCCCGCGGAGAGCGGGCGCTTGGAGCGTAGGCCGAAGGCACTACGCACGCCGAGGTAGGGAGGCGAGACCGCCGTTCCCCTACCTTCAAAAAGAGTGCCCGCGGAGAGCGGACGCTTGGAGCGTAGGCCGAAGGCACTACGCACGCCGAGGTAGGGAGGCGAGACCGCCGTTCCCCTACCTTCAAAAAGGAGTGCTTGCGGAGAGCGGGCGCTTGGAGCGTAGGCCGAAGGCACTACGCACGCCGAGCTAGGGAGGCGAGACCGCCGTTCCCCGACCTTCAAAAAGGAGTGCCCGCGGAGAGCGGGCGCTTGGAGCGTAGGCCGAAGGCACTACGCACGCCGAGGTAGGGAGGCGAGACCGCCGTTCCCCTACCTTCAAAAAGGAGTGCCCGCGGAGAGCGGGCGCTTGGAGCGTAGGCCGAAGGCACTACGCACGCCGAGGTAGGGAGGCGAGACCGCCGTTCCCCTACCGTCAAAAAGGAGTGCCCGCGGAGAGCGGGCGCTTAGAGCGTAGGCCGAAGGCACTACGCACGCCGAGGTAGGGAGGCGAGACCGCCGTTCCCGTACCCTCAAAAAGGAGTGCCCGCGGAGAGCGGGCGCTTGGAGCGTAGGCCGAAGGCACTACGCACGCCGAGGTAGGGAGGCGAGACCGTCGTTCCCCTACCTTCAAAAAGAGTGCCCGCGGAGAGCGGACGCTTGGAGCGTAGGCCGAAGGCACTACGCACGCCGAGGTAGGGAGGCGAGACCGCCGTTCCCCTACCTTCAAAAAGGAGTGCCTGCGGAGAGCGGGCGCTTGGAGCGTAGGCCGAAGGCACTACGCACGCCGAGCTAGGGAGGCGAGACCGCCGATCCCCGACCTTCAAAAAGGAGTGCCCGCGGAGAGCGGGCGCTTGGAGCGTAGGCCGAAGGCACTACGCACGCCGAGGTAGGGAGGCGAGACCGCTGTTCCCCTACCTTCAAAAAGGAGTGCCCGCGGAGAGCGGGCGCTTGGAGCGTAGGCCGAAGGCACTACGCACGCCGAGGTAGGGAGGCGAGACCGCCGTTCCCCTACCGTCAAAAAGGAGTGCCCGCGGAGAGCGGGCGCTTAGAGCGTAGGCCGAAGGCACTACGCACGCCGAGGTAGGGAGGCGAGACCGCCGTTCCCGTACCCTCAAAAAGGAGTGCCCGCGGAGAGCGGGCGCTTGGAGCGTAGGCCGAAGGCACTACGCACGCCGAGGTAGGGAGGCGAGACCGCTGTTCCCCTACCTTCAAAAAGGAGTGCCCGCGGAGAGCGGGCGCTTGGAGCGTAGGCCGAAGGCACTACGCACGCCGAGGTAGGGAGGCCAGACCGCCGTTCCCCTACCCTCAAAAAGGAGTGCCCGCGGAGAGCGGGCGCTTGGAGCGTAGGCCGAAGGCACTACGCACCCCGAGGTAGGGAGGCGAGACCGCCGTTCCCCTACCCTCAAAAAGGAGTGCCCGCGGAGAGCGGGCACTTGGAGCGTAGGCCGAAGGCACTACGCACGCCGAGGTAGGGAGGCGAGACCGCCGTTCCCCTACCTTCAAAAAGGAGTGCCCGCGGAGAGCGGGCGCTTGGAGCGTAGGCCGAAGGCACTACGCACGCCGAGGTAGGGAGGCGAGACCGCCGTTCCCCTACCTTCAAAAGGAGTGCCCACGGAGAGCGGACGCTTGGAGCGTAGGCCGAAGGCACTACGCACGCCGAGGTAGGGAGGCGAGACCGTCGTTCCCCTACCTTCAAAAAGGAGTGCCCGCGGAGAGCGGGCGCTTGGAGCGTAGGCCGAAGGCACTACGCACGCCGAGCTAGGGAGGCGAGACCGCCGTTCCCCGACCTTCAAAAAGGAGTGCCCGCGGAGAGCGGGCGCTTGGAGCGTAGGCCGAAGGCACTAGGCACGCCGAGGTAGGGAGGCGAGACCGCCGTTCCCCTACCTTCAAAAAGGAGTGCCCGCGGAGAGCGGGCGCTTGGAGCGTAGGCCGAAGGCACTACGCACGCCGAGGTAGGGAGGCGAGACCGCCGTTCCCCTACCGTCAAAAAGGAGTGCCCGCGGAGAGCGGGCGCTTCGAGCGTAGGCCGAAGGCACTACGCACGCCGCGGTAGGGAGGCGAGACCGCCGTTCCCGTACCCTCAAAAAGGAGTGCCCGCGGAGAGCGGGCGCTTGGAGCGTAGGCCGAAGGCACTACGCACGCCGAGGTAGGGAGGCGAGACCGCCGTTCCCCTACCTTCAAAAAGGAGTGCCCGCGGAGAGCGGGCGCTTGGAGCGTAGGCCGAAGGCACTACGCACGCCGAGGTAGGGAGGCGAGACCGCCGTTCCCCTACCTTCAAAAAGAGTGCCCGCGGAGAGCGGACGCTTGGAGCGTAGGCCGAAGGCACTACGCACGCCGAGGTTGGGAGGCGAGACCGCCGTTCCCCTACCTTCAAAAAGGAGTGCCCGCGTAGAGCGGGCGCTTGGAGCGTAGGCCGAAGGCACTACGCACGCCGAGCTTGGGAGGCGAGACCGCCGTTCCCCGACCTTCAAAAAGGAGTGCCCGCGGAGAGCGGGCGCTTGGAGCGTAGGCCGAAGGCACTACGCACGCCGAGGTAGGGAGGCGAGACCGCCGTTCCCCTACCTTCAAAAAGGAGTGCCCGCGGAGAGCGGGCGCTTGGAGCGTAGGCCGAAGGCACTACGCACGCCGAGGTAGGGAGGCGAGACCGCCGTTCCCCTACCGTCAAAAAGGAGTGCCCGCGGAGAGCGGGCGCTTAGAGCGTAGGCCGAAGGCACTACGCACGCCGAGGTAGGGAGGCGAGACCGCCGTTCCCGTACCCTCAAAAAGGAGTGCCCGCGGAGAGCGGGCGCTTGGAGCGTAGGCCGAAGGCACTACGCACGCCGAGGTAGGGAGGCGAGACCGCCGTTCCCCTACCTTCAAAAAGGAGTGCCCGCGGAGAGCGGGCGCTTGGAGCGTAGGCCGAAGGCACTACGCACGCCGAGGTAGGGAGGCGAGACCGCCGTTCCCTACCTTCAAAAAGAGTGCCCGCGGAGAGCGGACGCTTGGAGCGTAGGCCGAAGGCACTACGCACGCCGAGGTAGGGAGGCGAGACCGTCGTTCCCCTACCTTCAAAAAGGAGTGCCTGCGGAGAGCGGGCGCTTGGAGCGTAGGCCGAAGGCACTACGCACGCCGAGCTAGGGAGGCGAGACCGCCGTTCCCCGACCTTCAAAAAGGAGTGCCCGCGGAGAGCGGGCGCTTGGAGCGTAGGCCGAAGGCACTACGCACGCCGAGGTAGGGAGGCGAGACCGCCGTTCCCCTACCTTCAAAAAGGAGTGCCCGCGGAGAGCGGGCGCTTGGAGCGTAGGCCGAAGGCACTACGCACGCCGAGGTAGGGAGGCGAGACCGCCGTTCCCCTACCGTCAAAAAGGAGTGCCCGCGGAGAGCGGGCGCTTAGAGCGTAGGCCGAAGGCACTACGCACGCCGAGGTAGGGAGGCGAGACCGCCGTTCCCGTACCCTCAAAAAGGAGTGCCCGCGGAGAGCGGGCGCTTGGAGCGTAGGCCGAAGGCACTACGCACGCCGAGGTAGGGAGGCGAGACCGCCGTTCCCCTACCTTCAAAAAGGAGTGCCCGCGGAGAGCGGGCGCTTGGAGCGTAGGCCGAAGGCACTACGCACGCCGAGGTAGGGAGGCGAGACCGCCGTTCCCCTACCTTCAAAAAGAGTGCCCGCGGAGAGCGGACGCTTGGAGCGTAGGCCGAAGGCACTACGCACGCCGAGGTAGGGAGGCGAGACCGCCGTTCCCCTACCTTCAAAAAGGAGTGCCTGCGGAGAGCGGGCGCTTGGAGCGTAGGCCGAAGGCACTACGCACGCCGAGCTAGGGAGGCGAGACCGCCGTTCCCCGACCTTCAAAAAGGAGTGCCCGCGGAGAGCGGGCGCTTGGAGCGTAGGCCGAAGGCACTACGCACGCCGAGGTAGGGAGGCGAGACCGCCGTTCCCCTACCTTCAAAAAGGAGTGCCCGCGGAGAGCGGGCGCTTGGAGCGTAGGCCGAAGGCACTACGCACGCCGAGGTAGGGAGGCGAGACCGCCGTTCCCCTACCTTCAAAAAGGAGTGCCCGCGGAGAGCGGGCGCTTGGAGCGTAGGCCGAAGGCACTACGCACGCCGAGGTAGGGAGGCGAGACCGCCGTTCCCCTACCTTCAAAAAGGAGTGCCCGCGGAGAGCGGGCGCTTGGAGCGTAGGCCGATGGCACTACGCACGCCGAGGTAGGGAGGCGAGACCGCCGTTCCCCTACCTTCAAAAACGCGCTCGAAGGTGCGACCTCCAGGTGCCGCATCAGTAAGGCGAGGCACTCCCTAGTGTCTCGGCCATCGCGCAATTTTTATACTCCGTAGAGTGCGTGCGGAGGCGGACCTCGGCGCACGACTTGTTTTATAGTCCTTGGACTCTCGCGTGCGGAGGCAGACCTCGGCGCACGACTTAATTTATAGTCCGCGGACTCTCGCGTGCGGAGGCAGACCTCGGCGCACGACTTAATTTATAGTCCGCGGGCGCTTGGAGCGTAGGCCGAAGGCACTACGCACGCCAAGGTAGGGAGGCGAGACCGCCGTTCCCCTACCTTCAAAAACGCGCTCGAAGGTGCGACATCCAGGTGCCGCATCACTAAGGCGAGGCACTCCCTAGTGTCTCGGCCATCGCGCAATTTTTATACTCCGTAGAGTGCGTGCGGAGGCGGACCTCGGCGCACGACTTGTTTTATAGTCCTTGGACTCTCGCGTGCGGAGGCAGACCTCGGCGCACGACTTAATTTATAGTCCGCGGACTCTCGCGTGCGGAGGCAGACCTCGGCGCACGACTTAATTTATAGTCCGCAGACTGGTGCGTGCGGAGGCGGACCTCGGCGCACGACTTGATTTATAGTCCGCGGACTCTCGCGTGCGGAGGCAGACCTCGCCGCACGACTTAATCTATAGTCCTTGGACTCTCGCGTGCGGAGGCAGACCTCGGCGCACGACTTAATTTATAGTCCTTGGACTCTCGCGTGCGGAGGCAGACCTCGGCGCACGACTTAATTTATAGTCCGCAGACTGGTGCGTGCGGAGGCGGACCTCGGCGCACGACTTGATTTATAGTCCGTAGACTGGTGCGTGCGGAGCTAGGCTCAATGCTACGTCTTATTTATAGTCCGCGGACTCTCGCGTGCGGAGCTAGGCTCAACGCTACGTCTTATTTAAAGTCCGTAGACTGGTGCGTGCGGAAGCTGAGCTCAACGCTACGTCTTATTTATAGTCCGTAGACTCTCGCGTGCGGAGCTAGGCTCGACGCTACGTCTTATTTAAAGTCCGTAGACTAGTGCGTGCGGAGCTAGGCTCAACGCTACGTCTTATTTATAGTCCGCGGACTCTCGCGTGCGGAGCTAGGCTCAACGCTACGTCTTATTTAAAGTCCGTAGACTGGTGCGTGCGGAAGCTGAGCTCAACGCTACGTCTTATTTATAGTCCGTAGACTCTCGCGTGCGGAGCTAGGCTCGACGCTACGTCTTATTTAAAGTCTGTAGACTGGTGCGTGTGGAACTAGACTCAACGCTACGTCTTATTTATAGTCCGCGGACTCTCGCGTGCAGAGCTAGGCTCAACGCTACGTCTTATTTAAAGTCCGTAGACTGGTGCGTGCGGAAGCTGAGCTCAACGCTACGTCTTATTTATAGTCCGTAGACTCTCGCGTGCGGAGCTAGGCTCGACACTACGTCTTATTTAAAGTCCGTAGACTGGTACGTGCGGAGCTAGGCTCAACGCTACGTCTTATTTATAGTCCGCGGACTCTCGCGTGCGGAGCTAGGCTCAACGCTACGTCTTATTTAAAGTCCGTAGACTGGTGCGTGCGGAGCTAGGCTCAACGCTACGTCTTATTTATACTCCGTAGAGTGCGCGCGGAGGCGTCCCCCCATTGCGTCTTATTTAAAGTCCGTAGACTGGTGCGTGCGGAGCTAGGCTCAACGCTGCGTCTTATTTAAAGTCCGTAGAGTGGTGCGTGCGGAGCTAGGCTCAACGCTACGTCTTATTTATAGTCCGCGGACTCTCGCGTGCGGAGCTAGGCTCAACGCTACGTCTTATTTAAAGTCCGTAGACTGGTGCGTGCGGAGCTAGGCTCAACGCTACGTCTTATTTATAGTCCGCGGACTCTCGCGTGCGGAGCTAGGCTCAACGCTACGTCTTATTTAAAGTCCGTAGACTGGTGCGTGCGGAGCTAGGCTCAACGCTACGTCTTATTTATAGTCCGCGGACTCTCGCGTGCGGAGCTAGGCTCAACGCTATGTCTTATTTAAAGTCCGTAGACTGGTGCGTGCGGAGCTAGGCTCAACGCTACGTCTTATTTATAGTCCGCGGACTCTCGCGTGCGGAGCTAGGCTCAACGCTACATCTTATTTAAAGTCCGTAGACTACACCGACGCTCGAGGCAATCGTGCGATTTAAATAAAAACGAGGATTAAAACAGAGGCACGAAAGAACTGGCCAAAGACTTGCGACAATGAAGCGCTCCAGAACGCAGTACCAGAAAATCATTAAACGCTGCGATGACCCAGAACAGGCCAAAACTGGAGAAGCAAATATGGCCAAATCGAGTGCTCTGAGAGTAAAACTGCAGCCTCAATAAATAATGCGATGAAAAATCATCTCTTTAAGGCCGAACGTGCAATAAACACAGGGGCTGCTACTAAAGCATCACATGTGATCACGTGCAGTGCGTACCAGGCGAGGCGGCGACGACGTGGAGCAGACTCCGCAGGTGTGGACCCTGGCTACGTGAAGCTAGCGAAGGCCTTGTCACGCGGTGCGAAGTCACCAAGACGGTTGTTGTGGATCGCTCGGACTTCGGTGTATCTCCAGCATGTGCCTCACTGCCCTCGAGCAGAGCCCCGCGGCATGCGGAGGCAGGGCGTCGAGCTTCCACTTCTCGTACGCGAAGAAGGCGTGTCGTTGCCGACACGGCATCGTCGTCGGGCGACGTTGTCGCTGATGATGGCCGCGAGCACCCGCCCGAGTCGTCGTCGCCAAGCTTGCCGACGAACGCCGTCCTCGCGGGTGGATTTTTGGCACAATCCATAGCGGAGTCCTGGATGTGGAAGCCATGCCGACGCGAAGTCTGGAGTGGAGGCAACCTCGCCGTGGCGGAGTCGACGAGTTGACGGCGCAGAACTTGGGCCGGCGGAGTCGACGCGGAAGCTCATGCGGCGCGTGCGAAGTCCGGCGTGGGGAGGCGGAGGCCAAGGCGCACACGCCAGGTGGATGTCCAGGCGCGACTCGGAGGTGCGCGCGGGCGCGAAGACGAAGCCTGCTGTAGCCGTGCGAAGGGCCAGGCGGCGTGGAGCCTGCGAGGGCGAGCGAAGGCCGGCGGAGACCAAGGCATCCGGACGCGGGCTCGGGCGGGCGACCAGAGGCCAACGCGAAAGGGTGGCGACGACTCGCGGGGACGCGGCTCGAAGACGCGTGTTGCGAAGACGAGATCGGCGCCGCGGAGCTGTGGCGCAACGGAGTCCTGCTCGCGGAAGACTTCGTCGATGCGTACTTGGCTCGAAGACGTGCGGAGCTGCCGTCTACGCGAGTCTGTCCGACGCAAACTGGTGCGCCCGCTGTCCTTGCGCCCTGCGGAGTCTTGGGCCAACACGCAGAGGCATCGCTCGACGAAGACCTTGAAGTGACACGGTCTGACGGCCTAGAGTCGATGTAAAGCCAACGGCGAAGTCGGCGCGGAGCTCGGAGCGGCGTGGTGGCCTGCGGCACGCCTGCGCCACTCGATCAACCTCATGGATCTGGGCAATCTCACTGGATCTACTCAATGCCGCATCTACAAAATACAGCCAAGTTTGCAGGCAGAGCCCGTACGCCTCCATAATCAAAAAATGGCTAGATTTTTAGCGAACGAACTACTTATCTTTCGTTGAATGCTGGAGAAGCCTCCTCTAGACGCAACTTCTCGTCGGTCCCCACGGACGGCGCCATCTGTCGTAGCTACGGGCTAAACAGGGAAAGAGGGGACTGGTAGGAGAGGAAGAGGAGAGCCAGATCTATGGAGAGGTGGTGAGAATGAGAGGAGGATGTCCCCCTTTGCCCCTCCTGGGGCTTATATATATGTGAGTGGGGTAGAATGGGAAATCCCCATTCTACCCCTTAGTATTTACAAAGGATGGGGGTACACTGGTATATTTATACTGTTATATTCCTCTACACTATTGGGCCTATTACATGTTGGACTAGTTGCACGGTCCAGTCACGGGGGGTTGAGCCACCCCTACAACAATCACAATGGATTCCGGATGGTAAAATCTGGGGTCTGACAACATTAAAGTCCATCAGCCACCCTAACCACTTCAGACGGCTGCTCTCCTCCCACTTCGTCCTCGTTGAGTTTGCTGAGAACAGCTTTGTACACGTAGTCTGAAGCACAAAGCTCACACTCCCCAAGTTGGAGTACTCGTCCTCGCCGAGTCTCTTGGGTTGGCACCAGGCGTCATGGAGGAAGGCAAACAGTGCTGGGCTCGGCTACACTGTCTCTACCTAGGAGGCCCAGCTATAGACAGCCAGGCAGACGATCGTGTTGGGGGTTAGCTGCACTAGCTCCAACCCGTATAGCCAAAGGAGCTCGCCATGAAGGCTGCCGACGAGCTCCCACAACCGGATGACCTACCATGGCTAGAGGAAGCACTGGCACTGCTGCGTCGAGAACATTGGTCGCCACCATGACCCATCCCAGTGGAATGACGGAGCGGCTGCAGCACGTGTGAGAACGCGGGGCATGGCACACTGACGGCTAAGGCGGCAGATGCAGATAATGCTAGCGATGATGGGACCAACTAGCACGTGGAGAGAGAGAAGGAAGAGAAGGAGCTAGTGGGACATTTTGCCAAGGATGTTGGATTTAAAGGTGCACAACTTTTTTGGCCCTGTCTCGGGAACTGCCGAAGCATGAAACGACAACGCACGACACACCAACCGAGGGCAAACACGTGTCCTCCACTACAGCACTAGCAAACGACGTGGTTACCGTAGGTCAGCCCATGGGCCCACTGTCCAATAGGCTGAAGGGACAAAGGGGGGTCAAAAGGCCCAACGACATGATTTCGGCCTGCAGAAGACGAAGCCTTTTACCATAAGAGGCTACTATTATAGGGGTGGCTCCACCTAGATTCATTTGGCCTGCTGGGGTTAAAGGCCCAATAAGACATGTAAAAAGACATGTATAGCCCTAGTATAGTACTGCATTATGTATAGAGGGTATTATTGTAACTAGACCTTATGGCCATATATATAAACAGTCTGGGCAAAGAAGGAGGTCAGGCTAATTCATTTTTGTACACTCACTTTACTAGTTCTCTTTTCTACTGTTTAATATGTAGCCACAACAGATGGCATGGAAATCACTAAAAATTCAATCGCATTTACGAAGCAACGGTTCAAAGATCAATAGAGATGGAGGAGAGTTGATTGAGAGTACAAGCATTGTCTGTCTTGAAGTGAACACAACACCAGTGGTACCTGACAAGAGAGATTCATTTGGTTGCATGAGACCAAAACATTTTTAGCAGGAAACAGCAAGAAAAATGAAGTAAATAGGTTTTACCGGCAGCATGAAAACTTCTGTGTTTTTGCGCCGTATAATAGACGTTTGAAGTTGAAATTCTTGAGTTACATGCACCAGCCAGTTCATCTAAAAGATTAAACTGATGAGAAAAACGGGCAATATACTTCAATACTCTCCCTGACGTGTAGGCTCCCTGTATAATATACGTTTGAAGTTGAAATTATTGAGTTACATGTATAACCAGTTCACCCAAAAACTTAAACTGGTGAGAAAACGGGCAATTCATTTATACTTTAACACCCTCTCACATATAGACTCCCTTAGGCCTAAGACGCGGAATAGAAATGGGTTACAATTATTTTTTTAATTGTACCAACCGGGTCTTAAACTTAAGATCTCTTGACTTTGATATCATATTAAGTTACATACACTTAATTCATCTAAAATAAGAAAAAACAAGCAATTCATTTATACTTTAACAGAAACAATGAACCTGCAGTTAAAATGCATGGATTAACCCCGGCTAGCTTTCTGGACAGCAAGTAAAGCAACTCTAGTGCCGGCCGGGCTGCAGGGCCTGAACGCGTGATGGAACATTGCAACTGTCGGCATGAACAGCGTTGGGGGGCAACTGGCCGAGAAGTGAAGGCGATCCAATCGACTTTTTCCCAACGTCTACGTTCAAACCTGGATTCTACAGTTTAGTTGAAAACGTGTGCGCTAGCTAGCTTATGTCCGGCTGCTCCGACATCGTCTTGTGACATTGCCGTTTTCTCTGGCTAGCGATCGATGCATGCATGCAGCTGCCATGCCCTGGCCTGGCGAGCCCTGGAGCATCGCATAGTAGTAGCTCAGAGCGCCTACTGTAAACGGTGGCAGGACTAAACCAGCGGTACTCCAGTAAGAGCTACCTGCTGCCAAGTGAAACGCCCAAGGATACAAGCGTACAGATGCAGCAAACTGGACAGCTACATGCGCGGATGTCCAGGCTATGAATGTAATCCGAAGACGCGGTAATAACAGGCCGGCTATAAGAGCAAAACAAGTTCTTACTGATCAAACGATAAAAAAAAAGGACCGTCTATACCCAGTGGCGGAATCAGGGGGGGCTAGCAGGGCCGTGGCCCCCCCCCCCCCCCCCCCAAACACAGTAAATTTTTTTAATACCCCTGTAAATATTTCAGTGCACAGCACAGTAAATCATCAATTCATCTATTTCTGATCATAATATTGTGATTTTTCATTATGAATACTAACTACATATATAAAAACATTGAAAAAACCGTTGAGACATACACTTGATGTATATATTTATCACACTTATGAGGTGTCATCATGTTTACCCGGCCCCCCTTAATCAAAATCCCTGGTTCCGCCACTGTCTATACCACACTCAGATTGTTTTTTTTATCAAAACCGATCAAATTTCTAAGCCTTTCGATTTGCATCCAACGCCTCCAGATCCATCCCACATCATGTTATACAACCACCTCCCACGGTCCCACCATCCCAGACCTAGTGCCGCTTCCCACTTCCTCTACCAGCCCCCGCCGCCGCCCAGCATGCTGCCACCTTGCCACCTCACCGGTGTCGCCTCCAATGACAGCGTAGCCTTCCGGCGTGCCTCTCCCTAGCCACTGCCGCCTCCTGTGCCATCTATTCCCACCTCCTTCTCTGTCACATCTCCACCTTCACCTCCATTGCCACTGTCCTCCTTCCTCATATCTAGGATCCGATGGCTCCGCCACCATCTCTCGCCGCCTCCTAATCTTTCTCTCGATCTTGTTGCTCCCGCCACCCTCCTCCAAGCCCACAATCGAGGCAACACCGTCGTTGTCTCCCACTATTGGGCCGCCACTGTCTGCACTAATGTTACGGTCATTTTGGGGTCCGGTGAGCCCAAATCATATCCCTGGTGAACCCAAATTCTAACCCGCTGACATCGGTGAAGAAGTCATCACCGGAGACGAAGGTGGGGAGGGCGGCGCATGAATCTATAAGCAAAATCGGAGATAAGAAATTCGACGCCAAAGCCCACAAAATTGGTATAAAAAAAGAATCAAACTAGCTGCATATGCCATGACATCTTTCGTATGTATGTTCTGCCCATGCATGATGGTAAAAATAGGCTAAATTATTTTCAAAAATAATAATATGACTTTATTTATTACTTTATAATTATATGGATATATTTTTTTGCAAAATATATATTCTAACATATAAATTCAAGTTTGAGTCTAAACATACAAAAAAATACAATCACCCATGTTAAGAATCATAATCTATTATAAAAATATTTTATATTTACTGGATCTCCGTGGAACCCCAGAGGAGGGTGACCCCCGCTCCGTTCCCCCGCATGGGGAGATCGGCCCCGTCTCTATCTTCGATGGGAAAATTTCCCGTGGGTCTCACCTCATTGGAAAAATTGGCACCCCTAACCGAATCCTAACCTTGTGGACACTGGTGTAGACGCCATTGTAGAGGGGCGCATGAGTCTATAAAGCAAAACTGAAGGTAAGAAATGCGACGCTGAAAAGCACAAAATCAGTTCAAAAATCAAACTAAGCTGTGTTTGCCATGACATCTTTCGTATATATGTTCTGCCCATGTGTGACGGTACTAGCTCTAGATGTATACCTGTATGAGCAAACAAATTTGTGTACTTTTGAGAAGACGCAGGCATGCGTCCATTCAGACAGTAGCGCGTAGTATAGGCCCTGGAAAAAGCTCTAGTCTGATGTACGTATCCCCCGGTCTCTACCTGCCTATATGTACGTATGCTAGCTGCGTCTGAATGCGACCAGCCCATGTTCATCTCCATAATAGTCCGTCGATTCCGAGCAGTTGAAGCGTCCTGTTCACCCCCCCCCCCCCCCCCCCCAACTCTGGTTCACACAGGCAGGCAGCTCATGGACCACCCTCCCGTGCAACCTTAACTTCCTCACAGTACCCTCTCTACTGCCCACCTTGTACAGCCAGGGTTCTGAACTGTCCTTTCCAGTTTCCACCTTCTTATTGCTCTGTCCCCGGAATTGCAGGCAGTATATTTAATTATAGCACAAATGCATGATAGCTATGGATCCAAGTGCCCTTAACAACTAAATGCAACTAGCTATAGATAGGTAGATCTCGATGGATGGATGGATGGATGGATGGATCGGCCGTGGATCGAGGTGGTTCTACTGTCGCTGTTTCAGAATTGAAGTTAATTGATCCCCCGATGATGCACGATTCAGGTAGAAGCGGTGGCTGAGCGAAAAAAATTTGGGAGCCTCGGCGAGCCAGGAGCACAAGTATAATCAATAAGTGTGAGCAAATATATATCCGCATGACATAAGTGAAATTGATAGCTGCAATAATTTTAAAATATAATACATTTGAATGTCTGTAGATGAAAAAAAAGAAAGATACAATAATAAATACCTTAGTACGATATTACGAAAGCTTTGGTGGCTCGCCAACAAAAGTCTAATCACATATTTAAAAGAAATTCTGCAAAATAAAAATACGTAGATTAGTATATCGTATAACATTGTAATATATTCACATTGAAAAAATGGAACATAATACAAATATGCTAATTATGCCTACGAGTCAAATTCATTTTCCGAGTCTTCGTGGCTTGAAATCATGTCAATAAAAAACATCCTTATTTCTGAAATTTTGATAATTCAAATATTTATTATTTTAGAAAAAAAGATCGTCACTGTCAGATCATAAATATCACAGTTCAAATGTTCATGATTCATGATTCATAGTTCACAATTCACATTTCACAATTCACATATATCATACACAAATCACAAGAAGTAGATCAAATTTCTCCCAATCTCCCCAATCCTTAATTCACTGATTCAATGAGGCACAACAAATTGACAAGATACACATACACTGACCGAGGCATGAATGATCATTGATTCACAGACCACAAGATGACAAGAAAAAAAAGGAGGAACTGGTGATTCACATTGATTCGCCTCAATCATCAAAACCTCATAAGTCATACCTTCCTCTCGATCTCTCCCTACCGCCTATCGGCCTGCCCTGCCCCTGGCAGTCGGTTGGCTTGGCCCCTTGCCGCCTCCCCGGCCTCCCCCTAACTGCTGCCCCACCTGCCCTGCTACCGTGCCGGCTGGCGGCTACAGCCCTTGTGGCCTTGCCAGACTGCTGGCTACTACCCTACGCACTACCTGCGGTGGCTTGTGAGTGAGATCTAAGGGAGAGCCAAGGGAAGCAACAGGGAATGCCGGAATGGGGATTGTCGACTGAGAAATTGAGAATGGGGATTGCCGAATTTGGGAAGGAATTAGGGTTAGTGACTGCTTTAGTTGGGATGGAGGGTGCCAGGCCCGGGGGCATAATGCCATGCATGATGTTTGGGCTGCTGGCCACCTTCAAGTCTCGTAGGTCCATGACCCATCTAATGGCCTAGCCTGCCAGACACATGACCTAGGCTACGCAACAATGCCAAAAGGTGCCCGGGAACTCACCTATGGTGCTTTGCCGGCACCGGCGGGATGCCCTACATCCTCCATTTCTTGTTGCTAGTGAGCCCGAACAGCCATCCAGGCTCGCCGGGCAGTGACTCCACCCTAGGTAGAGGAAGAAGATAAAGAGAGAGAACAAATGTACAAGAGGGGGATAGGGACCATACACGCAAGTCTACACGTTTCAGGGGCTTGGGGGTATAGCTAGCACTAGATATATGATATGATAGATTTCCAGTGCATTCCTAGTAGGGTACATCGCCCATGTCTGGCCTATGAAAGCCTATCCGAGTTGGCCTGGACCCTCCCCTCGGCCCCGTGCTGCACTGCGAACGCAGCACAGTGCCATGCACATGCACATCGAACAGTTCAGCGGTGAAAGCTGTCGCAGAGACGGCACGAGGGTAGAGTAGAGTAGTAGATAGATAGGGTGGCCGGTGGCCAGGAAAGAATCCTCGGATTAACCATCCTGGGCATGCCATGCATGATGCGGCGACGTCTCAGGCGCCGTTGCCTTCGATTTTCCTAGCAAGTTTTACTGCAAATGTGTTGCGGAGCGTGAACTGTTTGGTTCCGACAGGGAAGCCCCACAGCCACGCCGACCATAATATCATGGCACCATCTCAAGGCCTGGGTGATATGAAACATTTTATCAGGATCATTCATGGGTTCTTGGGTTCTCTTGTACGTGAGGTAGAGCTAGCCTAGCCGCCCATGGACAGGGAGGAGGAGCTCAACCTGAGCCTGTCGCTGCAGCCGTCGCCGTCGTCGCCGCCGAGGTTCCAGGCGCTGTTCTCCTGCTGCTACTGCCCCAGGAAGTTCCGGAGCTCGCAGGCCCTCGGCGGCCACCAGAACGCGCACAAGCAGCAGCGCAACCTGGCCAGGCGGGGGCGGGAGGCCGCCGCGTCGTCGTCGTTGGCGGCGGCGGGAGGGCAAGGTAAGGCCGGCGGTGAAAGCGCTCCGCGCTCCGCAGAGTCCGACGCCGCAGACGCGTGGGGAGTGGAGAAGCATCATCACCATCTGCCAGGATCAGGTCGTGCATCCTCGTCCTCCGGTGCAAGGGACAAGGGAGAGCTTGCGGATGAGATGGTTGACCTGTCCCTGAAGTTATGATCGATGCATGCATGAGCTAGATGGCTAGCAGCTGTTCCTCTTCCATTTGGTTAATTTCTTCGCGTCATTTCTTGTGTTCTTCTGTTATCACTTATCAGCTTAATTATGGGACTTCTGATTTGGGTGATTGTAATGTTCAAGGATCATTCATGCATGGTTTGTTAGGTACACTGATCAGAAGCTTTTTATGGAACTGCTTGTAGTACATGGTCGTCTGTAAATATTCTGTCCTAGAATCGCTTTGAACTTAGCTTAATTTCCAGTTGCAGTTAACTAGATGCTTGTTGCTTCAAGGATTAATCTTGGCAGTCTCTCGTACTAGTTGCTTTCATGCCATATATCGTTTCTAATTCTGTTCTGCTTAGATAAAAGCCAATTGTTTAGTACTGTCTCTCCTGATTATTAGCTGAAAACTAACTAGCGCGCCGTCGTCATAGATGATTTCAGATGCATTTTGCGGATTTACATCCTTGTATGATGTGCTTTTAGAAGCAAACCCCAAATACATTTTTTTAAAGGATGAGGCAATGCATTTAGCTGGTGCGTGCATTCCATTGATTTGTTCTTCTTGGACATAATTAAGCTAGTACAGGCACAGGTGATGGCCATTATGGGCCTGTTATTTTCAGCTTCTAAAAACTGCTTTTCAACCTTTCTACAATAACTAGTTTTTAAACGAAGTATCTTTTTAAGATAGTGTCTACTAGTTAATTATAGTACATACTATACTGACTTCATTTATATCAACAAAAAGTGTATGTGAGTTTCTGTTACTCTATAATCTCTCTTACGAATAGTCCAAAAGCCACAAGCTGCAGCCAAAAGCCATAAGTTTCAGCTAAAAAGAACAGACCCTATTTATGCTTTGCACCTGGGTACAGAGATGAAGTGCAACCTAAGAATGCACCAAAAAAGAAAAAGAGAAACAAAACTTGCAGTGCATCTCTTTAACTAAGAGTAACCCCCACAGATTGTCGCGGCCATAGCTTGGTCGAATAATCGGAGTAATGCTGTGGGATTGGGAGGCAAACTGAGCTGACAAAGCCGCTGTGAAAGAACTGCACCAGCTGAGAGTTCATGGCCAAAGGGCTAATTGTGCCACGTTAGTCAATATCAATAGTTTTTATTCCTTTTTTATTCTTGTGGGACCGGACAGGCAATAAAGAGGATGAATAGAGCCTTAAAATATTTTCTCAAGTATTCAATTATCCCTTACTCCTATAGCTACAAAGCGATGAATATTAAGATATAAATCCTACTTGAAAACCAGAGACTCACAGAGCTGAGCACAACCAGTTGAAAAACAACGTAGTCGAAATTCGACTACAACATGGTCAGAAATCTCACAAAGCTGAGCGCAACCAGTCAGAAAACATGATCGGAATTCGAATTCAACGTGGCCGTAACCAACATGGTCTAAGACCAGTGAGTGATCGAACAACCAACGTGGTCGAAGACCAATAAATGGTTGAAAAACACTACGTGGTCGAAAATAACATGGTCGAAAACCAACGAGTGGTTCAAAACCGACATGGTCGATGACCAGAGAGAGATCGTAAACCCGAGTGTTCGAAGGAAGTTGAAATATGACCGGTGTGATCGACGACCATTGAGTGGTAAAAACCAGAGTGATAGAAAACCTGACGTGATTGAAACAAGTCGAAATACGACCAGGAAGGTCGACGACCAGTGAGTGGTCGAAACTTGTCAAAACATGACCAGTAAGGTTGACGAGCAGTGAGCGATCGAAATAGACGTGGTCGAAACCTGTGAGTAGTTCAAAACTCAACATGGTCGAAATTCAGAGGGAATAGCGAAGAACAGAGGGTTTCAGCATAGTTTCAAAAACTAAAAATTGATGGAACTTTTGATCCGTAAATTCAAATGATATGAAACTTTACAGGGATCTTCTCTAGGATATTGTAAACCTATTCCAATAAACAATCATGAAAATCATGCCCAAAGTTAAGACTTTTTTTAGTTTGTTGGAAGGTTGCAACAAAACCAAGTTAAAATCAAACTCGGTGAATATAACTTGCTCATGAGTAGATGATGATCAAGATGGGTCTTGATGTATCCTCACATATCACAGCAAGTTAGAATACCAAAGAAATCAAATCAAAAACTCTCAGATCAATAAATCACACTTTGAGGCCAAAACAAGCAAAACACGATTTTCTTGATAATCTTGCTATCAAAGTGTCTAGATGGATGGAGATAGGTTCCCAAAGGTTGTCTCCATCCCTTACACGTCCTTCGCACAACAAGATCAAGAAGAGGGAAGATGAGAGATCAAAACCAACCAAATCAAGAGCAAATCAATCAAAACAAGATAGATCCATGGAGATACATAAAGATTGATGTATTGCTTACTTGAGATAAAAAAGTTTTACAATCATTCCACCTTAGAGAACAAAGAGCATACCAACTACTCTATTCTCAAACCCTAACCCTAAACAAGAGAGCACATGAAAGAGGGGTTGAATGGTTAACCTCATATCATCATATGTCTCCATCCCTACCTCTTTTATAGGTGGCAACCAGCCACCTACTCCCATTAATGGATCCTATCTACTATTACAATGGGGAAAACCCCGTTAACCCCCTCTCCCCCACACACAGGTTTTACTCTCACAAGTTAACGTATGCATGCTTTTCAAAGCACATAAGTGCTAAATCCTTATCCTTGATCCGTCTTGATCAAACCAGCTCCACCTTGACCTAAACCGCTCTCCAACATATCACCCATGTACTACGGTTTTGATCTAAGATAGTTTCTAGTATTTTGGTCACACTACTACAAAAAGGGTCATCACAGACGGTTCAAAACTGTCATCACAGATGGTTTTTTGAACCGTCTAAATTTATGTGTCAATGATAATCAGAAGTTATCACAGACGGTTTGTGAGTGGTCTGTGATAACTACATCATAGACGGTTTATAACTAGAACCGTCTGTGAAAAACACTATCACAGACAGTTCTAGCTACCAACCATCTGTGATACTCACACATCATAGACAATTCTAGCTACCAACCGTCTGTGATGTGTGAGTTTCATAGACGGATGGTATATAGAACCGTCTGTGATACTTCCCCATCACAGACGGTTTTTGGTTCGAGCCGTCTGTGATAATTCTTCACAGATGGTTTATACCACAAAACCGTCTGTGATATTTCATTCTATACCTAAAGTTTTCTACGTTTCGGTTAGCCTTAGGAAATGTTAACTATATCATCTAAAACAAGCAAATACAGCAACAAACACAGCAACACATTCTATTTTATTAAGATTAGAATCCACCATTACAACATCATAAGATATTGAGTAGGTTACACATAGCACTGCATACATAAAAGGACACTTACAATTTTACAAAGATAAACTTCAAATTCAGAAAAATGCTTACACTATATTAAACTATATCTAAAACAAGTGGTGTGGAAAAATTTTCAAGTAGCAGAAATAAAAAGGCAACGAACACCATTTTTAGCTTCTATGACAAAATCAATAGCTT
This sequence comes from Dendrocalamus latiflorus, assembly GCA_017311315.1. Lineage (NCBI taxonomy): Eukaryota > Viridiplantae > Streptophyta > Magnoliopsida > Poales > Poaceae > Dendrocalamus > Dendrocalamus latiflorus. Next base: position 22,661,852 of record CM029637.1, read on the forward strand.
CTGTGCCGGCCTTCTTCCTTTCCATCTTGCCATTGCCTTCTTCATTTCCATCTTGCTTTAAGTAAAATTTCAGTCGCTCTAGCCGAACCATTCCTACCCTTGCCGTGCACAAATGAGTTGGAGTAGTACTAGTGGTATTGATTCTTCGAGTAGGGAGAGGGGGTTAATAAGGGCGAGAGGTGGGGAGGAGAATGGTGCCTGCCATTCGATGCGAAGAGAATGGACAGGTGAGATTGGGATCCTGGGAGATATGCTGCGGATCGGTGACGTGGCGGGACATCACAGACGGTTCGGATTACAAACCGTCTGAGATAGAGACATCACAGACAGTTCATAACAACAACCATATATGATATCACAAAGACAATATACCGGTATAATATAGATAGTTAGTCTGAAAAAATATAATAGCAAAGTTTTATATGGCTTACATATACTCGTTTGAAAGGTTTCGACGAGATCTATAACTTTGCAGTTTGGGGCTAAAAATAGCAAAATTTTGGCAAAAACAAAAACCAAAAATTTGCAACGCAAATTTGGGGCTAAATATGGCTGATTTTGAGGGTCCTAGAGGGTGACAGGCGCAAGTTAGACATTTTTGTGGATCGGGCTCGTCGTTAACTTTCCAACGAGTATAAGAATGTTGAAAACAGACATCATATGCAAACGTTATGCCTGTTTTACTGAAAGTGTCTCGAAACTAAATCCTACTTGGACTCAGGCAGCAAATTATGAAATTTTGGGGGATTGCAAGGTGGGAAACATATCACAGATGGTTTTTAATACAAACCGTCTATGAAGTATCACAGACGGTTTGTGTGAAGTATCACAGACGGTTCTTGATAAGAACCATCTGTGATGTCTGACATTATCACAGACGGTTCTTATCTAGAACCATCTGTGATACTTCACAGACGGTTTGTATTAAAAACCGTCTATGAAAATACCACAGACGGTTATTCGTATGAACCGTCTGTGCTATAAGTATCACAGACGGTTCCTAGGAACCTCTTTTGTAGTAGTGTCAAACCACCAAAATACCCTTCCTTGGCTCGGTCATCACCAACAACTGCAAACAACCATCATATTTGCCACGTGTAGGTGCACCACTAGCTTGCTACACGTCACCAAGTCTCTCATGTCCTAGTTCCACCGAACCACAGCTTACTTAGCTGGTGCAAGCCACATGGTGCCATCCCACCATTTGAATTGTCTTCAATATTTCCCGACTTTCTTGTGCCATGTCTGAGCTCACCATCCCACCCGATATCCTCAATCGTTCTAAGCCTCAACTTCTCCATGACCCTAGTCCCAATCCTCGTCGTTAACCACAATTGACTCCAAGCGACCCTGCACGTCCAAGACAAAAAAACGTTTTTAGGCATAAGTTCTTCATAACTTGACCTACATTAGCCAAGACATGCATCATACAACCTTAATTCAATAACCCAGGTCATCCTAACTCAAACCATAACTCAAATCTCGAAACCTGTTTTTCTGGGACTTCCAAAATTTAGTCCAAACAAAATACAATCTTTGCAAAACCATGTGACCACTCCACAAAACTTGCAATGTTTCATCACAACAGTATTCTATACCTTCTCACTAGTCCAATTGTCAAAGGGTGAGAAAGATTGGTAAAAATGCATATCTAGAGTATGTTTTGGTAAAAGTTATTATGTTGAGGTCTTTGATCTCTTCTCACCATGACCAAGCTCAAATCGAACAATTGTTCTTTCATATGGACCGAGAGTGAGATTTCCTGGCACTTTTGGTGAATCTAAAGCTTTTAGTGGAAAAATGTCATTTCCAATAGCTTCTATCCATCTCTGCTTTAAATGGTTATTTTCAGCTCTTCGAAGTTTTCTTTTGACTATTTGGAGCTCTCGTTGCAAAATTCTTCTTCTTTTCTAAAACCACCTCTAATTTGTATTGATAGAGCATGAATGAAATGTAGTAGCTGTATTTTATTCATTTTTAGCATTAGGAGCCATGAAAATTATCCAAAATGACTTTATAAGTATTATACCAAGCCATAAAAAGTGAAAGTGCTATCTAGATCATAGCAACATATGTATAGTCAAGCTGAAGCCAAATAAGCAATGATCTGAAAGTTAATAGACTTGTAGCATGTCAACTTATCTAGAAATGAGGCAAAACATGTCAACAATCTAAATGAAGTCAAGAAGCTATAATTGAGTCATATTAGAGTGCTACAAGTTCAAAATTAAAATATTTTGTTCCAACACTTGATAACATTTGTCATTGAACAAATTTAGCATATTTGGCACCATTTTTAAGTTTATTTTTGGTTATAGCTGAGCTTCAACCAATTTTTCACAAAGTCTTATTTTCTTGGCCATGTGCTAGATTTCAAACCTTATGCAACCACTCCAAGCAAGAAAATTGAGGAAGTAATCTTGGTCATCAAAACTCCCCCTGAGTTTATGTACAGTGCAATGGCAAGCCATCTCGTTAGAAAGGATTGGTGAGATTAGTTTTTTGTACAAAAGAGATCATTTGCATTTTCTTGATTTAGTTTAGGAACAAAGAGCTAATACTAACTCATGTTTCAATAACGAACTAGTATAACTCAATCTAAAGCTTAATCCAAGTTCAAAACTCAACTTAGCTGATTTGACATAGCATAAATCATAATAAGAAGCAAGACATGATTTAGTTCAAGTTTTTCACATTTAAAAAGCTAGCATGCAAGGGTTAAGCTACACATAGAAAGTCATAATAAATCTAGCAATCTAGCACAAGTCATGGCAATATGTAAAACTATTTTATCATGTCACAAAATGATAATAATCAGGGCTCTATGTATTTATATTATAATGCATATTGCTGAATTTAAATATGATGCAATAAAAATCCCAGCCCCCCTCAACAATTGAATCAATTTTAGAAACAATTTAGGTCAAATTGAGTTATGTCATCATTAAGCTCCAGAAAATCTCAAATGAACTTCCCCTGAAGTAAAGCAATAAGCAAGAGCGAAAAAACTTGGACAGAAAGAAGAAATGGCAGTCCTTATAGCATAGACAAGATAGAATGAATATTATAGCTCAAACTTGCTCTCATCTACCCCATATGACTCTATGACTATCAGCTGGTCATCTAAAACATAAGGGAGTAAACACGTTCCCTGTCTACCCAAGGGGGCCCAACTCCTGCTAGACATAGTGAGAAGAGAAACAACTAATAAGCAGCATCCTAGGATCACAAGATGAGAGAAAGAAGTCTAACCATTTGAGAATAAGAACCATTCTAGTCTATGCTGGAAAGACTAACCCAAATGCACCCAATAAACAAAGTGCAATAGAATAAAAAAAATATTCATATAACACAGAAAGTACATGATTCTCCCCTTAGATTAAGCCATAAGGATAAAGCACCCTAAGCTAACCTCGCAAGGTCCTGAACCTCGAGCTATCTAAAGGCTTGGTGAAAATATCAGGCAACTGATGGTTACTCTCCATAAACTGAAGTACTATGTCACCTTTCTCCACATAGTCTCTAAGAAAATGATATCTGATATCTATATACTTGGTCTTGGAGTGTTGCACTGGGTTCTTGGCAATGTTAATGACAGAAGTGTTATCACAGAAAAGCAGAACACTGTCTATGGCTAACCCAAAGTCCTGCAAAGTCGAAACCATCCAAAGCACATGACTACAACAACTAGCAGCTGCAACTTACTCGGCCTCTGCAGTAGACTATGTAACACTGGACTACTTCATAGAAGACCAAGAGACAAGAGAAGTGCCAATAAATTGGCAAGTAGTAGAAGTGTCCTTCCTATCTATTCTATAGCTAGCAAAGTCTGCATTGGAGTAGGCTCTCAGGGAAAGGTAGGAAGAAGAAGAGTATCAATACCATAGTCTATAGTAGCTCGAAAGTACCTGAATGTCAGGACCCAGATTTTATAATCCGGATTCCTCTGTGATTTTCTGCACTATTCCCTGGATCAGTAGATAGTGCTCACAGTTACAGTAATGAATATCAAAATACATATCATGCGGAAACGTAAATATAATAGTAGACTTACTCATGGGCCGATTAGGCCGGAATCATTAAATTGCAGCAGCGGAAGAACGAAGCACACAAGTGGGACCTTCAGAACATGCCCACAGGCAGCCAACTGGAGGTTCGCGACCTAGCCCTTGACATCTTCATCTTCTTTGCCAGCTTGTCCAATCTGGTTGCTGAGGCGAGGTGATTTGATTCCTGATTCTGAATTTTGTCGCAAAAGCGAGCGTGAGCACTCCGACCCCGTGCTCCGCGAGCCAATACACAGAATGCAAATAAATAGTATGCATGGCTTAACAAAGGAGAGGCTCAGGTTGGTTTATTTGCCAAAAATCGCTTTTGGTAGCATTATCATGATTTAGTTATGGTATTATTGTTGATACCTAAACTCCACACAACAATTGCCATAATTGACTTAATCCACCAAAGTACCACCGTTCTCTTTCTTTCTATATTGATTACTATCTGTCCCTCGAAACAGTGAGCGACATCATTTAATTATTCCACCTATCATACAATCTCTATATGGTTTGCCGTCTAAAACTCTAAACAGTGACAATCATTAATTATACAACCCACCAATCAATTTCTGCCAAATCACCAATCAGCGAGTGTCATGATCTATATAATCCACCGATCGATTGCTGCCTAGAACCCCAAACGGGTAATGTCATCCTTTATCTAATATCACTTAATAAATCCACCAATATCTTTTGTATCCTAATCCCTAACAATCCAATCCTTTTTGTTATTGATCCACAACCATAATTTGCTCTCCCAATTATCAACATTATTATCCATTATCCATCTCTAACTACTTCACTATTGTACTTCCACCAAGAATATCATTGATCAAGTTTACGAATCGCTAGTATACATCCACCAAGAATATCATTGATCAGATCTAGGATTCTCTATTAAATATCCTCCAAGAATATCTTTGATCAGGTCTATGATTCACTAATATATAAATGCACCAAGAATATCATTGATCAAATCTAATCTCCTATAGTTATTTTCATACCTCCAAATTTCCAGAAAATCAATTCATCCATCTAGAAATTGTTCAAATCCTATTAATCCCAATATTGTCAACATCTCCCAAGAATTTATATCTCATATCGGTGTTGTAATCCAACCATTACCTTCGCATTTTCTAATACTCCAAAAATCATATAATTCCTCTATCTAGTCTATAAATCCGTTTGGTTCCACCCATTTATTTCTCCTAGACTCCACACTATCATTAACCCTCATATGATCAATCATGAATCCACCAACTTCTTTATGTGATTACCATAAACAGTCATCTTCCTTTCTTACGACTCTATTTATTCTTTCTAATATTTTATTTGTGAGAAATGTTACCAATGTTTAAAAATATAATACATAGAAATTTCCTGAGACCTAGCAGTTTTGAACAAAAGCATAATGTTCAAGAATATGCAATAATAATAGCGATCCAGATTCCATCCACCGTTACATGGCATCCGCACCATATAGCATCTTTCAGCGTTATAGCCGCTTATCTTACCACTGAGACGACACCCAGGACAATTCAAATCAGGGCTTTCCACTGCCCTCCACTTTTCCATTCCCACCCACAAAGTTTTTGAAATAGAACTATATCTGGTTAAGTTCCCATGTTCGCCCTTGACCGTGGGCACGGCTATTCGAATAGTTTTGACTCTGCAGAGTTTGTACACTTTCACCGCAAGAGACAATCAACTCGTTGCCCCACACGATTCCCTAGTCATGTGGTTGAGCAGACCATCACAGTGACTTTTCAAAGTATCTAGTCCCTTTTCTCATTCACCTTATGGGAAACTGCCCATTTGCGGTGGGTCCCATCTATGCGCGGGATGTTTTTCCCCTACAGTTACTAACGCAGCCGGGCTTCTCGTCCCCGCAACGCTTAGAACATCTGGGAAAAACTTCACCCTACACTGGTGTCCCTTCAGGCCCCCTTGCCATAGCATATCCACTTCTATCCACTACCAGTGAGATGAGTCCGGGGATTTCGATAAATTTACTTAGCCAAGTTGTATTTTACAGACTTGTGGTTGCACTGTTTTTACACAGGAGGTCATGACAAGATTCGGTCCTTAGCGGTATCTGGGCGGTCTACCACTAACCCACTTTGTGCTTCCACTGCACCACACTCACACCCTCGATCCAATCCGCCCAGATATTTAAGCAAGTTGGGGGATTTCGGGAGTATAAAATAATCATGCCAAAATATACCAGTCATTCCCACCATGACTGTCCAAAACCAATTTCTCATGATTAAAAGTGAACATGATGTTTGGGGCATTTCAGCGCCCCTGATTATCTATGCAGTACTAAGCAGGGCGTACAATTACGGACTTATTTTCGAAATGTTACTATTACAATTTTGTTAGGGCGACAAGGTTCACACACTCAAATATTTCAAAGGAGATGTAATATTAATCAAGTCAATAATGGGCACATACCTAGAATCTTAAATTAAGCATGTATTTGCATATAAATTAACAGCATGCAATTTGATAATTTAAACAAAATAATTTGCAGAAAAAGTAGGTTCAACATGATCAAAGTATTGACTCGCCTGGCGCGGTTTTCTGCCGTCTTGAGCTCACACGATGCTTTCTCTTGAGCTTCTGTTCTTTCTAGTTACCTTGCTCTGCTCACCCTTGCTACCTTGATTCTTCAGGACTCCCATTTCTAATTACGCGCAAAATAGCTGAATCAAAATAAAAGCTAATAACTCAGGAGATCCAAATAAATCCGAATAAACTCAATTTTACTCTATTTGAGTTAGTGGGTGATTCGGTGATTTGAGGTAGGGTTGGTAATAGCATATAATAACTTGATCTTTTTATCACGAACTTCTTCTACTATTTTTATATTTATTAAGGAAGTTCCAAGAGCTAGAATGGACCTATGAGTAGGTATCATTTTGTCAAACGTTACTTTTCAGGGCATTGTGGCTTACCGAATAAATGTTAGAGTGTAAGTGTATATCATTTTGTAGGGTGACATTTGATGTGCATTTAGTTGTCACTAATCATACCTTATTATTTCATGCTCATCATTTTTATTTGTTAATCTAGTTTTTAAGATTTGATTAATGATACCATTATTATTTTATTTCTACTTTAATTACTATTAGGCATAATATTATGCTTAACTTTATTTCAAATTCCATTTTAAACTTAGCAAATGAGCATTGCTTGATATGTATCATTTTATGCAAACCTAATTGCTCGGGTTAATGGTTACACATGTATTTTATGGTATATACATATATATCCGTGATATCATTTTGGTATTTGATGACCTAGGCTATTATATACTAGCATCTGTTTACGATTATGACCCCTTTATTTCGAGTGCTCTTTGATGACTACTAATACTTGACATTTTATCCTTTTTTATAAGTCGAGCCTGCTATACATGTGTACATCTTAATAAATTTTGTACCTTCTACGGATGTATATGTATATATTTAACTATATTATATATATATATTTACTGTTATTATTTTTATTAACTTTTGACTATACACTAAATCATATTCTATTAATGCCTTTAATTGCTAATTAGCCCTCTAGGAAATATTTAAACTATGCTAATTACTTATGTAGCAATTAACTAGGTATTAAGTCTTACAGAAGAAGATTGTATATACATGCATTTAGGTGATAGCCTAGCTTGCTATTTGATTAATTAGAACTACCATTGGTGTTTATTTGATGGTGGCATGCTGAAGGTTGAGCACTTGTTTTAGCAATATATATGTACTAGATCATCATGAGAGCACAATTTATACAATTTTGCTGATGTCTCACTATGCCTTGGTTGGGAATTAAGCTTTAACTTAAAGGGTACAAGACACATTAGCTATCAGCATGTATTACTTAGTCCATAGTTAATTAGTTATTAAGCTCATTTGTACCCTAGCTAAATCCTAGCATTGTCTCTGGAGTCGTACGAGCTGGGCTAACCAATTGCCTCTCTGGGGGTTACCTGACGGTTAGGGGAGGAAGCAACAGAAGAACAGAGCACTCCGGGGGCGGTGTCCGGCGGCGGGGTTGCCGGCGAGTGGCGGCCGTAGGGGAGCCGGGGACGACTGAAATGGAACGCTGGGTGTGCGGGGATGCCGACCGAGGTGGCGACGAGGCCCAGGGAGCGTCGAGGCGGACCGGCGGCGAGCGGCGGCGGCGACTTGGGGAGGTCACCGTGGCCAGAGAGATCGAGTGGCGATGGGCTTCGGCTGGTGGTTGGGGTAGGTTCGGGATGTCGTCGTGGTACTCCCAGGACGCGGAATCGAAGAGGGACCCACCGAGGAGGCGGCGGTGATAGGAATGGCGCGGCGGCCGGAAATTTGGGGAAAAGAAGTTGGGGAGGACATAGGGAAAGGGGAAAGAACGCAGGAGGCCATGGGAGCTTGGGGGCTTCTTATGGCCGCAGCGAGGCGAGGAAGGTGCGGAGGACCGGGCAGAGGCGGCGGAGAACCGTGGGGCAATGCCCGGCGTGGGGCTCGGCGCGAGGAGGCGTGTAGGGCGCGCGGCTCGGGGACGTGACGGGTCGGCGCGGCGCGTGCAGAGCGGAGGTGACGACGAAGCTGCGCAAAAAGGGAGGGGGCGATGGGACGACTCGGGAGCAGGGAGCGCAGGCCTGCGCGAGAAGGAAGAGATAAGGGGGAGAGAGAAGAAAGGATGCGGGCGGGGGAAAGGAGAGGGATGAGTGCGTCCGCTCGGCCCGCTGGCAGAGGGATGGCGCGGGGTGGAGGCGGGCCCGTTGGCCAGAGGGAACCGTCGGGAGGAGGAGCCAGCGCCGGGCCACGCGGCGACGGGAGAAGAGGTGCGGGCGGGGTGCGGGACCCGCAGCACAGTGACAGCAGTGGAGTGGCCGGCTGTGCGGGGGAAAAGGAGCGGGAAAGAGGGATGGTTGGGCCGGGCCGGCCTGACTCCCATTGCTTCTTTTCCTTCTTTTTTTTATTTTTAATTTTATTTTTATTGTATTTCCATTTTGCTTCTTTATTGCATGCATTTGCATATGTATACCTACAGATATATATACAGGTATATACTTGTTTCTATTTATTTCTATTTTGTATGGGTATATATTTATTTTATTTACATATATATATTTTTATTTATCTGCACATTCATTTTGTATACATGTACATATTCCTCTTATGCCTATATTCTTTTTGTATAAATACTTTTTAGGTCTTACACATCTTTCTAGGCCCTTTTTATAATACTTGTTACAGTATGGAAAATTGTTATGCTTTAATCTTAATTAATTTTTTCCCCTACTTATGTTGGATTGTAGTTTCAGTTTTGAATTCAAGATTAAAATTTTCTTTTACTTCCGTATTTTCTTTTATGGCATTTTTAATTCTAGACTTGTTATTATTATTGAAACCTTCTTCAAAATTTAAGAAATACCGTAAAAATCCAAATTTCAAGAAAATACTTCACGCAAATAACTCAAAAGCTTTCATTTTCGAGATTTAAATTTTTGGGATGTTACACTGAAGTTACGTTTCACCGCTTGACAGTGAGAGACGTGGGGAGAAGCCTAAAATCGAGCGTATAGACACACGGCGAAGTGTATATCTAACCTCAAAGCAATGAGGTACAGAAGGGAGCCAATCATACTGCGGTACTCCTTCTGATGTACAGGCTCGCCATTTTCGTCAGGATCAAGTGTAGTTGATGTCGCCATTGGAGTTGACATCGGCTTACCATCACTTATGTCAAAGCATCCCAGGAGGTCTCAAGTGTATTTGCCTTAATGCAAGAAGGTACCCTCCCGAATCTACTTGATCTGAAGGCCGAGAAAGAAGCTCAACTCACCCATCATGCTTATCTCAAACTCTATGCTCATGACATCAGAAAATTGGGACACAAGAGTATGAGAAGGGCCACCAAAGATATATCATCCACATAAATCTGACTGAGTAGAAAGTCATTTCCATGCCTGCGAATGAATAAGGTCTTATCTACCTTACCCATTTCAAGCCTATGTCACAACAGATAGGACTTAAGTCTCTCATATCAAACTCTAGGGGCTTGCTTAAGTCCATACAGGGCCTTTGAATGCTTGAAGACATGGTTTAGGTATTTGGGGTTCTCAAAACCTGGAGGCTATCTAACATAGACTTCTTCCATAATAAGCACATTAAGGAAGGCACTTTTGACATCCATCTAGTATAACTTGAAGTTCTTAGACACTGCGAAGGCAAGCAGAATCCTAATGGCCTCTAGCCTAGCTACAAGGGCAAAGGTCTCATCAAAATCTAAATGCTCAACTTGAAAAAAACCCTAGGCCACCAATCTAGCCTTCTTTTGAATGATTACCCCATCCTCACTTTGTTTGTTCTTAAAGATTCACTTGATTTCCATGATATTATGATCACTAGGGGGCACAACAAGCAATCAGACTTTGTTCCTTTCGAAATTATCTAACTCCTCATGCATAGTATTGACTTTAGACTCATCAGATAGTGCATGACAAATATCCTTGGACTCAAATGTGTTGACAAAAGCAGAATATAGGCAGAAATGAGATAAGCCAGATTTTGAGCACGTGACACGCTCATGAAGATCTCCTATCATCTGCTTAGAGGGATGATGATGTTGAATGTGTCAGAGAGGTTCTGGATGAGAAGAAGAAGAAGAAGTGGCCTATATCTCATGAGTTGTGGAGATAGGAGCAGAGTCACTAGCTCCTGAAGAACAGGAAGGAAAGGGTTGATCTCCCTGAGGCGCAATGGTAGAAGCAGGCACCTCAAGAAAAGGATGGACTAGATTAGGTAAAGAACATTTATCTTCATCCTCCTCATCATCTATGAAGATGGTCTCGGACTACATAATTGGACTTGAGACGTCGGGCCTAGTGCCAGGACTAGCCTCATCGAAGGTAACCTCACATGTCTCTATAATCCAACTAGACTCACAGTTCTAGACCCTATAACTCGGTGAAGAAGTCGAGTAACCCAGAAAAATGCCATCAGAAGAGCGAGACTCAAACTTATCTAGGTTCCCAAACTTCAGAATAAAGCACTTGCAACCGAAAACACGAAAATACAAGACAATGGGCTTTTGCCCATACCTCAACTCATAAGAAGTGTGATGCAAGTGTGCCCTTAGAAAATCTTTATTCGAAATATGGCACGTGGTGGCTATAGCCTCAGCCCAAAACTTCCTAGGTATAGCATACTTGTCTAGCATCGTTCTGGCCATCTCGACCAAGGTACAATTTTTCCTCTCCACAACGTCATTTTTCTGAGGGACGTGCGGAGAACAGAACTGATGCTCTACACCTATCTCATCATAGATGCTCTCAAAGTAGGAGTTCTTGAACTCCATGCCATTATCATTGCGAATCACTCATAAGATACCAGGGAGCTCAATAGACAACCTACCAAACAATCCACGAAAAGACTAAAGGTGTCATCCTTCGAGGCTAAGAAAAATATCTAAGAGAAACTCGAGAAGTCATCAACCACAACAAGAATATACCACTACCTACTGGCCAACTGCACTTTAGCTGGACTAACAGTGTCCATATGAAGAAGTTGTCCTGGTGCGTCGGTCATAGTCACAGTGACTAGAAGGTGAGAAACAGTAACCATCTTGCCATGCTGACAAGAAGCACAAACAATTCTTTGACCATCTTGAGCATAGGTAGACCACGAATAAGACCATGGCCACTAACTCGGGTCAAATGATCAAAGCCAATGTGACAAAGTCTCCTATACTAAAAGGACATATCATGAGACTCTGAAACAATTAAGCATCTGAGAGAATTACCAAAAGACTCAACAAAATCAGCACGAAAAATCCTTCCAATCTTAGAAATCCCGCAAACTAGACTACTCAAAGAATCAAGGATTTTGTAAGTATTTTTCTTGAAACTTACCTCGAAATCGTCGTCGATAAGCTGAGAAACAGTAGCAAATTATAACGCAGATTACTCACTAAGGCAAATTCCATCTTGATCACTCATATTTCTCCGCATGTTTTATAGTAAACATGAAAGCTACCTTTATAACCATCTAGTCACAGAGTAGTATTTGACAACCCATAAGCAAACTATTACACATGTAGAAAATAATGACAATTTTAGGTCTAAGGATCCTACATACACTATGTGTGATATCAACTGATGACACTTAAGAATATAATAATTCCCGCAGTGTCTTATGTGGGTCAATCCAACATCATATTCTCTAACATGTATCCATATTATTGATTTGATATATCATATTCTTGATTCGTAAAACATGATTGTCAATCAATACATGTGCTAATCTATAAATCATAATTGTCCCACATAACGATATAAGGTTAGGGATAATTTAGAATAACATCAAATTATGAATAAAGAGTTCCACGAATAAGTTACATACTTGTTAATCAATATGAAAGACATATGTTCAAATGATAAAATAATATATTTTTTCAAAAGATTATAAATATAAAGTGATATAATTATCTTTATGATTGGCTCTATGGTATATTACTAACAATGTCCATTCAAGCACACCCGGATTAAACGATGAATCGATAAATTAATTACATGTAAAACTGCTACTACATGCCGCTCGCGCGCATGGAAGCATCTATCCCTGCTCAAAAGGACTTATTTTGAGTGGCTTTTGGCTAAAAATCGCTGTAGCTGGCTGAAAAAAATACTGTAGCTGACGGTGGCTTATTTGGCGTAATTAAATTTAAAAAATAAAAATAGAAAAAATAGGTTAATCTGTCACGGACAGTACAAACGAATACGGAAAAAAATAGAACTGTTAAAAAAGCTTTAAAAAGTCAAAAAATCAGAAAAAACGAAATTGTTGAATAGTAAAAAATAAACCAAAACCAGAAGACCAAGCTGAAACGAACGGGACCGTAGAAGATCGATGAGAGAGGCAAATCGATTGATATTCACAGTACGATCGACGGCGGCCAACCTTCTTTGAGCTTGAGCAGCGCCTCGTACAGCGTCTCCCTCTGGCTCTCTAGTGCCTGCAGGCGCTCGTGAAAACGTGGTGCAAAGCAAGTACGGGATCAATCACTGCTACTAGCAGCTAGCTCTGCACTTGCGACATTGGAAAACTTAATTTGCAAGAAGCCGGAAGGTTGATTTGGTTCGTGATTTTGATCGCACCTTGCCGAGGCAATGAAGCGAGCGCTCTGAGATGAGGACGATGGCGGAGCACACGGACGCGACGATCCATGTCGACGTGTCCTCGAGCGTCGCCTCCGACATCGCCGACGGCCGCGGCTGGTCTCCTGCGCCTCTCCCCCTCCACTAAAAAGTGTTTGTAGCACTGTATTTTCTGTGCAAGGGTCTTTCCTTCTCTTGGAAGACCAGTCTGCACGGTTGGTGTTTTCTGTGAAAGCGATGGAGGTGTCCTTGACTTATGACTTTTAGTCATAATTTATTTATATAAGTAAAATTAAATAGTGAGATTAAGACATCTTCTTTATTTTTAAGGTAAAAAAATCTCACAATAATCCTAAAAAGAAAAATCCTAAAAATTCTCATACTAATCAAGAAAAAAGATAAGTATCCCACTACTTATTTTGGTGAAACCAGATTATAACGGTGCAAATTAATTATATATGTATATTAGAGTTGTATAGCAAATATAATTGTATTTAAATTATAAACAGTAAAGTTATATAACAAAGATAAACTGTATTATAATATCTAGCTGCGTAATTACACGGATAAATCTGCTGGTTGGTCTAATAAATAGCCAGAAAGAACGGGCCAGATGCGTACTAACTGCATGGTGTTTTCATGGGTGGCCCACTGCATGTTGGGCCTGAAATCGGCCCAACTTCCGTCTCTATCGGACGCCGCATTCGGTTGCGAGCGAGAAGCCGCGTTCGATCAGAATTCGGCCCGCGAAGGCACACAACCAGTACCATTCTTTTTCTCACGTCGACTATAAACGCAAACGCACCCCAAAAAAAAAAAACAGATCGCCCTTCCAGTCGCTTGGAGTCCAAGCCTCGTACTCCTCTTGCGCCGGCGGCCGCCGCTTCACGCAACCTCCGCCTCCGGCCGGGTCCGCGCCCCCGCGTTCCCCGTCAGCCCTCCGCCCCTCCCGCCTCCGTCTCCAACGCAGCAGATCTAACTGCTGGGATTCAAGTGGGGGACACCGCCGAGGCCGCCTCCCTCCCACAGATCCGCTGCTGCTCCGTCTCCGGCGCTGCGACTCGCCGACTCCCGACGCGACCAGGTGAGTGCCAATCGATCGACCTAAAGTGTACCCGGAAATCTGCTGGCTTTGTTGTTAACCCAGGAAAATTGGATCTCGCTTGGGGCATGGTAATCCTCTGCGGCCTTGTGGCTATTTGATTTTGTTCTGAGATTTTTTTTTAGTTAATTTTTGCGAGGGCTGTTTGTTCTGAGATTAGGTTTTAGGGATTTTGGTTACGGCTATTAGGCTTAGGAAGTCTGGTTGCAACCTAGCTTCGTGAAGGGTTAATTGTCTGTTGTACTGATTCATAAGAGGCACTAACAGCATGGAACTTTAACACCCGGATGATTTCATGCTCAGTGTGTAACTTCTTGCCTGTAGGTAATTTCCTTGGGACTCCGTTGGGGCATAGTGATTCTGCCCAGCGTTGCTCTGTTGGTATTGTCGTTTGTAAATCTAATGAACATGGTTGTATCACACATAGTGATTCGTAAAGTTTTGATTGCAACCAAAGTTTTGTGTGATGTTCTGGATGGATTGGCCTCATTTGACTCATGATAACTTCCACATGCAGTAGCTGACTGGTTGTTTTCTTATATATTGGTATTTTCTCAAACACACAATTAATTCGCCTACTTGTGCTCTTTTACTTGGAGTTTGCAACTTTGGTGCTTCCAATCATAGTATGGAAGCACATAGGTTTTTCCCAAATGGTGCGGTACTTATGGGCTGATGTTCTAGTAATCAAGTGTTCATTTAGCTATTCCAGAATGAGTATGACCTAATTTAGGTAATGGCACCAAAATACATTTCTTGGTGTTGAAAGAACCCATATGTAGTGACTGTATCGTAAGTTTCATTAACGTACTTCCATTTTGCATGTTTTAATTCGAGGCGTTGTTGTAAACACTGAGTGTTACTTTCCAGATGTTGCATTATTTTGTACTGGGTGTTTGGATTGTTTTCCCCTTTATTCTGGCTTATTCTGATTCATTTTGTAACACTTTGTAACCTATACATATTTTATTGACAGTTTAGGGAGTGATGATGTCTTCTTCGATGGAATCATCATACCTTCCTGCAAACACTGAGTCAATAGCAAAGGCTCAGGAGGCTAAGGATGCTTCAGAGTCCATTTCAATCCTTTACCGTGTGCTCCAAGACCCATCTTCGTCTTCAGATGCACTGAGAACAAAAGAAGTTGCGATCACAAATCTTACAAACTATCTCACTAAAGAGAACCGAGCTGAGGAGCTGCGAAATCTTTTGACCCAGCTCAGGCCATTTTTCTCACTGATTCCCAAGGCAAAGACTGCAAAAATTGTCCGTGGAATCATCGATGCTGTTGCCAAGATACCTGGAACATCTGATCTTCAGATATCACTTTGCAAGGAGATGGTGGAATGGACCCGTGCAGAGAAGCGTACGTTCCTCAGGCAGCGTGTGGAAGCGAGGTTAGCGGCCCTTCTGTTAGAGAATCAGGAGTACACTGAAGCCCTTACCCTCCTTACTGGCCTTATCAAGGAAGTCAGGAGGCTTGATGACAAGTTGCTTCTTGTGGACATTGACCTTCTAGAGAGCAAACTCCACTTCTCTCTGAGAAACCTGCCAAAGGCCAAAGCTTCTTTGACCGCTGCAAGAACAGCTGCGAATGCCATTTATGTTCCACCGGCTCAGCAGGGCACTATTGATCTGCAGAGTGGAATCCTTCATGCGGAAGAAAAGGATTACAAGACTGCTTACAGCTACTTCTTTGAAGCATTCGAAGCTTTCAGTGCTCTGGAGGACCCAAAGGCCATCTTCAGCTTGAAGTACATGCTCCTGTGCAAGATAATGGTTAACCAAGCTGATGATGTTGCAGGAATAATCTCATCTAAGGCTGGCCTGAAGTATCTGGGTCCTGATGTTGATGCTATGAAAGCTGTAGCTGATGCCTACTCTAAAAGATCTCTGAAGTACTTCGAAACCGCCCTTCGTGATTACAAAACCCAGCTGGAGGAGGATCCTATTGTCCACAGGCATCTTTCTTCTCTGTATGATACCCTCCTGGAGCAGAATCTCTGCAGGTTGATTGAGCCCTACTCAAGGGTGGAGATTGTGCATATCGCGCAGATGATTGAATTGCCAGTTGATCATGTCGAGAAGAAGCTGTCACAGATGATCCTTGACAAGAAATTTGCTGGGACTCTGGATCAAGGTGCTGGTTGCCTCATTATCTTTGAGGACCCCAAGACTGAGGCTATCTTCCCTGCTACACTTGAAACTATTTCGAACTTTGGAAAGGTTGTGGACAGTCTTTACATGAGGTCGGCCAAGATCATGGCTTGAACGCTGCTAGTCATGTGCTAGTCTACTTCGTGAATATGATTTCATCTTGTTTCAGTTCTATTGGTGTCCTGAAGACATTTAATCCTGCGTATTGACATTGTACTCTGCATGTTGGTTTCTATTTTAGTTTTTTTTTAAAAAAAAGCATTCAGGTCTTGCTCACAAAGAAGGCAATTTGTTGTTTCTGCGTGGTTGTCTTGCTCACAAAGAAGGCAATTTGTTGTTTCTGCGTAGTGTAAGTACCGTGAACATTAGCTGGTCCCTAGCATAAACCATGTTATGCTCCTGCAACATCTTTTGTTATGATTGTCCGATTAGCTTTGCTTTTCCATGACATTGTAATGCTGCAAATGCAATGCTGAGTGGTGGAACAGCATTTCACTGGCACTGGCGGTTGACATAACTTGTGCATGGAAGTGTTTTCATATCAGTGATGAGACTAGCTAGGCCTAATATGTGCTGTTGATGCTATTAGGATATTGAAATAGATGCCTGTAGTTACTATGTTATGTGGTTTCTTCATGTCTGGCCTTATCAGCAGCGATGTCTGTCTAGTGGTAGTGTT
Organism: Dendrocalamus latiflorus; assembly: GCA_017311315.1. Taxonomy (NCBI): domain Eukaryota; kingdom Viridiplantae; phylum Streptophyta; class Magnoliopsida; order Poales; family Poaceae; genus Dendrocalamus; species Dendrocalamus latiflorus. The sequence goes on from CM029637.1 coordinate 22,678,990, forward strand.
GTGGCAAACTGGCAGGTCATGAGAATTCGTCCGGCATAAGCCGGGTATCTGACGGCATTTGTAGATGGAAAATCCTGATCGAAATGAAGCTTCTTTTTCGGCCGATATCTGAATAGAGCTGAATGTGCTCTCTTAGCACATAAGCAAGCCAATGGAGATATGTCTAACGTTCCAAACATGTTATCCATAGATCCTTACTGATTTACTCAGCCATCAGTAGAGCTATCACCAACAGTAGAAACAAGGGTGCATGAAGTACCAAGCTGTGTCAAATTATCAGTAGCTTGTAGATATGGTGTCATATGGAGTGGAGTACATGATGAACTGAATTAGCCGGGGCTTATCAGACAGATGACTATCTTCACTTGTTATACAATTTGACACAATCTCGTCATCTCAGTATGCTGAGAAAATTGCAAATTTAGGACTCCAAACGATCCGCTTCGCAGATTTAGGACTCCAAACATCGACTTCGTAAAAATAACCCTCCAAACGTTGGCCTCTTGATTTCCTTGACATTATGAGTATTTGAGATTTCTTTTAAACTAAATACAAGTATTTGGAGACCTAGAAGGACCCTTTTGCCCTTCTGTGTATCGATTGGCTTGCATGGAGGTACATCGCCATCGTATTCTTCTGCGTCGTACGTACGTTTCTTTTTGGCCTTCTGTGTATCGATTGGCTACGCACGTACGTTTCTTTTTCTTCTGCGTCGCATCGTATTCTGCCGCCGCTTTCCCTATCGGTTCATCGCCATGGAAGAGAACTCGTCGCCGACGCCGGATCCTGAAGCTCCGCCGCCCTGTGCCCTACATCCGATGGCGTTTGGCATGACTGCGGAGGCCGCGGCCACTGCCTTAGGCCCGGCGTCCTCTGGCCAGGCCTTGGTGGCGGCGGCGGCATGCCAGCCTGCTCTGCTTCCATGGTGGTGGTCTGGTGGATGGATGGCCACCTGACGAGCGCCCTTCTGTTCTTGTCTTCCAATGATGACAGGCAAGACAAAGGAGACCGGCTCTGGTCTGCCGATCTTGTTAGTTGCCATTGTTTTCTTGTCCAGGAGCCGGAAATCTCACGTACGTGCGTGCCGGAACAGAAGGCAAAAAACACAAAAGGTTAGAGATGTCCTTTTAGGTCCCAAATACATGTATAAAGATGAGAAAAGAGAGAAAATACACATAATGTCAAGGAAATCAAGAGGCCAACGTTTGGAGGGTTATTTTTACGAAGTTGATGTTTGGAGTCCTAAATCTGCGAAGCGGATCGTTTGGAGTCCTAAATTTGCAATTTTCTCCAGTATGCTCGCCTTCTCTACAATTTCTCTTAACCCTTTATCGTCACAATTATACGCACCCAAAACAAAACAACAAATGTAGAAGCAACAAGCACATTACCAAACGGCCCGGCGCCGCCGTGACGCCGCTATCATGTCATGGGCCTCTCGAGCAACGCCGAGACGTACCACTCGTTCCTCTCCGCGCCGCGGTCGAGCTTCCGGCCGGTCTTCCACCGGAGCCAGCGGAAGCTGACGCGGTCGAGGATGGGCACGTAGGTGCCGTTGAGCTGGGGGCCGAGGCAGAAAAGGCAGTCGAGCCAGAAGACGCCGCCGGGCCGGAGCACCCGGTAGAAGTCGAAGAGCGCGAACTCGATGCTGAGGACCGCCGTTGTCGGTGAGCCACCGCCGCCGCTCCTTGCCCGCCAGAAGCAGTCCTTGCAGTGGGGCGTGCTGGTGTGCGGGCCGCAGGGGCTGCACACCGGCGAGGGAGTGCAGGTCGCAGAACCTCCGTCGCGGCGAGGGGAGGAGCCGTGCCGTCTTCCATTTCAACAGCCACAGCTTCGATCTCTAGCCAGCGAGCTGGCTGCTGGCTACTGATGAGTACATATAACTGTAATTATGCCGCGTATGTATTAGTGTTTGTATAGCCGATTAGTCTGCTTTCTACAGACGACAACGTATTCCCTGATCCTCCCAGGCCAGTCACCAACGCGCCGTCATGGGAATTGAAACGAAATCGAATTTTCAAAAATCAAAAATGGAGTTCAATTTGCGTTTTGCTTTTGCTCTCTTGCTTCCCAGCCTTAAACCACACGAATCTCACAGCAACGCCACCCCCAATCCTCACCATCTCGGCATGAACGGAGAGGAGCGGCGAAATCACTGCTGTCGATCCGAAAATATCGTCGCCCCCGATTTTTCTTGCCGCCAAGTCTTCCCGGCCTCTCCCGTGCCTTCCAGCCCTTCTCTACCTATCAGCATCCTCGCCAGCTCACCTTGCCGACCTCCCTTGCCACCATGGACGCCCTCCCGAAGCGTCCCGAGCTAGCCCTAAAAATCTCCCCTCCGCGAACCGCCTTAGCCCGGCTATAAAAAGCCACCCTAAGCCTCCCTCTGGTGACCACTACCCCCCCTGAAGCTCACCAAACGCCCCCAAGCTCCCCTCTTTCCTCCTATTGTCGGTAATCGCAAAATTCCCCAAATCCGTGCCCTAACTCAATGTCTACCTCCCGGCCATCCACTCTTCAATTGCCTTTGCCTATAGCATCCCCAAGCTCCCCAAAACTTCCCCAAAACCTTGCCCTAGCCTCCCAATCCCTCTCCTTCTCCGGCACCGTGAGCCTTTCCCACCGCCGCCCACCCTACCGAGGCCAGCCCAACTCGAGCCTCCCTAGCTGAAGCCGAGCTTCCCACGACCTTATCCAAGCTCCAGTGAAGCTCAAGAACCAGCCCAATTGTCCAAAGCTCCTCCCAATTGCTCGCAGTTCCAAAAATGGCCGCAAGAAGGAGAGGCTCGCCGCCGGCGAACGCCGCCTCCACTGGGCCCCCAACCACCCAAAATGGGATCCCCATAACCCCAGGAGTCCAACCCTAGTGCCCAAATTCGTCGCAAAATGCTCTAGCCCCGCCACCGATCGCCGCCCCTCCCTTCTGTTCCTCTGCGCGCGCCCGGGCGAGAGGAGGAAGACGACCCTGTTCCTCTGACTCGGGCCGCCTCCTTTCGGTCAAGCCGAACCACGCCGCCCGCACCGGATGCACCCGCCCGCCGCGCCCGACACACCTGACCGAGCCGCTTCAACGCGGTCGGACCTAACCCGCTCACCCCGCACGCCCGTTCCAGCCGGTTCGAGCCCGCTTGACGTGGTTCGACCGAGCCAACTCGCCGAGTCCGACCCGGACCCGAGGAACAGTGCACCGAGCCCGATGAATAGTACTTGACCCAAACCCAAAAATGCATATTTATACTCCCCGCATTCGTTTCGAGCCCGCCAACCCAAATCCAAGGCCCATTTCCCCATATAACCCTCCTATAAGCCCAAAATCCCATTTTAATGGAGTTTTTCGGATTTTCTTTATTCTTTTATTTTCTTTATTCCTAGCCTAATCCTTCGGGCATGGAATTAATTTATTTTAATTGTTTTGCGTTAGCTTCCAAAGTCGAGGATTCTCAGGAGCAGAAGGGAGAAGCTCAAGTCCAGGCCCAGCCCGCTGAAGAATACAAATTAATCGAAATCGTAAACCCGCAAGGCAAGTCACACATATTTTTGAACATGTTGATCCTACATTCCTTAAATTATTTACATGTATTTCCATTATGTTATTTTTACTCTGTTATTTTATGTATAACAAATGCTTAGAATGACATGATACTAGTTATGTCCTACCACCCGAAAAAGCCCAGTCTAATTTGATGGCCATATTCACCTTGACAAGATATAGTGATAATAAATATAGTAATAACGTAAATATGATAGTTTAGAGAATTGATATCCTCTATTACTGAAGGAAGTGGTACTTATTTGGGAAGTGGCTCTATGGTAAGCGAGGATCGCTGGATCCTGTGACCTGGGGCGAAGGCAAATGTTACAAATCAATGGGAGTGTCAAATCACTGGACAGATTTGTAGAGGGGAATTTGCCACCGGTGAAAATACAAGAACTAGACCCTTATGCTGAGTAAAGAACATAGTTGTCGCCCAACCACAAGTGTTGATACGTCAAACCTGGTCTAGTAACTGCTCAAATTCAATTGAACCTCTACGAACGCAAGGCGAAGGCAAAGTGTGAGTACATACGGAAGTGAGTTAAGGGAGGGCCGTATGGAAGTTGGCACCGTTATTGTTTTTACTATTGATTTGATTATCGGGTGTCCACACAATAGTAGACTGAAGTAAGTCAGAGGCTACGGCCTGGGCTTGTTGAGGAAGTCTACTAGGTAGAGACTATATAAAGAATTGAGCAGTGAACAACCTTGTTTTCTCAATCCAGTCATGAGGATTGAGGAATCTTGTGGGTAAAGCAGGGCAGCTCTGCAGAGTCATAAAATAATGGTATTCGAATACGCCGTGCTTCCGGTAAATGAAGCTGTGTTTAATGGGTGAATCCAATAACAAGGCATAAATAGATTTGGAAAGGATTTGGTAATGTTGGTGGTCTGGTAATTGAACCTTGAAAACCCCCTAAAGTTTATAGAAAGCCATGATTTTATGTTTAAAATCTGTTTACAACTAAAACTGCATCCACATGAAATAACAAAATTCCCCATCACTTGATATCCCATGCATGTAGTTATTGTTGGACTCCGTGTGACTTGCTGAGTACGGTAGTTGTACTCATACTTGCTAAAAACATTAACAGAAATAGCCAGCAATGAGGAGGCAAATGAAGGCAAAGGACTGAAGCTCTACGAGATCGAGGTTACGTGTAATTAGGGTCGTCTTCCGTTCAGGCGTGCCTGTGGCATTCTTTTGTTCTGTAAGGTATAACTTGGCTTTTATGCCCTTATATTGTAATAAAGCTGGTTTTTGTCTTAAGTATGTGTTGGCAATGTTATACACTCGATTGATGTAACTCACAGCTGAACAGTCCTGAGCAGTTGCGAGGACTTCATAATACTCCCAGAAATAGGGGTGTTACAGGAATGATCGTAACGTAAGCATACACGTGAAGGGAAAGGCATCTCATATTCACATGACATCTCGTGAATTCAGTTTCGCGTCGAGCGTGTGAAGTTGCTCTTCTGTTCAAAACATTCGCCGAGCATGTTTCCACGGCGAGAAATTCCACTCAAATTCGCAAATTTTTTCGCGGCAAATGTATGGCAAATCAGGTTGGATTTAATCTTGGTCTACAAAAAAGGTTGGATTTTATCTTTTTTTTTGTAGAGGAGATTGCATTATTTTTTTTATTTTTGAGAGGAGGTTGCAATTTTTTTTGAGAGGGGAGGTTGGATTCTTGGATTTATCTCTTTTTTTTAAGAAATACTTGGACTTATCTAGTACTAGCTAAAATTCAAGGTATATCGAATCAACCCATGAATAAATGACGGATAGTGAGAACCAAATCACCCAATACGACCCAGCCCGACCAGAAAACACTGGGCCGTCGCCTCTCTTCCCACTTCCAGTTTCTTTTGACAGGTGGGACCCACCAAGCGTCCACCCGGACCCACTTCCCCATCCTTCAAAAGCTCAAAAGCGGAGCCCCTCACGAGGATAACAATTACACGAAAGCCCCTCCACTTTTTCCTACTCCAACTTCCAGTTCTTTTAATCCTCAAAAGCGGAGCTTCGTGATCGTACACGCTTCGTTCAACAACTTCGTGTTCATAGACACTTCGTCCGACGGGGGACAGGGTAGGGACAGACCGCGTGCGTTGTAGCTCTGTCTTGCTGCCACCTTCGTCGATGCCAGTCCAAACAGTGGGAGACGGAGCACGCGTGTCAAGGCTTCATCCCACGCTAGCTTTGTCAACGCTAGACCGAAGGGTAGGCAACAGAGCGCACGCGTCAAGGTTTTATCCCACCGTCGGCTTCGTCGATGCCAGTCCGAACGGTGGGCGATGGAGTGCTCACTTCAAGGACTTCGTCACGCCGCTGACTTAGTCGGCAGCGTCCGACCACGTCCTAGTCATGATTTTGTCCGACCACCTAATGGTCGTGACTCTTCCGACTTTGTTGGCATCCGTCTAACCACCCCGTGGTTGCAGACATTTCGTCCGATAACCTCGCGGCCGACACTTTGTCCGACTACCTCACGGTCGTGACTTCGTCCAACCGCCTTACGGTCCTGACTTCGTCCGACCACCTCATGGTTTTAGACGTTTCGGCCGACCAACTCGCGGTACGGACTTCGTCGCCCGCCTTGGAAGTATCACCTTGGTGGGGCGGCACGACTTCGCCGACGACCTCCTCGTAAGCGTCGCCTCAGAGGGACGACAGCACCCTGCTCCGCTTACATGATTTTTTTGGACTTTGCAGTTGCATTAGAATCAGTAAAAGAACCCTTTACCGTGGCTGCAAGCTACTAGTTACATAGGCTCACCAGTCGGCACCCTCGCGCTTGCTGTCGGGAGACGGAGGGCAGGGATAGTTGGTCACATCAGCTCGCCCATCGGGACCTCCACACTTGTTGTTGAGGGAATTCTGTTGTAGGGGTGGCCTAACTCCCTGTGACTAGGCCTTACAATTGGTCCAATATGTAATAGGCCCAATAGTATAGAAGAATATATCAATGTACCCCTACTTTTTGTAATTATTAAGAGATAGGATGGAAAATTCTCATCCTACCCCACTCATGTTTATAAACTTCCAACAGGGGCATAAGGGGGACAGATCCACTCATTTTATCACTAGCTCTCTCTCTCCTTAGTTCTCTTGGCTGTATCTCCTATGAAGACAGATACCTTGTACCCACTGTTGTAGCCATGCTACAACATATGTATTTTGCGAAGAGCCCCAAAGTGGCAACTCAAGGAAATCGGGACAAGTTTACAGCTCCAGCCACTAAGATTTCAAGACTTCATTCCATATTATCACACCTTGTCCTTATTACACATAGTTTCTCTAGTTTACAGCAATGCCAAATATAAGAACAAGCACAGGTTAAACGTTTTGCCAGCAGAGTCCGACTGACATTCATGAGGTACAAAAGTCAGATAAGGCATGCAGAACTTCCATTGCACCTACACATCGCCCCAAACTTTCAAAATCTTCCCATAGGCGTTTAGTTTTAACTGCCAGACTTAAAATTGACCTAATTGGTACTAATTAGGCTCCATCCGAGGTACGCGAAATTGTAGAGCACCAATTTACTAACCACACAGCAATTGTTTTTGCAATCAATCCTACCGCCCACTTCTCTTCCTATTACAGTGGAGTCTAAATCTAAATTGAAGAAACTATCCACGTTTTTTTTTGTTAAGAAACAGTCTGCATTTCGTGGCTTATCATGTTTCTTCCATCAACTTCTTTGCTCCTCCGATGTTCACATCCTGACAACGGGGCTGTAGTACACTACACTGCACTCCGGTCACTCGTTGCCTCAGAAAGAATATTTTCATTGCCAGTGGTTCACCTCCCACATGAATACAGATTTTTCAATCGAAGGGCGAACTCGATCACTGCTTGATCGCAGTGGTTCTAGCCTGCTCCAGAATCCTGACCAGTGGCTTGCTGCTGCACCTTCGGCCTTCGTCCAGTGGCGTGTTTCCCCACCTGCAGTAATTCGTTGCATCGAGGAAAGAAATTTCACCATTACATTCTGCTATTATAAAATGATTCACATCGATGGTATTAACGAATTAATTTTTTTCGAGAACACACAAAAGGCTCGTGCATCGTTGCATTAAAAGGAGAACAGAAGACACCACCGTTCTACAACAGAATGAATTCTAAAGCGTTGCGTATACTGTTTACCTGTCTTTGGCCAGAACATCTGCTCCGAATTCTATCAACATGCTGGCGACAAGGAGCAAGCCCTCGGCAGCAGCAATGTGAAGCGGTGTCCTCTGATCATAGTTCCTGCGGTTTGGATCGATTCCGGATTTTAGCAGCCTCTTCAGCAGGTCGATCTTGCCATCTGTGACTACTCTGCACAGGTAGCTTCCTGCATCCTCCAGGTTCAAGATCGCACCATGCTCAACGAGAAGAGAGATGATCCTGTCATGCCCCGATTTTACTGCTTGCAGCAATGGTGAATTCCCAAATTTATCTGCATTTTCAGATATGTTCCTTTTTTATAACAAGAGATATTGCTAAAAGTGCCTTTTACTATTTGCTTTGAACTGTTTCTTTCATACCTATACTGTTGACATTTGCTCCTCGTTGGATAAGGAACCTAACGATATCTTCATACCCTCTTAAGGCAGCAACATGCTGCAAGGTAAATGCAAGGGAAGAAGTTGAAGAGTTAGAAAAATATAAGGTTTATTTATCATTTCAATTATTCCTTCACGTGGTTTTTTGCCAAACATTTGTTTTTTTAAAAAAATTCTATCATTCGTATTTTCAAAGGAAAAGAAAGATGCATCATGTTGCATTTCAATGAAATCTTGCAGTGAAAATGAACTCCTCTAATTTCACTAATGATTCTATGAGAGAGTTGACATACTAATGCTGTCCTGCCATCATAATCGGGTTTACTTGGATCTGCTCCTGCACTGATCAAGCCTTTCAAACGATACAAGTCTCCATGATAGGCAGCACTGTTGACTCCGAGGACCAATTCTGCTTCTTGCTTTGCTATCAGATATGTGATATCTGATTCCAATCGCTTCTCCTTTGACTCGGTTTCTTTTCCCTACAGAAGAAGGTTTATCGCTAAACTTCGCCTCAAAGTGCTAGAATATGATTCTAACGAGAGATGTACCTTTAGGAGGTTGCTCAATATCTGACGGCTATCCTTGAAGTAAATTTGTAAGATACTAGTCAGAGACTGTTTGTCAATTCTCAAAAGGCTGCAAAGTTCACAGACTCTAACTGTGTGTGGTTGTGGAATGTTGCAGATTACAGCAACATCACCAACGATGTCGTAAGGCAGCAGTTCTGAGATGATCTCTTCTGATCCACCTTCTCCAGTGGCCACCTCTTCCTGTCACGGTACATGGAATAGGATGAGTGAAGGTCAGTCATACAGTGCAGTTGTGTTTTCTCTTGATTTATGTAGGTCTGTTTCACAAACCGATCATATATATATATATATCAATCATGGTTATAAATTGTTAATTTCAGTGACAATTAGTACCAGACATCCATGTGCCACAACATAAATTTGATCCACCACAGTGCCTTGCTCTAAGATAACCTCCCCTGGGAGGAAGAATTCTTCATGTAATTTTACCACCTGAAACAATCAATTGAAGAGTTGAATTAGTTCTCAACTTGTACTAACTGTAATGACATGAGATTAAACATGAATCCATGAACAATCTTACAATCTGGCTTAGGAAGTCCTCTGAGCATCCTTTGAAGAGGTGAACTTTTGAAACCATATCCAAGTACAACGTCTGAGACATCTGCAACACAAAAAAACAAACAATAGCTTATATACAGTTTTTTTAGATTAACAGCTTACATATACTTAGCTGCTCAAAAGAAACTTAAGATCATTCCTGGTCTGTATTTGGTCAGAGAAAACTGGCACCTTAGATCGGACTGCAACCGGTATGTCATCGACGATTCTGTCCCTCGTGTAGCTGCTCTCGTACTGCAGCATCAGGTGAGCCTTCACCTGGGACCTGATATCACTGCCCAGCTTGTTCCTGTTCATGTACCTGATGAGGTCAGTCATCTTGTCCCTGAATCTTTCAGTCTTTGAGCCCTTGACAATGAGTGCAGTCATGTTGCCAATCAGGTACGCACTGAGGAGTATGCTGAACGAGATGTACACCATGGTGAAGATCATCTCCCTTGTGTTCACTGCATGGATATCACCATAACCTGCACGTTTTTTTTTTTTGCAGTACTTTTCTTAGCATATATGGGAGATGAAGAATTGCAATCTTGCTATTTTACAGCATGTACATGATGAGAGCATACCAACTGATGCCATGGTAACAATGGCCAGATACAGCGAGGTGACGTAGCGAGTCAGCAGGTCGATCTCTCTGAAATTGATGTACTTGTAGTCTCCCAGGACAAGGCTCCCGATCCAGGTGTTCCCCTCGTGCGCCGGAGGCAGCGTGGTGGCGAGGTAGTAGAAGACGCAGGCCGCGGTGTGCGTGCAGTAGAGCTCGACGGTGATCAGCTTCACGATCCTCGTGAAGAGGTAGCTGATGCGGATGTCCTTCTCCATCTTCTTGAAGAAGTCCATGATCTTCCTGGCTCTGTACAGCCTGAGCCACACCAGGTACCTGACGATCTCCATTCTTCCTGTGACCTGACACAAGGATCAACCATATATATAGTGAATAAATCTTTTTTTTATTTCTGATGCAGTGAATAAATATTTTTTCCTTTCTGATGCGAAATGGTACTAGCTTTTAAGATTGTGATGTTACCTTGTAGAAAGCATCCCAAGGGAAGCAGCCGAGGATGTCAAGAGCGAAGCTGCCTTTGATGTAGCTAAGAACAAGAACATCAGAAAAATTATTCTTAGATTATATTGTCTTGCTCATGTCATTCTATCTTCACTTCGTTTCGAGAACTGAGCTGTGGTCAGGGTCTCAGAGGAACGCGGCCTCACCGTAGCGCAATCCTCCGCTTGTCGTACACCATCCTGTAGGTGTGAGCATCCCTGTAGGCGAGGAAGAAGTGCACGACGACGTCGGCGAGGAAGACGAGCTGCACGCACTCGAGGTCCAGCAGCTGCTCGGGGAGGCCCCGGAAGAAGCTGAATTCGAAGGGGGTGAAGAAGGTGGAGTAGATGGACAACAGGAACATCATGTTCACCCAGACCCTGTACCATCTGCAGATCAAGAAACATGGCTTCATGGCATTGCATGGTATATCTGAAACCTCTCGCCATTCTGTCTCAATCAGCGCTGTCTCATTCTCATGCAGAAGTCTCTAATTGGCTACTCATTATTGCTTTTGCATGCAGTATTAGCATCATCTTTTTCTTTCGGTACTATTTGACAGTTTCGGTAGCTAGCTTAAGCTGAACTGATGAGAGAGATTACTGTCTTACCTTCCATTAGGGTGTACGACAAAGCTGTCATAGAAATTCTTTGGGAGCCTCAATACACTGTTGCTGTGCCAGCTGCTGCTCCTCCTAGACTTGAACTCCCTTGCAAACAGGGAGAGCCTGCTCCCCACAGAGCCATGCAAGGTGACATCTATCTCATTCAACTCATACTCTGCAGCAATCTCCCTGTCCATGCCTCCTCTCTCTCTCCCCTTCACCAGCGTCACATTCCTCTGTGCAGTCCAATGCAAGAACAGGACGCTACACATATATGAGCATGTGGCCTGTCACTTTTGGTTGCACAAGGAGCAATTGGGCACTCTTTACCTCACAAGCTAGCGGCTTTTAACTTTTGCTACAGTACCTAACTTTCAAACGGAGTATTTTCTCAAGATGGGGTCTACAAGTTAAACGATCTACACGTTAAAAGCCTAACATCTGTACCAGCCAAAATCACAAGTGAGTATCTGTCTTGTTAGGAATAGTCCCACATAGATTGTGGGAGAGGAGAAAGCACAACTTATAAGTGTGAAGGAGTCTACACCCATTGGACTAGTCTTTTAGGAGGAGAAGGCCCAATACCACTTATAAGGTTGTTGCTCCGTTGCTCCATGGGCTTAGTTGTGTTCAGCCCATTTAGACCTGTGGCCCAGGATGTAACAAGTCTCACCGTAATTTGTACCGTAAACAGCCAAAATTCAAAAATTTCAGCCAAAAGTTATAAACCGCAGCCGAAAGGAACAGGCCCACAAATGGCACTAGCACTTCAGCCTGGTTGCTGGGGGGCTCAACTCTGTGTGCGTGTGTGTGCGGCGGGGGGAAGATAGGTTCGCTTCTAGTTACACATGGCGTCATGTCATCACCTCATCTCCTATCGCCTTTAAGTGCTTAAAAACTGCTTGCAGTGCATGACATCGTGGTAGCTAGCATGGTGCACTACTGCTACTACACCTAAAGAAAATCAATCTGTTACTCCTTTTCGGCCCATTCATGCAGTTTTAGTTAGTTTGTACCTACGGCTCCGTGACATGGATGATCGTTTAAAAATTGACAAACTTTTGACCCTGGGATCCTTTGCTGAATGCTGCATTCTGCAAGTTGCGATGCAGAAAACAACGAGTTTGATTGTGCAATGCAACGAACCATCACTGGTAGCTACTAGCTAGCTGCTATCTCCCTGCACATTGTTGAAACTTGATTGTGCTGCAGCATTGCAGCTGCCTTCTCATGCACCACATGTTATGTACTGCATGTGTAGCAGTCATGTCGCAAAGTGGTGGTACTGGTTTTTACACATCGCGCAGTTGCAGTCTAGCCATCTTAGCTTCAGGGACTAGTCACATGTGCTGGTCAAAGATCCTGCAGGGGGTCATCTGGATTTTGGGTAGTCCATTTTGCCACCAACAATGCATCAAGAATCCTGTCTGATCAGATTTGGATCCCTTGCTGGCATTGATCAGATTTGGATTCCTCTCTTTAATGAACGGACAGAACCCCTGCCATCAGTTTAAAATAATATAAAATCGAACAATCAAAACGAAGGTGCACAGAAAACCTTTGCACCACGGTAAGTTCTTTTAGACTTATAATTTAGTTTTCTATAATAACTAGCTTTCAGACGAAATATCTTTTCAAAACGTAGTCGACAAGTCAGTTGTATTAGACATTGTTCCGACTTTACCTATATCGGCCAAAATCGCACATAACTATCTCTTTCTTCGTACTCTCTCTCACGATCAACCAGAAATTAAAAAATTAAGTCACAAGCCACAGTCTAAAAGAACCTACTCATACATATCCCCGCCTCCATCCAAAGCATGATTTTTGACTATGATGGTGCTTACCTCGCATACCATTTCGACTGAAAGGTAGATCGTTCAAATTTGATCGTGACCACAGTGCTAGTTAGGAATCAAACATCCTAGTCTTAGATGTGTTTGGTTTACAAAGAGGGGCACGCCAAATTTGCATGACTTAAGATTTGGCTACAACGAAATCTCAAATCTACATGGATAATTTGGCTACCTAAGATTTGGCCTGAACCAAGTGTAGCTAGAGTTTGAAACTCGCCAAAATAATTGGTAGCGAACCGAACCCTGGCCAAAATCCAACCAAAATTTTGCCAACAGATTTAGAAGGCAGGGGATGGTAAATGAGACAGTTGCCGGTCAAAACTTGTCAAAGCTGATCGAAACCTTCAGGCATCTCAGCTAGTGCGTATCCTACGTGTCGTCTTCAGAGTAATCCATGCTGCCGACTTCTCTGGCCGCAGAAGATAAAAAAGGAGGTCAAAGATGATAGTGAGTTGTGTGACCTTAAAATGAGCCAATTAAGCTTAGTCGTTTCACTTACTTAGCTTTTACGTTGACGAGACTATAAAACTAGAAGCTGACTAGAACTTTCCCTTTCAAAGGGTTGTTAGCTAATATAAACAGCAAGTCAGCAATTCATTTTTGTCACCGTCCTTTGTTCTTACTCTCTGGAACTATTACCTTTGGAAGAACAAGTTCAAGTACAAAGATCTGGTTGAGTGTAAATGTGAGAAGAGAGTTAAAATATGAGTACTGTTCGTTTTTTTTCTCAATAGCTCTAGTTTTTGGGTGAACTTATTGGTGTAGCAAATTCAGCAACTGGCATCCTAGTGTGAGCAACAATCAAGACTCCCCCGATCAAAGTGAAAGATCCTGAACAAAGAGTGCATGTCCTACACATTTGTGATCAATCCTCTTGTGCATGGTTAAACATATCCTGAGGCGGCATAAACAAGAAGAATGATGCTAAATCCAGCTGCTCAGCATTTTCCTTGTAAGGCAAAGTAGCTGAAAAAGGAACAAAAGACAAGATTTTTACTGCTAACAAAGGATTCATCAAAACTTTTGCTCAATGCATGCACTGAAGGTCTCTCAAATGCAAACTAATTTAGTGCAATTTGGAGTCATTTAAAAACCCATCGGCTTAAAATAGTTGCATTATGTTAGAGAGCCGGACAAAGGAAGAACACTGGGAAAAGTAGTGGAGGAAGATGGATGGCCATGGACGATTGTTCCACTAATGAGTGCCGATTGGATAAGATCATACATGGACTAGCATAAACGATGAGAGGTTTGATAGAGGTTTAGCTTTCAAGTTGTGGTTTGTGCAGGTAAAGTGTGGATTAGGACGACGGTGTAGTGCATCTAACACTCACTTGAGCTGCTTTTGTTCCTTTCCTTTCGTTGAAGTATATATATGTGAGTATGATATGCTAATGTTTTGCCTGCACTACGTCGAACTTACGGGGATAATAAACTAGTGCATGATGCTCAAGTTCAAAATGGGAGGATTTTGATCCTCTAATTAAATTATTGTACATTCCCAACGCTGCCCATTGTGCAATATAATCCATTTCGCACACAAAAAAAATCAATTCCCATATATAAATATGGGAAAATTCACGTGTTCTAAACAGGAATCCGGGAACATTACTATGATGTTCTGTAAGTGAAGGGAACTCACAGGCAGGGCTCAATTTTCCGGGTTCGGATGCTTGTAATACTCTGGTTTCCCGGTCGGTTCCAATAAAGTGTTTCTTCTGTTTTGTTTTTCTTTATTTTTTCCTCAAATTTTGATGTTCCCTCAACCTTGAAAACAAATTAGTTCTTGAATTGTTTTGAAATAGCATCTAAAATCACTAAAATGGATCTGCACTACAGGTACTGGTACCCACCATGATTTCGGGTGACCGGTATCACTGAGAGTTTTAACCTTGTTCATGAGCACGGAGTTGTGAGTTGAATATATCACCATTCTATAATAATTTGAGCTTTCATGCTAGCACATTGAGGTGCAACTAAAATATTATGTTTGTTCTCTAATTTATAGCAACTTACGAAAATGCATGAACAAAAAGAGTATCAATATATTTATCTATATCAATACAAACAATTGTTAAGATTCAAGGCTCTTTCGTTTTAAGAGTAAGAAAATCCCATAATAATCCTAAAAAATATAGAAACTCTCTCACTAAACGAGAAAAAACGAATGATCTACACTGCTTATTTTGGTGGGTCCTGATGTGTGAATTAATAGTATATGTGTGTGTATATATTTGTGTATCAAATACAATTGTATTTTCAATCATAGTTATTAGAGTTATATAGCAAGAACGATTATATCAAAATATCTATGCACGCAATTGCACGGGTAATTTTGACACTGTTTATTTTGGTGGGTCCTGATGTGTAGTTTAATAGTGTGTGTACATATTATTTGTATGTCAAATATAATTGTATTTTCAATCATAGTTATCAAAGTTATATAGCAAAAATGATTATATCGAAATATCTACGCACGCAATTACGTGGATAATTTTGCTAGTTGAGATGAATTACAAGACTAGATCGCTGGCTATAGCATCATAGAAAAGAACAGATACTAATTCAGCATAGAGAAGAACACACACAGGAGAAAAACAACTGAAATGAGAAGGACAAAAACAAGAGTATAATCTACATAAATTTCTTCCTCTTTTTCCTAAAAGGGAGAGATCACTCTGGTCCACTCTCTGCGAAGCTTTTGTACATTTCCATTTGCAATGATCTCGAATGTCGAATGTGCTGGATGTTCTGGACACGTCACCTACATAATCAACGCTAAAACTCTCTATATTAATCCTCCACTTTTCTAGAATTACATATAGCTCCTTATTTTTACATATAGATCCTTATTTTTTTCCACAAAACCCTCCCTTTACCCATAAATACATGTGTATCCTTACTTTCGTTTTTTCGCACATAAACTCATGTGTCGTGGCAACTCTTTTATTCCAGTTCATGTAGTAGCTAGTACGGCATGACGCCGCGCTCCCACATCTAGTATACTTACAAGCCGATGGTCCACGCAATAGCGTGATGCACCGTTATCAGTTATATCTACAACAACAACAACAAAGTCTTTTGTCTCAAACAAGTTAGGGTAGATTAGAAATGAAACCTTCTCAAGATCAAAGAGTTGAAAGCTTTGAAATAAAAACTTACAATGCTAAAATCCTAAGCTGTACATCCTGCTATCTGAGCCGAGAGCCTAAAACATTGCCCCCTAACTTTCTTATGATTTCGGTACGTGGATCACTAACTTCCATGCGCTCCTATCCAAAGCTAATTCTTTAGATACATTCCAATCCCTCAAGTCTCTTTTAACCGTTTCCTCCCATGTCAGTCTTGGTCGACCTCTGCCTCTTCTTACGTTTCCAGTACGCCTTAAAATTCCATTATGTACCGGTACCTTAGGAGGCATCCGTTGAAGATGTCCAAACCATCTCAAACGATGTTGGACAAGCTTCTCTTCAATTGGTGCTACCCCCACTCTATCACGTATATCATCATTGCGGATGCGATCCCGACTTGTGTGACCACAAATCCACCGCAGCATCCTCATCTCTGCTACACTCATTTTCTATATATGTTGTCTTTTAGTCGCCCAACATTCTGCTCCATATAGCATCGCGGGTCTGATCGCCGTCCTATAAAACTTACCCTTTAACTTTTGAGGAACTTTTTTGTCACACAGAACACTAGATGCTTAGTGCCATTTCACCCACCCCGCTCTTATCCCGTGGCTTACGTCTTCATCAATATCACCGTTCCACTATAGCATCGATTACAAATAACAAAGCATGTTCTTCTTAGGCACTACTTGTCTGTCCAATCTAACATCTCCATCATCTGCCCTAGCACCACTGAAATCATACCTCATATATTCAGTTTTAGTCCTACTAAGTCTAAAGCCCTTCAATTTAACTCCGCCTATATAGTTTTCTACATAGCCTGTCCCAAGTTAGGAAAAAGGAGGAAGGTTGTGTTAGTCTTGGCAAGCCAACATAACAATCATGCCATCTTTTCATGGAATGAAACCCGTTATCAGTTATATCTCTCTTATGAAAATTGTAGATATTCTAGTTTGGTCATGTTTTGTTTTTGGGATAAGGAATATACGGTTTCCCGTGTCCCATGGTGTGTGTATAGAGAGAGAGAGGAAAATACTAACTACTCCTGGTATAGTTACTCCTACTTCATCCACCCTTCCTTGCTTGATGAGATGTGTGCACTCATCTGACCCTAACGGGGCTAGAAATCACGGATGCAAGAGAGATTCGATCCAATGTCTTGTTGTACTGGCCTTCAAGATTTGAATGAAGCTGGCCGATGGAGTATATCAGGTTGTATCTGTGTAGGTTGATATACTCCCTTGTTAATTTTTTTCAGAAGGATATACTCCTCATTAATCAGTAGTACGCATACGCCATTCTAGCATGGTCCATACACTCAATTCTTGCTAGCGATATTTTACGACAGAAGGCATATATATGCTAGCTAGCTAGTATGAGCGTATAAAAGCACATACTCCCTTGCAAGGAAAAAAATCACCATGCGTATACCCTTTTTTTCAGTGGTATACAATATGTAATATGTACATGAATAGTGGTATTTGAGCATACTCCCTCGTTAATTTTTTCTTGAAGGTTATACTCCCTCATTAATTAGTAGTACACATACGCCATTCTAGCATGGTCCATACACTCAATTCTTGCTAGTGATACTGAGCGTATAAAAGCACATAATCCCTTGCAAGGAAAAAAGTACATACTCCACTGTGCGTATACTCCTTTTTATAACAAAGTTAGATACTCCTTTCCAAACGAAATTGTTTGTATCCTTATACCGTAGTAGATATACTAGTTTCAATGAAAAATACATGAACCACACACACCAGGAAATTGCCTAAAATCTAGGAGATAGATCATGTATGAATTTTAAAAAGAAGTTGCACATAGTCATGTGGCCGCTCGTAAACACGTAAGAGAGAAACAAACGCATGCATGCGGCTGCAAATCCATCAATTAGCCAAACCGGATGGCTCACTATTTGGGTTTGCTACGGGTGGTGCTTGCACCCACAAAACCAATCGGTAGATGAGTATCCCAAGCTGGCTGCGTGCACGCATATCCTGGTGTAGTTCATGTTTAGTGATAACTGTATGTGTATGAGATAGTAACTTTAACATCTGTAAGTCAATGGATGATAATTTTATGTTCAGGAGATAGTAACTTGATTTGTATGTATGCAACAGGAGAGAGAAGAGAATAAGTGCACTCGACTTCTAATTTTTTTATCTTATTTATAAACTAAAAAAAATAAAATAACTCTTTCAACAAAAGTTTGATCTGCGATCTATTTACACCATTGTGTTCAAAATTACGAGCTTAACAAAACAAGATTCATGTTGAATATATTTTGACGCTGCGAAATTTGTATCATATAAAGTTACTATCATACATAAGTGAAGTTACTGTTAAATACGTATAGAGTTACCACCAGTTTTATAGTGTTACAACAGACAGTAACTTTACATGTGTTTTGCAGTAACTTCGCTCACACATGACAGTAACTTTCCGTGCGAGTTATTTGCTATTGACATGTATGTTTCTCTCTCCTCTCAATGCATGCATGTTGGTAGTTACTTCATTTACACACGGCAGTAACTTTATGAATTACAGATGATAACTGTAAATAATTTCATGAATTATAGATGATAATTTAATGTGCATACGATAGTAACTTTATCATAATTAACAAACGCTAGTAACTGTCCATGGGGTAGGATGGTGGGGTAGTTGGCTGGTTGGGTCGGTCAGGGTCACACACTTATTCTATGCGTAGCTACTAAATAGTGCTTATATATATACTCTAATCAATGGCTATGTGTAGAATAAGTGCTATATATATACTAATCAATGGCTACGCATAGAATAAGTGTACAAACCCCCTAGCGACGCGACCCGACGACCCAATCAGCCAATCATGCCACCCCTTTCAATTGACCTTATGCACGGTTTAGCGGTCGTGTTTTCTTATTCTGGAAAAGTTACTTTCGATTACGCATGAAGTTATCATCTCTAAGTAATGAAGTTATCATCAAGTTAGCGTATATAATTCATGAAGTTATTTGTATTTGGCAAAGTTACTATATCATACACAAAAAAGTTATCATCTACAATTCATGAAATTACTTACAGTTATTACATGTTGTAGGACCGAAATGGCGACAGAGGGGGGGTGAATGTCGTTCGCTTCAAAAAACGCCCCCGAGAATTCGTACACAGATATTGCAGAAACAGAGCAACTCACAAAAAAAATTATGCTGAAATCTTGAACACAAGCGACACTGAAAAATCTAGCATAAATCAGAGATCATCCAGTAAAAATTTCAACTGAAAATATCGTTGTTTGATCTGCATGCAAAATTGTTGAAAATCAACCCAAAAGAAAAAGAGAAAGATACTAAAGAACTAGCATGCAGTTTGGACTTGTACTTTGCATGAAGAGCTTTAATGTTGTCCGAATGCTGCAAATAAAGGGCAAAGAAGAGCATAAAAAGGTAAATCCGCTGCCCACTAAAACAAGGAAAGGACACTCAAAGCATGCAGCTCCAAACTTCAACCCGAAAGCAACCAGGAGACAAAACTAGTACTACTCAAGTCACAAGAACTTGCTGGCCGAACAGACAGATGAAGAATGAAACCAACTGCTGCTAGAAAAGAACTAAAATGGAGAACTACAAGCTGAAAGGCATCAAAGCATTAATGATTGGCATACAGGTTTCAGCTTGGCCGAAGGATATGCAAACATCACTGATTGGCATGCAGTAATTTTTTACTTGGGCCAGAAGAGAGACTAAATACTGCAGCCAACAAAGAGATCAATACATCATTAAATGCTGGCTAGAACCGAATTAGCAGGAGATCAAAAGAAGCTGCAACCTGAGGCAAATAAAGTGAACTGCGGCCAGATTGCAAGAACGCAAGGAATTGAAACAAAATCACACTGCACAACTGACTGAGAGAGCAAATCACACCAAAATAAATGCCATTAATGCTGTCCCCAACTAAGGGCAGTGAAGCTCCCTCACGGCACTACAAAATGCCAACACAGGCTGCCGAGAACCAAGGCTAACAGAGAGAAGAAATAGAGAGTAACTAGCTGCTAGAGTTCAGCCAACACCCAGAAAACAGCAAATGACGACAAGAACACAAGAACAAAGCGCTCAACCATAAGAACAGCTCTCATAAACACGCTACGGGGACATACATGATTGATAGAGTGTTTACATCTCAATCCATCCTCTCCCTCTCAATCCTCAAGAACACCAAGAACTACATGGTTCTTGGGAGGAACACAACCCTATCTCATACACCCATTCTCTCAACCACTAAAGCACAAAGCAAAAACCCTAAAACCCCTCTCCAAGTCTTGCCAACAACCAGGAAATACCCTCCTATTTATAGCATTCCTTGATGGGTTTACACTTTGCTTTGCCCATTTTACCCCTCCATGCTTTGCCCGCTAACCCGCTTCCTTTTGCAGCCTCGCGCTTTTACCGAAACGCCCCTGCTGCACCTTCTGGGAAGCTTCCGCGTTCCTTGTCTCGCACGCCTCGCAACCACCTCGAGTCCACGTCGTCTTCGACACATCCCGACTGTTCTGACCTCAGCGCCACCTGCGCCTAGTCCAGTCCTCCGTGTCTCGCCACGACTCCACTCGACGTCCTGCAGCCATCACAGACAAAAACCACATCGCATAGCACGGCACAAAACATATAAACATGATTAGTACCAACAAATCCTACTCAACGAGAAAAGGCCCAAGTGACCAACCGGGAAGACGACCATGCGTCAAATCTGTCTAATCATAACCCGACCTCGCCGAATGCCAACCTGGCACGAAACACTCAAACCAAATTCACATAAACCAAACCACGTGTCAATTACTCATCACCAACATGGGATTTAGACCACATGGTCTCTCAATCTCCCCCTTGATGAGTATATTGACAAACCCCGAAAAACAGTGAGTTTGTTTGAAATGAAAAAGAGTCAAACATGGTCCAAAGAAGCTAATGACCATGTCGACAGAAGGAACACTAGAGCAACAACTGAAAGAGCAAATTGTTCTCCAAAGCTCTAAAAAGCTCCCAAATGACTTTTTCTCCTCTATTCTCCCCCTTTTGGCAATAAACACATCAAGAATGCAAAGGCGAGAATATGATCACAAGGATGGATGAAATATGGCTGAAGTTTGATTATTTCTAAGCATTTTGAGCCATGAGAATTATCCATAATGACCATAATGAAATACACCAAGCCATAACTCTATAAGAAGCTATCTAGATCATGACATGACATGTATAAGCTAGCTAGAACACATAGATGACAATCTGAAATATAGTACATTAAGTGAGAATGTCAAGTCATCAAGAAGTAAAGTCTAACTAGAGGTATCGAAGGATGATGCCGGCCATGTCAAGTAAGCTAAGCGGAACCAAGAAGCTAATATTGAGACCAACTAGAGTGCTATGCTCAAGAATGAAACATTGGCGCAAGTACTTGGTTCTTTTTGTAGATTAAGCAAATTGAGCACATGAAACATTGTCTTTTTAAAGCTCATGGTCGTTTCCAACCCAATTTTTTATGTGCTAGATCTCAAGTCTTATGCGACTACTTCAAGCGAGAAGCTTAAGAAGATAGTCTAGGTCATCCAAAACTCCCCTGAGTTCATGCCTAGTGCAATGGCAAGCCGTCTCATGAGAAAGAATTGGTGAAATCAGTTTTTTCGCACAAAAGAGATCTTTTTGCTTTGTAAACATGTTGTACTACCTCATGCTACATCAAGAGACTAAAATAGCTCAATCTAAGGCTCAATAAAAGATTCAACGCTCAGCTAAGCCTAGTTGACATGGCATGAATCATAAAGAGATAGCTCCAGAAGGACTAAACTCAAATGCTAGCATGACAAGTTTTACTTCAAGTTTGGCAATTTTAATTAACTTATCATGGTAAAAGCTAGTCTACACATATGAAGTCATGATCAATCTAGCATATACAACACAAGACATGGCAAGGTGTAATGCATTGAAGCATGTCATAACAGGATAATAATCAAGACTCAATGCAGATTGATTATAATGCTAGAATGTTGAAAATGCAAGAAAGTCCAGCTCCCCCTCAACATTAGATGCAACTTTTAGTTCAATTTGAGTTATGTCAAAATTAAGCTTCAGAAGCTCCCAAATGAACTCCCCCTGAACCAAAGCAATAAAATCGAGAAGCTGGCAAAGAAAACCAAACAGGCAGTCCTTAAAGCATAGAAAAGATATAGAAGCAACTATGGCTTAAACTGACTCTCATCTACCCCAAATGACTCCAGGACTAACAGCTGATCGTCGAACACACACTAGAGAGCAAACACGTACCCTGTCTACCCGAGGGTGGCCCAACCCTCGCTAGAACCTACAAGAAGTGAGTAAGCTCAACCTAGTGAGATAAGAAATAGCTAATCCTAGAAGCACAAGATAAGAGTAAGAAGTCTAAGCAACTCAACACAAGAAACACTCTAACCTATGTTAGAAGGACTTAACCCAATGCACCCGCAAATGCAATGCAACAGAAATGAGACAGAAGCATAATTAATATAATAAAGCAGTAAAGCCCAAGCTCCCCATCACTACAGTCCGTAAGGACAAACCACCCCAAGCTCTCCCCGCAGAGCTGAAAACCTCGAACTGTCCAAAGGCTTGGTGAATATGTCAGCTAACTGGTGGTCACTCTCCACAAATTGGAGCACTATATCACCTTTCTCTACATGGTCTCTAAGGAAGTGAAAGCGAATATCAATATGTTTGGTCCGAGAGTGTTGCACTGGGTTCTTAGCAATGTTAATCGCAGAAGTGTTATCACAAAAGAGTGGAACACTGTCTATCGCTAACCCAAAGTCCCGCAGGGTCGAGACCATCCAAAGCACCTGGCTGCAACAACTGGCAGCAGCAACGTACTCGGCCTCTGCAGTGGACTGTGCAACACCGGACTGCTTCCTCGAAGACCAAGAAACGAGAGAAGTGCCAATGAATTGGCAAGTGCCAGAAGTGCTCTTTCTATCTATCCTACAGCCAGCAAAGTCTGCATCCGAGAAGGCTCTCAAGGAAAGACAGGATGAGGAAGAGTACCAGATGCCATAGTCAATGGTAGCTCGAAGGTACCGAAAGATGCGCTTCACCGCCTGGCGGTGAGATACACGAGGAGAAGCCTGAAAACGGGCACACAGACACACAGAGAAGTGTATGTCTGGTCTCGAGGCAGTGAGGTAAAGAAGGGAGCCGATCATACTTCTGAACTCTTTCTGATCAACTGGCTCGCCGTCCTCATCTGGGTCAAGATAGGCTGTAGAAGCCATGGGAGTTGACACAGGCTTACCATCACTCATGTCGAAGCGTCTCAGGAGGTCACGAGTGTACTTTCCCTGATGAAGAAATGTACCCTCCCGAGTCTGCTTGATTTGGAAGCCAAGGAAGAAGGTCAACTCGCCCATCATACTCATCTCAAACTCGGTGCTCATGACATCCGAGAACTGTGAAACCAGAGTATGGGAAGAGCCGCCAAAGATGATGTCATCGACATAGATCTGGACGAGCAAAAGGTCATTGCCATGTCGGCGAATGAACAGAGTCTTGTCTACTTTACCCATTTCAAACCCATGACTCAACAAGTAGGACTTAAGCCTCTCATACCAAGCTCTGGGGGCCTGCTTAAGTCCATACAACGCTTTGGAAAGCTTGAAGACATGGTGTGGGTATTTGGGGTTCTCGAAACCTGGAGGCTGTCTGACGTAAACTTCTTCCTCAATGACTCCATTAAGGAAGGCACTCTTGACGTCCATCTGGTAGAGCTTGAAACCCTTAGAAGCTGCAAAGGCAAGCAGGATTCTAATGGCCTCAAATCGAGCTACAGGGGCAAAGGTCTCCTCGAAGTCTAGACCCCCAACCTGGGAAAACCTTTGAGCTACCAGTCTAGCCTTGTTTCGAATAACCACTCCATCCTTGCTCTGCTTGTTCTTGAACACCCACTTAGTCCCAATAATATTGTGACCTCGCGGGGGCTCGACAAGTGACCAAATCTTGTTCCTCTCGAAATTTTCTAGCTCCTCATGCATGGCATTAACCCAAGACTCATCGGAAAGAGCATGAGAAACATCTTTGGGCTCAAAGGAGGCAATGAAAGCAGAATGGAGACAGAATTGAGATAAGCCAGATTTTGAGCGGGTAACACGCTCGAACAGGTCTCCAATCATCTGCTCAGAAGGATGCCTTTTCTGGATATGTCGGGGAGGTCCTGGATGAGATGAAGAAGTGGCCTCTACCTCGTGAACTGACGAGGTAGGAACAGAGCCACTAACTCCAGAGGAAGCAGAAGGCATGGGCTGATCACCTGGAGGTGCAGTGGAAGACGGCACCTCAAGGGGTGGATAAGGGACTGGATCGAGTAGACAACCCTCATCTCCATCGTCCTCGTCATCCACGAAGATGGCCTCGGACTGCTCTAAAGAGCTTGAGATATCAGGCCTAGTCCCCGGACTGGCCTCGTCAAAGGTCACCTCACAGGTCTCTACCATTTTGCTAGACTCGCAGTTCCAGACCCTATAAGCCCGCGAAGAAGGCGAGTAACCTAGAAAGATCCCATCACAAGAACATGACTCGAACTTATCTAGGTTCCCGGACTTCAGAATAAAGCACTTGCAACCAAACACACGAAAATGAGAGACGCTGGGCTTTCGCCCGTATCTCAACTCATAAGAAGTGCGGTGCAAGTGTGCCCGAAGAAAAACTCGATTCGAAACATGGCACGCGGTCGCAATAGCCTCAGCCCAAAACTTCCTCGGTGTAGAGTACTCATCAAGCATCGTCCTGGCCATCTCGACCAAGGTACGGTTCTTTCTCTCCACAACGCCATTTTGCTGTGGGACGTGCGGAGAGGAGAACTGATGCTCTACACCTGTCTCACCACAGAAACTCTCAAAGTAGGAATTCTTGAACTCCGTGCCATTGTCACTGCGGATCGCTCGTAAGGCACCTGGGAGCTCAACAGAAAGCCTACTGAAAAGACCTCGAAAATGTGAAAACGTCTCATCCTTCGAGGCTAAGAAAAACACCCAAGAATACCTCGAGAAGTCATCGACCACGACAAGAACATACCACTTCCCTCCTACTGACTGCACTCGAGCTGGTCCAACAGTGTCCATATGGAGCAGCTGTCCCGGTGCATCGGTCATAGTAACTGTGACCGGAGGGTGAGAAGCGGCAACCATCTTGCCGTGCCGGCATGGAGCACAGACTAGATCTTTGACCATCTTGAGCTTCGGCAGACCACGAATGAGGTCGTGGCCGCTAACTCGGGTCAAATGGTCAAATCCGATATGGCCAAGTCTCCTATGCCAGAAAGAGAGGTCACGGGACTCAGAAGCAACTAAACACCTGAGAGGATCACCAGAAGACTCAGAAAAATTAGCACGAAAGATCCTCCCAAAACGAGAAATCTCGCAAACCAGACTACCCGAAGAATCAAGAATTTTGCAATTGTTTTTCTTGAAGTTCACCTCGAAACCGTCATCGGTAAGCTGAGAAACGGAAAGCAAATTGTACTGCAGCTTACTAACCAAGGCAACATCCTTAAGAATAAAAGAGGCATTAATACGCACAGTACCTTTGGCGATGACGCGCCCAGACGAAGCGTCTCCGAAGGTGATCGTCTCATCACCTGGAGCGCGGGCTAGGGAGGAGAACCAACGGGAGTCTCCGGTCATATGACGAGAACAACCGGAGTCTACAAGCCAAACCTTCTCCTTCCCTACCCGGCGAACCTGAGTCAAACAGAGAGTAAAGTCTCAGTACTGGGGTAAATCAAGAGTGATTTTGGCACCCAATACTGAGTAACACGTGGAGCAGATGAAGTAGTCAAGCACGACTGACCTCTATCTACCCTACGCTCTCCGTGACTCAAAGAAGCAGAAGGTCTGTGAGCAGACCTGAAGCTGTTGCGGGGTCCGACTGCTACGGGAGAGCGAGTCGGAACACCGTCAACACGCAGATCACGCCGTGGGTAATTGTCTCGTCGGGGGAAGCGAGATGTACCCTCAGGACGGCGGAAGTCACGACCCGGAGCAGCTCGAGGATGAAAACCAGAAGACTCAGAAAAACCAAGTCCTCGATGCTGCCCAAACCTATCAGAAGAAAACCTGGACCTTGTGCTAGTCTTAGGTGCACTCAGGATCTGGGGCTGACCCTGAATACGCCTAAGTGCCTCTGCACGATCTCTACGCGCAATCCTGGCGCGCCTGAAGCACCTCTCGATCGAGTGCCCATCCTTCTGACAGAAGGTGCAGTGGTACTTCACCTTCTGAGAGGTAGAAGTAGCACGAAGAGGCTTCGCCTTCTGAGAGGCCGAAGCAACAGGTGGAATCACCTTGCTGTCAGAGATCCCTTGGACAAAGCCCGCTGATTTGAATTTAACCTCATCAGATCTGGGCTCAACCTCGATCACACCTCCTACGATGGGTCGGAGAATAGCAGGTGGATGCTTCCTCATATCCTCATAGAAATCATATCCTAGACCTTGATTGAACTTACAAATCTTGGATTGGTCTAGAATAAGATTAAGCTTCTTTTTGCCGCCTACAAATCTCTCGAGAGTGTTCATAAGATACTGACACTCCCGAAAGAGAGAGGTGCAAGAAGAGCAGGGAGAAGAGGGAACAGCAGGAGGTAAGGGAGCAGAAGAAGAACCAACAGTAGAGGAAAGAATGGCTTGTGCACGCACAGCCGACTCTGAGGGGACAGTCCTACTACTAGCAGGTTGGTTCACGTCTCTAGGCGTCTCACCCTTACCCTGGGGCTTCTCCCCCACACCATCAATCACATCACAACCAGATTGTGGCTTCTCTAGTAAGTCCTTAGTTAGCTTCACACATTTGTCATTCAAAGCAACGAGTTCAAGTTTTAGTTTATCACAACTAATGCATGGTGAGCTAACAGGATCCTTAGTCGCATACTGAGCCATTTTCTTGTTGTTGTCAATCATTTCTTGAAACTGTTTTGAGACAGATTCAAGTTCAGCAGTTAACTTTGGACAGTTCAAACATGAATCAATAGGCTCAAGTAAAGAAGCACTCAACTCAGCAATCTTGTGATCTGCCCGTTTTAGGTTCATCTTCAATTTATTGCAGTTCTCACAAGACTCGGGCAGATCAAGGAGCATGGTATAAGGTCCTCTAGCAGCAATGTCCTTATCCTCACATGAGGTGGGAGGAGTAGTCTCATCAGTAGTAAGAAGAGTAACAGCCATCCTACTCAACTCTAATTCGGCAAGCAGACTAACATTCTCCACCTTAACAATATCAAGCTCGGAGGACAAACTATCATGCGAGGTCCTTAATTTCTCAATATCACCCAGCAAAGCAGAGCATGTATCACAATCATCACGGGAGGGAGCAGATATAAGTGAAGTAAGCTCCCGTGATAATCTATCTACTTCCTTCTCTAACTCGGTACACCTAGCCCTAGCTCTAGCATGAAAACCACCTAGCTTAAGAAAAGCATGATTGAGTTGGTCGTAGGTGGGGCATACCTCGTCCGAGTCGGAGTACAGCTCGCTGTCGCTGAGTTCGCCCTCGAGGGCCATGAAGCACATGCCGGAGAAGTCGTCGCCGCTCTTGGGGTCCTGGTCACCCGTCCCGTCGTCGTCGCTCCATCCCTCCACCTCACTGAGGTCGAGATCGTCGAACGCGGTGAGGACGCGGTGAAACAGTTTCTTGGCCTTCCCGAAGTCGCGGAACTTCTTCTTGCCTTGGGCAGGGACTGGAGGCTTCTTGTTGCGGTTCTTGTCGGTGTAGTCGTTCTTGCCCGAACCGCCGTAGTCGTTCTTGCCCTTCTCCAGCTTGGGGCAGTTTGCCCGAATGTGGTTGGGGCCACCACACTCGAAGCAAATGACTGGTCCGCCTCTCTTTCTGTCCCTCCTCCTCTTGTAAGCATGGGAGAACTTCCGAACTAGGAGGGCCAGCTGTTCATCCTCTAGCTGCTCTAACTGATCATCAGTTACATCACAGAGAGCAGCTAGGGAGAACCCACAAAGCGAATCGGCGGAAAAACCAGAAGCCGAACTGGGATCGGTGACTAGAGCCATCGACTGCGACTTTGACTTACGAGAGACAATGTCGATCTCGTGCGTCTTGAGGCGCGAGTACAGCGCGTCAAGCGTCAAAGTCGAGAGGTCGGTGGTGTCCTTGATGGTAGTCACCTTCATTTCCCAAACGTGAAGGTCGAGTGCAGCAAGCATTTGACGAGCGTTGTCCGAGTCGGAGTATGTGAGACCGACGGCTCGGAGATTGCTCAAAATCTTGTGAAAACGCGCAAAGCACTCATCAAGGGACTCGCCAGCGAGCATTTCAAACTTGTTGTAATCTCGCTTGAACTGGTCCTGTCTCACCGTCTTAATCTGGGTGGTGCCCTCATGGTATGCATCGAGGGTCTCCCAGATATCGAAGGCGGACGAAAGATGAGAGATGCGGTCAAACTCGCTACGACTCAACCCCTGGATGATGATGTTCCTTGCCTTTGCATTCGCCTCAACATCAGCCATGTTCCCGGCATTGATGTTCTCATCGGCAGGAACAGCAAATCGTACTTTGACCTTCCGCCAGATGGCATACCCCTGGCCTGGATGTATGTCTCCATTCGGCTCTTCCAGAAGGGGTAATCGATGCCATCGAACACGGGCGGCTTGGTCGAGTACTTGTCCGTCGCCATGGCTCTTGAGACCGGTTAAGATCTATGAATTAGAGCTAACCGGCTCTTATACCAATTGTAGGACCGAAATGGCGACAGAGGGGGGGTGAATGTCGTTCGCTTCAAAAAACGCCCCCGAGAATTCGTACACAGATATTGCAGAAACAGAGCAACTCACAAAAAAAATAATTATGCTGAAATCTTGAACACAAGCGACACTGAAAAATCCAGCATAAATCAGAGATCATCCAGTAAAAATTTCAACTGAAAATATCGTTGTTTGATCTGCATGCAAAATTGTTGAAAATCAACCCAAAAGAAAAAGAGAAAGATACTAAAGAACTAGCATACAGTTTGGACTTGTACTTTGCATGAAGAGCTTTAATGTTGTCCGAATGCTGCAAATAAAGGGCAAAGAAGAGCATAAAAAGGTAAATCCGCTGCCCACTAAAACAAGGAAAGGACACTCAAAGCATGCAGCTCCAAACTTCAACCCGAAAGCAACCAGGAGACAAAACTAGTACTACTCAAGTCACAAGAACTTGCTGGCCGAACAGACAGATGAAGAATGAAACCAACTGCTGCTAGAAAAGAACTAAAATGGAGAACTACAAGCTGAAAGGCATCAAAGCATTAATGATTGGCATACAGGTTTCAGCTTGGCCGAAGGATATGCAAACATCACTGATTGGCATGCAGTAATTTTTTACTTGGGCCAGAAGAGAGACTAAATACTGCAGCCAACAAAGAGATCAATACATCATTAAATGCTGGCTAGAACCGAATTAGCAGGAGATCAAAAGAAGCTGCAACCTGAGGCAAATAAAGTGAACTGCGGCCAGATTGCAAGAACGCAAGGAATTGAAACAAAATCACACTGCACAACTGACTGAGAGAGCAAATCACACCAAAATAAATGCCATTAATGCTGTCCCCAACTAAGGGCAGTGAAGCTCCCTCACGGCACTACAAAATGCCAACACAGGCTGCCGAGAACCAAGGCTAACAGAGAGAAGAAATAGAGAGTAACTAGCTGCTAGAGTTCAGCCAACACCCAGAAAACAGCAAATGACGACAAGAACACAAGAACAAAGCGCTCAACCATAAGAACAGCTCTCATAAACACGCTACGGGGACATACATGATTGATAGAGTGTTTACATCTCAATCCATCCTCTCCCTCTCAATCCTCAAGAACACCAAGAACTACATGGTTCTTGGGAGGAACACAACCCTATCTCATACACCCATTCTCTCAACCACTAAAGCACAAAGCAAAAACCCTAAAACCCCTCTCCAAGTCTTGCCAACAACCAGGAAATACCCTCCTATTTATAGCATTCCTTGATGGGTTTACACTTTGCTTTGCCCATTTTACCCCTCCATGCTTTGCCCGCTAACCCGCTTCCTTTTGCAGCCTCGCGCTTTTACCGAAACGCCCCTGCTGCACCTTCTGGGAAGCTTCCGCGTTCCTTGTCTCGCACGCCTCGCAACCACCTCGAGTCCACGTCGTCTTCGACACATCCCGACTGTTCTGACCTCAGCGCCACCTGCGCCTAGTCCAGTCCTCCGTGTCTCGCCACGACTCCACTCGACGTCCTGCAGCCATCACAGACAAAAACCACATCGCATAGCACGGCACAAAGCATATAAACATGATTAGTACCAACAAATCCTACTCAAGCGAGAAAAGGCCCAAGTGACCAACCGGGAAGACGACCATGCGTCAAATCTGTCTAATCATAACCCGACCTCGCCGAATGCCAACCTGGCACGAAACACTCAAACCAAATTCACATAAACCAAACCACGTGTCAATTACTCATCACTAACATGGGATTTAGACCACATGGTCTCTCACATGTGTTAAACCCACGCCCCAGGTCCCAAGCGGTCCTATGTGCTGCTTTTTCCGGGATTTAGTGGGGTATGAAAACCAAACAAGTTTTAAGCCCACCTGGGAATCTCTCTCTTCCTCATCTCCCGATTTGATGTCTCCCCGTCTCTCCATTTTCCTCGCTTCTGTGCCTCCCTAATCCGGCTACCTCGCCGCCTCATCATTGGTTGCACATCCTAATTTGGAATCTTCGCTCGTTACCGTCGATTGAGCACTGTCACTTCGACAGTGCGCTGTCAGTTGTCGCCGTCGACCTCACCTAGTTGTACCTAGGGTTAGCAATTCGGTTAGATGTTCCTTATATTCTGGCTGTAGTGTGACCGATTTTTCAATGTGATGTCATTTCTTTATTTTATACCTAATCCCCAATATCACCGTAAAATTCCATTTTAAAAGAGCAAATGAAGACAACTGGGAAGACACCGTCCAAGGCAAGCAAAATCACAATTGCACATAAGCCAGAATGCTTTGGAGATCACTCTCAACCCTACCCAAGCAGAACCCGCCATTGTGTAATCCATCAAAAATACTAATAGTGCTCATGTTTCTTATTCTAGTAAAGTTTACTTTAGATTACTCATGAAGTTATCATCTATAAGTAATGAAGTTATCATTTATATGATAAAGTTACTATCACATGCATAGTAAGTTATCATCTATAATTCATGAAAGTTACTCACAAAGTTATCATCTACAATTCAATCATCCCATGCAAAGTCATGACAACAACAATAAGATGCGTATTCACTGGTCCTCGCTACCTTCTATTGTACTGACATGTGTTGTGCTTGTGTGTGTTTATCTCCAAAGTGCTCTCGCGAGTGAGTTGAATGGTATGAGTTCTCGACCAATCGTGTGTTTGAGCACTGTAGCACTCGTGAGTTCAAAGTTAAAGAGTAGTCGCGTGTTCGAGCATTGTAGCACTCGTGTGTTCAAAGCACTATAGCACTCATGAGTTTAGAGCATTGTAGCAGTCGAAGACTCAGAGTACTGTAACAGTCATAGACTAAAAGTACTATAGCAGCCTAGTATTGTAGTAGTTGTAGAAGTCTTTTGAGTACTCTTGCATTCCTTATTACGTGACAACCGATGCAACAGGCAGGCACTAACTTTGTTTACGATGGTTAGTATCTTCGACCCCACATATGGCTTAGTGCTCATGTTTCTAATTCTGGCTACGGAAAGTTACTGCTGAACCTAGTTACGCATAGGGATGGCAATCGGGCGCGGCGGGTACGGGTAGTGCTTGCCCATACCTGTACCCGAGATCTCGATTTACGCCCACGGGTATACCCGCGAAGACGGCAGGCGCAAAACCTCGCCCATACCCGTTGCCCGCGAGTACCCGTCGCCTGAGGGTATACCCGTTTACTCGCAAACTGAGAGTCACCATCTGAGAGTTGAAATAATGACAGATACATATAAGCAACAGCTGTTGCTAGGAAATATAATAACTATCAAAAAAAGTTTATAACAATCAATAGCAATTAGAGACATGGAAAAGTTTATAACATTCAATAGTAATTAGAGATATTCATATGATTGCGCCATTTGTCAGTCTATATCGTGGGTAAATGGACGGTGCGGGTATGGGTGGAGCTTACCCATACCCGTGCCCGTTTATCCGACGGGTAGAGTGTTCCCCCATTTTCATACCCGTAGGTAAAGAAAATATCTCATACCCGGCTCTATTAGGGTATTTACCCATGGGTATACGGGTAAATGGGCACAATTGCCATCCCTAGTTACGCACGAACCACTGCAGCAAGCAAGGTTGCTGTGCGCCCTGCGACCCGCGCTTGTTAGTGAGCCCATATATATGTATATGTGTGTGTGTATACAGAGAGAGCATATCTGGTGCACAAGGCTCAATTGGTGGACATATGCACATAGAGAACTAGGGCCGTCCGGTCCCATCCAAGCGACTAAGGTTTCTCGTGGGCTTCTTTTGTGTTTCCCCCACCCCCCGGCTAGCCGCACAACCTCCCAAAAATATCGCCCCCATGCCTCCTCTCAGGCCCGAACCTTCCCTAGCCAGATTTGAGAGAAAATAAAATTGTTTTATCAACGTGTCAATGCATGTGTGTATTTCTTAGAAACTCCTACAGAATTCGAGTTAGAATGGGTTGCTATTATTTCTGATTTTGGTTTAGTAGATAATGAGTGGTTGTTAACCTGGTACCGTATTCGGGAATCTTGGGTATCGGCTTACTTCATGGACATACTCTTGTCAGGAGTTCTCAGAATAACTTCCAGATCAGAAAGTGCCAACTCCCTTTTCAATCACTTCATTAGTTACAACATGCTTTGGTTGAATTATGGATTCAGTACGACACTACGGTGGAGGAGCAAAGAGAAAAGGAGCTTAGAGAGGACAACATCAGCCTCTACACAAAGCCTTAGTTGAAGACACCATGGGGATTAGAGTGGCACGGGAGTGAGGTGTTCACGCATGAGATGTTCTGCCAATTCCAGAAGGAGGTTGTAGCTGCTAGGGACAATTGTTTTGTTGAGAGCATGACGAAAGTTTGTGACCTTAAAGTTACAGCAGTGACGGAGGATGGCAAGAAGGAAAGAAAAGTCACATGTGACACTAAAACAATGATCTCCTAGTGCTCTTGCATGTTATTTGATATTCATGGAATTCCATGCCGGCACATCAACCTTGTATTGCGAGGTGCACAACTACATGAGCTTCCTGCTCATTATGTTATGACAAGGTGGACTATGAATTACAAGAGGGAGGTAGTTTTTGATGAGGATGGCAATGTTCTGGAAGAAGTGTGCCCAAAGATCCTATGGAGAAAGAGGTTAAAAGGCTGGTCCCAAACATGCACAAGGGCTTGAAAAATGTGATACATCGAGCTAGACCTTCACTAGTCAGCACGCAAAATATGAGTGTGAGATTTGAAAAGTTTTTGGATGAAGTACAATCGGAACTTCCTACCCAACAACAAACTAGAGTCGACGAGATCGAAGGATATCTTGGTTGTGTCATCCCTAAATATGTTGATATATTACCGTCAACCGTTATCATCACTAAGGGAGATGCAAGAGGAATCGACTTGAAGAGAACAAGCACAAAAATATAGCGTGAAAGACGCTTCGAATGTATAGGACATGTAATGAGATCGGCACACATGATAGCCAAAACTGCCCTCTAAAGAAACTTAAACAATGATCCAGGTATTTACTGCTCTTGTTGTTTATTACTCATGTAAACAATGTCTACTTGTTTTTTGTTATGTAGCTATGAACTAAAGCCATGTTTTCTATGTCTCTACAACACATTCTGACAGGATGGGGAAAGCATACCAAGGTGGCTGGTGCTTGCAGTCCTCAATTCAATGCTTGTGGCTTGATGTGTATGAATTGCTTATAAGGTTCCCTGTGGAGAAAACTGTGTTCTACAATTCAGTTCTGAAATTGTACTGTGTTGGATCTTTATTGTTTTTCCCTTGAGCTGTTTTTGAGACTGTAAAACACTTCTTTGTGAAACATGAAGGAATTGGGCTGCTAGGTTTTTTGGTGTCTTGCTTTTTACTTGTCTGAATCAAGCTTAAATTCATCAATTTAGTATATGGCTTGCATTTCTGGTCAATGCAGACAAAGTATATGGCTTCCTTGGATATTAACATTTGAGAACCTCACAACTGAAGGTAATGGAATTTTTTTTCTGCGGTGCTAATTTTTAACAAGAAACTATTCCAAGTTTTCTGCCGTGCATAGCTGATACCTTGTTCCCTCTAGAAAAGGAAAGGAAATGAAACTGAAAAAGTTCATGAACAGTATCAGGTTCAACCAAGTTCTGAGTGTGCAGACCTTACTTTTGCCTTACTGTGCAGGTTCACCATTTCAGACAACATGACAATGAGAACATATGCTTCCATACATTGGTTATTTCCAGTTGCTAACAGAACTGATACATTACTGATCATGTTTATTTTCCTAGCTCTCAACAACACATCCTTCAGAAATTCTCACAATTGAGTCAAATTATGCTCACACAATTGTTCCATGGAAACATTCATAAAACAACATAATTGTTCATAGCTTGTCCAAAGAGAGTACCCTGTAAATAACTGTGGCATACATCAAACAAACTCACACAGTTGCACGCAGAACTCAAATCCAAATCAATATACATACAACCTTCAAAAATTCTCACAATTGATTAACAATTATGCTTACAAAATTGGGTCCATCGACACATTCACAAAACAACAACATTATTCATAAGTTGTCCAAATGGACACAACCTGAACTGATATAATTTGTATCAACATCGTTCATAGCCGGTTCCGCCCCACATCGCCTAGGGTCGGCTAGGGGAGGTTTGGGCCTGAGAGGAGGCGTGGGGGTGAGATTTTGGGGAGGTTGTGTGTGTGTGGGGGGGGGGGGGGGGGGGGGCGCAAAAGAAGCCTGCGAGGAATCTCAGTCGCTCGGATGGGATCAGACAGCCCTAGTTCTCTATGTGCATATGTCCACCAATTGAGCCTTGTGCAGTAGATATGTTCTCCTGTGTGTGTAACGTAGGGAGTATTTCGTGTAACGGATGATATGTACATATAGTATACGAGTATTTAAGGCCATCTAGGTGGTACATACAGTTTTTCGACATACTCCTTTTTATGTGCGTATATGAAATATTTACAAAATACATTAAAAACTATGGACTCTCTTGTAATTTTTTCGTGTGGTTCATATATACGTGTGTATGTGTGTGTATTTGTGTATATGTATATATGTATATGCGCGGAATTCAATTTCTGTAAGCTTCATGTTACGACGCCGATAGATACAAAGGACATACTTTTTATTTGCGGTGGTGTTTTTGTGGATTTGGAGAAAACCATAAGGCTGTTCTCATGTTTGCGCGGACCGGTGGCCCCAAACCAATAGAAGAACGAAATTTTTGTACGGATAACCCATTTTTTATTCGAAAATACAGAAATATACCCGCGACAAAATTTTTTACACAAATAGGCTCGAGTCGCCAAACCATTGGGCGATTTACGCTTGTCGCCGCACCAAAAAACGACTTATAAAGAATCTGGTAACCGTTGGGCGATTAAATGCAATCGCCTCGCCGTTAAGCGATTCAATTGAATCGCCCCCCCCCCCTGTTCGGCGACATAAAGAAGAGTCGCCCAACGAGGGGGGCGACTGCATGTGAATACAGCCCGAGGAAGACAGAAGCAGAAGAGAGGAAGGAAGAGGAGGAGGAGAGGGGAAGAAGAGAAGAAGAGGGAAGAAGAGGAGAGGGGGAGGAGAGGGAAGAAGAGAAGGAGAGGGGGAGGAGAGGGAAGAAGAGAAGGAGAGAGAGAGGAGGAGAAGCCGCGGGATTTGCAGGTATTTTCCTAATTTTAGAAAATTTATTTTAGAAAATTTGTTTAGATAAATTTAGTTTAGAAAATCTAGTGTAGATATTTAGTTTACAAATTTAGTTTAGATATTTAGTTGAGATATTTAGTTTAGAAAATTAGCTTAGATATTTAGTTTAGAAAATCTAGTTTAGAACATTAAATTTAGAAATGTAGATTCAGTTTACAAATTTAGATGTACAAATTTAAATGTAGAAAAATATAGTTTTTTTGTATAATATTTGTAATGCATTATTGTGGAAAATTTACTTTAGAAAATTTGTTTAGATAAATTTAGTTTAGAAAATGTAGTGTAGATATTTAGTTTACAAATTTAGTTTAGATATTTAGTTGAGATATTTAGTTTAGAAAATTAGCTTAGATATTTAGTTTAGATATGTAGTTTAGAACATTAAATTTAGAAATGTAGATGCAGTTTACAAATTTAGATGTACAAATTTAAATGTAGAAAAATATAGTTTTTTTATAATATTTGTAATGTATTATTGTGGAAAATTTACTTTAGAAATTTATTGTAGATCATTCAATGTACAAATGTAGATGCAGTTTACAAAATTTAAATGAAGAAAATTTAAATGTAGAAAATTGTTGTGCCGAAATTTTGTATACTATTTTTCATGTATTATTGTAGAAAATGTAGTGTACAAATTTACATTTAGATAATTTTGCAGTTATGGCGGGTGACTGGCGGTACGCGCTGTTGGATGAGCACTTGGACCGCGTGCACCGCGCTTCCCGTCGTGCGCCGCCACCGGGGAGCACGGACGAGTCGACTGAGCTGGGAGTGGTCCGGACACGCACACCTCGTGTGGCCTGGGGACTCGACCCCCGTTGGATTGCCAGGTTTGCACTACGCCAACGTTTTAGTATTTCCATAAAAACATTTAATGCTGACCTTCACTTTATTTACAGCCTACGGGATACCGGACTTCTCCCTCTTGCCCGGATGGTGCAGGCCACGGATGAGGACGGAGGTGCCTTGGCCGGGGAGGGGGACGAGGCGGGCGTGGAGCGATCACGACGCTTCCCGTTCGACCGTTCCCTGCTGACGGCTTTGGTGGACCGTTGGCGGCCCGAGACGCACACTTTCCATCTACCAGTCGGGGAGATGGCGCCGACCCTGCAGGACGTGTCCCTACTCCTTGGCCTTCCGGTCGCGGGAGACGCTGCCTTCCTACCGGAGGCTCCCGCCGAGTGGTGCGATGACCTGCTCGGCAGATTCCAGGGGGTCCTTCCACCGGCCGATCACCACCACATCTTCGACGAGAGGCAGAAGCATGAACCGACGCTGAGGTGGCTGGCACAGTACCAGGTACGTGGTGTTTCAAGTCGATCGCGTTTTCGAAACTCTTATTTGTGCAATTACAAACTAATACGAACTTGTTCGCATTCAGGTTGAGCACATGGTTGCAGATGCTGACGATTACCAGGTCGCGCGCCACCTGGAGGCTTACGTGCTGTGGCTGTTTGGTTGGGTGCTCTTCACGACCAGCCACGGCAACACCGTTGACGCGCGCCTTATCGCTTATGCGAGGGCGATTGCGGACGGCGAGGCCGTCCAGATCAGCTGGGGATCGGCCGCACTTGCCGCGACGTACCGCGGCCTGTGCGATGCGTGCACGAGGATTAAGGCGAACTTGATCCTCACGGGATGTCCCCTGCTGCTGCAGTTGTGGTCGTTCGAGCGCTTCAGTCTCGGACGACCTGTACTAGACGACATGGGTCCCTACAGGGCCGAGATGTACCCGGGGGGAGACATCGACCGGCCGACGATGGGTTCTATTTGGTGTCGTCGACGAGTGAGTTTTATTTTATCGTAGTCAACTTATTAACGATCGTCGTACTAACCAATTTGCCTTTCTTGCAGGTACAATTCGCGCACGTGTAGGTCACGCGGGCGTACCACCCCTTCGTGGAGCAGTTGGACCGCCTCGCAGACTCCGACGTGCGCTGGGAGCCTTTCGCAGCGGAGGCAGTGCAGGCCCGTGCTCCTGACGGGCTGTCTACACTGTGCTGGCGTGACCAGGCTTTCTGGGTAACCCGCCGGAAGCTCGTGTACGGCATATACGTGGAGGACTACGCACCGCAGCGAGTAATGCGGCAGTTTGGGCTGCGGCAGGCACTTCCTGTACCAGTCGGGCCGCCGATTCCGCCGCGCGTGCACGTGTAACATCCTAAAATTTGGATGTTTGAGATTTGGAGTAATTTAAAAACTTTTATTTGCATCTTATTGGCATTTGAATTTTTGGCTCAAAATCTTATTTGGGTTTTCCCGAATTTGGTGCTAAGCAAAATAAAAACTGGGAATAAATTTCAAATACAAATAAAATTATGACGATAAAAGATAAGAAATAATTTAGGGGAATTTAAAACTCTAAGAATCAAAATACCAAAAATCTTGGATTCAAATCCAAGTCAATAAAATGAAACCAAGAATTCCATCTTTTAATTTAAATAGCATACAAAAACCCAAGTTTGGACCTCCAAAAATTTATACATATAATTTATAGCAAGAGTTAAATAAAATCTAAAATAGAAGGTTATTACATTTTGTATCAAGATAATTGAGCCAAAACTTGGAAACTCAAAATCAAGATTCAGATTTCAAAAACTGCTTAAACTCCTCATTTTCTCTCATTCTTTTTCCAAAATCCCTCTCTATTACATATGGGTCCAGATCCTTTCCTCTCTCCTCCTTCCTTTCTTTCTCCCCTGCAGCCTACTCTTTTCTTTCTTCTTCCTTGCGTGGTTGCCATGAGCCCACGTTGTAGAGACCCGAATATGCAAATCCGGACTCTCCTGTGTATTCTGCACCAGTCCAGGATCACGCTAGTGCACACAGTATAAACAAAGATGAAATATCGAACATATCACGATTTACTAATAAAAGACTCAAATATTATTAATAATCATCAGAGTGCGACCTTATGGCCAAGCTTACAATTGACTAGCCCGAAGGGCTTAACAAAAACTAGCAGCGGAAATCCAAAAGAAAGCGCGGCGACCAAACGACACGCCCACAGGCTATCGAGTGGAGAACGAAGCCTAATCCGTGAAGACGTCGAAGTACTCTCCTTCTGGAACCTCCTGCTGGTGATACTCCTCCTCCTCAACTGAGCAACAGGGGCATAAAGCCGTGAGTACATAGAGTACTCAGCAAGTCGTTTGTAACAAATGAATGCAATATAGTATGCAAGGCTTAACAATGGATGGCTGAAAGGTTAATTTTGCATAAAGCAACAATTTAAAGTAAATACAATAAATAGATTGAAAAGCGAATTTAACAACAGACGCTAAGTAGATAACCAAAGGAATTGAATATAACCACAAGTGAACTAACCATTCACTTTCCAGCTCAAACCAAACCAAAATTTCATAAAGACTCTACCCCTCGTGTGAAATCACCGAGCATTGTCCATGACCGAGGACACGGCTATTCGAATAGTTTTACACTCTGCAGAGGTTGCACAACTGTACCCACACGATGTGATTAGCCTCGCGCTAAGGAAATCACAACAAGGCTTTTACAATGATCCATCTCCACCTGATCCCACTCGCTAAGGTTTCGCCTCTCACCCCCTCTTGCGCCACAACAACATCAGTAGTAAAACCAAAGTGGAGACTTCACAAATTATTATGCCAGGTCTATCCCATACTAGACATGTGGTTTGCACGATAAAGCTCAGATCAATGGCGCACAAGGTTAAGTCCTTAGGAGTTACCCAGGCGAAGCATCCACATCCCAATGTGCAACCTGCACCCCCTTTACTGCACGATCATTCGCCCAAGTGAAAGCAAGTTTGTATAACCAATGCCCATGACACTACCCATGTCATGACATACAAATTTTATAACTGTGGTTAACCACCACGTTCAAGTTTACCATTAAGTCAAAATTAATTAACCACATGTGATGATAGATCCCAGCGATCTAATAATAAGCATGGCTAAGCGAAATAAGCGTACCACCCATGTGACAACTAGTATTGCATCACTAAATAATTTCCCATCCTATGGTGACAATAGAATCATGGTATTCAAATTATCAAGGAGGAAATAATAAATTAGGTTATTAACTACCAATACAAGGGTTTTATAATAAAGTAGCGATGCATGATAATTTAAAACAAAATAATTAAATAATAGATTGCAAACTGGGTTCAACATGATCAAAGGACACGACTTGCCTTGGTCTCGCTCAGATGAGGGCTCTTGGTCTTCAAATCCAACTTCCGCTCCCTCGAACACGTGATCTAACGAGAGAGAAAACGAGACGAAAAGACAAACTAAATTCAAATAAAATTCAAATGAAGTCCAAAAACTTTCAAACCTGGACCAAAAGGAAGAGCTCAATTTTAGATGAATTTAGAAAAAAGAACGGGGTCAATCGGAGCTAGGACGAGGGAGAACGGGCTCTTGGAAAATTGGATCTAAAGAAAATCGGGGAAAATCGGAAATTGCACTGTGCTGTGGACCGGGCGCACGGGAAGCTGAGTCCACGGTGGACGCGGCGCACGGAACAGTGCGGAGGCGGGACTGCTGGCGTGGCGGCTAGGCTGAGGTGGCGACTGACGTGGCAGACACGTGGACGGGGAGGGCTGACGTGGCGGCTGACGTGGCACCTGGGGCCTCGGGTGCTGATGTGGCTGCTGACTAGGCTGACACGTCGGCCTAGGGCTGACGTGGCTCGGCTGACTGGGCGCTGACGTGGCCAGATCGGCTCACGGGTCTATGGTTCGGGCTGACGGGTGGGCCCGGCTTGGCGGCGGCGGGGTGCATGGTGGACGGCGTCCACGGGGAGGCGAAGCGACGGCCTGGCGTCAGCGCTGACGCACGCGGGCGCGCAGACCGAGGCGTCGCGGGCGCGGACGTGGTTCCGCTGGCGGCGCGGAGCGGGTAACGGCGGCGGCTGGCCGACGAGGGTGCGGGCGGCGGCGGTCTGGGTCGGCGGCGGGACGACGGTGGTCGGCGACGGAGGCTCACCGGCGGTGGTGAACGGCGGACGGCGGCGGAGACGGACGGCGCGAGAACGGCGACGGCGGAGGCGAAGCTCCCGTCAGCGAAG
This sequence comes from Dendrocalamus latiflorus, assembly GCA_017311315.1. Lineage (NCBI taxonomy): Eukaryota > Viridiplantae > Streptophyta > Magnoliopsida > Poales > Poaceae > Dendrocalamus > Dendrocalamus latiflorus. The sequence continues at coordinate 22,719,875 of CM029637.1, forward strand.
GCGACGGCGCAAGCGGCGGCGCACGGAGACCAGCGGCGGCGGAGGCGGCGGCTGCGGGATGAGGAAGCCGAGGGGGCAGGGTCCCCTTTTATACCTGGGCGGCGAGGACGCATCCGCGGCAAGCGTGGAGTCCGGGGCGGAGACGGCGGCGGAAAAGGGAGGCGGCGGCGGCGGCGGGTTCGAACCGGACTCGGGGAAGAGTCCCGCTCGGAGACGACGCCTGACAGGTGGGCCCAACCTGTCAGTGGCACCGGGTGAGCGAGCGGCGGCGATGCGGGGCGCGGGCGCGGAAAGGCCACCGATGGCCGACAGCTGTCGGGCATCGGGCGAGCGGGCGCGACGCCGATGGGCGACGCGTGGCTGCGGGGTGCGGGCAGGCCGGGCCGGCGGGCGGGCTGGCGCGCGCGGAGGGAAGCGGGCCGGCTGGTGGGCTTCGGCCCACTGGCCGGTTTGGGAATTTCTTTTCTTTTTCTTTTTCCAGAAATTCAAATAAATTAATTTGAGCTCTAGAAAATAGCAAATAAATCCAGAAAAATCCATAAAAATACCAATAAATTCCTTGGGACACAAGGAACTCAAATAAAATAACTTTGGCAAATGTTCATGTTCAGATTAATCATATTAAATCCTTTTAATTTAATAAAATTCCCATTAAGCTTTAATTAATTCCAGAAAAATTCAAATGGTGAATTTTATTTTAAAAACTTCAAAAAGGCTCTGAAAATCAGGATGTTACAAACCTCCCCCCTTAAACGGAATCTCGACCCCGAGATTCAGGCTCACTAAAAGAATAGGTTACCAGGTGCGACATTGGAGACGACGTGGTTGAGGCTCCCCCTTGCAACGCTTTGTGGTATTTGGCTTCCTTGACTTGACGATGTTCCACGGCTTGCTCCTGGGGTCTTGGCAGGGGTACTTCCAAGATTGAACGGAATTGGCGTGATTCCTTGATGCTTCTGCGGGCACGTGCGAGCGAAATGACCTTGCTCATGGCACTTGTAGCAAGTGACTGATGCTGTAGGGTTGACATTCTCCCGTTGCTGATTAATTGGCGGAGGCCCAGAAAAGAGCTGACGAGGGGCTGGTGCGGGGGTTTTGAATCCTGACTGCTGAGGGACACGGGCTGGCTGATATGTGCTGAGACGAGCCCTTTGAGCCTGGGGCATCTGAGATCCTTGCTGCATCACCCTTCTTTTGCGGGACTCCTCTAGTTCGTGACGGCTTTCCTCAATGATCATTGCCTTATCCACCATGTTTTGGAAGCTGGTATAGTCGTTTCCCACTACTTGAACTTTCAATCCCGGGTTCAATCCTCTCTTGAACCTCTTCTGACGGGCATCATCCGTGGCGACGTCCTCTGGTGCATAGCGAGCTAGTTGGGTGAACTTATTAAGATATTCACTTACTGACATTGTCCCTTGCTGCAGCTCACGAAATTCCTCCTTCTTCATTTCGATCACCCCATCCAGGATATGGGCATGACGAAAAGCCTCTGCGAATTCAGCCCAAGTGATGTTGTCTTGATCCTCATGAGCGGCACAGTAGTTCTCCCACCATTCTGCGGCGGCTCCCTCTAGCTGGTGGGTAGCGTACAATACTTTCTCGCGATTGGTACATTGAGCAAGGTTTAGCTTCTTTTCCACTGAACGAATCCAATCATCTGCTTCCAAAGGCTCAGATGAATTGGAATAAGTTGGCGGTCTAGTCCTCATGAATTCTGCAAATCTGGATGTTGAACGATTTGGCTGAGGTGCAAAGGTTGCCTGATGCTGTTGATTCATCATATTGGTTAAATTCTGCATCATCGTATTCATGAGTTGAGTTTGAGCTGCCATGAACTGACTCAAGGTCGGGTCTAGACCCATTGGAGTTGCTTGTGGTCCCTGGGTTGCCTGGTTTGCGTTGCTGCTCTCCGGGTCTTGGTTCATCTGACTGCGTCCTGCGGTGCTCCGAGTATCAACCATTTTTGCTCTGCTCTGAAAGAAAGATCACTTGCTGAGGACTGGCTTCTCAAGGCTCAGTAGGTAAGAGGGAACAGCAAAAGGTAAGCGGTAAACTCGTCTAAGGGGGATATCTAATGGTAAATCCTAAACTAAACAGACACTTAGCCGAAAGGCTAACAAAAGAAGCAATAAACTCCACAAAAAGATTTTTGACATGACTGCATCATAATGCTAAAAGCAAAACTGCAGCTCACATCACAAACAACGGCAAATAAGAAGCAAAACGTTCTACACGATGCTAAAACTATAACAGGGTTCAAATCTAGCGGCTCCTAATCTTCTCGAAAATCTCCAATCTTGTCTTAAAGCATTGGGTGCTTCCTTGATCCAAACTTCACAGCACACCTTGAAGAATTCCTTGCCAACTTTTACTTTGATCGAGGGACACTCGAGACATCTATAGACATTATAGGATAAGAAGTCAAATTAAGTTTCGAAAATAAATTCTCAGAGGAGGCAAGGAGTAAGAATCCTAAGAATGAGGTAAGAATAAAGAATTACTAGAGAATCATTTGGTTGATTTGATTTAGAAAATAAAATTTGAAAACTTGACTATTTCGACCATTCTAATTAGGGCTTCCTCCTACAGTCGATATAGCTCTGATACCATCTCTGTAGAGACCCGAATATGCAAATCCGGACTCTCCTGTGTATTCTGCACCAGTCCAGGATCACGCTAGTGCACACAGTATAAACAAAGATGAAATATCGAACATATCACGATTTACTAATAAAAGACTCAAATATTATTAATAATCATCAGAGTGCGACCTTATGGCCAAGCTTACAATTGACTAGCCCGAAGGGCTTAACAAAAACTAGCAGCGGAAATCCAAAAGAAAGCGCGGCGACCAAACGACACGCCCACAGGCTATCGAGTGGAGAACGAAGCCTAATCCGTGAAGACGTCGAAGTACTCTCCTTCTGGAACCTCCTGCTGGTGATACTCCTCCTCCTCAACTGAGCAACAGGGGCATAAAGCCGTGAGTACATAGAGTACTCAGCAAGTCGTTTGTAACAAATGAATGCAATATAGTATGCAAGGCTTAACAATGGATGGCTGAAAGGTTAATTTTGCATAAAGCAACAATTTAAAGTAAATACAATAAATAGATTGAAAAGCGAATTTAACAACAGACGCTAAGTAGATAACCAAAGGAATTGAATATAACCACAAGTGAACTAACCATTCACTTTCCAGCTCAAACCAAACCAAAATTTCATAAAGACTCTACCCCTCGTGTGAAATCACCGAGCATTGTCCATGACCGAGGACACGGCTATTCGAATAGTTTTACACTCTGCAGAGGTTGCACAACTGTACCCACACGATGTGATTAGCCTCGCGCTAAGGAAATCACAACAAGGCTTTTACAATGATCCATCTCCACCTGATCCCACTCGCTAAGGTTTCGCCTCTCACCCCCTCTTGCGCCACAACAACATCAGTAGTAAAACCAAAGTGGAGACTTCACAAATTATTATGCCAGGTCTATCCCATACTAGACATGTGGTTTGCACGATAAAGCTCAGATCAATGGCGCACAAGGTTAAGTCCTTAGGAGTTACCCAGGCGAAGCATCCACATCCCAATGTGCAACCTGCACCCCCTTTACTGCACGATCATTCGCCCAAGTGAAAGCAAGTTTGTATAACCAATGCCCATGACACTACCCATGTCATGACATACAAATTTTATAACTGTGGTTAACCACCACGTTCAAGTTTACCATTAAGTCAAAATTAATTAACCACATGTGATGATAGATCCCAGCGATCTAATAATAAGCATGGCTAAGCGAAATAAGCGTACCACCCATGTGACAACTAGTATTGCATCACTAAATAATTTCCCATCCTATGGTGACAATAGAATCATGGTATTCAAATTATCAAGGAGGAAATAATAAATTAGGTTATTAACTACCAATACAAGGGTTTTATAATAAAGTAGCGATGCATGATAATTTAAAACAAAATAATTAAATAATAGATTGCAAACTGGGTTCAACATGATCAAAGGACACGACTTGCCTTGGTCTCGCTCAGATGAGGGCTCTTGGTCTTCAAATCCAACTTCCGCTCCCTCGAACACGTGATCTAACGAGAGAGAAAACGAGACGAAAAGACAAACTAAATTCAAATAAAATTCAAATGAAGTCCAAAAACTTTCAAACCTGGACCAAAAGGAAGAGCTCAATTTTAGATGAATTTAGAAAAAAGAACGGGGTCAATCGGAGCTAGGACGAGGGAGAACGGGCTCTTGGAAAATTGGATCTAAAGAAAATCGGGGAAAATCGAAAATTGCACTGTGCTGTGGACCGGGCGCACGGGAAGCTGAGTCCACGGTGGACGCGGCGCACGGAACAGTGCGGAGGCGGGACTGCTGGCGTGGCGGCTAGGCTGAGGTGGCGACTGACGTGGCAGACACGTGGACGGGGAGGGCTGACGTGGCGGCTGACGTGGCACCTGGGGCCTCGGGTGCTGATGTGGCTGCTGACTAGGCTGACACGTCGGCCTAGGGCTGACGTGGCTCGGCTGACTGGGCGCTGACGTGGCCAGATCGGCTCACGGGTCTATGGTTCGGGCTGACGGGTGGGCCCGGCTTGGCGGCGGCGGGGTGCATGGTGGACGGCGTCCACGGGGAGGCGAAGCGACGGCCTGGCGTCAGCGCTGACGCACGCGGGCGCGCAGACCGAGGCGTCGCGGGCGCGGACGTGGTTCCGCTGGCGGCGCGGAGCGGGTAACGGCGGCGGCTGGCCGACGAGGGTGCGGGCGGCGGCGGTCTGGGTCGGCGGCGGGACGACGGTGGTCGGCGACGGAGGCTCACCGGCGGTGGTGAACGGCGGACGGCGGCAGAGACGGACGGCGCGAGAACGGCGACGGCGGAGGCGAAGCTCCCGTCAGCGAAGGCGACGGCGCAAGCGGCGGCGCACGGAGACCAGCGGCGGCGGAGGCGGCGGCTGCGGGATGAGGAAGCCGAGGGGGCAGGGTCCCCTTTTATACCTGGGCGGCGAGGACGCATCCGCGGCAAGCGTGGAGTCCGGGGCGGAGACGGCGGCGGAAAAGGGAGGCGGCGGCGGCGGGTTCGAACCGGACTCGGGGAAGAGTCCCGCTCGGAGACGACGCCTGACAGGTGGGCCCAACCTGTCAGTGGCACCGGGTGAGCGAGCGGCGGCGATGCGGGGCGCGGGCGCGGAAAGGCCACCGATGGCCGACAGCTGTCGGGCATCGGGCGAGCGGGCGCGACGCCGATGGGCGACGCGTGGCTGCGGGGTGCGGGCAGGCCGGGCCGGCGGGCGGGCTGGCGCGCGCGGAGGGAAGCGGGCCGGCTGGTGGGCTTCGGCCCACTGGCCGGTTTGGGAATTTCTTTTCTTTTTCTTTTTCCAGAAATTCAAATAAATTAATTTGAGCTCTAGAAAATAGCAAATAAATCCAGAAAAATCCATAAAAATACCAATAAATTCCTTGGGACACAAGGAACTCAAATAAAATAACTTTGGCAAATGTTCATGTTCAGATTAATCATATTAAATCCTTTTAATTTAATAAAATTCCCATTAAGCTTTAATTAATTCCAGAAAAATTCAAATGGTGAATTTTATTTTAAAAACTTCAAAAAGGCTCTGAAAATCAGGATGTTACACACGTCGTCCCCCGCAGAGCGCGTCGACTCCCTCCGTCCTTGCGCTGCCTCGCCAGTGTCGGGTCACCTCGCCGCTCGTCCCGTCCCCTCCGCGCGCCTGCTGTCTCGCAGCCCTGCAGCACCGCCGCCTGCCACCGCCTTAACTCCACCGCTCCTGCAGCAGCGTCACCGCTTGCTCCGCCGCGTCTCTCCACTGTCTCGTCGCCAGCCTCGGGAGCGCGCGCGTGAGATCCTCCCCGGATGCGGTCACTTGCATTGACTCCTCTTCCCGTCCCGTCGCCATCGATGCGCCTACTAGGCTAGGCGGGAGTAGCCCTGCGCCGACCTTGCTCCACCCATGCCCTCTGCGCTCAAGTGCCAGCGCGCGGGAGTAAATCATGCATTCACTTCCCCAGCGCTCCCCTGTCCGAAATGAACCTCAAAAACCTGTAGCTAGGCGTTCCCCCAACACACCCCAGCAGAGTCGCTCTCTCCCGCTTGAATTTTTGCTACCGCCGAGTGCACCTCCGACCACCACCGTCGCTAGCGCACCTCGGTGATTCTCGTCTGGTAATAACCCCTCCCCCGAGTTCCCCTACCTTCCCTAGTGCTCCTGCCGCGTCTGATTGAACTCCCCTGCCCTGAAGATCAATGGCGCACCGTTCGTCCTCAACTCCGGTGAACTCTGTCCGCCGCCGATTTCGGCCACCTCCATCAAATTCCGTTCAACCAGAGCTTCTGCAGGACCCCGTAAGGATGATCCCCTCACCAGTTCGGAGCGTCGTGCCCCCATTCTCCCCGGCACCGTGCGCCTCCCCGCGCCGCCCTCGGCCTCCGTCGCTGGCCCGCCTCAGTCACCCGCCGGTTTCACCGACCGCACTGGTACGCTCCATACAACTCCCTCTTGCCCATGCTCATGCTAATTGGGCTCCCCTTCCTCTTGGCCGTCGCCGCCCCCAAAGCCCCTCCGCGCCCGGCCGCCTCCACCGTCGTCGGCACCCCTCTGCACCGCCCTGGCCAGAGCCACCACCACTCGGAGCCTCATCACCTCGGGGGCAACCTGTTTTGCCCCGTCCACCGCCCCTGGCCGACGGCCGCGCCGGCGAGCCCTACGGCCTCGACTGCCGAGCGCCTCCCCTGTTCTTCCCTCTGGGCACGCTGCTCGGTCCACCTGGCTCTTTCCCCTCTCTCTGTCCATGGCAGATGGGCCCTCTTGGCTTAAGTTAATTAGTAATCAATGGGTTTGATGCAAACTGTAAACAGAGGGAAGATTGTACTAGCTAGCATGCATAAACACAGAGTCTATAACTTAGAAACGTCAACAAGAATGAAACAACAAGTCCTTCCATATTTAGTAAAAACTATAGAAATGACATTAGAGCTAATTAGTAAAGATTACAAAAATCATAGATGACTAACATAAGTATAAATCATAGCTATTATGTTTAGACAATAGAACTTAAGTAAAAGAAGTATGACTAGTCAGTTTGTCCTCCTAAATTAAAGTATGCTTTAGGTGTACATTGTATGAACCTTGGAGTTAAAATTTGTGAAAGCCCTTTTTGTAGTAGCTAATACAATTCAATTAGCATAAATTCAAATGAAGTACATATAATCTAGTCGTAGGTATAGATTTGAAGATGTAAATGATAGTGAAAATATATAGTTGGGTCCGCAAGAATAGATCCTAAGTGAAGCTAAAATCATGAAAGATAATAAATGCAGATATATGTATATAATGCACCAGTGACCCTCAGTTCTCCGAGCATCATAAACTAAGTACCCTACCAAAGTACAACTTCGTACGTCTAATAAAAAGAAACCCATGGGTCATTAATCGTTAAAAATGATCTTGCTAACCTACACCTTAGTAAACAAGTTAATATTAGGCCCGCATAAGATAATGTGTCTTTCCTTTGCTGAAAAGTATAGACTATAAAGCCAACTTAATAAATCAACAAATGTATGCATTGAACATATAACACATACCCTAATTCGTAAATGCTAACCCTGAAAAAAAATAATGTTCAGCCAAATTCATACATATATACCTTAACTCATGGAACTTCCTTCATAAATATAAAATTATAAAAAGAAGAATATTAAATAAAAGACATCGAACCATGATAATTTACAGTCGGCTATGCCTAGCCATAATTGAACTCAAAGCGGAATGTTCAGGCAAACACTCCCTCTGCCATGATACTTCCTTTTTCACTTTACGCCATTCATCATTCCGCTCCAACCCCGTTGACTCCGTCAAATCTCCACGCTCAATCAATCCTACCAGGAATCACCCTTTAACGCATAATAAAATTTAAGTTGAGTTTATTTGGATTTTCTTGAATCTTGTTGAGTTATTTGCATTCCATTGTTTAGCGCGTAATTAGAGATTGGAATTCTGGAGAATCAACGGATCCGGCAAGATGAAGATCCAGAAGTTGGAAGAGAATAGAAGCTCAAGAGAAAGCATCGTATGAGCTCAAGACTGCGGTAAACCATGCCAGGCGAGTCAATACTTTGTTCATGTTGATCCTATGTTTTCTGCAAATTACTTTGTTTTAAATTATCAAATTGCATGCTGTTAATTTATATACAAATACATGCTTAATTTAATATTCTAGTTATGTGCCCATTGTTTACCTTGATAAATATTACACCTCCTTTGGAATATTTGAATATGTGAACCTTGTCGCCGTAGCAAAATTATAATAGTAACCTTTCGAAAATAAGTCCCTAAATATATGCCATGCTTGGTATTGCTTAGATAATCATGGGCGCGAGAGCGTCCAAGCATCACTTTTTAATACTGAGAAAAATTAATTGAGCAGTCATGGTGGGAATGACTGATATATGTTGACATTGTTATTTTATGCTCCCAAAATCCTCAACTTGCTTAAATATCTGGGCGGATTGGTTCGAGGGTGTGAGTGTGGTGCAGTGGATGCACAAAGTGGGTTAGTGGTAGACCGCCCAGATACCACTAAGGACTAAATCTTGTCATGTCAACCCGTGTAAAACAGTACAACCACAAGTCTGTAAAGTACAACTTGGCTAAGTAAACTTATCGAAATCCCGGACTCGTCTCACTGGTAGTGGATTGATGGAGTTATGCTATGGCAAGGGGGCCTGAAGGGACACCAGGTAGGGTGAAGTTTCTCAGTCGTACTAGCGCAGAGGGGAGGGGAGCCCGTACGCTAGTAGCAGTGAGAAACATCCCGTGCAATTAGATGGGACCCATCGCAAATGGGAGAAGCTCATATAGTGGGATGAGAGAAAGGACTAGATACTTTGAAAAGTCACTGTGATGGTCTGCTCAACCACACTTCTAAGGAATCGTGTGGGGCAATGAGTTGATTGTCTCTTGTGGTGAAAGTGTACAAACTCTGCAGAGTCAAAACTATTCGAATAGCCGTGCCCACGGTCAAGGGCGGACATGGGAACTTAACCAGATATAGTTCTATTTAAAAATATTTTGTGGGTGGGAATGGAAAAGTGAAGGGCGAAGGACTGCCCTGGTTTGGAATTATCCTGGGTGTCGTCCCAGTGGTAAGTTAAGCGGCTATAACGCTGAAGAAATTGCTATATGGTGCAGATGCCATGTAACGGTGGATGGAATCTGAATCGATATTAATAATGCATTTCCTGGTACATTATGATTTGTTCCAAAATTGCTAAGTCATAGGGCTTTTTAATTAATTGTATTCAAAAGCACTCTACGCAAAACAAAATAGCCCGAGCCTCTCCTTTGTTAAGCCATGCATACTATTTATTTGCATTCTGTGTATTGGCTCGCGGAGCACGGGGTCGGAGTGCTCACGCTCGCTTTTGCGATAAAATTCAGAATCAGGAAATCAAATCATTGCGCCGCAGCAACAGGATTGGACAAGCTGGCAGAGAAGATGAAGATGTCAAGGGCTAGGTCGCGAACCTCCAGTTGGCTACCTGTGGGCACGTCCTGAAGGTCCCACCTGTGTGCTTCATTCTTCCGCTGCTGCAATTTAATGATTTCGGCCCTATCGGCCCATGAGTAAGTCTACTATTAAATTTTACGCTTCCGCATGATATGTATTTTGATATTCATTACTGTAACTGTGAGCACTATCTACTGATCCAGGGAATAGTGCAGTAATCACAGAGGAATCCGGATGTTAATATCTGGGTCCTTACAGCGATGGTATCAGAGCATATCGACTGCAGGTCGTGACCTAGTTAGCCTGGCCGTTAGTGTATAACTAGAATTATTTCATTAGTATCTATTTTCACAAATATAAGTTATAATGCTCATTCTCATATCTCTTAGGCGATTCCCCCTTATCTATATGCTACCCTAGCCATTTTACTTCTAAAGCTCCCTTACCCCGAAGTTCAAAACGTGATAAAAATCGAGTACTCCTCTTGTAAATGTTCTATGAAAACACACTTGGGCCAAGAATCATGATGCTTACCCTTGAAACTTAATTGTTTTATCCTTGGAGGAAATAATAGTGTGAATTTTGGGGTAAATGGATTGGTGGAGCTTAAATGAATAGATTAACCAGACAGATAAATTAAGTGATTCCTGGAGAAATAGAAAGTGTGAAACTAATTAAAGGATTGCAACACTGATAAATTGTGTAATTCCTGGAAGATTTTTACAATAATGAAAAAAAAGGGTAGGATCGATTGCCAAATGAATTAATAGAGTTTTAAGAAATTGGAGATATGATAACAGCTATCGGAGTATAGGCTTGATTAATAACATTATTCCTGGAAGATGTTCATGATAATGAATTAATTCGGAGGTTGTCACTGAAGATTTAGGCGGTTACTAGAGGAGCAACTATGATTTTGAATACAATCTTGGATTATTAGAAGGTCACGATACGAAAGTCATCAGTGGATCAAAAAAAATTTATTATTTGATTGGTGGGTTCAGAGTAAGGGTATTGGATTTTCAATAGACTGTAAAGATGAGAAGTTTACCAATAATGAATCCAATATTGGGATTATACATACATAGTGAAATACGAGATTTAATTCACAAATTTATGTTGGAAGTACAGAGTTAGGCGAGAATTAGATAACGATGGCTGGATGGATTAACTGAAATGTTTAGAAGTTGAAGATGTGATCACAACTACCGGAGTATAGATTTGATTAATAACACAACTCTTGGACCGGAGGACGGCCAAGCGGGGCCGTATGGCAGGACGCGGGCGCGGTGACGGAGCACCTTAGGGTGGGAAGTGAGGGGTGTATGTCATGCATGTAATGGATAAATACGCGGCATGTTACTGTGTTATATTATAAAGTTCATTTAAATTCAAATAATGCTATTATCTCTGCTTTTCGTATAGAAAATTATTTCTATTTCAAGTAATGTGACAAATATTAAATACCAGTTCTTGTGTGACTTAACAGTATATGTGACTATACCACATTTTTTACGAGTTTTAAATTACAAAATTCACAAAACCGAAAGACGGGATCACCATGCAGTCGCCTAGAGGTAGATTGGCGAGCAGGCGTGGGGAAGAAAAGAGGGCTTGACCGGCGGGCTGTAGTCACATGCAGTCGCCCCCCCCCCCCCCCCCCCGTTGGGCGACTCTTATTTATGTCGCTGAACGGGGGGGGCGATTCAATTGAATCGCTTAACGGCGGGGCGATTGCATTTAATTGCCCAACGGTTATTAGATTCTTTATAAGTCGCTTTTTGGTGCGGCGACAAGCGTAAATCGCCCAATAGTTTGGCGACTTGAGCCTATTTGTGTAAAAAAATTTGTCGCGGGTATATTTCTGTATTTTCGAATAAAAAATGGGTTATCCGTACAAAAATTTCATAGAAGAACCCTGCCGTCTATGATATAAACAAGATCGTACAGTTCAGAAAGGAATTTAGAAGATTTGAGGGAATAGATTACTAGCCATAACTCCATTGTAAGTTTCTGTTTTGTTTGGACGTACACTTCCCTCTCTGTAACTATTTGATTATTTACTGCAATAAAAGTTCTGTCCAGGCTGGATGTTAGGCCCGCCGTAGCTCGGTCAAAACGGAAGGAATTTAGAAGAACGCTAGAGACAGCATATTGAAATGGTTTTGCTATCGTATAGTCAACTAAATTTTTTTATCTCTTAATTATTTAAAATTATACTTCCAGTCATCTAAAATTATAGTATACTAATTTTCTCCTTCTAAAATTACACTCTTAATTACCTAATCATCAAAAATAGAGTATAAAAAAGTAACTAAAGATAAAGAAAAAAAACATATGTTTGCATAATAGTTACTCCCTATTTAAAACAGTTATATATCTTCACCTCTAGCGACGGAGACACGGCGTACTGCATGCATGCATGCATTCTGCTGTCAGCCAGGCATCTCCAAGGTGGCGAGGACAGCTTGCAGGCAGAAAATGACAAAGTGTCCACGTAAATGCAGCACTTGGGTATGTCTCGATGAACTCAAATGCTCGTGTTGCGTGCACTCGAACTTATCAGGCACAGATGTATCTGAAAAAAAAACTCTGGAACAGGATTTTAGATTAAGAACTCTCTTGCAGTTTGCTTGCAGAATTGTACTCTCATACAGGTGAACATGTTTCCAATTTCCATCGGAGTTCACGAACTGTAGGAATTATCTCACTCGGTCGGAACATTGCAAGTAACCACACAAGTAAGAACTTAGAATCATACTTTATTTTAGGCAAACAAGATCACACGTTGATTATTTCTTCTCAATCTAACACTACGGAAAATCCATCCTAGGTACAGCGATCAACAATCAGCATGGACATGGTTGTCAGGATGACGGCGTCCTTGTTCACCTTGCGCAGCGGCGACTCGCCGGCCGCCGCCTTCCCTGACCCGTCGCCGACGCCGTTGAACGCGTCCTCGCAATCGGTGGCGGCCGTTCTGACGACGCGCATGTCGGCCATGTACGCCTGCTTGTCCCCCGTGGCCAGCGCGTGGACGGCGCTGTGCACGACGTTCTGCGCCTCGAGGTACCGCTGCCAGCACGTGCCCAGCGCGGCCCGCGCGCCCTCCGACCAGCCACCGCTCCGCTGCAGCGCCTTGATCGTGGCCAAAGCCGCCGTGTAGTTGGCCAGCGTCAGGTTCGTGGCGATCACGGCCAGTCCGTGCGCGTCGGCGCCGGAGCTCCCCGGCGCCGCCTGGAGCGACGTCACGCAGAAGCAGAAGGCCAGGTCCTTGTGGTTCCCGGTCCCCATCGCCTTCGCGCAGGTCTCCTCCACGGACGCGAACGCCGCGTGGGAGCCGACCAGGAGGAGGAGGAGGGAGAAGGGAAGCCTTCCTGCCATTGCGTGTGCTTTCTTGCTTGGATTGGATTGCCACGTTTTCGTTGGTTGCGTGTCTTGTTGAGGCTTTTGGTGGGTTTATGTAGTGGTGGTTGTGGCCAGGGAGGCTGATTTTGTAATAAATGGGCAAATCTTGTGCAGGTGGTTCTCTTTTGGTTGTACATGGCTTTCTTCGATAAAGATGGTATAAAACGTACGAGAAGATATGGAAAACAATGAACAATAAATAGGATTATGAGCTCAAATATTTAATATGGAAAATTTTTGCGAGAAAAATCACGGATACACAATCGGCGAAATCACTATATGGAGAAGTTATATAATGCTTTTATCGTATTACACATGTAGATAACTTGTGTTATGCACGCTATGTATCATGAGACTTACATGGGTATAAATAGCCTTAGAAACAAAAGTCCTAAACAAGAAAGAAACATAACTGCTCTAAATGGCTTAAAAGCCTTCGGTTTCTAGAAGCTAGAGGCCATTTGAAATGTGTCGGCTTTTAATTTTGGATTTTTTTTGCCTTTTTGGTTTTCCTTTTTCCTCTCTTATTCCTTTGCATTGTCCTAAAAGATATCTTGATATTTTTCAATTTTTTTTATTATTTTTCTCATTTTTTGACTTATAAAAAGCTAACAGTCATTACAGTGCAATTGCAGCCAACAGCAGAAGCCAGAAACTGAGATTTTAAGCCATTTGGAGTAGCACCACAAAATCCTAGTCGACAATAGAAATAGAGTCCTACATGGAAACTCAAACACTAACATACTCGGACGGGAATAGAGTCTCAAAAAATAATAGTGAATAGTTGTAGTCGGAAGCACCTCAAGAAGCCACGTCTATCGCCAGTCGACGCAAACATCTTTGGATACCACGACGGTCCAAGTTAGTGCAGAGTCCATCACGAACATGAAAATGATCTCAACCATAACCTCTAACGTGTTCGCATTATCGACTAATCATACAGGTCAGAATATACTTTTGAGTGAAACCTGATCAGATTCTTCAAGTGGTCGATCCGACCAGATTCGAATCACAAAATACAACATGTTATAAAACACATGGCAGAAATATATGATATAAAAAGGGAGATATAGGTTTAATGTGGAAAACCATTTAAAAAAACCATGGATGCACAAAGGTGAAATTCACTGTATGAGGAGAATTACAAGTACAAAGAATTTTGGCGTATCTCAACCATGCAACTACAGAGGTACATATATAGACTAGAAAACAAGAGTCCCTAACGGAGAAAGGAACAATGTCCTAGTCGACAATGAAATAGAGACCTATCAAAAACTAGAATATTAACATTCTCGGAGGTAGGAATAACACCCACTCGAAATCTCAGAAGATAACGGTAAAGAGTTGTAGTTGGAAGTGCCTCAAGTAGCCACGATGACTACAGCCAGCACAAAGTCCATCACAGATACAAAGATAATCCTAATCATAACCTCTGATCAATTTACATTGCTTGAGTGAAACCTGATCATACTCTTCAAGTGGTCAGAAAGACCAGCAGTGGTAGAACCTGACCTGATTTGGATCACAAAATACAACACAACAGTCTCGACATTGAGCCGAATTCCTCCTATAGTGAAAAACAAAGAACTTCTCAAATAACTTGTCAAATACTTCTTGTGCATCAAATGTCTAAAAGGACTAATGAGTAATACCGACAAAATCTAGGCAGAGCTCTAAATTACCGATAGGAACTGGCTTTGTCATCATATCAATTAGATTATCATGAATATTGATCTTGCCAACTTTAACATGTTCTTGAGAAATAACTCCTTAGATGAAGTAATATCTAATATCAATGTGTTTTATTCTCTAATGGAATATTTGGTCTTTGGTAAGACAAATAACACTGACAATCACAATAAATATTAGTGCAAGATGTACTTCCACAAAGCTTAATGTACAGACGTCTTAGCCAAAAAGCTTCTTTACAGGCTTCTAAAATAGCCATGTACTTGATTTCAATGGTTGAAAGTGCAACGGTAGTTTGCAGACAAGTTTTCTAGCTTAATATATAACCAGTAAGAGATCTACCCTTATCTATATCTCCAGTAAAATTAGAATCCACATATTTGATTAGTCCATCACTAATCTTTCTAAACTGCACACAAGTATTAGAAGTTGCCCCCAAATATCTGAAGATCTACTGAACTGCATCCAGTAGTTTTTCCCTAGATTGGCCATATATCTGCTGACGACACTCAAAGCATAAGATAGATTGGGGCGAGAGTAAACCATGGCTAACATAAGTTATCCAACTACACTTACATATGGAACACTTAATATGTATTCAACTTCTTTAACTATTTGTGAACTTGATGCTAAAAAGAGTTTGAAGTGTGAAGCTAACGAAGTGCTGGTCAGTTTGGCCATGTGTATGTTGAAATGATGAAGCACATTTTCAATATACCTGCTCTGACTCAGATATAACTTTTCAAACCAGTTATCTCTGATGATTTTCATATCAAGAATCTTCTTTGCTACACTGAGATCTTTCATCTCAAATTTACTGCTTAATTATGTCTTTAATTATGATATTTTAGTTTTGTCGACACACATTTCTTGAGAAGTTTTAACACATTTTCAAGAATGAATACTCCCTTAAGTTCAAAAAATGTGTGGTTTTAGATATCGACATGGTTCGCAAAATGCAACTTTGACCGCTAATTTATTTTATAATATATTTATAAAACCCAATAAAATTACAATATTATGCTAGTATTTTTCGAGATGAATCTACACATATAATTTTTATGTATCCAATCTAAATATTTTAAAAAGCAAATTGCATTTTGCACCAAATAAATTTACACAAGTTTCACTTGCACTAGGTTTAGCTATTATTTTCACTTTGCACCACACTAACCAAAACAATGTTTCACTTTTGCACTAGCCATGGCACTTGGGTTTGCTCCTGACAGGGGCGAATCTAGGTAGGTGCATGGGGGTGCAGTTGCACCCCCAAATTTTTTTTTGAGGAAAAACAAGTATATGATAGGTATATTATATACACACAAATATGTGCTAAATACTCAATATTTGCACTCATATGGGCTAAATACTCAACATTTGCACCTACAAGGAGTAAAATATTTATGATTTCAGTTGTAGTTCAAACAATATATGTAATTTATTACATTTGAACAATCAAAATTTTTGTACTATGTACTTTGAACTATCATGTTTGCACCTCATCGCTGGAATCCTAAATCTGTCACTAGCTCCTGACCACTCCTTCATGTCAGTGATGGCCTTGCTCCCCTTTCCCTCGAGCATGTTAGCATCGGCTTGGGCCTGGCCAGTAACAACAATGCCCTTGGGGACGATGGCAACATTACCCAGGTGCGGGTGCGCGCCGTTAGCTGCCGCGTTATTGGACACGAAGAGTTGCTCACCTGGCAATGGCATGTGGAGGTGGAGTTGCTCGAGAAGAGCAACTGCACCACCACCCATAGCGGCGAACACTCGTTCTGTGCCATGTGAGTGCACACCTCCAGAGACAGCTTCTAGCAATTCATTAGCCGGCCGGCATAGCTGATGCCAGCCCGTGCATGGACGTGCCATTTACGTGCAATCAAAGAGATCACAAGATGAAATGTTAATGCAGCTAGCAATGTGTCTATCTCCTTGAGGTATATGTTGATGGTGAGGCAAATTAAATGTCATTGTCGACGGGCCGCACGTAGTCGGGTACAACCGTGACGAGTACTTGGAACTTGGGCTGCTTGAGATTGGTGTCCAGCGCCACCTCCGTGGTGTACCAGTCCATGAGTTTGGCCACCTCTGTAAGGTACCCGTCGAGGTTCTCCTAGCATGTGGGTTGGCGTGGAGGAGCATCACCGTACGAAGCATCCTGAGTAGAAACTTGGTGGAGGCAATGCCCTTCTTTGTCAGTGGCAGAGCCACGATCTCATCCAGGAAGTATCTCTGGTTGCTCTCGGACGGCGCGGAGACATTGGCGGAGTGCAGGGTGATGTTGCGGCTGTCGGCACCAGCGACGCTGAAGTGGGCGGCAAAGCTGGTATTACTGAAGCTGTTGTTGCGTTTAAGCTAGTGCAAGTGAAACATCATTTCCGTTAGGGTAGTGCAAAGTGAAAGTATTAGCTAAATCTAGTGCAAAATGAAACTCACACAAACTTATCTGGTGCAAAATGGAATTAACTCAAAAATATATCAATAGCTAAAGTTTTAAAAGCTTGATTTCCCGTAACTATTTTGGTTAGTACCAGTACAATTCAAAAGTACCGGTATGAGCGGTCGCTTCCATTTCAGTTGGGACACTTGCAGATACATACTTAATAATGTAAGAATTCTTTTTTCCTCTCTAAAACTGGTGGCACGACACGATATAGCACTCTATCAAACTAATGCTTTAGAACAATTAGTTTATAGATAGAAGAAATGAATTACGCACAGGGATTTGGAGGAATTGTTGTACTTGTATGTAGGACCGAAATGGCGACAGAGGGGGGGTGAATGTCGACTTTAAAATTGTTCCCCACAAGTATTCTCAAAAGACTCTAATCTCCGATAGCTATAATAGCTATGAAAACAGAGGAAAAAAGTTCGCTAGAGTCCACAACTAATTTTGTCGAAAGATTGATGAAACTCACTGAACAAAGTAGACACTACAAATGAGAGCGGAAAAACAAACAACAAGCCAAAAGGAGAAGCAAAACTAGATCGACAAAAGAACAGAGATGACACAAATTAGTCAAGCCAAAACTGAAAAGAAACAGATTAAAAAAAGGAGGAGATTAGCTGCTGCGAACTACTTTAACAAGGACTGAAAACAGAGCAAAAAACTAGCCACTCATAAATAAAAACTGCAGCAGGAAACTGGATTCTTAATGCTGAAATTTCTGCACAACTGCATGCTGAAAATCTGAACCAAAGTGAACAGCCAACCAAGAAAAACTGACAGCAAACTGGAGAGGAGAATGGCTGCTATACTGAAGGAGAAATGATGACCAAAAAGCAGCTAAAACAGCAGCAAGACTGCAGGCCGAATGCAACAAGTAAAGGCTGAAAACTGAAAATTTTGGACAGCAACCTGTAGGGACTTCAGACTTCAAACAAAAGGGAAATTTGTGGCTTCTCCTTGATACTCTTAGTCCACAACTGTAAGATAGAGACTAAAATAACCAAAGGAAACTAGAAGATCAAGAAAAATACACTTAGAACCACAAATTTCAGATTTGAACACAAAATCTGAAAGTTTTAGGATGCTTCACCAAATCTCAAATTTCTCCTCCATCTTTGATCCCATGGCCATGATACTTTGCAAACATGTTAGGAATACCCATGGGCTACTCCAGACCAAGAATCATGCCATCACAAAAAGAGAAAAGAGAAATAAACCAAAACCCTAGAAAGGAGATGTAACTACAGAGAGAGCACAAAAACTTGAATTCCCATCAAACCCTTGAACCTTTGGCCATGAAATTTCGGGGATAGGATAGCAATATCCACTGGAGTCTACAGTCCAAATTTCATGCCAAATCTCAAAGGAAAACAAGAAATGCTCCAAACCCTAGAAGAGGAAAAAGAAGAACAGAGCAAGCCCAATCTTCAAAACAGAAATTAAACTTGGTTTGCTCTTTGGATCAACTAGCCAAATGGCTTTTGAGCATCTCCCATGTCATAGCAACCCATTTTGGCACTCCTTAGCAACAAAGAACTCAAAACAACGAAAGTCAAGAAATCATGCAAAAGGGAGAAACGAAGAACAGAGGCTACGAACAGATAAACCAAACTTCAGATTTCATTTCTTGGAACACAATGAATACAGAGACGTCCCGATACGCATGGACATTCGGAGGAATGATTACATGATTTCTCTACTCAATCCCTCTCCTCACCCTCTCCAATCTCAAGCACACACTCTCAAGAACTCATGAAGGGAGGAGGCAAGAACTCAGAGCTACGAAGGAGACAACAGAGGGAGCACACTCTAACAGACTCTGTCTCTCCCAACCACTAAAGAGTCAAAGCTAAACAACCCTCTAAAGACTCTTTTGACTCAATCAAAACCCTTGGAGTGCTCGAGTGGACATGCAGCCCCTCCACTCCTTTTATAGCCCATGGCTAACGGGTCTCCGCCCCGTTACACCCGCTATTTCCAACGGAGCCCGCTCCCGCTTGTGCAGCCTTGCGAAATTCCCGTTTCGCCCCTCCTGCACCTTCCGGGAAGCTTCCGCGCTCCTTGTCTCGCACGCCTCACAACCACCTCGAGTCCACGTCGTCTTCGACACCTCCTGGCTGTTCTGACCTCAGCGTCACCTGCGCCTAGTCCAGTCCTTCGTGTCTCGCCACGACTCCGTCTCGACGTCCTGCAGTCACACAGACAAGAAACACGTCAAATAGCACCGCTCGATACATGAACGCGTAAATGGCATAAACATACCACACAGTGAAGTCCAAACCTGTCAAAATATCAGAATATGCATCCTAACCCGTTTGACCAGGAAAGACCAAAACCGACCGAGCCCGTTGCACCACGCAACGACATGGTCTGACCACACAATCCAAACTCGACTATCCTAAACCTTTGTCAATTACTCATCTTTCACATGGAGTCACGACCGCATGGTCTCTCAATCTCCCCCTTGATGAGTATATTGACAAACTCCGAAAAAGCATGAAGTAGAGTTTGAGTTTGAAGAATCCAACATGGTCTAAAGAAGGAAGTGAAGCTAATGACCATGTCGATAGAAGGAACACTAGAGCAACAACTGAAAGAGCAAATTGTTCTCCAAAGCTCTAAAATGATCCCACCTAGCTTTTTCTTCTCTATTCTCCCCCTTTTGGCAATAAACGCATCAAGAAAGCAAACGAGAGAATATGACAAGTCAATGGATGAAATGGCTGAAGTTTGATTATTCTAAACATTTAGAGCCATGAGGATTATCCAATATGACCAACAAGTACTACACCAAGCCATAAGTCAATAAAACGCTATCTAGATCATGACAACATATATATAAGCCAGCTAGAACACATAGATGACAATCTGAAAATGAAGTTACATTATGTGAGCAAGTCAAATCATCGATGAGCAAAGTCTAGCTAGAGATATCCAAGGATGATGCAGGCCATGTCAATAAGCTAAGCGTAACTAAGAAGCTCAAATTGAGGCCAAAGAGTATGCTATATGCTCAAAAATGAAACATTGGTTTAAGTACTTGGTTCTTGTTGTAGCATAAGCAAAATTGAGCACAAATGACATATTTTCTTTTGAAATTCATGGTTGTTGCCAACCAGATTTTTGTTTTATCATGTGCTAGACCTCAAGCCTTATGCGACTACTCCAAGCGATAAGCTTAAGAAGATAGTCTAGGTCATCCAAAACTCCCCCTAAGTTCATGCCAAGTGCAATGGCAAGCCGTCTCATAGGAGAGAATTGGTGAGATCAGTTTTTTCGCACAAAAGAGATCTTTTTGCATTTTAACATGTAGTACTAACTCATGCAACATCAAGAGACTAAAATAGCTCAATCTAAGGCTCAATAGAGATTCAACGCTCAACTTAGCCTATTTGACATGGCATGAATCATACAAGGATAGCTAAAGATAGACTAAACTCAAATGCTAGCATGACAAGTTTTAATTCAAGTTGAGCAATTTCAATTTACTTATCATGGCAAAACTAGTCTACACATATGAAGTCATGATAAATCTAGCAAAGAAAGCACAAGTCATGGCAAGGTGTAAAGCATTGTAATCATGTCATAATAGGATAATAATCAAGGCTCCATGTAGTTATATTACAATGCTAGATGCTGAAAATGCAGAAAATCCAGCTCCTCCTCAACATGAGATGCAACTTTTAGTTCAAGTTGAGTTTAGTCAATATTAAGCTCCAGAAGCTCCCAAATGAACTCCCCCTGAACCAAAGCAATACGAATCGAGAAGCTGGCAAGAAAAACAGCAAACAGGCAGTCCTTAAAGCATAGATAAGATATAGAGGCAATTATGGCTCAGACTGACTCTCATCTACCCCATATGACACTAGGACTACTAGACCGGTAATCTACCTTACTAGGGAGCAAACACGTACCTTGTCTACCCAAGGGTGGCCCGACCCTTGCTAGAACATAAAAGCAGTGAGTGGGCTCAACCTAGTGAGATAAGAGAAGCGACTAATTGAGCAGAATCCTAGATCATAAGATAAGAGCAAAGAGTCCAAGCAGCTAGACGAGAAGACCACTCTAACCTATACTAGAAGGATTAAACCCAAAGTACCCCGAATGCAATGCAACAGAATGGAGTAAGAGCAGAATCAATATAATAAAGCAGTAAAACACAAAGCTCCCCCTCACAACAGTCCATAAGGACAAACCACCCCAAGCTCTCCCCGCAGAGCTGAAAACCTAGAGCTATCCAATAGCTTGGTAAAGATATCAGTCAACTGGTGGTCACTCTCCACAAATTTGAGCACTATATCACCCTTCTCTACATGGTCTCTAAGGAAGTGATAGCGAATGTCAATGTGCTTGGTCCGGGAGTGCTGCACTGGGTTCTTAGCAATGTTAATCGCAGAAGTGTTATCACAAAAGAGTGGAACACTGTCGATAACTAACCCAAAGTCCCGCAGGTCGAGACCATCCAAAGCACCTGGCTACAGCAACTGGCTGCAGCAACGTACTCGGCCTCTGCAGTGAACTGTGCAACTCCGGACTGCTTCCTAGAAGACCAAGAAACGAGAGAAGTGCCAATGAATTGGCAAGTGCCAGAAGTGCTCTTCCTATCTATCCTACAGCCGGCAAAGTCTGCATCCGAGAAGGCTCTCAAGGAAAGACAGGAGGAGGAAGAGTACCAGATACCATAGTCAATGGTAGCTCGAAGGTACCGAAGAATGCGCTTCACCGCCTGGCGGTGAGATACGCGAGGAGAAGCCTGAAACCGAGCACAAAGACACACAGCAAAGTGTATGTCCGGTCTCGAGGCAGTGAGGTACAAGAGGGAGCCGATCATACTACGATACTCCTTCTGATCAACTGGCTCGTCATCCTCATCTGGGTCGAGTGAAGCTGAGGTAGCCATCGGAGTGGACACTGGCTTACCATCACTCATATCGAAGCGCTTCAGGAGGTCTCGAGTGTACTTGCCCTGATGCAAGAATGTACCCTCCCGAGTCTGCTTAATTTGGAAGCCAAGGAAAAAGCTTAACTCGCCCATCATGCTCATCTCAAACTCCGAGCTCATGACATCGGAAAACTGGGAAACGAGAGCATGCGAGGAGCCGCCAAAGATGATGTCATCGACATAGATCTGGACGAGTAGAAGGTCATTTCCATGACGGCGGATGAACAAGGTCTTGTCTACTCTACCCATTTCAAACCCATGACTCAACAAGTAGGACTTAAGCCTCTCATACCAAGCTCTGGGGGCCTGCTTAAGTCCATACAACGCTTTGGAAAGATTGAAGACATGGTGTGGGTATTTGGGGTTCTCGAAACCTGGAGGCTGTCTGACGTAAACTTCTTCCTCAATGACTCCATTAAGGAAGGCACTCTTGACGTCCATCTGGTAGAGCTTGAAACCCTTAGAAGCTGCAGAGGCAAGCAGGATTCTAATGGCCTCAAGTCTAGCTACAGGGGCAAAAGTCTCCTCAAAATCTAGACCCTCAACCTGGGAGAAGCCCTGAGCTACCAGTCTAGCCTTGTTTCGAATAACCACTTCATCCTCACTCTGCTTGTTCTTGAACACCCACTTAGTCCCAATGATATTGTGACCTCGCGGGGGCTCGACAAGCGACCAGACCTTGCTTCTCTCGAAGTTTTCTAGCTTCTCATGCATGGCATTGACCCAAGACTCGTCGGAAAGAGCATGAGAAACATCCTTGGGCTCAAAGGAGGCAATGAAAGCAGAATGGAGACAGAATTGAGATAAGCCAGATTTTGAGCGGGTAACACGCTCGAACAGGTCTCCAATCATCTGCTCAGAAGGATGCCTTTTCTGGATATGTCGGGGAGGTCCAGGATGAGATGAAGAAGTGGCCTCTACCTCGTGAGCTGACGAGGTAGGAACAGAGCCACTAGCTCCAGAGGAAGCAGAAGGCATAGGCTGGTCACCTGGAGGTGCGGTGGAAGACGGCACCTCAAGTGGTGGATAAGGGACTGGATCGGGTAGACAACCCTCATCTCCATCGTCCTCGTCATCCACGAAGATGGTCTCGGACTGCTCTAAAGAACCTGAGATATCATGCCTAGTCCCCGGACTGGCCTCGTCGAAGGTCACCTCACAGGTCTCTACCAATTTGCTAGACTCGCAGTTCCAGACCCTATAAGCCCGCGAAGAAGTCGAGTAGCCTAGAAAAATACCGTCACAGGAACGTGACTCGAACTTGTCTAGGTTCCCAGACTTCAGAATGAAGCACTTGGAACCAAACACACGAAAATGAGAGACGCTGGGCTTTCGCCCGTATCTCAACTCATAAGAAGTGCGGTGCAAGTGTGCCCGAAGAAAAACTCGATTTGAGACATGGCACGCGGTGGCTATAGCCTCAGCCCAAAACTTCCGCGGTGTAGAGTACTCATCAAGCATCGTCCTGACCATCTCGACCAAGGTACGGTTCTTCCTCTCCACAACGCCATTTTGTTGTGGGACGTGCGGAGAAGAGAACTGGTGCTCTACACCTGTCTCATCACAGAAACTCTCGAAGTAGGAATTCTTGAACTCCGTGCCATTGTCACTGCGGATCGCTCGTAAGGCACCCGGGAGCTCAACAGAAAGCCTACTGAAAAGACCTCGAAAATGTGAAAATGTCTCATCCTTCGAGGCTAAGAAAAACACCCAAGAAAACCTCGAATATTCATCGACCAAAACAAGGACATACCACTTCCCTCCTGCTGACTGCACTCGAGCTGGTCCAACAGTGTCCATATGGAGCAGCTGTCCTGGTGCATCGGTCATAGTAACTGTGACCGGAGGGTGAGAAGCGGCAACCATCTTGCCGTGCCGGCATGGAGCGCAAACAAGATCTTTGACCATTTTGAGTTTCGGCAAACCACGAATGAGATCGTGGCCGCTAACTCGGGTCAAATGGTCAAATCCGATGTGACCAAGTCTCCTATGCCAGAAAGTCAGATCGCGGGACTCTGAAGCAACCAAACACCGGAGAGGATCACCAGAAGACTCAGAAAAATCAGCACGAAAGATCCTCCCATAACGTGAAATCCCGCAAACCAGACTACCCGAAGAGTCAAGAATTTTGCAAGCATTTTTCTTAAAGCTCACCTCATAACCCTCATCGGTAAGCTGAGAAACCGAAAGCAAATTGTACTGCAGCTTACTAACCAAGGCAACATCCTTTAGAATAAAAGAGGCATTAATGCACACAGTACCTTTGGCGATGACGCGCCCAGACGAAGCGTCTCCGAAGGTGATCGTCTCATCACCTGGAGCGCGGGCTAGGGAGGAGAACCAACGGGAGTCTCCGGTCATATGACGAGAACAACCGGAGTCTACAAGCCAAACCTTTTCCTTCCCTACCCGGCGAACCTGAGTCAAATAGAGAGTAAAGTCTCAGTACTGGGGTAAATCAAGAGTGATTTTGGCACTCAATACTGAGTAACACGTGGAGCAGATGAAGTAGTCAAGCACGACTGACCTCTATCTACCCTACGCTCTCCGTGACTCAAAGAAGCAGAAGGTCTGTGAGCAGACCTGAAGCTGTTGCGGGGTCCGACTGCTACGGGAGAGCGAGTCGGAACACCGGCAACACGCTGATCACACCGTGGGTAACTGTCTCGACGGGGGAAACGAGATGTACCCTCAGGACGGCGGAAGTCACGACCTGGAGCAGCATGAGGACGAAAACCAGAAGACTCAGAAAAACCAAGTCCTCGATGCTGCCCAAACACGTCAGAAGCAAACCTGGACCTCGTGCTAGTCTTAGGTGCACTCAGGATCTGGGGCTGACCCTGAATACGCCTAAGTGCCTCTGCACAGTCTCTTCGCGCAATCCTGGCGCGCCTGAAGCATCTCTCGATCGAGTGCCCATCCTTCTAACAGAAGGTGCAGTGGTACTTCACCTTCTGAGAGGTGGAAGTAGCACGAAGAGGCTTCGCCTTCTGAGAGGCCGAAGCAACAGGTGGAATCACCTTGCTGTCAGAGATCTCTTGGACAAAGCCCGCTGATTTGAATTTCACCTCGTTAGATCTGGGCTCAACCTCAATCACACCTCCTAAGATGGGTCGGAGAATAGCAGGTGGATGCTTCCTCATATCCTCATAGAAATCATATCCTAGACCTTGATTGAACTTACAAATCTTGGATTGGTCTAGAATAAGATTAAGCTTATTTTTGCCGCCTACAAATCTCTCGAGAGTGTTCATAAGGTACTGACACTCCCGAAAGAGAGAGGTGCAAGAAGAGCAGGGGGAAGAGGGAACAGCAGGAGGTAAGAAAGCAGATGAAGAACCAATAGCAGAGGAACGAATGGCTTGTGCACGCACAACCGACTCAGAATGGACAGTCCTACTGCTAGCAGGTTGGCTCACGTCACTAAGCGTCTCTACCTTACCTTGGGGCTTCTCCCCCTCCTCAGCAATCACATCACAAGAAGTTGATGACTTCTCTAATAAGTCCTTAGTTAGCTTCACACATTTATCATTCAAAACAACGAGTTCAAGTTTTAGTTTGTCACAACTAATGCATGGTGAGCTAACAGGATCCTTAGTCGCAAACTGAGCCAATTTGTTGTTTTGATCAATCATCTCTTGGAATTGCTTAGAAACAGATTCAAGTTCAAGGGTTAATTTTGGACAATTGGTGCAAGAAACAACAGGCTCAAGTAAAGAAGCATGCAACTCAGCAATCTTGTGATCTGCCCGTTTTAGGTTCGACTTCAGCTTATTGCAATTTTCACATGACTCGGGCAGATCAAGCAATATGGTATAAAGGCCTCTAAAAGCATTGTCCTTATCCTCACATGAGGTGCAAGCACTAGTCTCAACAGGAGCAGATGAAATAGAAGCAATCCTACTCATCTCTAGTTCAGCCAACAGACTAATGTTCTCCACCTTAACAGTATCAAGCTCGGAGGACAAACTATCATGCGAGGTCCTTAGTTTCTCCATGTCACCCAGCAAAGCAGAGCATGTATCACAGTCGTCACTAGAGGGACCAGATGTAAGAGCAATAATCTCTAGTGACAACCTGTCTACTTCCTTCTCTAACTCAGTACACCTAGCCCTAGCTCTAGCATGGAAACCACCTAGCTTAAGAAAAGCATGATTGAGCTGGTCGTAGGTGGGGCATACCTCGTCCGAGTCGGAGTACAGCTCGCTGTCGCTGAGTTCGCCCTCGAGGGCCATGAAGCACATGCCGGAGAAGTCGTCGCCGCCATCCTTGGGCTCTTGGTCACCCGTCCCGTCGTCGTCGCTCCATCCCTCCACCTCGCTGAGGTCGAGGTCGTCGAAGGCGGTGAGGACGCGGTGGAAGAGCTTCTTGGCCTTCCCGAAGTTGCGGAACTTCTTCTTTCCCGGCGTCTGAGCTGGAGTCTTCTTGTTGCGGTTCTTGTCGGTGTAGTCGTTCTTGCCCGAACCGCCGTAGTCGTTCTTGCCCTTCTCCAGCTTGGGACAGTTCGCTCGAATGTGGTTGGGGCCACCACACTCAAAGCAGATGACTGGTCCGCCTCTCTTTCTGTCCCTCCTCCTCTTGTAAGCATTGGAGAACTTCCGAGCTAGGAGGGCCAGCTGTTCATCCTCTAGCTGCTCTAACTGATCATCAGTTACGTCACATAGAGCAGCTAGGGAGAACCCACAAAGCGAATCGGCGGAAAAACCAGAAGCCGAACTGGGATCGGTGACCAAAGCCATCGACTGTGACTTCGACCGACGAGAGACAACGTCAATCTCGTGAGTCTTGAGGCGCGAGTACAGCGCGTCAAGAGTCAGGGTCGAGAGGTCTGTCGTGTCTTTGATGGTGGTCACCTTCATCTCCCACACGCGCAGATCGAGTGCCGCGAGCATCTGACGAGCGTTGTCCGAGTCGGGGTATGTGAGACCGACCGCTCGGAGGTTGCTCAAGATTTTGTGAAATCGCGAAAAGCACTCGTCCAGGGACTCACCAGCAAGCATCTCGAATTTGTTGTATTCGTGCTTGAACTGGTCCTGTCGAACCGTCTTGATCTGGGTGGTGCCCTCATGGTATGCGTCGAGGGTCACCCAGATGTCGTAGGCAGACGACAGGTGAGATATACGGTCAAACTCGCTACGACTCAATCCCTGGATGATGATGTTCCTTGCCTTTGCATTCGCCTCAACATCAGCCATGTTCCCGGCATTGATGTTCTCATCGGCAGGAACAGCGAATCGTACCTTGACCTTCCGCCAGATGGCATACCCCTGGGCCTGGATGTATGTCTCCATTCGGCTCTTCCAGAAGGGGTAATCGATGCCATCGAACATGGGCGGCTTGGTCGAGTACTTGTCCGTCGCCATGGCTCTTGAGACCGGTTAAGATCTATGAATTAGAGCTAACCGGCTCTGATACCAATTGTAGGACCGAAATGGCGACAGAGGGGGGGTGAATGTCGACTTTAAAATTGTTCCCCACAAGTATTCTCAAAAGACTCTAATCTCCGATAGCTATAATAGCTATGAAAACAGAGGAAAAAAGTTCGCTAGAGGCCACAACTAATTTTGTCGAAAGATTGATGAAACTCACTGAACAAAGTAGACACTACAAATGAGAGCGGAAAAACAAACAACAAGCCAAAAGGAGAAGCAAAACTAGATCGACAAAAGAACAGAGATGACACAAATTAGTCAAGCCAAAACTGAAAAGAAACAGATTAAAAAAGGAGGAGATTAGCTGCTGCGAACTACTTTAACAAGGACTGAAAACAGAGCAAAAAACTAGCCACTCATAAATAAAAACTGCAGCAGGAAACTGGATTCTTAATGCTGAAATTTCTGCACAACTGCATGCTGAAAATCTGAACCAAAGTGAACAGCCAACCAAGAAAAACTGACAGCAAACTGGAGAGGAGAATGGCTGCTATACTGAAGGAGAAATGATGACCAAAAAGCAGCTAAAACAGCAGCAAGACTGCAGGCCGAATGCAACAAGTAAAGGCTGAAAACTGAAAATTTTGGACAGCAACCTGTAGGGACTTCAGACTTCAAACAAAAGGGAAATTTGTGGCTTCTCCTTGATACTCTTAGTCCACAACTGTAAGATAGAGACTAAAATAACCAAAGGAGACTAGAAGATCAAGAAAAATAAACTTAGAACCACAAATTTCAGATTTGAACACAAAATCTGAAAGTTACAGGATGCTTCACCAAATCTCAAATTTCTCCTCCATCTTTGATCCCATGGCCATGATACTTTGCAAACATGTTAGGAATACCCATGGGCTACTCCAGACCAAGAATCATGCCATCACAAAAAGAGAAAAGAGAAATAAACCAAAACCCTAGAAAGGAGATGTAACTACAGAGAGAGCACAAAAACTTGAATTCCCATCAAACCCTTGAACCTTTGGCCATGAAATTTCGGGGATAGGATAGCAATATCCACTGGAGTCTACAGTCCAAATTTCATGCCAAATCTCAAAGGAAAACAAGAAATGCTCCAAACCCTAGAAGAGGAAAAAGAAGAACAGAGCAAGCCCAATCTTCAAAACAGAAATTAAACTTGGTTTGCTCTTTGGATCAACTAGCCAAATGGCTTTTGAGCATCTCCCATGTCATAGCAACCCATTTTGGCACTCCTTAGCAACAAAGAACTCAAAACAACGAAAGTCAAGAAATCATGCAAAAGGGAGAAACGAAGAACAGAGGCTACGAACAGATAAACCAAACTTCAGATTTCATTTCTTGGAACACAATGAATACAGAGACGTCCCGATACGCATGGACATTCGGAGGAATGATTACATGATTTCTCTACTCAATCCCTCTCCTCACCCTCTCCAATCTCAAGCACACACTCTCAAGAACTCATGAAGGGAGGAGGCAAGAACTCAGAGCTACGAAGGAGACAACAGAGGGAGCACACTCTAACAGACTCTGTCTCTCCCAACCACTAAAGAGCCAAAGCTAAACAACCCTCTAAAGACTCTTTTGACTCAATCAAAACCCTTGGAGTGCTCGAGTGGACATGCAGCCCCTCCACTCCTTTTATAGCCCATGGCTAACGGGTCTCCGCCCCGTTACACCCGCTATTTCCAACGGAGCCCGCTCCCGCTTGTGCAGCCTTGCGAAATTCCCGTTTCGCCCCTCCTGCACCTTCCGGGAAGCTTCCGCGCTCCTTGTCTCGCACGCCTCGCAACCACCTCGAGTCCACGTCGTCTTCGACACCTCCTGACTGTTCTGACCTCAGCGCCACCTGCGCCTAGTCCAGTCCTCCGTGTCTCGCCACGACTCCGTCTCGACGTCCTGCAGTCACACAAACAAGAAACACGTCAAATAGCACCGCTCGATACATGAACGCGTAAATGGCATAAACATACCACACAGTGAAGTCCAAACCTATCAAAATATCAGAATATGCATCCTAACCCGTTTGACCAGGAAAGACCAAAACCGACCGAGCCCGTTGCACCACGCAACGACATGGTCCGACCACACAATCCAAACTCGACTATCCTAAACCTTTGTCAATTACTCATCATTCACATGGAGTCACGACCGCATGGTCTCTCATTGTACTTTAGTGTCAAGTGAGGTTTTGCATCAGTTGGATCGGTGTAAACAAATTGTATCGTGTGATAGTACGAGGAGTATTAGTGTTGCCAACCTTTTCCTTGTATGGAGATTATTGCACTTTTCTGTTTTAACTATCTAGATTATCTACTATAAAATCTGCATGCTTGTCATGGAAAATGTGAAATATAACATGGAGTAGCTACAAACTTGTACTAATTGTGTAGGAGAAGGTTTACACATTAAAAAAAATCAGGTTTCTCTTGCACTTTCATGTGTTTCTAGTGGTTTGTTTGTTGCCTCAATTTAAGGCCCATGGGTACACACGTGCATGGCTAGCTTGCTGGAAGCAGACGTGTGCCTTGTAACAGGAAGGTGTGCAGGTACAAACACAATACTTGGTTGATTTGCCGTGTGCTCCACTATGATCATACATTTCGTGTGAATTGTACAGTGGCTGATGACTTACTTGTGCAAGATTTCTAAACAAAAAGCACTATTTAGTAGAGGAACAAAAATCTATTAACTTGGGAACATTTCGTTTTTCTCCATGATTTTATCACACACAATTTATTCATTCATTTCACTACATACTTGGAGGACAAACTTGAATACAGAAGTGAAGTTAATCACGCGCACTCACATGCTATAGCCGGTGAGAGGATTTTCTTAAGAGGGATGTCCTAAGACAGCTAAATCCTAAATCCATGTTTTATCAAAAACGAACATTATTATAAAAAAGGTTATACTAGACGGCTATATCACAGACGGTTCCTATGAACCGTCTGTGATGCAACTATCACAGACGATTCATACTAACAACCGTTTATGATATTTTCATAGGCAGTTAATTATACGAACCGTCTATGATAAAGCAAGACATCACAGACGATTCTTATTAATAACCATATTAAAAATATCATAAACGGTTGTTAGTATAAACCATTTGTGATAATGCAAGACATCATAGACGGTTCGTATTAATAACCGTCTGTAATAATTCACAGACGTTTATTTATAACAACCGTCTGTGATATATGCATTACCATCTCTGATAATGCCACGACACCGATCTGTGGCATTTCCCCCAGGATTCTGATCTCACCCTCCATTCTCTCCGCATCAAATGGCAGGTACCGATTCCTCCCACCTCTCGCCCCTTATTGATTACTCCCCTTCTCCCTTTCACTCCGAGATGCGTGAGTTCTACTGACTGCTCCTAGCTAGTTAGCTTGTTTCTCGACGATGTCGACTACCGCCGTGAGCTAGCGCTTCCGTTGTGACACCACGGTCGACTACACAACACACCCTTATCGTAAGTGTCGTAAGAGTGTCTTGTGCAGTCTTATCATCGTGACACAAAGGTGACGCTACCACCGCCTCTCCTTCACTGCAAGGCACCATGAAAGCAGCTAGCTACCAAGACAGTGCTTAAGTCGGCGTCAAGAACATCTAGCTCGCGCGCTACTAGGATATCTCCTTCTGCGTTTTTGCCATGGGTTCATAGGATTAGAAGATGTGTTCTTGCCATGTTTAAGTTGGGTTCGTAGGATTAGGAGATGTGTTCTTGCCATGTTTAAGAGTTGGGCTCATAGGATTAGGATGTGTTCTTACTATGTTCTTACTGTGTTAAATAGATAACCTGCTCATTGTCTTGTGATGCTATAATGATAGATTCTAATAGAATGTACTGCTATGTTTGCTGTTGTATGTGCTTATTTTCAAAAGGCATAGCCAAAAACAGAAAAAATTATGTATAGTATGAACTATCACAGACGATTTTGTGGTATAAACTGTCTATGAAGAACTATCATAGACGGTTCTATATTACAACCGTCTATGATACTCGTCTATCACAGATGGTTGGTAACTAGAACCATTTGTGATGTTAGAGTATCACACATGGTTTTTTTACTTCGAGCCGTTTGTGATATTAGAGTATCACATACAGTTTTTACTTAGAGTATCACAGATGATTCTAGTTACAATCTGTTTGTGGTGTATTTATCACAGATGACTCATAAATCGTCTATGATAACTTTTGATTATCACTGACCTATAAATTCAGACGGTTCAAAAAATCGTCTGTGATAACAGTTTCGAACCATCTGTAATAATTTTTTTTGTAGTAATGGAATGTCAAATGTCACGTTATATGAACCTTCAGGTATTGATCTGCTTCTTATAATTGAACAGCTGGCAAATACAACTATGTCAAAGATAATATATTGCCAAGGACAACAAGCCGACAACAAGCTAGCATAGTTAAAAAAAAACTAGCATGGAACAATGATGAAGGAGAAGTGTAAACTAGGCAGTGAAAGGGAATAGCCCTAAAGATGGTGGCATCGGCAAAGCATGGCATCATTAGTAGTAGATGACAGCACTGAAGCCAGCACGAGTGCCCGCCGTGGGAGGGGTGACTGGTACGGTGGCCAGCTCTGGCATCGACAGCTGAGTGAGAGACTGAAGGTCTAGTTGGGGGATGGAGGGAAAGTAGGATAGAGTGACATGAATCTCGATACCTAAAGAGTCAGTTCTTGTTGGTTGTGGTTAATGATATTTTTTTTATTAAAAATAAATAGTATGAATTTGAATAAAAATAAATAATAGTGGTCGAAAGAAATGACTTTTAGAAGGAGGGGACGAGCAGTGGGGAAGTGAGGGAGAGATGTGTGCGTGAGACGGGAGCGAGAGGAGTGAAATGCGTTATGCATCCGTGACCCTCTGTTTTATCTCCAGAGCAAAACAAGAGCAAGAGGAGTGATAGAGTCGTTTTAGAAACTAATATGAATAGACCCTAATGCTAGAGAAATTCCGTGTTCTAAACAAAACGTGGATGGGCAAAAATGTTTGCTTGTTTTCCTGCTACCAGCAAAGCAAGATTGCAGATCACCATAGGCTCACAGTAACCAAAACGAAACCATGCTAATCACTAAGGGCACTTCTAAAGAAGTGATGTAAGCAGTGTTTATAGCATATCAAATAAACAAAATGATGATGTGGGAGAGTAATTAAGGAAGAGAGAATGATAGTAGTATCTCATGCAAAACATTGCATATTTGAGAGGATTAAGAAAGCTAGAGGATGAGCAGGGGTGTAGCTGGGCTTCGGGCCACCGGGGCAATGGCCCGAGGCCCAGGTCAAAGTTTTCCACTAATCTCTATTGTGGCTAACAAGAAATTAGATTGGGCCTTGCGCTCTCTAGTGGGCTGGGCCCGAGGCCTGGGCCTCAGCTGGCTACGCCCCTGAGGATGAGGATTGCTAAAAAGGAAAAAGAGGAGGTAAGATAATAGGGACGAAATTAATTAAGGTAGTTATTAGATAGTATACATGGAAAGATTATTTCTAATTTTATGTTTATGTGAGATGATAATCTATAGATATTGCTATATAGTTTCTGTATTAGAAGTGCCATAAGGCCAGTCTCAGTGGGGGTTTCATGGAGTTTCATAGGCATTAAATATGCTGACATGGCACTGTATTGATGAAGAGAGAGATGATAAAAATTTCATGGGAGTAGAGAGAGTTTCATGGGGATGAAACTCTTCTGCAATGTTTCTAAAATATAAATATGTTAAAAATTAGGACATGAAACCTCCACTGATACTGGCCGGAATAGCGAGTCCCGTCCAAATAAGCACGAGTAGTTTTTTAATGCTCTACACTCTTATAAATATAATTTACGTTTACGAGCGGATAGAAGAATCGGCTCTGGAGTAAAGGTAGTCCACACACATCCTTGCCCCACCGGTCAGTGCCTCGTTACGCCTCTCATCAATCAGCCCCTTCTTTCTCTCCTCCTTGCGTCAACCACATTCTCCGACAGTTCGATTACCGAACCTTTCTCTACTTCTTCTGCGGGAGATCCACGCGATTCTTCTCCAACACAAACCCTAGGAGCAATCCCCTGGAACCCCACCGAACCATAGAGCTCCAGTCCCAGCTGCGGCGGATTAAGGCCGTCTAGTGCTGTTTCTTGCGCCGGATTCGGGTTCCGCGCGATGTCTTGGGCCGGACCCGACGAGATCTTCCTCTCAACCTCCCTGGCCGGCTTCTTGGACAGTGAGATTCTTTTTTAGAGATTTTCTTTGTCTTTTTTAGTTCCCCCGATACTGGTGAGGGTTCGTATTAAGGAACCTTTGCGTAAAGATTTGATTTTTAGTGGGGGTTCTGGGATGCCGGATTGGAGTACGTTGCGGCCTGTGTTAGATTGCAATGCTTAATTAGTGCCAGAATTTTGTGCTGATACGTGATTTTTATGGGTTATCCTGCCCAAGTTTTTTTTAGGGTGTCCTGGCCAAGAAATTGCTGCACTGTTGTGTTGTTTTGTTGGAAATATCTGCAATTTGTGATAAAAGGGTGCGCTTTTGATGGGCTGTGCAGTCTAGGATGTTACTCGCGTGAGTAATTTGGGCTAGGATCGTGCTTTTATCCATTTACTAGTAGCACCAAGCTGGTGCAATGTGTTGAAATTTGATATGGTGCATTGAAAGGTGGAAGCTCTGTGTAGGTTACGCTGGCCAGAGTTCAGATTTTGCATGCAGTGTTTGCGGCTGAATGCCTTGGGTCATTGCTAGAAATCTTGCATGGAGCTGCTTATGGCTATCAACGTAGATCTCTGATGGGTTACATGAAGCGCATGGGTTGGTGCTGGTGGATTATGCTATAGTAGGCAGTAAGGCTCCATAGCTTGTAGTTTTCACTTTTTGGTAGTTATATAATGTCCTTGTACAGACGTCATGCTAATAAAGAAAACGGTTTATTGGACCCAACTATTGTAGATTTGGGTTGTTGATAGGAGTCATGGAACGCTTGTATGCAAATAATTGTATTGTATTAACATTTGGGAGATTCAGTTGGTTGGGTAGGATGGATCATGAAATGCTGCATATTTGAGGAATTTTGTGATGGGAGGTACAAACATAAGATGACAAATTTCCCTAGCTGTCTGGGGATTCAAATCTGACATATTGGATCACATATTAGGTTGAAGTATTAGTATTGATACTGTATTTTTCCAAAAAAAAGAAGAAGAAGAATAACTGAACCGCTATCAATCAACACAAGTCCACTGTGTAGAAACTTTGGTCCATTCTTTAATTTCTACGTGCCACTTGTACTTGACTTATTGTAGAATGTAGATTTTTATTTTTTTTTCTTTCTAGTTGTGCTTTAATAGATGTACTTTCATTAACTTGAATATAAAGTATATGTTGTTGGATTGTTAAGTCAGTTCTCAAATATAGTTTTGTTGCACTAGAGTTAGAAGGCTTGTTATTTGAGCCCTCCATTTGATGGTCATTGGTCCAGGGTTGTCACAACGTTCTAGCAAGTCACGGTGAAGCTGGGGCGCCTAGTCGACTAGGCGCCCGCTATGGCGACAGTTAGACGATGGTAGTTAAATGACAAATAATATCTTATATGATCGAAAATTAAATGACTATGTAACATAATAGCACAAATTATCTAAATAACCATGTCTCAAGAGGTCCAAATCAGAAGAAATCCATTAAGGGAGGGGTATGTTCGTAATTTTTAGGAATTTAGAGGACTTAATTGCAAAAAACAACAAAAATGCCTCCTTCTAACCCTAGCCGCTAGCCAGCCCGATGTCTCTCCCCCCATCTCCTCCCGACTCCTCTCTCCCGCTCTCTCCCCCTGCCACCTCCCCTCCCTGCCTCCCGCCTCCGGCCTCGCTCTGCCGTGCATCCGGTCTCCTTGCTGCGTTGGCGGAGAGGGCTGGTACGGCAGTCGCAGTGGAGAGGGGCGTCGGCAGTAAGAGCAGGTTGGAGAGGGAAACCGGCGGCAGGAGCAGGCTAGAGATCAGCGCTGGTGGCGGGAGTAGGCCGAAGATCTGCGCTGGCGGCGGGAGCAGGCTAGGCGAATAGCCTCGGCGTCCCTCTCCGGCTGCCAAGACGACTTGGCGGTGACAACCATGCATTGGTCACTAAGGGTTGTTAGTGGACTGGTCCACCTGAGCTCCTTTGAATTAGTTGAGGACTTTGTCATCTTTACAGATGTTTTGTGATTTTAATTGTTTGACCTGTGCTTGGGGTAGAAGCTCTGATGGTTTGTCTAAGGTGATGACACTTCACACTTGTGCATTTATTAATATTAAGTATTCTTCTTAAATATTATGATTGCTTGATACTTTGATTGGTACATTGAGAAGAGCAATGAAACTTATAGAGTCAGTGGCAAGATACAGAGTTATGCAAGATTGTTAATTGTATATTTGGGTAAATCCTCACTGGAGCTAAACTGTACCAGTGAAATTTTTGAAGTGATCCACTGAATATATACCTAGTTGTTGATTGGTTTTCTTGGCATCTTTGTAAATCGCAAGTGTACTTTTCATGCTATATCCAAAGGATTGGATTTTTAATCAGTTTGTTTGATAATGGGTACTACTCCTACACCATGTGAGGATAGTGTACTTATTACATCGTTCATCTTTAGTTAGTGTAAATAGGTAGATTAGAGACAGATGTGGTTAATGTCGTTATTTCACAACATTTTGAGGATGGGAGAATGCATGGATAGCATAGGCGCATAGCATCTTTGAGCTAGAATATTGTTGTTGACCAAATAATTGAAAACAATAACACATGCAGAATATGAGTAGCGATATGAATCATGTGACTACTAAGTTTTGCCTTTTCCAATACAAACAGAAAATTTTGCAACTAATTGTTCTGCTGCATGTATTGGTTGCTTTGTGTAACTAGCTTCGCATCTCAAGCACACCCTTTTGTTTGGAATGCTATTTAGTGGCAGTTTATGACTTTACGTATCTTCTTGATTCCAGAGAAACTTATTGTCCTACTACGAGATGGACGAAAGCTGCTTGGCACCCTCTGCTCATTTGATCAGTTTGGTAAACCACTTTTTACATCCACTTTTCTTAACATTGTCTTGGCTCAATTTTTTCCGCCATAAAGCTCCTCTTTCAATGTTTTACTTTGCAGCAAATGTTGTTCTTCAGGGTGCTTGTGAACGAGTGATTGTAGGAGAACTATACTGTGATGTTCCTCTTGGTCTATATGTGATCCGGGGAGAGAATGTTGTATTAATTGGAGAATTGGTAATGATCTCTATTGCACTAAAAAACGGCCATCGTCAAATCCATTTCTTCCCCCATATTCATGCTATAGATCTGGTATTTCATTGAGCAGGATCGTGAGAAGGATGAACTCCCTGCTCACATGACTTGTGTTTCAGAGGCTGATATAAGAATGGTACACTACACACTTCTACTGGATATAATCTTGTTTTGAAGCTCTAGTTATTTCTGATTTTTAGCTAAAGTTCTATGCAAGTTGTCTGCACTTTTGGTGTACCATTTAGCTCTCCCCTTCCAATATGACTAATACAAGCATGGTTTGTTTGCCCTTTTGGTGTACGATTTAGCTCTCTCCTTCCCATATCACAAATACAAGCATGGCCTGTGGAAAAGATATAACATGGATAACTGTGGATGCAATCATGGTCATCATTTGGCCCTTCCCTCTTTGCTCACTGTCCTGAAGCACTCTTGTCATGTATGCACAAGCAATCTAGACAAACAGTATACTTAAGATTAAACATGAGAAGATAGCTCTCTTAGGAGCTCCCAACTGTGAACTTTATATCCTTGAGCTCATCTGCACTGTTTGGAATTATTTATTTACTCTATAATTCACTGTCTATCACATGGAGCAAAAATGGCATTTTACATACAACTGTGTGGGACCCTGTTTTCTTCCTGGCTATCTAACTACTGGTTTTACAAATATGAATAAAAAAGAGGTATGGGCGTATGGTAGACTATTGGTTTTACATACAGCTGATGTATATTGTTGAGTTGCTGGTACGTTCAGACATAGGATCCTGACTCCATAATATTGTTTGGAATTGATACTATGTTTCCATCTTTTTTTTTACTCAGGCTGAGAAAGCAGAAAGGGAAGCAAGAGATCTGAAAGGCACAATGAGGAAGAGGATGGAGTTCCTAGACTTTGATTAGCATCCATTGACCCTCTTGATAGTTGCTGCTCCCATTGTGGCCGCAAGTTTTTAATGGCGGCTTCTGCTATATTTGTGGGCAAATGAAAGCCCCAGATTGCTCTGTATCTCATGCTTTGTTTAGCCTGAATGCTTTGGATCGAGGAGTTCAGCGAACAGATTCGTTTACAGTAGTAATGTGCTTTGTGCTCTTACGGTTTCGCTTTCTTCAGATCTCTTATTTCGGCCTGCATTTCTCTGCTTGCTGACAAAATTTCTTCGCCTTTTATCTGTGTTGTGTTGCTGTGGTTACAGACCAAATAGTGAATAATGGGGCTACGGGAGACCACAAAGGGTTGTCCGGAGTGTTAGAAGCCGTGGAGATGGTATGAAGTAGGTGTATGCATTATATAAGGTTTATCTCTGAAAAAATGAGTATCTCCCCTCATGGTGCCCCAAAGGGACATATTATAGTCATGAGGAGGTTGTTTACATAAACGTCTCTATTTAGGTTTATAATTGTAGGTGTAATCATGTTCTTTCACCTGTGATAGCCCTCTTGGGTTAGTCATGTGGTCACATAATTATTAGGCCTCTTGGTGTAATGGGTCGACTGGACTAAGGTGGGAGCCACTCCTCTAGCAATAGCCTTAAAGGGCATTAATTTTTGTGGACCGAGAGACTCCTCCATCCCTTCGGTCCATTGAATTGTCATCTCTTTGAATTCATGCCTGATTGTCGCTGATGACATTGGTGTGCATGACAACTGAGACTAAGTCACACGTGGTGATGGTTTCTCTTTGAGTCATGCGACATGAGCCGTCACGCCAGTTACGACATCGTGCACGTCCCCTTGATTCTTGTGCCTGCTATGTCAACATTAAATGACGATGTTGCATTTGTACTTAAGCGTCGTGGTGATTCCATTTTTGGCAATTTGCTTCCTCTTTCTCTCTCGCCTAGCTGTCGTTGCTTATGATTTTTCTTGTCAGCGTTGCTTGTTATTTGCTGGAGTTTCAATGTTCACCTTACCTTTGCCCTACATTTGCTTGCTAGGATGGGTCATGGAAGTGACCGTAGCGACCGCAGTGGCGCGTTGGTGCCGTCGAGCAATCACACCAGTGGAGACGAGTGTTCCGAGGCCACTACCAGCAAGTGCTGGAAGGCATCGGAGAAGGTCGACGGTGTGTTTGTGAACGCACTCGGCTCGTATCTCGCGACAGACAAGCTGGTGGAGTCTCTCGTGCACGATGGAGAAGATTTCGTCCCGCGAGGCTGTTCGCCTCCCTAGCAGCAATGAGATCGTACCATGACCTCGGAAGGGCGAGACGCTGGCGTTTGCTGCCTACTTTGACGTCGGGCTTTGAATCTTCGTTGTGCGCTTCGTAGGCAACCTCCTTCGGCTATACGAGCTAGAGCTTAAGTAGCTGACATCGAATGACATCGTTCGTCTCGCCATCTACTCCTGGGCGGCCCGTTCGGAGGGTGCCCTCCCAGTGCCCCAGTCTTCACTTCGCTACATGACGCGCGATGTCAGCCGAAGTGCCTAGACGACGGTCAGTATTCTAACAATTGCAGCGTCATCTTGTAGCTCCGTGCTACTACTTCGAAGGGCTTCCCTTCGAATTCGATGCAAACGAAGTGGGAGTCTCACCGGCTGCAATAGTAGTTCTACCACAAGATTGAGCATGACAGTAGCCTTCACTTCACCAGGCGCATCATGGACTTCATCCAGTCGTCCCGTGTGAAGCTTGACCGGGACAACGAGACGCGCGTCCAAAGGCTCCTCGCGGTCACGCTTAGGCTGAACATGTGCGACTGTCCCGAGGAGTTTTGCATGCTCCGCGTGTCTCCACCCGCGTGTCTCCACTCAACGATGGGACTTGAAGATAGGTCCCGCTCTGATTGACAGTGTCTGACCTCGCTGATTACACTGGCGAAGCCCACAGGACCAGGTAAGTTTTTGCACTCCGGTAGTGGCGTTGTTGGTAAGCGCCTCACACCGCCAAGTGTTATTGCATGTAGTTCTTTCGTTGGTGGACATGGAGCACACAAGGGGGTGTGTTCCTAGAGCCCTACGACTTCAAGGAGCACAACCTCTGAGTATCGGTCATTTTGGACGGTCTGCATGTGTGAAGCCTTGGGCCTCGCCATACCTGCCGTGAGTGGCAGCCACTCCCGCGACGTGAGCAGCCATGATGACAAGGATGGTGTAGGCCGTGAAGCCCCTGACGTGCGTGAGGGTTCACCCATGATGCTTCCTGGAGGGAGCCTTGCGCAGGGTGAAGACGACGCTCCCATGGCTGACTCCAACCAGCATGTTTCAGGTTTGAGTTCCACTTTCTGTTCCTGGGACTTCACACAGCTATCCCCGCTTTGCTCCCTTACACTATTGCCCTCATCAGCGGCACCCCCTTCTATGGCGGCGGAGTAGCAGCCGTTCAGCCAAGAGCTCGGCTGGGGGCTCAAAGTCATCCTTGGCATGGAGGATGTCTCGCAGACTGGCACTGCAGAGGAGGCTTCCTATACTGGGACAACAGAGGTCGTGGTCGTGGAGTTAAGGCGACTATCCCTAGGTGACTTTGTCCCCTGGCCAGAGGCACTTTGTTCCTTACGCGCTGGAGCGAAGTGTGTGGACCTGGCCCTCGACTGGAGGGCCCTCTAGTCGTTTGGCATGGAGCTCCTATTCGGGGTCCTGGAGGCCAGCAAAGCAAGGGTAAAATAGGCCTCCCCTTGTTTCTTTCTTCTTCTTTTAATGACTTACTATGGTCATATCATATGGTGTCTTGTAGATGGTTGCCTAGCACGGGCACTATAGATGACAACACTCCGGGAGGCATCAAGCCTACAGGAGCAACTACACGTAGCCTAGGCCAAAGTCAGTGCGCTTCGCAAGGCCGGGGAGGATGCCCAAGCGATGCTAGCCGCTGCCCGCAAGGCCAGGGAGGAGGTAGTGGTCTTGGCAACTGAGCGCGAGGATTGCGTCTGCTTCCTTGAGATAGCGGGTGCAAAGGCCTTGGCTGCTGTGTAGGTGGCTGTCGTTTAGGCCATTGCTCGTGCCATAGAGGAAAGATAGAACTTCCAGCAACAGCTCGCTGCTCTCGAGGAGGAGAAGGGCTGGTTGCAGTCAAAGCTGGCGGAGGGCCATCGCCTCCCTGACCAGTTAGCAGTGGCGGCATGGGAGGCCATGCAGTCCTTAGAAGCCATGCTGGCAGATCTTGCGGTTGATGTCCACCCACACGCCACAAGCTGAGGAGTATGCGTCAGCGCTCTCTCTAAGGGCAGCTCGTGCATATGGAGACCATTGTTCTTAGGTCACGGTGTAGATACTCCTCGCCTTGCTGCATGTGCGAGGGTGTCAACACGTGGGTGAGCTGGTGGACCCACGGCTAGACCTCCCCCCAGGAAACACGACGATGAAGCATGCGATTCATGCGAAGAGGTGCTTCGTCTGCACGTTCCACAAATGCATTTGGGGATTCCTGGGCGAGGCTACCATGCAGGTGTCGCTGCAGCGTGCCCTTGGAGCGGCTACGAAGGTAGGAAAATAGCTTGGAGAATTGACCCTCAGATGTACCTCTGGCGCAGCCACCGCCAAGATCCATTAGCTGGTGTGAGACTGTAGGGTGCGGTGCAGTGTAGCGCGTCTTCGCCTCTGTAGGGCTTCAAAGACGTAGTACATTGGTTACTGGACAGAGCCCTCCTCAAGCATGAGCACCACGTTGACTGCCTAGGGCGTCGTTGCTAGGTACAACAATAGCGGAGCCTCTAGTGTTGGGCACAGAGCCTAGGGAGCATGGCGAGGTACTCCTTCAAGTATTTTAAGGCCTGTGTACACTCATCGGTCTATTGAAAGTCACCTAAGCCATAGAGTGTTTTGAAGAAGAGAAGCGCTCGCTCCGCCACCCTTGAAAGGAAACAACTCAGGGCGACTAGGTGGCTCGCGAGCCTCTGGACCTCCTGAACGGTCTTGGAAGCCTCCATAGATAGTATAGCATTGATCTTATCAAGGTTAGCTTCGATTCCTTTTTTAGACATCAAGAAGCCGAGGAGCTTCTCGCCCGAATTTTGAAAACACATTTTTTTTGGGTTGAGTTTTATTCTGGCCCGTCAGAGGTTATCGAAGGTTTTCTAGAGGTCTGCATCGTGGGATGCCGCACGCTTGTTCTTGATGACACATCATCGACATAAGCCTTGACATTCCGGCCTAGCTATGAAGTAAGGACGAGTGCGACAAGCCTGGTGAAGATGGCCCCAGCGTTCTTTAGTTCGAAGGGCATCCTGACAAAGCAGTATGTCCCGTTGGAGACTATGAAGCTTGTCTTCGCTTCGTCTTCCTTTGCCATACGTATCTGGTGGTATCCGGAGTATGTGTCGAGGAAGCTCATCATCTCGTAGCCCATTGTTGCATCCACCAGTTGGTCGATATGCGGCAATGGATAGATGTTCTTGGAGCACGTCTTGTTGAGGTTGGTGAAGTTGATACACATGTGCTAGGTGTCGTTCGACTTCTTCACTAGCACTAGGTTATCGAGCCACTCGGGGTGGACTACTTCTCTGATGATGTCGGAGGTGATCAGTTCAGCCACCTCTGCTTTGGTAGCCTCTTGCCTATTGAGGGACATTCGCCTCATTTGCTGTTTGACTGGTTTCACATTGGGGCAGTTTGCTAGCTTATGTTCGATGGTGGAGCAGTTGACTCCGGTGATATCATCAGGTGACAACGCGAAGACGTCCGTGTTCTTGCGAAGCACGGCCAGCAGGCTTTGTTCAGTCTCTAGGGTGAGGCCATCTCCCACCAACACTTGCTTCAATGGGTCCTCTGGGTTCAACGGCAGCCTCTTTACTTCACCATCGGGCCTCGGCTTCGGCGTCCATCCTGGGGAGGAGGGAGGGGCGCCGTTAGAAAAGGGTTTCTTCCAGAGGGAGGGGGTGTCGCGGAGGGGGACGTGGGTCTTTCGCTTACGGTGTGTACCTTTTGGTGTGGGTTTCATGTACCGACTTCAATCTACTGTATGAGGTCTTGGTTACTGAACACTATGATGGTCCCTTTAAGGCCTAGGAGCTTCATGCACAGGTAGTTGTGGTGCGGCATTACACCAAAGGCGTTGAGGATAGCTCTTCCCAAGATAGTATTGTAAGGATATTAGAGGTCTACCACGTCAAAGTTGATGACTTCTCACCTCCTTTGTTCTCCTTGCCTGAAGGCCACCTCGAGTGCTATCTGCACTAGCGCGCTGACCAGTTGCCCGCCAAGGCCCTGTAGGGGTATTCTCAATGGCTCTAGCCTGCTTTGCGAGATGCCTATCTGCTCAAAGGTGTTGATGAACAGGAGATCCACGAAGCTACCTCCTTCCACCAGGACCCGGTGCACATCGCAGCCCATGACGCTAATCGCGATTACTAGGGGCTCTTGGTGGGGGAAGTCCATTCCCGATGCATCCTCCACCTTGAAGGTGATGTCCACCCGGGCCCATTCCGAGACTACGTGTGCGAGGTACGTGGCAATGCAATGAATCCAACATGCGAAGGCCCTTTGCTATCTCTCAAATGCCAAGGATGTATAAGAGATAGAGATAACATCTAAAAATTAATTTACACCCATCTAAGCACTTTGATGACAAGTTAATGAAGAAACCCAGTTTTTCTTGATTTTGGTCTCACTGAGTGATTCATGATCCGAGGGTTTTTAGCTTGATTTATTTGGTGTTCTTGTTTGTTGTGACATATAGAAATACATCTAGAACTATCTTGCCCATCTTCTACCGGCGAGCAAGTCATAATCACTGTTTTTGTATTTTGTCCTATTTTGGTGTATACTTGCTTAAATTTGAAAAAAAAAGTCTAAACTTTAACATGAATTTCTGTGATCTATAGATGATATAGGTTCCTGAGATATTAAGTAAGGTCGTGCAAAATTTTATAGCAATTAGACTTATATTTTAAACATTTCATCAAAAGTTGATTAAGTCAGGCTATTTTCTGGAACAGAGCGCGGTCTAACTGACATGTCCTGGTGGTCTGACCGGTGGAAATTTCCAGTTAGACCGGCCCTTGATAAAGGTCTGACCTTCAAGGTTTCTTGATTTTCAGAAATTGATTTCTTGAGCTTTTTGCTTTATGATTTTGGCTATTGATTCTAGGCTTCGTAACTCTATAGTTACAGAAGTAAATAATTAAAAATACTTAGAGAAAAAAATTTTAGACGATACTATCCACCCCTCGGTTGTGTATTCCGTCCACAAACAAAAGCAACGCAGTTTTAGTCTTTGACCTGGGTTTGAGTTCAGCTCGGCCTAAGCTTAAGTAGGCTTGAGCTCGGTTTGTTGAAGCTCGATAACAATTAAAATAATTTATTATGCACTATTTTTTAATAATAAGAAAATTTTAAGTTCAAGATCGGCTCTAGTAAACCCGATAACAGTCAAAATAATCCAAACATACATTAATTTTCAACAATAAGTAAGGCTCGAGCTCGAGTTCAGCTCAAATAAACTCAATAAGAGTTAATATGTATCACTATTTAAGCTCGAATCGAGACTCGCGAACTATTCGAACTCGTTCGGTGAAGCTCACGAGCTCGATATCAAACTCGAGTTCGGCTCGTTTAAAGTTCGAGCTAAGCTCAAATCAAACCTATAATAAGCTAAACTTAAGTAGCTTATAAGTTTCGAGTTTTTTTAGAGGCTTAAACCGACTAGCAAGCTGCCCATGCTGCGGATTTGTGATTTGAGCTTCCTCTGTTCCTGCCGGTTCTTCTACTTTGGCTAATACACCAAGACGCATG
This sequence comes from Dendrocalamus latiflorus, assembly GCA_017311315.1. NCBI lineage: Eukaryota > Viridiplantae > Streptophyta > Magnoliopsida > Poales > Poaceae > Dendrocalamus > Dendrocalamus latiflorus. The sequence continues at coordinate 22,764,255 of CM029637.1, forward strand.
CACCAAGGTTCAGATAGCTCGTAACCAAGGTTCAAAGGGGGATTTGAGGATTCGATGCTACAAAAGATGTGTATTTGAGGATTTGACACTCATGTCTCACTGATATATAACCTTAAGACTTACATGTCAGTGAGATATTGAGTGATAAATTCTTAAATGTACATCTTTACGGCATGAAATCCTCAATTATTCCAGGTGAAGAAGAACGCTGGAAATTGGTGAAGCGTTCTCACCTCCCGTAGGAGGCCGCGTACATGTATTTATCTGAGCTGAGAATAGCACTCAGCGTTGCTTACAAATCGGTGCATATCTCTAGTTTCCTTTCCTGTTAAACCGAAGCTAACTCTTCTATCTATTAGCTAATCAAACCTACCTGAACACGGCTCAGGAGACCGAACCTTTCTATCTGTTAGAACAGCAAGGTAAATCAAGAGATATGCACCTAATCTTAGTTACAAGACTTTCCTTTCTAACAGCCCCCCTCAATCACAACTTCCTCAAGTTGAGATTGTGTTTAAATTCTTCAAGTCGCCGTAATGAAAGTGGTTTGGTGAACCCATCTGCAATTTGATCATCTGTTGGAACATATCTGATATCCAATAGTTTTTGATTGACTCTTTCTCTTACAAAGTGATAGTCAACCTCAATGTGCTTGGTTCGCGCATGAAAAATAGGATTCGCTGATAAGTATGTGGCTCCTATATTATCACACCATAATCTTGCGGCAGGAGGACTCTTAATATTCAGTTCACGCAGAAGAGTTTGAATCCACATTACCTCAGCTGTTGCATTAGCTAATGACTTATATTCTGCTTCAGTACTTGACCTGGAGACTGTTGCTTGTTTTCGAGCACTCCATGACACAAGATTTGTTCCTAAGAATATAGCAAATCCACCAGTTGATCTTCTGTCATCAGGACAGCCTGCCCAATCTGCATCTGAGAAAGCACTAACAAGCATAGACATGGATTTATTAATGTGTAGTCCAACTCCTATAGTATGTTTTAGATATCTCAGAATTCTCTTGACAGCTGTCCAATGCAGATCAGTGGGTGAGTGTAAATACTGACAGACTTTATTTACTGGAAAAGCAATATCTGGTCTAGTCAATGTTAAATACTGTAAGGCACCAACAATACTCCTATATCTTGTAGAATCTTCAGGACCAAGAGGTTTACCTTGAGCTGACAGTTTTTCAGATGTGGACATAGGTGTATTCATGGGCTTACAACTTGTCATGTTAACCTTCTTGAGTAAATCTGAAGTATATTTTTCTTGTGTCAGAAGAATACCTTCTTGTGCCCTTTTTACTTCAATTCCTAGAAAATAATGGAGATCACCCAAATCCTTGAGTGCAAACTCAGCTTGTAATGCCCGTAGAAGACCTACTGTTGCATCTGTGGAAGAGCTTGCAACAATTATATCATCAACATATATAAGCATAAACATGACGATATCTCCCTTACTAAAATAAAACAATGAAGTGTCAGCTTTGGATGGATGAAAACCAAGACTCTGCAGTTTTTCACTAAGCCTTGAATACCAAGCTCGAGGGGCTTGTTTTAACCCATATAGTGACTTATCCAGTTTACAGACATGACTTTGCATTACCTTATCCTCATACCCAGGAGGTTGCTTCATATACACATCTTCCTCTAGAACACCATGAAGGAACGCATTCTGCACATCTAGTTGGCGAAGACTCCACCCTCTAGAGACAGCAATGGACAGAACAAGTCTAATAGTGGCTGCTTTGACAACCGGACTAAATGTGTCTTCATAATCAATACCATATCTCTGCTTAAATCCTTTAGCTACCAATCTAGCTTTATATCTGTCTATTGAGCCATCTGCTTTCCTTTTAATTTTATAGACCCATTTGCAGTCAATTATGTTCATGCCTTGTTTTGCAGGTACTAAATGCCAGATATTATTTTTCATTAAAGCTGAATATTCTACATCCATTGCATCCTTCCAATTCTTATTACTAAGAGCTTCCTGTAAACATTGAGGTTCACCAGTTGAGGAGAGAAATCCATACCTAATTCTTCCATCAGAAAAGACTTTTGGTTTGGTAATACCTCTCTGCAATCGAGTAACCGGTCGACGCTGTTCGATGGGATGTCCTAAAGTCTCCACTGCATTTGGTAAATCATACGCAAGTTCTGACACCGCTGGATTCGGATTTCCGGGCGCGGGGTAGCCGACCGCAGACGGGACAGCTTCGGCAATAGAAAACTCAGCGCCATTATTAGCCGCGGGAGAAGATGTCGCGGAAGCACTGTGCTGCACGGCACTGCCATGATTGCTCTGCATGGAATCACTGTGTTGCACAGGCACATCATAATTACTCGGCGCTGGAGAGCCCGCGGGAGAGGTTTCCTGAGTACTGCCCCCATGCACGCCATGCACGCCATGCACGTAGCCGCTTTGCACATTTTGCTGCTGAGTTCCAGAGCCAAAACTGGAGATATTTTGCTGAGTTCCAGAGCCAGAGCCTCCAGGATTTCCTGCAATTTCTTCTGTAACATTTTCTGCAAGATGATTAGTTGAATTATTTGGGTCATCAACAAATTGATCACCTATATGTTCCCCCCTTTGATCAATAGAATTTAATAGGGATGGTGAAAGGAGACAAATTTCAGATCTAAGCCTAGCTCCGGCATTGGGCTGCAGTATTGAGAACGGGAAGACCTCTTCATCAAAAACAACATCACGAGAAATATAAACTCTTCCAGTTGAGATATCTAAACATTTGAACCCCTTGTGCATATTGCTATATCCAAGGAAGATACACTGCTTTGAACGAAATTGAAGCTTGTGATTGTTGTAGGGACGAAGGTTTGGCCAACAGGCACATCCAAAAATATGAAGTAAAGAGTAATTTGGTTTGGTTTGAAAGAGTCGTTCCAAGGGCGTGCATTGAATGACTTTGCTAGGAACTCTATTGATTAAATATGTGGCTGTAAGGAAGGCTTCGTCCCAGAATTTCAATGGCATGGAGGCATGAGCAAGAAGAGCTAAACCAACTTCTACGATATGACGATGTTTTCTCTCAGCAGAACCATTTTGCTGATGCGTATAGGGACAAGATACTTGATGAGAGATACCAATTTTCTTAAAGAAGGAATTAAGTTTCTCATATTCGCCTCCCCAATCAGTTTGCATGGAGATTATTTTTCTGCCAAACATTCTTTCTACATGACTTTGAAACTCATGAAATTTATGAAAAACCTCGGATTTATGTTTGAGAAGGTAAATCCAAGTAAATTTACTGAAGTCATCAATAAAGCTAACATAATATTTATTTCTCCCAACTGATTCAGTTGCAGGTCCCCAAACATCAGAGAAGATTAACTCTAAAGGAAAATGAGATACACTTGTTGATTTGGAATAAGGTAACTGATGACTCTTTGCCTGTTGACAGGCATCACAAATAGAAGCTTTATTGAAATCTAAGGAACATGGAAGATTATTTTGACTGATGACTTGTTGCACAACTTGTAGGGCTGGGTGTCCTAGTCGGTTGTGCCACTTTGATAGAGACGGCTTGATGCTACTGTAGACTTGTTTATTTGGCTTAACTGAGGCAGGATTGAGCGGATAGAGTCCTCCCTCACATCTTCCTCGAAGAAGAATTTTCTTCGTTGCCTGATCCTTAATCAAAAAGAAACTTGGATGAAACTCAAGAAAAGCTTGATTATCAGTAGCTAGGCGATGAACAGAGACAAGATTTTTCTTGGCTTTTGGTACATGTAAAATGTTGTTGAGCAAAAGATTGCGATGTGGGGTATGAACAATAGTATGACCAATATGTTTAATGCCCATACCTGCACCACTCGCAGTGTGGATTTGATCCGTGCCAGTGTACTTTTCTCGGAGAGCCAACTTGTCAATGTCGCTAGTAATATGATCTGTCGCACCGGTGTCTGTATACCAATTGGTATCAACACCATATGAGTTTGTAGCAGCAGCAACTGTCTTCTTTTCAGAGGTATAATCTTCATCAAACCGATGCCAACAGTCCAAAGCAGTATGGCCCGGTTTGTCACAAACTTGGCATCGTGGACGGCTGTCATTGCTTGTGTTTGATCCTCCGTAGCTGCTTCTTCCAGCTCCACGACCTCCACGACTGCCACGTCCATCACGGCCATTGCCACGATTGCGGCCACCGTGACCACGCTGGTAAGCTCCGCGCCCGCGTCTAGCAGCATTAACCGAGCTAGCGCCATGGGAACCTCCTTGTAGCAAATCCATCCTGTTCTCAAAGCTAATTAGCTGAGCATACAATTCACTCACCGTGATCGGTTCTTTCCGCCCCAGAACAGTCGTCACAACAGAATTGTAATCGATGTCGAGGCCATTGAGAATGTAGGAGACGAGTTCTTCATCATCAATCGGCTTGCCGGCTGCTGCCATCTCGTCGCCATAAGCTTTCATCTTGCCGAAGTACTCTGGCATAGACATAGATCCCTTCTGGGTACTGGAGAGAGCCATGCGTGTATTGATCACACGGGCTCGGGTTTGCGAAGAAAACATATCTTCTATCGCCTTCCAGACTTCCGCCGCGTTCGTCATCGCAGCAACATGAGTGAGAATCTCCCTTGATAGGGTGGAGAAGAGGTAGCCGAGGACCTGCTGATCCAGAGCAAGTCACTTTGCATACTCTGGGTTTGGTTCTTCTGTTGCTTTTTCGCCGGACTTGACAGTGATCATTGTCGCCGGAGCCACCGTGGTTCCATCTAGGAACCCGATGAGTTGAGCGCCTCGCAAGGCTGGAAGCACCTGTGCCTTCCAGAGCATGTGATTGCTCTTGGTTAGTTTCTCCGCAACAGGATGGCCGATTGATGTACTCAGGGCCATGGCTGCAAAGGATGAGGATGCTCCGCTCGCCATAGATGCGTTTCAGAGGAAAGGCTCTGATACCATGAAGAAGAACGCCGGAAATTGGTGAAGCGTTCTCACCTCCCGTAGGAGGCCGCGTACATGTATTTATCTGAGCTGAGAATAGCACTCAGCGTTGCTTACAAATCGGTGCATATCTCTAGTTTCCTTTCCTGTTAAACCGAAGCTAACTCTTCTATCTATTAGCTAATCAAACCTACCTGAACACGGCTCAGGAGACCGAACCTTTCTATCTGTTAGAACAGCAAGGTAAATCAAGAGATATGCACCTAATCTTAGTTACAAGACTTTCCTTTCTAACACCAGGTTCTAATGCCTCGGGAGTAATCTCCACAAAATCTCAAAGCAGGCACACAAAAATAACGCATGCGTATGCGGCCTAGCAAGATGGAATTCATGCATTGATCTCTCTCAGATCCAAGAACAGCTTTCCAAAAGCATCAATCAATATCATCACCTACTTCGAAAAAAACACCAATCATCACATATCATTTATTTAATCATGAAGGTTTAGAGTCAACAAAACTTAGTGTAACTTACACCTTTTTTTATTGGAGACTAACTTACACCTCGTTCGAATCTCTCTATCTGCCGTAGCAACTTCTAATCCAATTATTGCAGTACTTTTAACTGTCATGTATTCTTTTTCAGAGCAAGTATAATAAGAGGCTGTTAGTAGGCTGTATACTGAGGTGGAGGAGAGAGAAGAGAGATGGGCTGTAAGTTTACAGCCAGCTGAAGCACAAGAACCAAGAAACTTTGTAAGAGAAAGGGGTGGGTCATACAGCCTTCAGTTGGCTGTAAACTACTATATGAATAGACTGATAAGTGGGCTGTAAGTGTCCGTACAGCCAGCTGAAGGCTGTATTATTAGCCTTGCTCTCATGCGACTTCTAGTCAGTTTAAAAGTGTTCTCCATTTACAGACTAGCTTTACAAACCGTATTTACAGAGATATCATGTGGACGAGAAGTCTTTCCAAGATTCCTTTGGCAGGTGGTTGCTTAGTCCCAAAGGCTCAGTCAGTACAGTTCGTCAACCATTCCTCCTAGGATCCCTTGATATGTTAGCGCACCGCTGTTAACTGACTACAGCTTTACTTGCCAATGTTCCACGATTCGCTGTTCAACTGTCCTGGCCACAAACAACTATAGGGTTAGGCAAGAAAACCTTTAAGTTAGGCACTTTATACCGAAGCTTTGTAGTTCATAGTTCCAACAAAAGGACACAACTTTATCTTATGCTTTTTCCGCAATTCACTAACATAAAATGTTAACCAGGGTCAGAATATGGAGGGAGTGCAGTTTTAGTACACCAAAAGTCAAAACTGGTTTACCAATAGCTGTTCGAGAACAAAAGAGAAGACTCAACAATTATTGATTCGCGTTATCTAAGACTGGTTCAGCATTGAAGGACTGGGGTATAGGAAGATAACATATTTCTAGATTCCTGAATCCTGATTCCTGACCTACTATAGTTTTTGTCAATCAAAAGGCAGAAAAGGGAAAATTAGCTTCATATATATGTTGGATAATACAAAACTTTCATAGGCCACCCAAAACACCAGTGATGCAGCAATATCAAAGGGATGGGCAGCTTCTTCCTCCTAATCCCTTGGATGATTTGGAAAGGACGAAACAACATTTTGGTTCAGAGGCAAGCAATTCCGGGTCGATGATCTCATCCATTGCTTTCAGTAGGAAAGTAGCATTTGGGCACAAGCAGGCGCTTCAAGTCTAGACTCTCCTAATCAGTAGAATTCCGCAGTCGCCCTCGTTGTTTGTTTAGTTCTCTTCTCGCTGTTGCTCTCTCTTTGCTTTTCATTCTCCTCTCCCTTTTCTTTCTCTTATTTCTTCTGTAATCGCTGCCTCTAGGAGCCAGCTTATCCTTGTTATTTGCTTCATCTTAATTGATTGAAACGCTTCTCGCATTTTTGAGAAGAAAAAAAAAGGCAGCAATAGAATTTTCATCTCAGGTGAGATGCGCATCAAGAATAGGACGTGCTTTCTTGCACTTTACCTCAGAAATCAAGGATCCTTTTTCCTGAGATTCAGTAGCTCTAGTCAGCATGTTGATTACGTTGAAAGGGACCTTCAAGAGATCTTGTCCTTCAAAGGAAAAAAAATAACCTTTGTCAACAACAAAACGATGTAATGCAAACAACAGAGAAATAAAAATTATCTTAACATATACTAAAAAATGGCATAAAATAAAATAAAATAAAATAACTAAGTCCGGTGGACATTTAAGAAACCCTAGTTAGGTGCATGTGCATTGCAACAAAAAAACTAAACTTCATAATAAATATTGCCTTGCAGCCTTGCAACTATACATTCTTGCTAAAATGAATAGAGGTTTTTTTTGCTGCTTGTCTACATCCACTACTAATAAAATTAAGAGCCTTGATTGAAATGATGACAAACAAACTAACTAATTAATCGTTGGTAACACATCAAAAAAGACAAATTGTACTACCATCAGAATGCAAAAGAGAAAAAAAAAGCGAGAAATGAAACAATCCAAGGGAGAATAAAGGAAATAAAGTAGTGTTTTGATATTAGACCCATGGTTTTAGAATGCCAAATAAAAGTAGCGCTCACAGAGGTTTCCAGATCGTCCGAGGCCGGTCAGCGTCTCTCGCTATTGTGGGCTTTGTCATCCAGCCGAAAAATTTAGCCAACGCCCACTTTACCGACTTACCTGCCGCAGTTGGAAACCCCCAAAGCAGAGTACAGAGCCCCTTGGACCAAAATGCCCTTGGAGCAGTCAGCCATATGAGAGAAGAATGGGAGTAAGGTGAATGCATTATAGTCATTTCACAAAGCCAGATGGCTGCCCCAACCATGCCCTTATATGCTAGCACAGTACAAGCAAGCCCCACACAAAGCCATTTCACTTCCTCAACTGAGAGGTAACCCAAAACCAAACCAAGAGCCAACCACCACTGCAGTTCGGCCAAAGGTAAGGCACAAGCCGAGCTCAACCCCATCACCACCCAAGCTCCTTGCCAGCCATACCCAAGCAGTGAGAAAGACGAAATCCGAAGGAGAAGAACTAGGGAAGGAGGGGAAGACAACGGAGAGGAGCAAGGGGACGGCGACAACCTCGGAGGGGCAAGACTTCCAGCGACCATCAAAACCATGCCAAGTTGTCCTCCACCCCAACCCCTTTTTCAACCAACATTAAGTAAGCCTCCATTCTCCCCCCCCCCCCCAACGCATCGGCGGCGAGCCCGTAGCACCGCCGTGCGCCCTTGGATGGCAGTGCATGCTTCCCGGCGCATGCACTCCACCAAGTCCCATCACGACGGCCACTTTGAGCCTTCCCAGCCATGCATTCTTAAGACTAGAGCATGGCAAAAGCAGTAGTTAAATCAAAAGCACAAAAGTAAAAAGGGGGAGAGTGAACCAACGCCGCTCCTAGGGCTCTTGGTGGCGGCGGGCGGAGGCATAGTGGTGAGAGGTCAGCTCGAGGATGACGAGCTCCTGGCCAGCGCACCCCCAAGGCACCGAGGCGGCGGCGTCACATAGGGGGTGTAGCGGCCAGTGGTGAAGGAGATGCTAGGCTCCCGGGCGGCTGTGTGCCATGGCCGGTGAGCCCGAGGGAGGGACCGAGTCGAGGAGGCGGCCGACGATGACGGGCGGTTGCACTGGTACCGAGCCCTAAGGTAGTCGTACCCGTCATCTCGCCATGACCGCTTGAACGATGGGGATAGGGACATCATATGTAGCAATTACGGGTAGGAAGGACCGTCAGGGCGCACAGGGGCAGGGGCATCAACCAGGATGTAGAGGTCGGCGAGAGGAGCCATTGAAGGTTGTGAGGTCAGACGTCGGCAAGGTGCACAATTAGGGACATTGTAGGGACGGAGGAAGAGGGAGGGAATTGGGAATTGGCGAGGTGCAAAATTACGTGTAATTCTAACAGTTATGTTCAAGAGACTTACACTAGAAAGAGGTGAACTCTCCTGAAATGCTTGTTGATTACACTATCCTTCTCATGCTTAATTTGGCAGTTTTCCTTGTACAGGTTATTAGCTTGATTAGACATACTTGTGCCAATTTTGAATTGCCTGGCAAAAAATCTTGTGGCCTATATTCATATCACCTTTACCCCAGCGTTTCTGCTGACTGCCCAATACATATCTACTTGCATGTTAATCCACATGTTGGCTATATCTTGTTGTATGCGTAATGTTTCTCCAATTCAGAGATTGCCAAATTTCCTGACAGATTCTTAATTGCTGAACAAAATATATTCACGAAATGATGTTATCAGATTCAACCAATTGCTATAGACAAGCTCAACACAGAAAAACAAAAGTGCAATTATCGGTCACCTCGGATTATGATCGCCAGTAGAATGCAGGGTGCATGTACCCAGAGGCCAGAGGAATTTTTCCATGTACATGCATAAAACAAGGCTAACTTTGTTCAGACAAAAGCATACGTGTAATAAGAAGCAGTCACAAATATTATGCCTTCTAGTCAAATCATTATTTTGCCCCTGTGCTACATTGCATGGTCCTCATTTTCATAGTCTGTAGATACACGCTTTCAGATCATCTGATAATGTCATGCCCCTAGATTTGACATATTACAAAATTATGGCAGCATAACTTGTGGCAGTTTGAGACGAAAAGAAACAAAAGAAATGGTGTATCCTCAAATGATCAGCATTGCAGTGTACATAAGAAGCACTCACACAGAAAAACACATAAAAGGGACATTGTTTCAAACTAATGAGCAAGAAGAAACTTCTGAGGACTGTCACCGAAGATGCTGCTTTAGGAAGTTAGACAAGGTCTATTCAAGCACAGCAGGTTTTCAGGGATTGCTTTATGTGGGGCTTTTACCCAACTTGCAAGAAAAAAAAAGAGCTTGCCCCCAATATAAGTACATGCTTGAGGCAAGATAGACACACCGAAACAGGAATTCAGACCAAGTAATAGAATTCTCTCTTTATTTCGTGAGCAGTGTCAAGTGAAATGGACAACAGCATGCCTGTAGTTAGCAAGATTTTTTGCTCAAGCACACCAACAACGCTGATGATCAGGAGGAGACCCGTTGTCGTGAATGGTGGTGGTTTCGTTGTTACTGACCTTAGTCATAATGTTGTTTTCACTGTGGATGGTTGTGGAATACTTGGATCGAAGGGAGAACTGATGGTGAAAGACGGTGACGGAGAACCAATACTATTCATTTCCAAAAAGGTAATGGATCATAACTGCAAAAATACTAACTCTTCGAAATAGGGTTCTGTATTTCCCGTTGTTTTTGAGTGCTTCACCAGAATTAAAGTTAATTGATTAGGTCTAGCATTATTTGCTCTATGAAGTTGCTCTGATTCCTATGAACTTCTTTATGTTATTCCTTCTTTTTTTTTGCACAGGTAGCTCTTAAATTTTGTGAACAAGCTAGAACCTCTTTCTGTTCTGGTTCAAGCTAGCTCTTAAAGAAGCCATTATTAAACAAGAAGGGCACAAGTAACTTCCAAGTATTTTTTTCTTGAGAGAATGCATAAACATAATTGTCGTGGACAAGCAGACAAGCGCAAACACTTCTCCCTCTCATATCCTTGCATCATATATTTCTTTGGCAATCGCCATATTAAAACTCTCCATTGCAGGGAGGAATTGTCCAGGCTCTAAGCACTCGGAACAAGTGGAATGGGTACTCAATGGATTACCAAGGGAAAAACAAGCTGGTCTTTAGCCTAACTGATCCAAAATCATGCATGGCAAAAAGTGCACCAATTAGAATTCACATTGAACCCAAAAGGCACTGCAAAAATTGGGACCTCGAGATCAGTGGATCTTTTGCAGATAGAGATTGTACAATAATTGATTGCACTGGCAAAATAGTGGCGCAGGTATGCCATCCATACCTTTCATATCCCCTATAAGAAAAAAAATCTACATCTGCTTTTCTGGCAAATTGTATTTCTTTTGTATATTATTTCTTTTTTGTTATCACTAAATTGAGTAAACACATACATATCTTTCTGTGATGTACACATGAACATTTGTGCATCCCAAGAGATAGAGATCTAATACACATACCCTTCATGCTGTAGATGGGGAAGAAAGAGCTGGTAGGAAGTAAGGACTTCTACCACGTGACAGTGCAGTCGGGCTCTGACCAGGCTTTCATTACCGGGGTGATTGCAGTTCTTGACAACATCCATGGAGAATCCACCAGATGCTGATAGCATGAATGAGTGAATTTGCTTGTTTACAGTGGGTTTATGTTCGATAGCACTGATATTGTGAGCCAACTACCTACTTTAGCCTTGAAGCAGAGATCAATCCATGTTCACTGACACCATCCAATTGTATCAGCTACATCGGATTTAGCCAGTATGAAAACACTTAGAGGTTAACGAGAGGTTAATTGATGATGTAACACTGCCAAGAACTTATCATATGAGCTAACTTGTGCTGCCACTAAATAATTTCTTTGATATGCAGCGCACAGAGCATTCCTGGTCCAGCTTAATGAATCTATTGACTATTGCATCTACCAAATTTTGTGCTGCCACTAAATAATTTCTTTGATATGCAGCGCACAGAGCATTCCTGGTCCAGCTTAATGAATCTATTGACTATTGCATCTACCAAATTGATAATCAAGCATGCCATTTAAGAACTATTATCAAAGTTACTGTAAAATTTAATTGCAATCCCTCTTGGATGATGAGCAAAGTAGTTATGTACTTCATATAGTAGAAACTAGAAAGTGTAGGACCGAAGATGGCAAGAGAGAAGGATGAATGGTGCCTTAAAAGTTAAGCTATGAAGATTAGGATAGAAACCTTACTCACAATATGGAGAAACATGGAGCTGTATCACTGTGGAAAACTAGAAACTCTCAAAGCTGAGCAAATATAGTCAGAAAACAACGTGGTCAAATTTCGACTACGTGATCGGAAGTCCCACAAAGCTGAATGTAACCTGATCGGAAAACAACGTGGTCAGAATTCGACTACAACGTGGTCGAAAATCTCATAATGTTGAGTGCAACCAGTCGTAACACAACGTAGTCGAAAGCCAGTCGAATAACCAACATGGTCGAAGACCAACGTGGTCGAAATTTGACTCGAGTAGTCAATGACCAAAGAGTAGTCGAAAATCAACGTGATCGAAAATCAATATGGTCGAAACCATCGTGGTCGAAGCAGGCCCGGCCCTGGCGGGGGGCGAGCGGGGCGGCCGCCCCGGGCCCCCAAAATCCAGAGGCCCCCATATGGTCATATACATAGTATATATACTATGTAGAATACTATCCCGCGCGCATTCCCTTCGCTCGCTGAACTCATAAAAGTCGGCAGATTACTGGACTTCCAGGATGCCGCTGTGGAGTTCTTGCTGAAGTCGAAAAATCTGCAGCTGTTCCCTGAAGATGAGGAGTTCCTGAATACTGCATTGCCAGGTGCCGGACAATCTAATTTGTGTATGCAGGTGGCAGCAAGAACTGTTTGCGGTCTTCAGAATTTGCTTTCTCGCATGTTATCATGGTCAGTAAAGTGGCCAGGACATTGTTTGCTTTCCTTTTCTTTCACTTTGTTTTGTGCAAGCATGTTGTTCATATGTTGTATCACTCCAGTGTAATTGCAATGAAACCTTACTTCTGTGAGTTCCCTTGGTATAGGTTTCTGATGGCCAGTAGGAGCTTGGGGCTGTATCCGGAGGATCCCAAATGCGTCTTGTGATCCGTTATGTTTCTGTTATTGTTGTTTTGCTTGTTTAGATTGTATCCCTCTTGCCTTCTGGATCAGAACCTGTCGGTTGTTTCAGTGTGTATGTTTAATTTTAAGTGTGAAACGGGACTCGGTACTTGAGAGTAATATTGCTATTAGTATCAGTACCTTGTGTGTATATATGCCTAGTTGATTTCTGATCATGTTCTATTAGTTTGTGCCTTTGTGGTATTTGAGACGAGTGGTGTAGAGCTTGTTCAATTGAGAGTGAATTTGCTGCGTGACTTGCTAATTGAGAAATGGCTGGCTGCCTGTCAAATCTTTCAGCATGTTGCATGGGTTTTTGCTTGTTACTGAGAGGCCAAAGAAGTCTAAATGTTCGGAGCAGGAGAAGGGCTTTCGGTGCGCACTAAATTTTTCTTTAATATATAACGCATTTTAAGTGTTTGTTGGTAAAATTACACACATATATATATATGTGTGTATGTAGATTTATATTTAGATATTTATACTAGGGCCCTTATTTCTAGCTTCGCCCCGGGCCTCTAAAATCTCAGGATCGGCCCTAGGTCGAAGGCCAACGAGTGGTCAAACAACCAACATGCTCGAAAGCCAACAATTGGTCGAGAACCCTACATGGTCAAAAATCAACATGCTTGAAACCAACATAGTCGAAGGCCAACAAGTAGTCTAAAACCGACATGGTTCATGACCTGAGAGATCGCAGACCCGTGTGTTCGAATGAAGTCAAAATCCGACTGGTGTGGTCGACGACCATCGAGTGGTCGAAAATCAGAGTAGTCGAAAACCTCACGTGGTCGAAACAAGTCAAAATACAACCAGGTAGGTCGACGACCAGTAAGCAGTCAAAACCAAAGTGGTCGAATACTCGTCGAAGCACTATAGGTAAGGTTGACGGCTAGTGAGCGGTCGAATCAGACGTGGTCGAAATTTGTGAGTGGTCGACATTCGACTTGAGTGGTCAGCAACCAGAAAGTGGTTGAAAACCAAGGAGCGGTCGCAACTAAACGCAGTCGAAAATGACTCGGAACATGACCGCAAGATCTAAAATCCACATATCTTTTGATTAAAAGATCAAATGGTTTCTTAAGGTCTCAAGATGCTATTCCATTATTGAATCGAAAAATCTGTGACAAATCTGAGACCTTTTTGCAATTTGAGAACACGCACACCAACCAAGCACTTAAAACCAAATCGATGATCAGATCTTGCTCGTAGGTAGAAGATAGCCAAGATGGCTTTGCATACACTCCCACATGTCACGACAAGTTAGATCACCGAAGAAATCAGATCAAAAGTCCTTGGATCAAGAAATCACTCAATTAGACCAAGAACGTGCAAAAACAGGGTTTCTTGAAAATGTTGCTGTTGAAGTACCTAGATGATTGGAAATCGATCTTAAGAGATTATCTCTATCTCGTCCATGTAATTGGCATAACAAGATCAAGAGAAGAGCAGAAGAGAGATCAAACCAACCGAAACAAGAGCAAGAGGAAGAGATCAAGAAAGGCTTGAGAGAAGAGAGGAAAAACTAACTCAAAACAGAGCAAACTCAATCACACAAAAAGAAACACAAGGTAGATCAAAGATTGATATATTGCTTACTTGAGATCATTGATTTTACAGCCATTTCACTCAAGAGGACAGAGCTCTACAACTAGAGCACACACCCTCTCTAACCTATCTCCCATAGGAGGGAGGAGCTAGCCACCAAAAACTTAGCCAACCATCTCAAACCCTACCTTTTGCCTCTCCTCCCCTTATATAGGCTCACAACCTGAACCCAAAACCTAATAGATCCTCCATTAGGCCAAACCAGGGATAACCCGTTAACCCCACCTAACACCGGATTTTGCTCACACACATTTCTCCAGTATTGGGCAATTTTACCAAAATGCTCCTTTACCGCCTTCCTCGAAGCTTCCCACTTGCTTTGCCACGAAGCATTGCCCATACTTCACCATCTTCCACGTAGTCCCAATGACGTGCCGCCAAACCTCTCACACATCCGAATCCCACCGAACCATCCTCGCTTGCAAACAACTCAAATCATTTGGCACACCACATGTCTCTTCTCGCACATGAGACACCCGGCTTCCTCGACAGTTTGGACCTCAACTCCTCCCTGAGCCTAGTCCCGGTCCACCTTGTCGTTGCCCATCATGATCACTACCAGTAGCTCCTGTTCCGGTTCCTCATCGTCCCAGCTTGCAACCACCCCGCAAGCCTTGGTCATCTTCAGTGTCTCCCTAACCGTTCTGGACTGCAGCACCACCCTTTGCCTAGTCTCGATCCTCCTACGCCTCACTATAACCTAACTCCGGAGTCCTGCAACCAACACAAACAAGCAAACCGTCACGTAGTATTGTACAATACACAAAGTCATCAATTGACACAATTAATCCAAACAATGCTTAATGCAAAATGTATGCACCCAAATACCAATCCTAAACTAGGACCAAACAATAAATACATGTACACACTAGCAACAACAACCACGTCAACCCATGAGTACTCGGATGATCAAATATCATAAAAATTGAATTACTCGAAGCCTACAAGTAACGACCGAGAAGCCAACGACCAGCACAACAAATCGTTACGACCATCGATCACAAAGGCTACGACTACCACAACAGATCGCTACGACAACCAATCACAAGAGCTACAACTACTGATCGCCAAGGCTTATGACTACCGAACAGATCGCTACGACAACCGATCACAAAAGCTACGGCTATTGATCGCCCAGACTTATGACTACCGAACAACGACCACGTACTGAAGCACGACCATTCCGTGGTCGTTCTACTATGCTTGACAAACCGTGGTCGTTCTGTCGATCTCGCACAATTGCCGATCAGACCTCCCGATCGGACCGTCTGACCATTAAGTCGTAAACTTCGAATACTCCAGTAATCGTAGTCAGACAAACTCGTAAACCACAAAGTCGTCAGACATAAAGCGATCTTTTGCAAAATCCTCAAAAATCAAACTCAACCTCCGCAGATACTTTAATCCAAAAGTCAATTACTCATCATAACCCTAAGGTGGCCTTCACATAGTCTCACAGAAAGTAATGTCCAAAGCTATCTCTTTTGGCAGGAACTAGAAAAGCCCTTAGCATAGTTAACCATAAAAAAGATAGAAAATGTTTCAACTTAGTCACTGAAATAACGACGGATCTTACCCACTGAACATGGGCTTCTCTAGAACGGCTTAGGCTTGATTTTAAAGCTGAGCTTAAGCCGTCTGAAACAAGGTGTTATTGGAGAGGATTAGCAGATAACTAACACCACATTTTCAAAATAAACTTAAGAGCTTCCTTATCTTTTTTGATAGGCCTAGCTTATGAGACTTCTCGGCCAAGCAGCTAAGCCCCTCACCAGGACAGGCCATAGATTCTGTTGGGAAAACTAGAAAGTTGCTGCTAAATAATAATAAGCAAAGTTAACAAACAAGATAATAGGCATCGCAATGGCACTTTTAAAAATTGCACTGCCAAAACTGTATGCTCAGACTTGTGTAGACATGGCTATTGGAAAAAATGCACAACAATGTGCATGGCGGTCAAAACGATCAACTATACTTTCCTAAAAAAACTTCTGTACTGGAGTAAACAATGCACAAAAAAGTTGCAATACAAGTGAAGTACCTCTCCTAGAGGGTAAATTACGTCCATCCCATTGTTCAAGATTTGAGTCTTCAACTGCTAATTCAACCTCATTCAGTTAACAGCACCTCCAAAAACAAGCAGGTTCTTGACACATGGGCCAAAGTAACTGGAGGACCTTATGCTCTGAAACAAAGGAAACCGACCAATTATACATGAGGTGTTTAGGAGTGTGTCAAGCGTCCAGTGAGCAATTGTTGTAGCATCACTGCAGCGCATCGGCAGTCCCCATGAAATTTGCAGATCTGCCACTTGCTTCTCTTTATGAAACTCATTGAACCACTTCACTGAATACGTGGAGCACCAAACAGCTTGCCTTTTTCTTTCTTCGCATGAAGTTGCTTTGGATTAGTTTCTCAATAGTTCCATAGCCTTGCTGAAACCAAGATCTCAATATTTACATTTGAGTGTCTTTTAACTGAATGCCCTGCAAAGCAACTCATCCAGAAAAATTCAGCATAATGCCTTCCAATCTTCAACTATGTTTTAATTGAATATAGCAAAAGTACAGTTCACATGACTAGACAAGTTAAACTCCTGTTAGGTCTCTAATTTCGATAGAATCCGATTAGCACAGGTATAAAATCTTGTTCACAGTCTGTAAAGACTTGAACAGACTATTAAACCCAGTAAATATCTTTCACTAACCATGTTTTTATATCTGTGATGAACTAAAATGTAGAGAGGGCATTAAACATACTAAAACTATTAAATCTAACAAATTTTGAAGAACTAGAATGACAATTAAAAAATTATGAGGTTGGATGGAAATGGAAATAGTTCAAAGGAACAAAATGCACTAGTTAGTATAGATGATGCAAGACAGCAAGAGGCCTCTAATTCAAAACCAAAACAACAGCAACAACTCACCAGAGCTTGTTCTTCTTATCTTGACAAGTGCCAGATGCCCTGCAATACGCACTGGAAACATTTAAGGTGCTCTTCCTTACATTCTCTATTATATCATTCAACTATACAGCTACTGAAATATCTAGGCTTTGGCTCGGAGGAGAAGGAACTTTCTGACTAGATGAAGAACTCACTGATGTGATAAGCATTATGTGATCCACCTTACTAGGCATACCAGCCTTTAAAAGGCAACTAATAAAAGAATTAACTGTAATACTGTCAGGGGAACACCCTGTCTCCACCATTTTATGGAAAAAAGCCATGGCTTCTGATATTCTACCCTTCATGCAGTGCCCGGCTATTAGAATAGTATATGTATACTTGTCGGGACGACACCCTTTCCCTTCCATCTCCATTAGGATAAAGTTTGCTTCGTCCACCTTTCCACCCTTGCACAATACATCAATCACAGGGTTATATATGAATGCCCGTGGTGCAATGTCCGCTCTCATGTTCAATTCCTTCAAAAGATCAGGCACTTCCTCTGATCTGATCTGCTCTGCTTACAAAGTGAGTGTATTACGATAGAGAAGGTGTACACATTTGGTTGAATATGATACTGAGCCATCTCACTCCAAATCCTCATTGCATCATCGAGCTGTCCACACCGACAATACCCATCAATCAACGAACTAAATGTCACAACATCAGGAGGGCAGCGACGGAGCATCATTTGCTGATATACTGCCACCACAGACCCCATATCTCCAACCTTGCCATATCCATTGATAAGTGCATTGTATGTGACCACGTTGAGCGTTGTCCCAGACTTAACCATGTCATTGTATACTGCAATTGCATCCTCCATCCTGCCAGCTTTACAATAACCTGAGATCACTGAGGTGTATGTCACTACATTTGGCATGCAGACACCATCCCTCTGGAGCCTCCTCAATACCTCACGACCCCGATTCACCTCCTTCACCCTGCAGCCCATCCACAAGAATGTTGTGTGTGACGGTATCCGGTGAGCATCCAAACTCATCCATCCTTTCGACTAACTCAAGCGCCTTTTGGACATCCCCCACCCAACACACCCCCCTTGATGACAATATTAAAGCTCCACACTTCCGAAGAATATACTCCCCCCTCGAGCCACCTCTCGAACAATGCCACAGCATCCTGCACCCGGCCACGCCCAACGAACGAGTTCATGAGCTTGTTATATGCATGCGCATCAATGAGGCAACCAAACTGTGCTGCCTTTAAGATCAATGCTGCGGCAGCATCAAGAAGACCAGCACTGGCGTAGGAACCGGCCAGGAACGAGAGAACGCGCGTCGGGAAGGTACCCGTGTTGTTCCGTCATTTGGTCGAACAGTTGGAGGGCGTCGGCGTGGCGGCGGGACTGGCACATCAACGCGATGACGTGATGGTAGGAGTGCGCGGACGGGGGCATGGAGAGCGGGGAGGAATGCAGGGCGGCGAAGAGGCGGAGCGCCGAGGCGGCGGCGAGCGGGGAGGGTGCGAGGCGGCGGAAGGGTGGGAGGTGGTGGGACCGGAGGAAGGCCACGGCCGTAAAATTGATACTTTGCCATCCTATTCGGTGGGCTTCGATAAAATACCACTCCTTAAAATGACCACTATAAAACGCCACTCTTAACATTGACACTTTGATTATTTGCCATTTTGAGGATTTTTTAGGATTCTTAATTATTTTTTAACCATTTTCAGATTATTTGCCATGGGAAAAGACACATTTGCCCTTAGGCCATTTGCTTATCTGCAACTCTTGATGCTAATCCTTCAAATGACACATTTGCCCTTGGGCCATTTGCTTATTTGCCGACATGGAAGGCAATAAGCAAATGGCCCAAAGGCAAATGTGTCTTTTCCTATAGCAAATAATCTGAAAATAGTTAAAAAAATAATTAAGAATCTTAAAAAACTCTCAAAATGGCAAATAATCAAAGTATCAATGTTAAGAGTGGCATTTTATAGTGGTCATTCTAGGGAGTGACATTTTGTCGAAACCCACCGAATAGGATGGCAAAGTATCAATTTTCTCGCAGCTGTTGTGGCGGCGGGCGGGCATTGGTGCTGGAGGAGGGGTGGCGAGGGGGCAAGCGGAGCCGGAGGAGGGTGCATAGGTGGGGAAGCATCGGAGAAACTGACAGCGGCGGAGGGTTTGGGAGGAGGCGGCGGCAGCCATGGACTCACTGCGATGGGACGAGAAGAGGAGGCGGCATCGCGGTGCGTGTGGTGTAATCGCCATGAAGGGAGAGATTAGCACTAAAAACCACCGTTTACTAGCAGCAAGTAACACGAGCTAGATTCAAAAAATACCCCTTTTTCTTGCGTTTTTGAAATTGGCTGTAAAAAAGCTGTTTAGAGTTTGCTTTTTTTGTTTTGATTATCGAACAAATAGTGTGGACCAAATACAATTGAACTAAGGGCTTGTTTGATATGGCTGCGACTTTTTGAATTTTAGCTGCTTGTGATAGAGATTACGAAGGGAGAGATACTCACTTGCGATTTTGGTTTATACAGATGTTGGGTTTTTAACGTGTACTATAATTAACTTGTAGACCCCACCTTGAGAAAATACTCTATTTGAAAGTTAGGTACTGTAGCAAAAGCTAAAAACCGCTCTTAGAAGCCGTAGAGAACAGGACATAGCAACTTCCATGTTGAAATATTGGATCAAAATATTTACACGTTATCATTCATTTGAGCAGAATCCTTACGTTGCGTTTTTGAGATTACTCAAAACAAGTTAAGCAAGGGAGGGGGGGGTTGTTGGATGGAGATGACAAAAAAGAGTCGCAATGAATGGGGCGATTGGCAAACATGACCTAGCTTCAAAATTTAAGGTCCGTTTTTGGACGCGGTGTTTACGGTTTATGTTTCTTTTGCGGTTTCTTTACGATAAATAGAATAAATAGTATGAAGCAAACATAAATCCCAACCGCTTTTATATTAAATTAACACTGGATCAAAATGTTATACATTATCACCCATTCACTCGTTTGATTCAAATTCTTACGTATGTATTTTACGATTACTAGAAAATACAACCTATCATGTGCATCTGTCCTCCTGTTCAGTAGTATATACTGTAAATCCTAGGGGGCAGAGTGCAAAAGCGCCACCATTCTACACGATTACGGCCGGGTGGCGCGGCCGGCCACTCCTTTCAGCCCTGCTGTCGATCCGCCACCCAAGTCCACCCAAAGAAGAAAAGCGAGGCTCCTCTCTCTCGCCTCCGATGGCCTCGAACTCGGGCGTCGGCAGAGGAGGGGCGGACGGGGGCGTCGGGGAGGGGCCGCCGACGCTGGACGAGCTGTACCAGATCAACGCGGTGCCGGCCGAGCTGCACTTCAAGTTCCGCAAGGAGCTCCAGGGCCTCCGCGTCGGCCTCAACCTCGAGGTCGGTCTCATCTATCCCCCCTCCTAGACCCTAACCTCAAAGGCTGGAGACGAATTGAATTGGCTCGTTTTGATCTCTCTGTTCCTTTACGGAATCGTTTATCTTGAATTATTTTCACAAGAATCGATCTAGTTAACTGTGAAAATGCAAGTCATAGCGAATAGCGATTCCTATGTATTGGACATAATGGGACTTGTCCTGGAATCGTTGCCCCCGGTGGTACACTAGGACAATGTCAACCTGCTGAAAATCAGATCAATTTGGAGTTACAGGATTATGTTGTTAGGATGGTTGTTGCTCCTCATCTGTGTTGTCTGAAATGGGTTGTGCTGACTGCTGAGGTCTAAGTATTACTGTAATGCTGTCTTGTCCCCTTCAGTTCTATAACCTTGAGGTGAACGATTTCGAGGCAAAGGTAGTTCTGAAGCCCCTGGACTACGACCGGAAGTGGAAGTTCCAGTACAAGCCCATCAGTGCTGACATACAGCTGCTTTCCAAGAAGATACCAGTCACAAAGTTTCTCAACCTACAGGTTTTTTCGTCGTTGAATCTTTTGTTTTTTCGCATCGTTGTTGTGATAGCAAGAACTTGTTACACATATTTGTCACAGTTTTGTTTGAGACAAGTGACAGCTAGTTTGTACAATCCATTGATATCTTCCTTGCAATGTGCTGATATGGCATTTGTCGTGCAACTATATATGTCTATTGGTCATTGCAGCTACAAATTATGCATTCCGATTTTTTATCGTATGTTTTTCTTCATGAAAAAGATGCCAGTCTATGCACACAATTATCTTTTTACTTGAATGCACAGAATTGATTCGAGTAGAATTTAGAAATAAGGAGATTAGGAGACAGGAGTTGAGGCAGTTCGGACATTGGAGTGCTAAAAAGCTAATCCTTATGTATTTTCTGATTTGATTCTGATAGCTGGATGTAGAATTTAGAAACAAGGAGATTAGCAGTCGAGGTGGTTCAGACACAATGTTTGGAGTGCTAAAAAAGCTTATCCTTATGTATTTTCTGCCGTGATTCTGCTAGTGGAATGTTGGAGACAAATATTTTGTCACACCTCAGTTAAGCACGCTTATTTTCTATAGAATCTGTGTATTGTATATGCATCAACTTTGATCACAATATTCTTCTGAAAGTGCTCCTTTGCATGCATCAACTTTTATTACAAGAAGCTAGGATAGCACGTGTTCATTTCTTAGTTTATTTGAAATACAAACCGTATAATAATGGAGTAGATGTCCTCTTTTTGTGCTTTACAAATTTTCATGAGCAGATAATTAAGAACATAATTTTTTAGGTATACTATAGTACCTAACCATGTATGATGCTAAGATGCTTAACCACTATCACATGCCAAATTCTGGGTGGCTAAAATGACAAAAGTTTCTGGGGCAATAACAATATGCTTTGATGATAAATGGTTACTATTTGCTTCAGTTTTCTGTCTCAGCAGCAGATTGATCCTTGAAAACGGTTCACAAAAGATTACCGTGTTGTTTTTCTTCACATATACATCAGGAACAGAGTGTCGACTGATTATTTGTCCTAGCCAGACAGTCTAATGGGCATTATAATATTACCCACTTGCGAAAGAAATGTCGACATCTACTACCATCTGCATCTAACAAATATATGCCATAAGCATGATAAGGTAGAAACCTCAGATTAGTTGGCCATAGAACACATGATCAACATGTCCAAAGCCAGAAAAGCTAAAGTGGTTATAAATAAAATGGCCCTCTAAAAAGTTCACCTTGATTGGACAAGTCCTCTTGTGGCGTTGATGACACATAAATTTTCTGACAGCAATGGTAATACAGGTTGGCATTGGCCACAATTTCCGTCTGAATGCAACTGGATGGAAGTGGAAGCTTTCTACTTGCTTGGGGGGAGACGGTATCTCTCAGATAAGAAACAAATCAAAAATCAGCATGTTCCCAGGGTTTGATTTGAGGATTGGATGGAGAGCTGAATATGTGCTTCCTGAGATTCATGGGTAAGTCTTAGTTGAACTGTACTTGTGAGTAAACATTGTTGTAAGCAGGATTCTTGTATTTATCGATAACCTACTAGCCGAGGACAATTTAAACTCACAAACGCTACAGCTCAACTATTGTTATCTTTGTTCCACGTAGGGCTGTTGGCACAGGAGAACCTGCCTTCAGTATGAACTATGGGCGATTGCAAGCATCCATAGATCGGGTTGAGGCTATTGTAACCCAGTCAGATCGGTATTGATCTCCTGTGATTGGAGGTATGCTAGGTCGGTGATGCTGCAATGGTCCCAAAGCAAGGGAGTTCTTCGACTGCAATTATCTCACCAGGGTTCACTCATGAATTTTTGAGGCTTTGTATCTTATGTACAGTAATTAGCGAACTGTAATTTTAGGAGCATCCGAGGAGTATCTCGAATTTCTCCAAACCATCGTGCGGCATTTCTTGCTTTGGAAAGCATAGTGAATAATGCCCTTGCTGCTTGTGTTTGGCACATGGACTGTCTACTTCAGGGTTCAGACTCATGCTCATCAGATTTCACATTAACAGAATAACGCAAGTGCTTAGTGCACATGGACAGATAATCTGGGCTGGATTAGTGCAGAGTGCAAACTGTACATCTAATGGGAGGCCGGTACAGGCTGTTACGCATTTAGACAATGCTAACACATTACCATTCCTAAATACATGCCTACAGCTTGCATAGAGGAAACAAGTAAATGGAAATTAGTTGAGATGTAAAAGAGCTTCAACGGCTACTTCGTTTCTGTTGAAATGATCAGGTGACAAGAACAACAGAATGAATATAATGGTAAACTGATGCCACACTGCTAGGATAGGATACAGTGATTAAATAACCATTGATAGACTTGTAAGCTAAAAAAACTGCAATTTTATATTGTCTTGAAGGATTCATTCGCCAGTCAAACAGTACTATATCACAAAAATTGTCTATTTCGATTAGGCTAAGCTTTCTTCCACAAAAGGGATTCCCCTAGACAACTAACATCTCATGATAATCAGAGAGACGGTCTACCAATTCATTTGCTCTTGCGCTCACTGTTGTAGTCATCAATCAGCCTCTCAACATCCTTCCAGAAAAGGCCCTCCACAAGAACTCCTTCCTTGGTAAACCTGCCCACGAATACTGTTAGCAAGGGAGGAGGGAAAAAGGAGTTATGCTACAAGGGTGTCCTTATACACCAAAATACAGTGACAAACTTTGTGCTGACAGGCTAAACCATAAGTTATTTACACACGCTCAAGCTTCATGTTTTTCCATGTCATGAAATAAGACCTGGAAAGCAAACACTAATCATTTGCAACGTGTATCTTGTATCTGCCGACTACGTAATATACTAATATCGAACCATATAGGGGTTTTAGATACATGAAGCATTCGACAGAAGCATCAGTTGATTGCACGCTGGATGGGAAGCATGACTGTCGGATCTAATAAAATTGAACCGTGTGAACAGTGTTAACTAAAAGAAGGTGCCTTCGCTATGCTTCAGATATAAACAAGAAATACATATTGATGACTTAGATTAGCTCACTGAATTGAGGACTAACGAATACATACCATTTTGTAACACTCTTACTGAAATGAACTGGCTTATTGGCAGAGATAGACTGCGGATCTGCACTGGCTATTGTAAGAGTGTACATGTCCGAGAATCTGGGTAACTTTGAAGAAATAACAAGGCCAGTGCTATTGAAAGAACCCTGGAATGAAAAAATATCACAGGTTAACAAAGCTATAAACATTATCGCAACAAATGCAATAAACATGAACATGAATCACAAAGAACATTTATTATGCATAGTCCAATATAAGGTGCGCTCACTGTCCAATACGTGAGGCATTCACTACCACATGAATCTTAACAAGCAAGGTATTCGAAAAAGGGAATTTTTGGACCAAGTACTGCTTGAAATGTGTGCTTCAGTGACAACAAGAAACTGAATAGCCTAGTGCATTTGCCATTATGGTCACAGTCTAGAAGCAAAATATTCAAATAATTTCCCTAAACACCTTCTTCCTGTTTAAGTTATCCAAAGTGGTTCCATTTCTTCTATCGTTGACCATATCTACAATATTGTAAGTTGTAACTACAGTCTACAGGCAATAATACACGAACATTCAACCAAAAGTGATGCACCACCTGCACCATATTGCAAGTTTGCAACTAGTCAACATAGTGTATCACAGCGAACTGAATGGCATAGTTTAGACTTTCAAGGCATGTATTGAGTTGTGATGCAACAGTGGAATGACTTCCCAGTGATAGGAGGGGAAATGAAAAAAAAATAATGTCCTAATTAGCATAACATCTTTCAAACAAAAGTGACTCCATTTGTAACAAAATGTCAATAAAGCAAGAATAGGAAACACATCACAACTTTTAGAACTCATGAAACGCGGATCATCAGGAATTGCAATCTGGGACATATTCATAAACATTGTTCAACTTCAACACTAGCGAACAACTTCACCACATGAATGTTTAATTGAAATGCAACCTCTTCAGTCAGAATTTCAAGATAGACCACATGTCAGGCATGCAATTTATACACTTCTCATTTAAGTCAGTGTCAGAACAGCGAACTGCTTCCTAATCGTACCCAACCATGTCTATGTCAAATTGATGTAGCCACACAACCTGACATACGGAACTTTGTTTTTTGTCAGATATAATACAGTCGGGACTGAAGTAATCGGTGAGATCTGCAGTTCGAATTCAAGAGCAACAAATAGAGACGAATATAAAACTCACCGCAGGAGGGTGGGTGAAGAGGACGGCATCCTTCTCCTTGGTGTAGCTGAGGATCAGCAGCACCAGATTCAACACCACATACGTATCCACCAATCAAGTCATGGACCAACAGCAACAAATATCAAACTCCAGACTACTCCCAACCAAAAATCAGATCTAACACCAATTCATCTGAACAGAGAAAATCAGAGTGGAAAGGATATAGCGCGATGCAGCCGAGGAGGAACTCGCGGTTCTGCGGGAACTTCTTCGGGTAGAACTGCGCGAGGAGCGCGACGGCGATCACGGCCGCCCCGATCGCCAGCTTCCAGTTGCCCAGCCGCGTGTCCTCCGCGTAGCCCTTGTTCTTCACGACCTGATCGCACAACAAAGCTGCCTTATCAGTGGCCAAATCTAGAGGAATCAAGTGGGGAAGAGATCGCCAGAGGGAGAGATCTCGAAGGGGAGAGGGGGTTAGGGTTTAGTGTGTAACGCAGTACGTCGGAGATGGTCTCGTCGAGGAGGTGCTTGATGGAGTGGGGATCGAGGAGGTTGGCCTTCTTCGGGATCGCCTTCGCCGGCGTGGCCGCCGCGCCGTCGCTCGCCATCTGCGCCGCCGTGGCCACTCGGGAGCTCGTCGAGGCGGAGCCGAGGAGGTGAGCGGGTGGGAAACTGGGAATCGATACTGGGGATGGGGGATGAGTGGGCAGGGCTTGTGCGTATATGCGGGGTGATTCAATGACGGGTGGGCGCGGTTTGTATCGGGGCTTGGTTGTCAGTGGCGTAAGGGTCGTGCGGATATGGGCGGGGCCAATGGGAGAGCAGGAGCGCGTCACCAAAGCGCCATGTCAGCACTGGGAAGAACTGAGTAGTGAGTACTAGGCATTCGACGGTCCAGATCAACCACCGAAGGCCCGTTTGGAAAGCAGAAAAAGCTCCCACCCCGCCACTCCTCTCCCTGCCACTGCGGCCTCCACCCTTGCTGCTTCCACGGCAGTCTCCAGCATCGAGGAGGACCTTAAGAGCGTTACCACCTCGTAGATGGAGGCACTCAAGCGCCGCCTCGACGCGCTCCACTCTCGTACCCACACCAATCTTGATGTCTCCCTCTCCCGCACCTCCAAGTGCTGTTTGGGGGAAGAGTTGGGGTTAGAGTGTCGACAAGGCTAGCGAGGAGGGGGTTGAGCGCCGGCACGGAGGCAGGCGGGTCAGCGACGTAGGTGGGCACGGTAACTGGCCTGAAGGAGGCGATGGAGCAGGTCAAGAAGGACCGAAGGTGCCTCCTCCACATCGTCTACCGCGTCGACGATCTCAACAAGATGATCAAGTAGAGCAACTCCCCAGCATTTGTTGTGAAGTTGCTTTGTCTGCTACCGTGTTGTCAATCTTATATGAGACTAATGTCCTGTGGGTTTTACGTGGAGTGCTTGGGGATGAAGCTTCTGTGGAAGCGAGGACATCTCGGAGGAGAGGTATACCAAATTACAAATGCTTTTCTGGGGTACAGGCCCAAGGGCTCGCATTTATTTGTCAATTGTATTAACATGTGAAACACCTTGCACGCATTTACTGGCGATTATGGTGTGGAAAGTTATAGTATTAGGACTGGTTTCAATCATTTTGGGATTGTCGTTGAGGATGTAAGATTCTATCTCTTATCTCGGTTCTTTGTTTTTGTTGTAGAAATTCATTATTGTGTCAATAGTTGCCGCTTTCTTTAGGTGGTGATCGGTTGGGTTGTGGCTTATGGCTTATTTCACTGTAGCTGGCTGAAATTGCACTGTAGCTGAAGGTGGCTTATTTGGTATAATTAAATTTAAAAAATTTAAAATAGAAAAAATGGGTTAGCCCATCACGTGTAATGCAAACGAATACGGGAAAAAAAGAACCGGTAAAAAACTCAAAAAATCCAAAAAAGACGAAATTTAGGAATAGTGAAAAATAAGCTAGAAGTCGAAGCCGAAACGATCAGGGCAGGGCATGTCGTAATTGCTTATGACAAAGTAAACATCGAGGCAATGCATGTGCATATAACATCAATAATAATAGGCCTAAATTTTGAATCCTTCTTGTTGAAAAGAAGTGTTTTCCTTATCCAGTGCCTCTTTGCTTTTGATTTTACAGGCAAGCAAAATAAGTTTGGGGGCCAGGTCCATATTCTGTATTGTAGAAAAAGCTGAGGCCAAATGGTGGAAGAAGCTTGTTCGAGATGATCAAAAGGCACCACACTTCGTGAAAGTTGACTGGGACAAATGGGTGGATGAAGATGATGTGCTATGCTATGTACTTCTTTTCTCCCTTTTCGATGCCACTAATGCAAATTATAAGTGATCGGTTGGGCTTAAGCGTCTGACTTCCAGATTATTTTTTACTATTCATAAATTTCATCTTTTTCTGAACTTTTGGCTTTTTGTTGAGCTTTTTTGCCGGTTCTTTTTTTCCCGTATTTGTTTGTATTATACGTAATGTGCTAACATATTTTTATATATTTTTAATTTTTTTAATTTAATTATACTAAATAAGTCTCTGCCAGCTACAGTGTTTTTTTCAGCCAGCTACAAGGTTTTCAGCCATAAGCTATGAGCTTTTAAGCCCAACTGATCACCACCATATAATCTACCAAAAAAATGATGGTTTACAGAAACAGTACATGCACATGACTAGATGTTAGTTTGCAAGGGATCTATTTTGAAATGTCTGGAAACAGGAGATGATTTAGTGGAAGCACAGGAATCTTGTAATCAAGAGATACGATAAGACTTCACTTTACGGTAATTGTACACTGGAACAGTTGATGACGAACTGGTAGTTAGTTCCTACTCTGACAATATACAACTTACTACTTGTTATGTTATATGCAGCACCATTGCCCGTAAATTATGTCCAATTTGTAGACGTAAAAAAACTATATCCAACTTTACTTGATACAACAAATTTCTGTTTTTTCTGTACTGCTTCTCCACCTGGCTATTTCCCCTTGCTTCTCTGAAAAAGAAAATTGTCCTTGCTCTCAGAAGACCATAAGGCCTTTTTAATTTATAAACTTACTTTTACAGCTTGAAGTTTTGTAAATGCAAGCTGGATATATATTATTTGACCCGCTCTTTTTAACTTTTCAATAACTTTTGACTTCTCCCGGCAATCATTATTTATTAGGCTAATAAATCACAGTTAAAAAAACATGCTCTATTCCTTCTAGCACCTTATTGATACGTTTGCAATGAAGCTGAAGCTGAGAGGGATGTCTTGTGGTATTGCGAGCCAATGTTGATTTTACATATTAAGGCCATGTTCAAAAGTATTATGTTTTTTTTTGGCTAAAATGGTACTGTAACGGTTGTTATTTTTTCTAAGGTATTCAATTAAACAAAAACAAACAAAAAATAAGAAAAATGAAAAACAATATTATATCTCCATGAATAATGCAAAGGAAAAAAAGAAAAAAGAGAAAAATAAAAAAACCATGTTAATAAGTCAGTGAGTTCCAAACGACTTTTAGTTTCTAAAGCCAAAAGCTGTTTGGAACAGGGACGGCTTCAGCTGCCAGCTTTTTTAGCTTTTAGCTTATTTACACCCCGCTAATTTCGGTTTGAGCTTCTGACTTCTAGCTTATTTTTTACTATTTATAAATTTTGTCTTTTCTGAACTTTTGATTTTTTGAGCTTTTTTGCCAGTTAATTTTTCCCGTATTTGTTTGCATTATACGTGATGGGCTAATATGTTTTTTCTATTTTAAAATTTAATTATGCTAAATAAGCCATCATCAGCTATAGTACAAAATAAACCAGTTACAGTAAAAATTCAGCTATAAGCCAGGCTTATTCAGCCCAAATGAGCACAACCAAGCCAGAAGCCACTTGGAATGTATTGATTTTTAATTTCACCTTATTAGACTCTTTTTTTAGCTTTTTCATTTTTTATTTTCCCGTATTCCTTTGCATTGTCCATGACGATATAATTTTTTAATTTTTTAAAAAATTTACCTCAGAAAAACTAACAGTTGCTACAGTACAATTTTAGCCGGAAGCCGAAGCCTCTTTGAGAGAAGTTGCATCTGTGACATATGGCTACATAATAGGCTATTTGTTCATTGAGTTTATAAGCCAAAAGCTTGATAAATCGGTTTATTGGACAGGCTACGCGGACCCTTATTTAAACTCAAGGAATCAAAATTCACGTCTCTAAAAAGAAACATAAACTAGTCAGAATTCAAATATCAACTTAAGAACATTCCACATATTGACCTTCAGCAGACAGCTGCTCCTTCAAGGTCGGCACACATTTCTACTGTCAAGTCCTTCAGGGTTTGGATCTGAGCACTAAAATCAGATCCGATTTGTTGAGTTGTCCAAGATGCAAATCAGAACATATATAACTACTGACTATCTGGCTCTCACATGCATGACCAATGGTTCTTGTACCATTTCGTATTCAAAGATCATTTGACCCTAATTTCTTAGCTCCTTTTTCTCTCTCTTAAGGTAACAAGCAAGAGATGTTTTTCTTATCTGTCGACGTGCACTTTCGATTGAGTCTACTTTTATGCATCACAGTCCAGCCAGAAGGCAACATAAGAAGTAGACAGCTTGAGATAACATGAACAGCTGCTGAGTAATGGAAGAAATAGCACCGACGAATCTGGATTTAAAACGTTACCGAGCAGGGCATAGCAGACATACATACAGTTCTTCATGCAATAAATTAATAAATAATCAAATCTACTTCTACCCATAACATATCTACTGCTTTCGCCTTTGTAAGAATTGACATATGAATGTACACCAAGACTTGGAAGCTGGTTCTACCATATATAGCTAAAATGATCCATTAATCCATTATTTGACACCACTGAATCGTTCAGCACAATTTACTTCCTCACAGCATTTCATAGGGGGAAATCCTTTGGATTGGTTCAGGAATAGAATTAAAGTGCATAGAGATATCACTGCACTATACATCCTTTGACAATGTCAATGCCACTAGGACATTTTCACTTGTTGTAAAATGGAAGTTAAAAAATCCTTCTTGCAGCCATTTCTGGATGAAAAATGGAAGAATATGATCTCATATGAAGATGTGAAGATACCACAGATAAAAAGTGCTACTTCCATTAAATCTCATGCCAAGGAATTCAGTGCGTAAGACACTAGGCCTTTTGGTTCAAAAAAGCAAAGTGAGATTTTCATCTACTTTATCTCTCTGTCCTTGCGCGTTAATAACAGTATCATCTACATCATCCATATCACCTGGAACTTGTTACTTTCTATGTTCATTAGGTAGTCGATACCTCTGAAAATTTCATCATGATCGAGTGATTGTGCATAGACCAGGAGAAAACAAGTGCAATATTCAAAGTAGCATATGACAGAAAGTACAATCAGCTTGCTGAAGCACTAAGCTATCCTGGCAGGAGTCTCGGAATGTTAACTGATAAGGGACCGGGGTTCACAAGTGCAAGTGTGTAAGTTGAATGTGTGGTTGTTGGCTCAATCACCCCACATGGAGTAACATTGATTGTAAAAAAGTGCTACTACAGGTGACAAATTTAAGTGTTATGATCGCGGCACTGCAATAATTATAATCACTTTGTACATTCACGGCCGTCTAAGCGCTTAGCCTCCATCCCTCTAGTAAGCAACTTTTAATCCCACCCCGACATGGATCAACACAGCACCATTTCGCAATCTGGATCACATAGTAGCAAAGAAACACTACAGCTCTCATATCACATAGCCTCTCTACTTGAGCCTGCACAAAGCAGAAGCAGATTGTGCACGGTACAGCAAAGCGCTCGCGTGCTCGATCTACGCGAGCACATGACGGAAGTAATGGCGTCTAAAATGGAATGGGGAAGTGGAGCTACATCATCGTCGCTTCCTTTACATACAGCACCGCATCAGATCACGAACAATTAAATCACGGACCTGACGAGACGATGGAACTCAAGGCGACGGGCAGGAAGGCCGGGAAATCCTTCCGGTCAGGTGAGGGGCGTGGAGGAGGACACCTCGGCCTTGTCCAGCCGCCGCAGCTGCCACGCGCGCAGCGCCAGGAAGGCGCCGAGGACCGACCTGCATTGCGACGGCCACGCCTGCGAAGGCGATCCCGAGCCTCTCGCCGAAGTTGAGCCGCCGCCGCGGCGGCGGGGGCGGGGGCGGCCGGTGCCGCCAGTGCCGCCGGTGCCCGTGGTGGCGCGGCGACGGAGGAGCCGGCGGAGCGGGGTCGGAGGCGGACACGGCCTGCCGAGGCGGAGCACCTAGCAGGGCGGGGGCCGACGGAGGAGGGGAGGGGTCGGCGGCGGCGGATAAGGGGAGAGATGGGGAGGAGAGGAGGAGGAGGGGGAGGAGGAGGGTCAAGGTCGCTGCTCGGGGGGGTGGCCGTGGGAAGGGGCGAGGGCTTGGCGCCATGGGGGGGAGGCGGCATAAAGGTAGCGGCGAGGCGAGGCAAATCTGGTGGGATTGGAGGAGCGGTGGAGAGAGAAGAGGAGGGCGGGGGGGGGGTAGCCGAGATGAGCTGGTGCAAGGCGAGTGAAAGCTGGACGCGTGGTTGCGTTTCTCACTTTGTTTTTGGGTGTTTGGTAGTACGGGGATGCAACGGGACGCGGCCGGCCTTGGCCCCGGGGTTCGGGCTTCGGCCAGCCACAACCCACAGGTCGGCGATGCCAAGCTTACGGCAGGTACCGGCGAGGTGTCATAACTGGAGACGCACTGTTGACAGCATTACTCCAATACGCGTGAAAGCCAAGAAGAGGAGGCACGAGTGCGACCCAGCCACGAATACACTTTATTTTGAATAGTTATATTTTTAAAATTCAACAATCAATATCTTTTAAATTACGGTAATACTTCGGGACATACATCCGATATCAATCAAAACCATCGGATGCCTTCCTTCGCCACTATAGCGCACTTCGTTCACAGCCACTTTATCATCTTTCCCCTTACGTTCCTCTTTCACTTCATTCACAGGTGAACTCGATCACTCTGCTCCCACACGAGCCAGTCCCCCTTCCTCCGTCTTGGCCGCCTCCTCCACCCTGTCCATCACTTCTGTCCCATTCACGATTTGATTCGCCTCCCTCTCCCCACCTCGCATTCTGCCCCGCATGCCTCTTGTCCATGCCCCTCTGTGTCGTGCCCTAGCGCCCCCAACGCCGTCGCCACCATGGTCATTGATTCCGACAAAGGTAGCACCATTTTTCTTTGCCCTGTAATTGGCTTGAGTTTCGGTGATCGTTGTGGTTAGTTTCTCGGGTTTGGGGTGTAGGAGAGGGAGATTTGGAGATTGGGCTAGCATCGTCGGAGGAGGGAGGGGTGGCGCCGGTGGGCCCTGGCCAGCCGGTGCTCGACGCTATCTCCATCATAGGTAAAGCAGTGGTCGGATCTGGTCATGTTGTTGCAGAATCTTACTAACTCTAGGGCGCCGCATCAGCTTGGTGGGAAAGTTATCAAGCCATATTTCCCGAAGGACATGTCATCACTTGGGCCGCCTTCAAGAAGGCCTTCCACAACACTCATGTCCCGACAGGTCTCATGGAGATTAAAAAGTGAAAATTCTATGATCTTCAACAAGGGAACCTGTCTCTAATGGTGTTCCTCCATCTCTTCAACTATCTCACTCGGTATGCTGCTACTGAGATACCGAATGAGGAAAGGAAGGTTGCTCTCTTCTGGGAGCGCCTTAATTAAGTGATGAAGTGGTCTCTCTCTGCTCATGACATCTCTAGCTTCCAAACCTTGATAGACAAAGTAATTTGAGTGGAGGATAGCACATGGGGGGTTGTAGAAAGCCGCAAGTGCAAGTGGATAGCGTAAAAATCAGCAAGCAGTAGCTCATAGAAATCGTGCAGTTGGCAACCATCCAATGTTCATCCTTCTGCACCACCACCACCAAAGAACCAAGGGCAAGCCCCTCTCCCACAACAAGGAGCAGTTCAGCCATATAACCCAAAGGACAGTAGTCTGAAGGGCAAAACTGGCCTGCTGCAGTTACTTGTTTCAGCTGTAATGAGCAGGGGCACTATGCAAGGGATTGCCCACAGAAGAAGTCTTCCACATCTCGTCCTTAAGGCCCTGCTCGAGGTCAAGGAGGGTAGCAAGCCCCCAATCGTTTTTCATTGGCATTGAGATTACATGTTATGGGATATTGAATGCCTCAGGCCTCAGCCAATATCATTTCATGAGTTTTCCTTCCCTGTGACAAATTTTGCAGTTGTTATTGAGGAAATTCAAGAGGATGACAATCCTGCTGGTGGTGAAGGACATAAGGGATCGAACAAGAAACGAAGCAGTGAAAATGGTGATAATTCTCAACTTCAGCTTGTTGTCAGGACTCCACCTGCTGAATCCTTGGAAAGTGAAGATGAAGATGGCTTTCCTGTAACATTTTCTGAATCAAAGAAAAGTGTTCAGGGTAGTTTCAAGAAAAAAAATAGGAAACTAAACATTGAGACAAGTAATGAAGACAGGAAAAGGAAAAGCGGTTCCATTAGTGATCATTGTGACTCTTCAGGGTACATGCTACTTGTTAGTTCATTGTTTTGCTCCAGCTGATTTGATTAATTAGCACATAGTAACATGTTGTAATTTTTGTAATTTTTCCTGCGGTTCTAGGGAGGTAAAGGCTGAAAATGATGTGGTGTGAAGGAAAAAGAAAAAGGCCAAGGCCAAGGGGACTGCTGGGGACAGTGAACAAAAGGAGAGCAAACAACATGATTCCCCAGCTGATTGTATTGATGGCAAACAGAAGAAAAAGAAAACCAAGAACATAAGCGCTTCTGAAGCTAATACTGATCAGCAATCTGATAAAGGAAAACCATATGTAAGTATCTTAAGATGCCATAGGTCATGTTTGCTTCCCATATTTATTGCTATTTGCATGGCTCTGTATTGTTTGACAAAATTGTCTTATGCCCTTTTCCAGTGACTGATGCTGAGGAAGTTATTGCACAGGAGGCTAAGAAAAAGAAAAACAAGAAAAAGAAGACGCGGGAGAAGAAAACAAGTGAAAACCAGGCATCAACAAATCTTATGGGGTCAAAGAGCAAGAAGCAACCACTCCAAACACGAACTTTTGGCAATGGTTTGATAATTCAGGAGGTCACGATGGGCAAACCAGATGGGGAAAAAAGCTGCCCATGGGAAAAAGGTAAACATTTCTGAGGGGGTATGATGGGAAGATTCCCCTTCAAGCTTCCATTTTAGTAATGCAATCTCTCAAAGCCACTTCAAATAATATTGACATTTACATGCTCAAGTTCATTTGCTTAATGTGAGCGCTACCTGCATGACTTTGCATGGTTAATCAATTGGACCACTCAGTAGACTTTCTATTCTCAGATCATATATAGGTTATGGACTCTTACTGATAATTGTGTCCTTCTC